>OX442329.1:20000-1268500 GCA_949358125.1 Idaea dimidiata
CCAACCAACCAACCAACCAACCAACCAACCAACCAACCAACCAACCAACCAACCAACCAACCAACCAACCAACCAACCAACCAACCAACCAACCAACCAACCAACCAACCAACCAACCAACCAACCAACCAACCAATTCAATATTGTGGCTAAAGCAGCGTATCCCGGCTCATTGAGAATGGCTACAAGCTGATATAGAATGGGGAGGTTGTGGTACTTGCTTGACGATATCTTGAAGGTAATTAATACGCGCCATAGATCGGATGTAGCGACGCTGATAAGAAATCGTTCTGAGATGGACTGGGCGAGAACCTATATCCATCCCGTTTTCGCAGGGAATCGTTTTGGGTGGTGAACCACCTGAACGGTCATGTGGGTGAGATGGGGGCAGACTTTGAACTACGGCTACGGGTATCTACAACAGTGGGATTGCGGAAGGGGAAAAATCAGCTTACGTGTGGCACTGCTGACCTGGCACTCGTGAACAACTATTTCAAGAAGAAGTCCGACGACTTTGTCACTTATTAGATAGTAGCTATCCAAATCGATATCCTAATCACAGATCTCTGTGTAAAGACCAAAGTCAAACGACCGGAACCATGTTGGCCGAATCAGATAGTAAGCATCCATCATTTGATTTGGTGCCTAATGGTTTAGGTGGTTTGTCTTTGGTCTTGATGCCCAAGCCAATAACGAAGTCATCATCATTATCATCAGCCTGTTGCAGTACACTGCTGGACATAGGCCTCTCCAATTGCACGCCGCCTAGATCTATTTTCGGCTTCTCGCATCCAGTTTGTGCCAGCCGTCTTGCGCAAATCGTCGCTCCAACGTGCCTGAGGACGTCCTACACTACGTTTGCCGAGACGCGGTCTCCACTCTAGAAATTGTTTACCCCAAAGGTTGGGCGGTTCTACGGCTAATATAGCCAGCCCACTGCCACTTCAGCTTGCTAATCCGGTGAGCTATGTCGAAGACTTTGGTTTTCTGATGGATCACCTCATTTCTGATGCGATCCCTCAGAGAAACGCCCAGCATAGCTCGTTCCATAGCCCGCTGAGCGACTTTAAATTTGTGGACCAACCATGCCGTTAGTGTCCACGTTTCGGCTCCGTATGTCATGACG
This sequence comes from Idaea dimidiata, assembly GCA_949358125.1. Lineage (NCBI taxonomy): Eukaryota > Metazoa > Arthropoda > Insecta > Lepidoptera > Geometridae > Idaea > Idaea dimidiata. The sequence goes on from OX442329.1 coordinate 21,127, forward strand.
GGTAAGACGCACTGATGAAAGACCTTCGTCTTTAGGCACTTTGGGATTGACGATGTAAGAACTTGGCGTAGCTTCCCAAATGCTGCCCATCCCAACTGAATTCTCCTGTTCACCTCGCCTTCAAAGTTGTTTCTTCCTAGCCGCAATGTTTGCCCTAGGTAAACATATATTTTTGAACAACTTTGAGAACGGCGCCGCGTATCGCAATAGGTTTCGGTAGAACATGTACGTTGAACATGACCTTGGTTTTGTCCATGTTCATCCGTAGGCCAATGCGTACAGAAGAGTCAGCCAGGTCATTCAGCATCTGTTGTAGGTCCTGCAGCGTTTCTGCCATAATTAAGTCATGTCCCAGAAGCTAGCTTTAGCTTTCGGTGACAAGTGCGCTAATGCTGAACTACTTTTTAAAAGTGGCCATCTCTCCTAAATATCTCATCGCTTAGGATTATTATGCAGAAATACAGGACAAAAATTACGCCTCTGCACTTCCTGTTTCTGGACCTCGCGTGATAATTTGGTGGGCGCTACGGTCCAAAAGGTTGCCAAAAACTTATATTGACTACCCTGAATATGGTTTGTCCTAAAACGCCGAATCTTTGGTGCGAACTTACTGCTTATGTATGCTGATGATATTGCGCTGGCGGATTCGGATAAAGAACGGCGTGTGAGACATGTAAATGCATGGAAAGAGATGCTTGAGAACGGCGGTTTGCAACTAAATGTGGCGATGACCGAATTGTTGGCTAGCAACACGACAGCTCCCACTCCTGTCTGCGCAGAAGGTCATATTGTCGAGTGGACAGAACATTTTAAGTACGTCAAGTCTGGTATTTCGGCAGCTTGAGCCAAGTGGCGAAAGGTAACTGGTGTCCTCTGTGACCCCAGAATGCCGGATAAACTGAACGGACAGATATATAACACCATCATTAGACTCGTTGTTTTGTATGGTAGTGAGACGTGATCAGTGCTTGAGCGACATAAGCAGGAGCTGCGTTTCCTGGAAATGAAGATGCTGCGCTGGATATGTGGATGTGGAGTTGCAAGAATGTCGCTCACGGTGGAACGGCCACATCTTTTGAAAACCAACTATTGATATAGGGAACAAGGGTCACAGAGGAAAAACCTAGAAATGCCGGCATGACGTCCTAAGGACTGATAAGCGTACAAATGGCCTCACTCAGTATGTAGAAGATCGAGCGAAGTGGAAACTTACAAGTAGGAAAGCGTACTCTAGGCTTCCGAGAGGGATGCATGCAACCGGGACCATCACTCGGATGATGATGATGATGTAATTTGAATTGAATAGACATTTGATTAAAAAAATATGGTTATTTATGCGTTTCAATATACAATTTCATCCCCTTCCCAACTTAAAACATTACAATCTCTCAATATTTCATTACAAATACAAATACAAATTCTATATTTACCAAAGTATAGTTACATATTTCACAGTTTCCAGGAGATTCTACACAAGGCACAGCCTGAGTCGTAGAATCTAACTTTGAACAAATGAATTGCCGTGGACAAGATTGTAAATATTTTCGAAGAGAAGAATTAAAACTAAGTACAATATATTTAAAATGAAAGTGGCAAAAGATATACAAAAAAAAGTGCGCTTAAATGGATATATACTGGATATTACCTTCCGGACCCTCATTACATTCCATCTAATATCTTTTAAATCAAGACAGATAAATGTATGTATTTCGCAATACATTGTGTCTTTAGGGTATATCAATACTATAAATCTCGAATTATACCATAATTTTACAAAAAAAATAATTTCTACAAATTTGACCGGATTTGAACGAACTGACGGAATCACCCTAATAAGGCTGGCATACTTGCAATTCTGCTCAGTCTATGCAAGGCGTACGAAAATTTATTAAGTCTTTTAGTAACATTATCAACGTGCAATTTCCACGTAAGCTTGTCATCAATTAACAATCCTAAAAATTTAGTAATTATCGTGTTTTTGAGTAGTTTTGAGATGTTTTGATGAGTAAAATTGAGAATAACTCTAATAATCCATTTTTCTTTATAGAGAACTTGCTTTTTTTTACAAGATACAATAATAGAGTTGGTCACGACGAGCATCTAAGCGACCATGCCCGAGAACAAAATCATGACACGAGAAAAAAAAGTAGGAATCAATCCAAAATCAATCATTGCATTATAGTAATTGGCAGAATAGAATTGAGTAAGTCAAGGGAAAAAAATAAGGCGTTTTTTCTATTTTCAGACTATAACATTTTACGAGTATTACTAAACATCTTAAAAAGAAAGAACAAGTAAGTACTATTTTCAAATTAATATATTTTGATAATCATTTAGTCTCTGTAGATAATATTCTACCATTGGGCCGTCTCTGTGATCCATTGAGTGTAGGCGGAGACCCTGGTGCTGACGGTGGGCAGCGTGGGGTGCCCGCATTCGGCGAGCCACGACGTGAGGCCGACGACGACGCCCCCCACGTACACCGGCCCCCCGGAGTCCCCCTGGCACGCGCCCGCGCCGCCCACTCCCAGTAGACCGGCGCAGATCATGTTCTCGGTCACTGTACCCCTTTGTAAGAGGGGGGCGCTAGCATAGTTGTTTCTGCACGTTTCATGGTTGATAGAGAACATATCGACTTCTAGAAGATGTGGAGAAGGATCGCCGCCACTCTGTTGAGATTATTAACCAAACAAACGAATCAGCTTACGACCTTACAAACGGATTCTCGTATTTACTTTTGGAATATTGTCTTCAGGTTTTTTATATTTTGTCAGTTTTGCTGTCCACATACTCGAACGTTTTGCTATTTTTGCAAATAACAATTTCAAATCTTCAGATTTTAGGAAAAACAAAAATTCCGAACATGTGCGTGCATACAGTAAAAATAAATATCTGCAAAAGTAATACTTATTCTGGAGGCAATTTTCAAAAAAGGAAATACGTTTCTCGTAATATGTAGTAGAATGGTAGACCTATGTAAGATCACGTGGGGGTCACCAATATCATAATGGTGATCAATATAGTACACCTAGCAGAGGATTTTGATATTGTGTAATTGAAATACACATGCTGGTTTGATCTGTACATTTGGAGACGTGATCTTACAGATGATGCTTGTTACAGACTGGTTGCTTATCCTAAGTAACGTAGTGAGATACCTTGTGGTGTGTATATGTATGTATCACTTGACTTTGACTATTAATATTGACTATTTAAAATGACCCGACAATTGACTTTTGTCAATTGGTCATTTCGCTCGTACGGAATCTAAAGCGTAACTTGAATAGAATGATTCGCAATTATAGTGCGCATACACTACAATTAAACTATGTATTTTATTGAAAAATGGGTGTAAAAATGTTAATAGACACGAGCTGCAGAGCCATAAATAATTTAACTTTAAGATTTCGGTGTCTAAGTCAATAAATCAAGTGATCGCCGATGTTAGTTCACCCAAGATAAGAAGACTTACAATAACACGTCCCCATCCTAAATGCTTGACAGGTATATTGTCAGGCAACACCCAATCCTGAGTAGGTATCGCTACAGGCCTGACATGATCGGTCCACGTGAATTGCTGGTCGACGCGCATCAGACAGATGTCGCCGTCGACGTTGCCCGTAACGAGCGGTCGGAAGGTGGGGTGGTTGAGGACCGCAGCCACTTCGTGGATCACTCCGCCCTCTTCTCGGTGAGAGGTGCCAGCTCGGAAGCGACGGCGTTCTGGCGAGAACCAACTACAACAACATTACGGTTACGTATTTTAGTCAATCGCATCGTCTTGTATTGTCAGAATATTATCTACTATATACTTCCATATCTTATAATTATTAAGTATATAACCTACATATCGGTGATTCTGGAGGTGCAATGCGCTGCAGACATGACAAAGAAGTTGTTGATGATATTGCCCCCACAGTAGTGTGCCCAACGATTGGATCGGAACGCCTCCATCTGCACCATGAACGGGTACTGCTCCACGCTCACTTCGGAACCGCCGACGATACGATCGGCCGCGCCCGCACGGGGAGCGGCAACGCACGCTCCTACAACATAATTAAATCATGATTCGACTTAAATCCATTATGAGCCTAGGCATAGTCGACGTCCGCCATCTTGTTTTTATTTTTCGCTCGGTGAAACCTATATATTTGGACTAGCTGCGCCCCGTGGCTTCAACCGCGTAACTTCCTATCCCGTAACGTTAATGATCCCTCACGTATGTCATACCAAGTGTTGCTTAACGATCATTCAAAGTACTACTTATACCTCTAAACCAACCCTGTACCAAGTTTTATGAATATCGGGTCACCCGCCCTTTTTCACCCATCACGTATGTTGTACCAAGTGTTGCTTAACCCGTACGATCATTCAAGGTACCCTATATATTATTTCTAAATAAGAAAGAATTTTTGAAATCGGCCTAGAAGTTTCTGAGATGACCCCCAATGACCCCCATACATTGTGGAGTTATTTTAATACATTGTGGAGTAATATCTCGTGAGATATTTATTGAAATCAAGTGATGTTAAGGACAATTATGTTTAAAATTAAATACTTTTAATGAATAACGTATTTATTTGGATAAGGATTAATATCATATTTACAAAATTACCTTCGGAAACAATGCATTGTTCTACAACAAATTTCATTACTCTAAAAATGTTATATTGAGTCAACCTTAAGATTTAGATATATGCTGTCGCAGACTATTTATTAGATCCTATTTAGAGGAAGAATTCTGTCATAAATGGTTTTATGTAACTTTGACCGTTTACTCAGCGCACGCGACAGAATCTCGGAAAAGGGTTTTTTTTTCCCGTTTTTGCAACATTTTTTATGGATGCTCCGCTCCTATCAGTCGTAGCGTGATGTAATGTAGCCTATAACCTTCTAAAAATGGACTATCAAACACAAAAAAAAATTTAAATCGGACCAGCAGTTCCTGAGATTTGCGCGTTCAAACAAACAAACTATTCAGCTTTATAATATTAGTATAGATAGAGGAGGTCTAAATAATCAGAAAAAAAATCCATCAGTTGATGTCCTAAAAAAAAATAATTTAAAAATTAAAAAACCGATTTAAAAAACGAACAAAAAAAAAATTTAAAATCCACCAAAAAAAAAACAATTGATAAAAAAGACGAAAACAACCTCTACATACAGCGCCACCGACTAATTAATCTGTTGTATCATCTGAAGTCGGGCAATTTTACTGGCTGTATGGTTCCATATTGTACTTAGTTTGGCTGCCCGACTTCAGATGATATAAAAAAATAATTTAAAAATTAAAAAACCGACTTAAAAAAAGAACTAAAATTAGTTTAAAAATTTAAAAACCAACAAAAAAAACAATAATTCATAAAAAATACCAAAATAACCTCTACATACAGCGCCACCGACTAATTAATCTGTTTTATCATCTGACGTCGGGCAGCCAAACTAAGTACAATATGGAACCATACAGCCAGTAAAACTGCCCGACTTCAGATGATAAAACAGATTAATTAGTCGGTGGCGCTGTATGTAGAGGTTATTTTGGTATTTTTTATGAATTATTGTTTTTTTTGTTGGTTTTTAAATTTTTAAACTAATTTTAGTTTTTTTTAAGTCGGTTTTTTAATTTTTAAATTATTTTTTTATTTCACCCTTTTTAGTACCTACCTACCTACTTTCGACTGCCAAATAAATTAACTTTAAAATTTAAATTAAATTACAAAATTAATTAATTGTTACCGTAATTTTAATTTTTAGGAGTTTGCTGATGAGAAGGTGGTTTTAGGTGGCCCATCAATCTGTACTTAGTTCTTTAGGGGTCTATTCTTTTTGGTAGAAGTCCAAAACGAGTAATTTATTACATTCTGGGAAGCTATCCTGTCCATCATTCCGAAGATACTCATCAGATCCTGACCAAATTTTTATGGGACCACCACAAGGCTTCTACCTTTCCATTAAAAAAAGAACCATCTCAATCGGTCAAGCCACCTTCGCGTAATCGGTGAACAAGTGAATTGAATACAGGTTTTTGAGGAGCATTCCCGGTCCTTACTTCGAAGATCCTCATCAGATCCTCACCAAATTTTTATGGGACCACCTCGGGGCTTCCACCTTTCCATTAAAAAAAGAACCATCTTAATCGGTCAAGCCACCTTCGCGTAATCGATGAACAAGTGAATTGAATACAGGTTTTTGAGGAGCATTCCCGGTCCTCACTTCGAAGATCTCCATCAGATCCTCACCAAATTTTTATGGGACCACCTCGGGGCTTCCACCTTTCCATTAAAAAAAGAACCATCTTAATCGGTCAAGCCACCTTCGAGTAATCGGTGAACAAACATAAAAAAAAAAAAAAAAAAAAAAAAAAAAATATATATATACGCGACGAATTGAGAACCTCCTCCTTTTTTGAAGTCGGTTAAAAAGAACCATCTTAATCGGTCAAGCCACCTTCGAGTAATCGATGAACAAGTGAATTGAATACAGGTTTTTGAGGAGCATTCCCGGTCGTCACTTCTAAGATCCTCATCAGATCCTCACGAAATTTTTATGGGACCACCTCGGGGTTTCCACCTTTCCATTAAAAAAAGAACCATCTTAGTAGGTCAAGCCACCTTCGAGTAATCGGTGAACATACATTTAAAAAAAAAATATATATATATATATATATATATATATATATATATTCCGTAACCTATTGTGCGTCCATTATGGCTATTTTTGCATATAATGTGGCGTCCACCTGCTTACGACGTCCAATATACGGACGTCAAATAGGAGACGGGTGGCAATGTTCACGAATTGTCATGCGGATCTTAGAAATGTCACAATATGAAAAAAACTGTGGACGTCTTTTTACTTTCAATCTAACTGTACTTAAAATGTACGTAGTTCCGATGGTTTCCGTTGCAAAACTTATAACGCTGTTGTCGAATAGGAAAACTTTCATTCGTGGTCGTAATTGACTTCCGCATGAAATTTAGAAATGCGACGTTGCCGATTAGTGCAAAATGATTAGTAGGTAAACAAATAATAAACAACAAGTAGATTCCTGTTTTCTGATGCAATAAAACTGTTAGTTCCGCTCAGTGATATTCGGACGCCGTAAGTGCTCGGATTGTTTTTATATTGTGAAATGGCGTCCTCCGCCAACCGTCGAAGTGCAAGGATATTAAAATTGATACAAGGAGCCGAAGGTAAGTTCGAACCTACATACTCATAACTACTTAAGAAAAAACATCTAGGTATCTTGCCACGTAAGTATTAGGTACTTATTGTAAGGACTATTTTAGATAAAATCTGATAACTTTGAATTAGAGACTGATTGTGCCCAATTAATCTTACTAGGTCCTTCCTTAATCTTACTAATATTACTATTATTAACGCAAAAATTTGTATGTATGTATGTATGAGACTGTAACTCTTTCACGCAAAACCTACTGAATGATGAACTTGGAATATAGGTAGCTGGATATCATAGAGCACATAGGCTATTTTTTAATCTGATATTCTCTCGGGAACAGGACTTTTGCGGGTAAAACCGCGGGGCGCAGCTAGTATAATATTATAAACGCGTAAGTATGTATGTATGACTTTGTTACTCTTTCACGCAAAAAACTACTGAACCGATTGCGATGAAACTTGGAATATAGGTAGCTGGATACCAGAAATAACACATAGGCTACTTTTTATTCCGATATTCCCGCGAGAACGGGACTTACGCAGGTGAAACCGCGGTAGCGCTGCTAGTAATATTATAAACGCGAAAGTTTGTATGTACATTATGTATGTGACTTCGTTACTCTTTCACGCAAAAACTACTTAACCGATTGCGATGAAACTTGGAATATAGGTAGCTAGGTAGGATACCTTAGAGCACATAGGCTACTTTTTATTCTGATATTCCCGCGGGATCGGGACTTGCGCGGGTGAAACCGCGGGGCGCAGTTAGTGGTACATATTTGTGTAGGTTATCTATTTGTGTAGGTCAGCTACAGACGTGGAAGCTCTTATTGCAGTGTTACCTAATTTTTGTACTGGAACAGACATACCTTCACAACAATATGATTATATAATTTATATTGTAAGAGTAGTATAAATAATAATATGACCAGATTTGCAACTGTGAAAAACTTGTGTTACTCCCATGGTTCACGATCAAAGCTGTAAAAATCAAACTTGTGATTTTACCCGGCTGCAAGGAAGGGGTTATGTTTTTCGCGCCTATCTTATGTGCCATGTCTGTAATATTCGTTATTTCTTCGTATCTTCTAAATCACGCGATTGTTTTATTGAGCGAACGAGCGAAACGAGTAAGGTCCAGTGTAGACAAGCCAGGCGCTTGTATCTTTGTATGTTTGTTCGACGATAACTTGTTCCGATCTTCATGAATTTTGGTAGTTTAGGTCAATAGAATTTATGAGTTCGAAGATGAGCCGGATCGGTAGGGGGATTGGGGAGATAGGGGGTCGTGAGGTCTCAGTTCGGGGCGTACTACTATTTTAATTAAGATTTCGTTAGATTTTTCTCATTTCTCTAATGTTCCTCACGTAGGTGATATTAAAATAAAAACAAAATAGCGACCATCAGGCCCCATATTAAAAAAAAGAAAAAATAATAATTTGAACTGACTTTGCCGTGTGGGTATTTAAAAATCATTCTTAGGTCTCTTTAATCATTTTTTCATTTAATGATATCATTTAAGATCTACAAGGATTAAAAGTTTGTTGGCAACCGTTCATACTTAGGACAATCGCAAGCTACTACTACTTAGCTTAATAACTCCGTTAATGAAATAATGCGATTAAAATACGATTGATATCATTAACCGTCTTTTATACCTACCTAATGCTGATTAAAATGTTCTTAAAATAAAAATATTAAAAACCGCCAAAAATAATTAAAAGAATATTAAAACTGAATCTATCTATCTATCTATATCTATACTTATAATAAAATCGTAACTTAGCGGTATCTGTTTTTAAAAGATATTTTGAAAAAACTATTTTTAGGGATATGTACTAATGTTACAGACCCCATTTCCGTGTTTAACTTTTTGTCTGTTTGTCCGTTTGGATGTTTGTCCGTTTGTCTGTGCGTTTGTGCGCGCTAATTTCGAAAACGGCTAGACCGATTTCAATGAAATTGGGTATGCAGATAGCTTAAGACTTCGATTAACATATAGGCTACTTATTATCCGGATATCAAGTCCGGATATCCGGATATTTTTTTTTTTGCGTAATTTCGTTATTTTTGAACCATAGGCATCCATCGTCATCTATCGTCATCCATCGTCATTCATCGTCATCGATCGTCATCCATCGGCATCCATCGTCATCTATCGTCATTCATCGTCATCGATCGTCATTCATCGTCATCATCATTTACTGACATACAAATTTTGCCTTACTTCACATACCTACTGCAGTGCAAAAATCCATACTTTAATGGGCGACCGTTTAAGTGTGGATTTTTGCATTGCGGTAGGTAGGTGTAAGAACAAAGCGGGATCGCGATTTGCGCGGGTGAAACTGCGGGGCGCAGCTAGTTTAAAATAAAACAATTCAAGTAGTCACGGAAGACAGCTACTTTAACAGTCGGAACCGTTAAATATCTAGAATTTAGACCACCAATTTTTTAATAATGGGTCCAGACTGTTAAAGTTAGCTGTACTATTTTTCTTTTTCTACTTTACGCCTGGTGTCTTCGAGCAGGTTAATATAGCGCATCACATTCTCGTATGACTTCTCGTATTACTTCGAAGAGTGAATTTGTTGAGAATATGATAACGACACCAGATGAAACGTTAAAAAATCACAATTTAAGTTAATAAAATTGATTTTGACAGCTTTGATCGTAAACCATGAGAGTAGCACAAGTTACTGAGGGTTGACAATTTGGGTATACACTACTCTAAATTAGTCTAAATGGGTAGATACTGCTTGATTTTCAAGTTTGTTCTTATTAATTATGTTTATCTATACTAGCATACTAAAGTAACAGATTATTTCAGATACTGAGAATCCGAGAGAAACTAAGTCTAAAAAAACAAAGGATGAGAAACCAAGAAAAATATCATTTGTACGTACTATCTATTTATTTATTCCGCTGGTCCTATTTTGATAAGTTTAACTGACATATTATAAAGTAACTAGGTTCCTCTAAGTCATAGTAACAACATTAAACCAGATGTTTAACCTTAAAGATTCGGATATTGAACAACTTGCTAATTTTATGGGGCACACACAGGCTGTACACCGACAAAACTATAGATTACCCGATGATGTGTATCAGACAGCCAAATTATCAAAATTATTGCTGCTCATGGAGAGTGGCAATGCAGATTCTTATAAAGGCAAATGTTTGGATGACATAAATTTAGATATGGAACAAAATTTGTTACAAAATGTAGACAACGACGATAATAATGAGGGTATAGATACGATGCTATACCTTCTGAAAAACCAAACGAAATGGACTCTACAGACGTTAACCTTGTTATTCCTCCGAATTTAAATCTACTTAGTGATGTTACCAATGTTATAGATACGAAAACAAAGAAAAAACGAAACCTTGTTCCTTGGACCACACAACAGAAAAATATTGTTCAAAAGTTTTTTAGTAAACATATAAAAAATAAACAACCGCCAAAACGTCATGAATGCGAAGAACTTCGTTGTCAACATCCTGACATTCTGCACAACAAAGATTGGTTAAAAATCAAAGTCTTCATCCAAAATACCTATACTAAAAACAAATAGGCGGGTTTGGGATTCCTCTAAATAACGGATTACTGCATTTTTGGTGTGGTTGGCTTTTCCAATGTCGGTATGTCAATTAACTCTTTTTCCAGTGCAACCAGTGCATAGAGTAAAAATATGCGAATCGGACTCAAGCACACACAGGGTTCCTTACACGACCAGTATTAACATCTAGGTATCCAATGCTACTGAATCGCATGAGCGCACATACAATTCAGAAGCAAGTGATATTGGTTAAGTTGTTTTACCCTCCTTAATTTTTAACTTTTTATATTTTACGCAATCTTTTTCACTAAATTTCATAATTCTAGGTTAACCGAAGGTACTTTTTCAGTTTTAAGTCACAAACCTACTGGGTTTGTGACGTAAACTACACCCACTTCCCGTTGCCCTAGAACTATGAAATTTTGCTCTACAATCCTGCGCGATGCGAACGCGGTTTTCTGTCTGTCTGACGATGACGTTCGCTTCAAACCGCTCCGCGTCGCTCACGCATGACGACTTAACTTGTAAGAGCCTGCTTTTGCAATATTTCATAGTTCAGTTATAGTTTACTTTTATTAGAATTTTTATTTTTTTTATTGTAGCAGACTCTAATGGGCATTTATAACTAAAGGGATGGTTTGCTTACAGGTACGGATAGTTAAATGTGCATTCTCGATTCAAATATTTAGATTTTTTATAATATTTTTAAAAACAAAAAAAAAACGATCCTTTTTGTTATAAGAACCTGCACTTAGTTACTAATATAAGTAACTGAAAATCAACGACCTTGAGCCTGTTTCTACAGGGTTATTGTTAAAATTTATGAAAGTGGATCAGGTTTACCTCCTGATATCCCAAGAAACAAATATCGCTCAAAAACTTTGGGAATTTCGAAAATATTTGCAACCATCTAATTGTCACTGTTATCGGGTTGCAAAAATATTCAAAATTACAAAAGTCGTAGAAGTTAGTCCTTGGGATGTCAGGAGGTAGCCCAGATCCGTTTTCATGATTTTTTACCAATAACCTTGTATAAATAAAATAAGTAACGCTAGTACAGACTGTAGGTCTTTTCTCATAATACCTATTTCTGTGTCATTTCTAAGCAGAAAAATATGTGTGTCTGCTTAGAAACGATAGTGAATATTCGTCTTTACCATATTTTGGTATAATATTCGAATTATACCAAAATATGGGAAAAGATGTGGCTATAAGTTCAATTTGTAAGTTCAAAAAAAGAGATTATTTAGTTTAGCGCGGGGTCTTAATGTTACGTCCGTATAATAACAGCCCATATACGGACGTGAGAATACCCTAAAACTTTCACATTAAGTGTGATTAGACGTCCAAATATTGAAAATTCAATGTTAATGTTGATTGTCTACTAAACTATTATATTGCATTTTCATAATTACAAGGTGGTATACTTTCAGCTACACATGATGACCTTTAGAAAACTATTGTGCAATGGTTGCACTTGATGTTTTCATAATACGGACGCCAGATTATTGTAATATCGTTACATAACTCTTGTTTTAAGTTCGTAATTTAATTGGCATGTTTTGGTGATTTGTGCGTGTTCACACTACAGCGGTAGGTAGTAGTTTTATTTTAAAAATTGATTTAATTTCTTTACTCATACAAAAAGATATAATAGGTATGGACGTCCAAATGTCCTAAAACATTCATACTCACTGATATATACGTCCATATTTTTATAATGTCTACACTTACCTACTTAATGTGGACGTGAGATTATCGAAAAAAAAACATATCATACGATAATTGAACATTCATTGTTAAACTCCCTAGAAGAACATAACCTTTTTGTTTTTTAAGTATCACATAAGTATTTCTGTTTGAGTGTACATTACCTACTTATTTATTGAGATCTGTTTCGGAAAATGGAGTCTATTGTTGATATTGACAGATTTTTAAACAAAGACTTGTTTTATCGTATTCTGACCAATAACCTAATATGGCCTTGGGAGGAAACTCATTTTATCATAAGATGGTACTGCTTTAATTGCCACGAAGTTGTAAATTTATACAATAGACCGTGGCATATTGTTGCTGACATGAATGTTTCTGAAAATATAATTTATTTTCTTGATCGTGTTGAGTTTTGGTGCTCTGATTGCGAGTTTACTATATATGATCATTATCTTAAAGACGAGTGCTATTATTGTACCTAATCTTTGCAGTATTACGGTTCTTTGTGCCTTTTTATGAAAGGTTATATTTTTAAGTACCTATAATTGGGTATTTGTTTTGTAGTTCGCTGAAATTTAATCATTATTTATATCTTAAGATTATGGACGCTAAATTACCCAAAATATTCACATCTTGCGTGATGTGACCTCCGTATAGTATTACCTATTTGACAACCAAATATTAAAGTAAGTACTTAAAGACTTATTAGACGTATAAAACTTGTTTCAGATTTTATTTAACTTCTATTTAATTTGTCAGGGCATATATTATGTTGTCTGTTTACACTTTATATTGCTGGTGATATTACTTTTAACTTGATTTAGTTATCTTAGAAAGTGTAAATTATATATGGACGCAAAAATATCTTACAACATTCGTCCTGAATAATATTTGCCGTCCGTATTTATAGGTTCATTTTTAAATTGTTCATACCAATGTGGCCGTGAGATTGTAGTATAAAAAATATACTGCACGATATTTGGCGTCCATGTAACTATGAACATTTTGTTATGTTTTATTTCTAATGCAAAAGAAAAAAAACAACGTAAATTGTCACGTAATTAAGAGTAGTAATAGCAATTGAAATTGAACTTAATTTAGTTTCCTTATGAAGTGTACATGATATTATATGGACGCAAAAATATCTTACAACATTCGTGATGAATAATATTTGGCGTCTATATTTATAGATTTGTTTTTAAATTATTGTTTGCGACTGAATGTTATCTTTAAATTGTTACTTAAGTGTCATGTTAAGTTCCTACTAAATTGTTCCTTACGTTTTAAAAGAATTAGGTACCTGCCATACATAACAATATAGAATTAATAATAATATTTTTTTATTACTCAAGGCATATTTAAATTTGGAAATTTCCTTGCGAAAATATTTCTAAGTTTAGACTTCATCATTTAAAGATGTTTACCTAATAAATATTAGTTTGATCTCAATATTTATTTTATTTACATCGTAGGTACCATTAATTATTTACCATTAGGTGGATATTATTATTAATCAGTCTAGTCGGTTGGGCGAAGGTCCTGTCTCCAAAATTGATCAAGCTATAGATTTGATGACATTCTTATCTATCCAATAGGTACTTACAAACGAAACATCCGTAATGATGATCCGTAAAGAGCGGCAACGTCGCATTATTTTGAGGAATTGCAATAGGAAGAAGAATAAAATACAAATTAAGTATATCACGGGAGTTCTAATAACTGGTAATACGGATAGGAGTCCTTATTGGTTTCCCTCTGTCTGGCAATATACGAATATTTGTATATCAAAATAGGGTGGAAATTAAAAAAAATAAGTTGGTCTCAATTTTCGACATCACTTAATTGACTAATATTCGCTGAGATAGTTTACGAAAATCAACTGCAAGTGGTGGACGTTACAATAATGCGAACTGAAAGGACGCAAGATCGGTATAGTGATGTAAATATATATATATATATATATATATATATACGCGACGAATTGAGAACCTCCTCCTTTTTTGAAGTCGGTTAAAAATACCTACTCGTTTCCAAGATATGAGCCTATAATGGTTCAAAAAAAACTGATTTAATGTTCTATAATAATAAGTTGCCCAAGGATGTATAAGTTTAATTTTTTTATAAAAATCAAATAGTACAGGCTGGCGTATTACGATATGTCATCTTATCTTAACGATAAGAATCCTTGGAAGTGATTCATTTATCCCTCTGATTTATATCTTATTAACAATTTACTTTTTAACGAATAGTCGTGTTCACGGACGCATGTTTCGTCCAGCTTTGTTCGGCCCGTCCTGGGGCGTGCGCCTGCAATTCTGTGGAAAGTTGCTGGCAACATCAAGGAAAAGAGTATATGGATGGTCCTACCTCTACGAATTTTATAATAAAATTCTAGAGTGTAGGAAAGGAGAGAAACGATGTTTTCATGGAGCTTCGGGGTGGGGTACCGGGATGTAGTTGGGCGGGTTGTGTGTTAGTGGATGCGGCTGTGTACTTTTGTTGTCTCTTCTCTTCTTTTTTTTATATTTTTTATTTTTCTTTCCGTGTCTATTTTACTTTGGAACCTTTTGTTATTAAATATTACTTATAGTAGAATATTGCTCCGATTCCACTATAGCCATAAATATGCGACAATGTGAATGATATTTTGATCATTCTAATAAAATGTAAAAATATATATGTATTTTGACGATTGTAAAACTTGATCACAAAAAAAAAACATCAGTTTCTTGTGGCTTCTTCTCATCGGAGGGCGCGTTCCGAAGCCACACTAGAGTCATAGTTAGAATTTTTACAAAAACAAACGAGCAACCGGTATGTTTATGTTCTGTAGCGAACGATGGCGGTGCAAAGGACGGTGAAGGAACACGCAAGTAATCAGTCGTATGTCGCGGGTATAATACAGCTAGTTTTATCTTCGTGTAATCGATGAACAATTGAATAAAATACAGCGTTTTAAGGAGCATTCCCGGTCCTCACTTCGAAGATCCACATCAGATCATCATCAATTTTTAATGGAACCATCTCGAAGCTCCCACCTTTCCATTGAAAAAAGAATCATTTCAATCGGTCAAGCCATCTTCGAGTAATCGATAAACAATTGGATTGATTAATGCGTTTTGAGGAGCATTTCCGTTCATCACTCCGAAGACCCTCATCAGATCCACATCAAATTTTTATTTCCATCCATCCATCTTGGAGCTCCCATCTATCCACTAAAAAAAGAATCATCTTAATCGGTCAAGCCGTCTTCGAGTAATCGGTGAACATACAAAAAAAAAAAATTATACATACAAACGAATTGATAACCTCCTCCCTTTTTTTTGAAGTCGGTTAAAAATGAATTCCTATTTCGTGGTCGTGGTCACGGCATCACGCCTGAACACCTGGACCGAATTCGATAAATCCTTTTTTTGTCGTGTTCGTGATGGTCAGGAGAAGGTTCTTAAAAAAAATAGGACTTACGCGGGTGAAACCGCGGGGCGCAGCTAGTTACATAATATATTATTATAACTCACCTGCAAAGAGAACTAGCAGCATCAAAGCAGCAGACATCGCGATCGTGGTGTAATGTACCTACACTGGGCAGATAGCGCGCCTTAAATACTCGGATATTTTATCGAAATTATTACATTATCACATTATCATTATTTATGATGGATTAAAAGACTTCTGTTTTAATAACATAACATAGATAACTATATTATTAAGATAGGTATAGTTTTTCAAATTTGTAAGTTTATTGATTTTAGTAGGTATTGGATTTTTTTATTGGTTGTTAAAATGAAGGCCATGTTGACTGCTAATTATGTTCCTCGAATTTCAAAATGGTACATATTGAATACCATCAAATAGTGGTATCGAGCGCCCGCGCATGCGCACGATCCTACCGGAATGACGAGATCAACATTAGCCTCCTCTTCATTTTTATCGCAATCGATTTGATCGTTTATGGTTTAAAATAGGTCCCCCTGGACCTCCGTCCTACAAAGAGCTGTACCAGGCTGAGCTAAAATGGTAACTCTCAGAGTTTGATAATACGATGTCGTTTGCGTAATATATTCTTGACAATGTTGTGTGAAAATAAAAACTCAAAAAATTAAAAATTAACACTGGCTCTTGTACTAATTGAGTTAATTTAAGTTATAATTTTGAACTATAATAGTCCCATATTTTTCTTTCATAAGAACCTTCGACTGGATCATAAAGAACACAACAAAAAGGGATTACTTAACAAAATCGGTCCAGCCGTTGACGCCTGATGACCAAGGGAAATAAGGCTTCATTTTATATACCACTAGCTGCGCCCCGCGGTTTCACCCGCGTAAGTCCCGTTCCCGTTTCTGTTCCCGCGGGATTAAAAGTATCCTATGTCCTTCTCCTGGTTCTAAGCTACCTCCCCACCAATTTTCAGACAAATCGATTTAGCCGTTCTTGAGTTATAAATGGTGTAACTAACACGACTTTCTTTTATATATATATATATATATACAAGATGTAACAGGTTAGCCCTTTTAAGCCGAAAGGGGGTTGTTCTAGACGTCTAGGCGAACAACTTTTGTTCTACGACTTTTGAAAATTAGAACTTTTTTTTTGAAAATTTTGAGATTATGTTTCACTGAAAAAACAGCTGTTTTTGAAAATAAAGGTAATTGAAGGTTTGATTGTAGTAGACCAAGCTAAATGAAAGGGCAACATAAGGTCAATGACCTCGAACTCTAAGAAACAGCTGATCTTCAAGTAAACTTTACACTTAAAATTTTCGAAAAGTACTTCGAATTTTCAAAAGTCATAGAACAAAAGTTGTTCGCCTAGACGTCTAGAACAACCCCCTTTCGGCTTAAAAGGGCTAACCTGTTACATCTTGTATAGAAGATATACCTATAAGATTATCTATATATTTTTTTATTGTAAATTTATTTTATTCTAGGTTTAAAATTTAATTTAATTTTTATTGTACATTTTGTCGGCATTCTAGTGACGCAAACCTTAGAATAATTATGTTTGGCTTTATGGTTCTGACATAAAGACGTAGTCAAAGACCCAGCATCAAGGGAAAGTCGACATTACAGCAATGATTGTTTGGTGTTTTGGAAAAGATGGCACAGTTAGTGATAAAAGTCGGCATTTAGCACCATAACTCAACACAAATGGAATTAAGTTTAGTCACATTTCATTTATCTATCTATCTTTAACACCTATTATTATTATCGGTATTATCAATGTTATATTGATACCTACTTATATATAAGCGTTTATTGTCAGGAATTAGACCAGAAGCTAGGTACTCCAGGGGATAAAGATTAAAAAATAAATCCAATTCATATGTTCGATAAGATTACATACTTTTCACTAGGTACCTAGAAGTTGAGTCATACCACAATCAATCAAAAATTACTTGGTATTTAATATATCATAGTCATTTTGTATTGAAATTGCTATAGATATAGTGATATAGGTGAGTGCATGTTGGTGCTCTAAAGTGGTCGCATAATTAAACAGCATTAGCGGCGATCCATTCAGTATACTTAAGCTGAAACCGTTGCGCTAACCGCCGGAAAAGGCGTCAGTCAGCACATTCCCCGCCCCAAGAGATGACCCTGATCAAAGAGCCCGAGCCGCCCCGTTGTCTCCCCGGCACGCCCCCTTGCCCCCGACGCGACGCCGCACCGAACGCGACGGCGAGGAGCCCGGCCCCGACATCATGTTACCGGTCGCGGTGACGAGACGCCGCCGACGGGTCCGTACACACGCGTTGGTTGGTGATGTGGAGACGGTGACCCCTGGTGCTGTTCAGTTCAAACAACGAAATACCTACTTTGATTATTTTCTTTCGACACTGAATTAAATTGTCATCGCATCGAAGGTTTACTAAGGTACGTAGCAGAGTTGTATAGTTTTTCAAACAAGTAACCAATAAACATTTTCAAACAAGTAACAATGTCATTTCGTGTAAATGACATTGTTTGTTTTCAAGTTTAAATGTAGATTTTAACTAAAAATGTCAAAAAGTGTTGAGTGTCTTACCACAATTCAGGCAAAAAAGTCATATTTTGACTAAAAGTGCTAAGGTTAAAACAATTTTTTGTCATGAAACTAAATTAAATTAAAATGGAGGTAACAATATCATTTACAAACGCTTTATACGTACATATTCAAAAATTTGCATCAAAAAATAAGAAATATTTTTTGATGAATCCCGAAAATTCAGTTTAGCTCGTAAATATCCCTAAATGTTAAGCTTCTAACAGTGTATTATGCAACGAACTCGTTTTATGTAAAAAGTTTTACTAAATACATATTTTTATCCGACTTCAAAAAAAGGAGGAGGTTCTCGATTCGTCGCGTATTTTTTTAATATTTGTTCACCGATTACTCGAAGATGGCTTGACAGATTGAGATAATAGAAAGGTGGAAGCTAATTACAATTACGGTTACAATTTTGTTAATTTTTAGTGGCAATCGAAACTAGTTAAATATGTACACTAATAAGGGTGAAATAAAACAAAAATTAAAAACCAACTTTAAAAAAGGAACAAAAATTACATCTACGTACAGTGCCACCGACTTATCTGTTTCGTCATTTGAAGTCGAGCAGTTTTACTGGCTGCCCTCCCGATGTGCCCGATGTCCACCTTGTCGTGGTGGGAGGGCTCAGTAGCTGCAAGAGGGGCAGTGAAGCCAAGAGACGCACGAGCCGCACGAGGTTCCAACTAGGGTTGCCAACACTTTTTTCCAAAAGTCTATGTATTTGCAGCTAAAAAAAAAGTACACCCAAAAAAAATATAGTATTTTTGCTGACTGACTGCAAAAGACAAAAAATCAAAAATTAAATGGTGTTTGTGTTAGATTCAGTCAAAGAAAACCCGACTAACTTTTTGTATTAAACCTATTTATTTCCATAAAAAACTATATTTGGTGGTATCCACTTCTGGCACTTTTCATTAAGTAGGTAGCTTCTTTTCTTTTAGAAATGTTTCTTTACATGTTATATTTAAATTTATAGTAATAAGCAGCTCATTTTTAGGGTTTCGTAGTCTACATTATAGAAACCCTTATAGTTTCCTCATGTCCGCCCGTCCGTCCGCGGCTTAGCTCAGAGACGGTTGGTACTAAGAAGCTGAAATTATGCATGAATATACATATTGTTCACGGCAAAAATTGCTACAATAAAAAAAAATATAACCCTTTTTAGGGTACCTCCCCCCTCCCACATGTAACATGGGGGATGATTTTTTTTGTTGCTTACCTCATCGTGTGGGGTATTGTTAGACAGCTCTTTTAAAATCATTGAAATTGAACTTAGACAATTCAAATGAGTTTTTCAAAACAATTTTTCATTTTAGAGTTCCGTTTTCGAAATATTGAGCTTTAAAGTGTTTCAGGGCTTTAGTTTTTAGAGTTATGTGTACCCCCTCTACAGCCAAACGTTTATACTTGGATACGTTATATGTGTTCACAATTTTTATTGTAGCAAATATATTGAAGTTTAAAGGAAAATTATCACACCTGAGCTGTCTCTTTAAATTTAAATAAAATAAATAAATAATAAATAAATCCTGTGACGAACACACAGCGCCATCTAGCCCCGTGGTAAGCTGCTAAGCTTGTGTTACGGTGGCTAGACAACGGATATACTACTTATATTTATTTTTCTTTTATAAATACATACATATTATACATAGAAATACGCCCAGACCAGATACAAATATTTATTTTTTAAGCTTAAATATTTGCACCCAGCGGGAATCGAACCCGCAACCTTCTGTATTGCAGCCAAGCGTTCGCCCGACGCGCCACAGAGGTCGTCACAAATTTACTAGTACCTACTTGTAATTGAAAAAGATAAAAAGCAAAATTTCGAATAAATTCCGTTGTTAAATATTACTATTTATTAGTTATTAAATTGATGTTTGCCCTATTTCTTTCTTTTCTCCAATACACATATTGTTATTAGAGTGTATTCAAGATGCGTTTACAGTTCACACAAAGCCATAATAATATTATTTTTTTTGCGTACTTTATGTTTTTTTTAAAGTATATAGTACGTACAACTGAAATATAGTACAATACTATATAATATAGTACGGTTGGCAACCCTAGTTCCAACCCGTACGCCCGCGTCAGCGGGCCCGGTGGACCTTTCCGCAAAGATGGGCCGCGTGGAAGACAACCACTATAAAAAATCACCTCGGCACCTGCACCTGTATGTACTTGTTAGTTTTATTATTTTCTTAAGTTTATTTTTAAAATTTTAAGTTAATTTTTTTTTGTATTTCTTCTACAAAATATCCATGCATTAAAATTGTTTTTGAGGTACTTGAGTTTTGGCGGGAATGCGCTGAGATGTGTTGCTAAATTTTCATTTTTGTGAAACTTAGTTCAAATGCGTGTAAAGTGTTTAATTTCGGGGGCATATTAATCAATATAGTTTCGTGAAGGTGTACAAGTGAAAATTAAAGTGAAAATCGGTGCAAATCATGGACTTTAGCCTATTGTTCTCTCCAAAGTTCCGTGAACAAACATTGTAAAAAATGGCCTCCTTTTTACAATGATTCCCTTGACTTGACTTTAACTATGACGACTTGACTGTTTCGTTCGATGCAAATAACCTGCAATTATTGATAATACTTGACACTGGCAAATGTCCGAAAGGAAAAGCCATTTTATAGAAGAAGAAGAAGAGTAGGTACTTCTTAGGTACTTACATCCTTCCTACAAGGCGTACTTCCTACTTATATAATAAAGCTGAAAGATTGCGAGTGTGTGTGTGTATGTGTATATGGGAGGGTGTCAGGGTGTGTGTAATACACTGAACCGATGGCGGTACTTTTTATCCCGATATTCTCGCGGGAACGGGACTTACGCGGGTGAAACCGCGGGGACATAATAATGAAACTCACGTGCTAATAAAGTAATCAGTGCCAACGAAATGTTTGACATTGTAAATACAACTGTGATTTACGAAATCATGCTCACTTATATACACTGATATATAAATTATTAATCGATTGTGTTATCAAGATTAAAGGATTATTTTTTCCTTATTTATGAATTAAAAACCTACGTTTATGGGATTTCCTTAATTTTTTTTGTTAGATAATGAAAACATGATTATTTTTTAATTGAAAGTATACAATAGAATACAAATATATTTATTAGGACAAGCACACAGCGAAAAATGCAAAACAGAACAAAACCAAATGTAGTAGGTACATAAGTAAATAAAAAGTAATGTAACCATACTCGTAATACCATCAACTAAGTTAGGAATGTAACCATAATACCATCAACTAAGTTAGCAATGTAACCATAATACCATCAACTAAGTTAGTAATGTAACCATAATACCATCAACTAAGTTAGGAATGTAACCATAATACCATCAACTAAGTTAGGAAGCCACGTGCGAACACTAAATGGGTCGGCCTCAGCAAAAAAGCTGTAGCCGTTAAACGTACTCAGCCACAGTATTGGTCTTCCGGCCGGACCAAGCACAGCGATGCAGAAGGCACCGCTGCACGTCCCTCTTCCCTCGACAACAGACAATCATTATACATATAATATTTACGAATAATCAAACAACCAAGAAAGGTTTACATTATACAAGGTGTAACAGGTTAGCCCTTTTAAGCCGAAAGGGGGTTGTTCTAGACGTCTAGGCGAACAACTTTTGTACTACGACTTTTGAAAATTCGAACTTTTTATTTGAAAATTTTGAGATTATTTTTCACTGAAAAAACAGCTGTTTTTGAAAATAAAGGTAATTGAAGGTTTGATTGTAGTAGACCAAGCTGAATGAAAGGGCAACATAAGGTCAATGACCTCGAACTCTAAGAAACAGCTGATCTTCAAGTAAAGTTTACACTTAAAATTTTCGAAAAGTACTTCGAATTTTCAAAAGTCATAGAACAAAAGTTGTTCGCCTAGACGTCTAGAACAACCCCCTTTCGGCTTAAAAGGGCTAACCTGTTACATCTTGTATATATACCAAGGATACATTTAAAATAATATACCATTACAATTTTTATAAATACATAGGTACCTAAACAAGTGAATAAACTAAGTAAGAATTGTAAAATAAACATAAAATTAAAAACATAGCTACTAACATAAATAAGATAAAAATATTATATAACCGGCAGTCGGGTAAAAAAGATGAAAAAAAAAAACCCCGACTGCGTAAAAAAGTCGATTTACTCATTTATTATGTGCTCTGTGTGTATCGATTACAAAACTATGTGAATGATTATTCAGTATTACTTAGCATAATTTCAAATTACTGGGCTTGTTTTATTCTTTTTAGTTTTTTTACCCGACTGCGCGACGCAAAGGAGGGTAATGTGTTTATCAGTCTATGTATGTATGTATGTATATATGTATGTATGTATGGATGTTTCTATGTGGCGTTCTAGAGGCCAAACGCGTGGACCGATTTTGATGATTCTTACGTCAATCGATTCGTCTTAATCTGGCGAGTGTGACTAAAGACATGACAGTAATCTAAAGTAACATATGTCACCACCAGACGCCATATTGTCAAAATTAAAAAATCCAAAATCGTCAAAGTATGTCAAGATGGGTATCGTTGAATAGATTTTTAAAAATAAATATTAGGTTTCCTTCACCATTTTTCATTTTAAAGAACCGTTTATGAAATATAACGGTTTAAAGTTAATTTACAATTAGGTATTCTTGCTTTTTATTACTAACGAACAAGTTTTTATTTTTGTTACGTAGTTACGCTTGGAACTATCAAAGTATAAGCCGTGATGGTACAGGTGACAGGAATTTATTGATATATACTAAAACAATATTTACATAAATTGTACCTACCTACTGAATAAAAGCCTAATAATACTTAGGTACCTAAAAACGTTAAAAGAATAATAATAAATGTAAACAATAAATAACTAAACCCTAACTGAAATAGAATCTTACTAATATTATAAACGCGAAAGTTTGTATGTAAGTATGTATGTGTATGTGAAGTTGTTACTCTTTCACGCAAAAAATACTGAACCGATTGCGATGAAACTTGGAATATAGGTAGCTGGGGGACCTGGATTAACACATAGGCTACTTTTTATTCCCGAGGGAACGGAACTTACGCGGGTGAAACCGCGGGGCGCAGCTAGTACATTATAACCCCCTAATGAAATAAATAGATTACGAGATTTACCTACGATCAATAAGTGAAAATACCTAACTAAAAAGCGTAAAATAAAAAAAATAATTTATAAAAAAACAAAAAACCCGACTGCGTAAAAAACTCGATTAAAAATACGCATAGAAACAACAAAAAACCAAAAAGAAAAAAACAAGCCCAGTAATTTGAAATTACGCTAAGTAATAATAGTTTTGTAATCGATACACACATACATAACACATAATAAATGAGTAAAAAATTACTCACAGTCGGGACCCATTGGAAAAATTAGATTGGTAAAATGAATGGGTCCCGACTGTGAGTAATTTTTTACTCATTTATTATGTGTTATGTATGTGTGTATCGATTACAAAACTATTATTACTTAGCGTAATTTCAAATTACTGGGCTTGTTTTTTTCTTTTTGGTTTTTTGTTGTTTCTATGCGTATTTTTAATTGGTTTTTTTGTTGTTTCTATGCGTAATTTTTAATCGAGTTTTTACGCAGTCGGGTTTTTTGTTTGTTTATAAATATTTTTTTTTTTGTTGTTTCTTACGTATTTGTAAATCGAGTTTTTTACGCAGCCGGGGTTTTTGTTTTTTTTTATTTTTTTATTTGCCGCTGTTTAGTTATTTTCATCTATTGACGGTAAGTCTCGTTATCTATTCATTTCAGTGGATTATTCAGTAGATATATAAGTAATATTATAATTAAGTAGGAAGGTACTTGTGTTCCTAATTTATTTATTTATATATTCTATTTCAGTTAGGTTTTAGGTATTTATTGTTTAAATTTATTATTATTCTTTTAACATTCTAGCACCTAAGTACCTAAATGTTATTAGGCTTTTATTCACACAACAGGTACAATTTATGTATTTTTTTTAGTTTATTTCAATAAATTTCTTTCACCTGTACCATGACGCCTTATAGTTTGGTAGTTCTAAGCGTAACTACCTACGTAACAAAAATAAAAACTTGTTCGTTAGTGATAAAAAGCAAGAATACCTAATTGGTAATTAACTTTGAACCGTTTTATTTCCTAAACTGTTAAATTAAAATAAAAATGGTAAAAGTAACCTAACATTGATTTTTAAATACCTATTCAACGATATCCATCTTGACATACTTTCTTTAATTCTTTAATGTACACACCACAAATACATAGAGAGATAACTATAGATAAAACATGTACATAGGCGAGCTTAACCCTAACAAGAGTTCTCTTCCAGCAAACCTTGAGGCACAGGAAAGGTGATAGTTGTGCAGGTAATTGGTGTGTAAGCAAACGAAATTAAAATAAATGAATATATATAATAATATAATATATAATACATATATTATATTATATAATATATAGTATAAAATAATAATAGGTATATGTATATAAATACAATATCTGTATACTTATGTAAGACAAAATAAATGTAGGTACTTAAATAATAAAGGTATAAATATTTACACGTACATAATATAATAATATATTTTATGGTTACATATACATATCTGAAGGATCACATAGACAGATAGTGTTCTTTTACTTTGGATTTAAATGTTTCCAAGGTTTTGCTAGCGCGAATGGGATGAGGAAGCTCATTCCAAAGCCTAACCGCACGTACCACGAAAGCGTCGCCAAATTTTGCAGCATTGTGAGAAGGACATGCTAATATAAACGTTTTTAGTGTTCTACATGAGCCGTCGTTGGGGGCTAGGAATTTAAATTGTTCCCGTAGGTATGAAGGATAATGAGGGTAGAAAAGAATTTTATATAAAAAGGTGAGTACGTGAAAGTTAATCCGGTGTCTGATTGGAAGCCATTTTAGTTGTTGTCGGAACTCTGACACGTGATCAAACTTACGAAGTCCAAAGATAAATCTAATACAAAGATTTTGGAGACGTTCCAGCTTATTCAGGAGATCCTCATTGATATTAAGAAAACAGACGTCAGCATAGTCGATGATAGGAAGAAGGAGAGACTGCGCAAGATAAACTTTAGTTTCAAGGGGCAGAAACTTCCGGAGGCGCTTTAGCGACTGAAACGAGTAATTCACCCTCTGACTAATTCGATTAATATGATTTATCCAAGATAACTGTCTGTCAAACACCACCCCCAGGTTTTTGGCGTGTTCAGAGAAAGGAATGGGAATATTATCGAAGATGACTGATGGTGTAGGAGACAGATACTGCATAGATCTCTATTGATGCGCTCAACCCCATCCAGAAGATCGCTGGCTTTAAAATGGTTATAAATCTGAAGATCATCCGCATAAAGATGGTAATTTGAAGTGATGACTTTAGTAATCGAATCGATGAAGATGGAAAAAAGAAGGGGTGAGAGTACTGCGCCCTGAGGAACGCCCGCCGTGATGTCACACCAGTCAGATTGCGACTCGTCCGTACGAACACACTGCGTGCGGCCTGAGAGGTAGGAGTTGAGCCATGTGATAACCGACTGAGAAAAATTCATGGACAAAAAAATTGAAGAAAGTATTTCGTAATCTACCGAATTAAAGGCACTACTGAAATCTAAAAGCGCTAAAATAGTCATTTGCTGGTTATCAATGGCACGGCGAATGTCATCAGTCACCTTTGTAAGTGCACTCACGGTGCTGTGGCCGTGACGAAATCCCGATTGAAGTGGGTTTAGAAGCCCATTTTGCTTCAAAAAGCAAGAAATTTGAAGTTGAACTGCGTCTTCGATTACCTTGGACAGAATGGGGAGAATAGAGATAGGGCGAAAGTGAGTCACAGAAGACGGGTCCGAAATTTTAGGGAGCGGTATGACAATGGCAGATTTCCAGGCAGATGGAAATGAGCAGGACGAGATAGAAAAGTTTACAATATGTGAAATAATTGGGGCCAGCTCCTTGCAAATGGGTTTGATCATGTCAAGATGAATATTATCTGTGCCGACTGCCTTGGTGGTGATGGATTTAATGGATTTTAGGATTTGACTAGTCGAGATTTTGGTAAATTCAAACTGAGGGCAGTTCGGCCTGGACAAACTACTTATTCTGTCTATAGTAGTTGTTTTGGTACTGTAGTTCAAAATAGTCGGAGATTTAGAGAAATGTTTATTAATCAAATTAAGGTCTAAAGTGATTTTGCAGTCCTCAGCAACCTTACCTACCCCAATGGTTTTTAAGAACCTCCACATCTGGCCGGAATTGCAGTTTTTAAGTTTACCAAATATGTGACGTCGTTTGGAGTCTCG
Organism: Idaea dimidiata; assembly: GCA_949358125.1. Classification (NCBI taxonomy): domain Eukaryota; kingdom Metazoa; phylum Arthropoda; class Insecta; order Lepidoptera; family Geometridae; genus Idaea; species Idaea dimidiata. Next base: position 47,945 of record OX442329.1, read on the forward strand.
ACACATCTTGCTGCAACGGTTGCGAAGTCTTTTATATTCGTCGAAGTTTTCGGGGGTCGGACTAGCTCTGAACCGACGCTTCGCTTTGTCTCTGCTAGACATGACCTTTTTTATTGTTTGAGTGAGCCACGGGGCTGGGCTATGTTTCACTTTCACTCGTTTTACAGGCGCATGGGTGTCGTATAAGTTTGTTAAAATACTGTTAAAGGCCTCAACTTTGCCATCCATTGTCTCTGCCGATGTGACAGGAGACCAATCGATTTCCCTCACATCAGTCACCAAACGATCCTGGTCAATGCCCTTGAAACTACGAAGTAGAAGAATTTTGGGAGTGCGTCTAGGACTGCGAATTTTGTACGAGAGAAAGATGAGATCATGATGGGAGAATGGGGCCGACAATTGTCCGTGAAGCGCAACTTTGTCAGTATCCGAGACAAGTATAAGGTCAAGAAGAGATGGTCTATAGCCGGGAGCATGATGGGTAGCCGATAAAGGTAAGGCATGCATGTTAAAGGCGGATAGAAGTGATAAAAGTTTGTGACTGCGGCTATCATTTTTTAAAAGGCAGGTATTAAAGTCTCCAAGTAGAATGGAATGGTCATAAATAGGTACCAGCTTTTCCAATTTGGAGTCCAAAGATGCGAAGTAGTCCACATTCATGTTTGGCGGATAATAGACACCCAACAGAATCCTAGAGAAATTAACCGTGACCTCTATGAAAAGGTGTTCTGCGAAGCCTGAGTATTCACTGGGAGACTTGTCCACCACCTTGTACGGGATATCCTGCCGCAGATAGATTGCCACTCCACCGTAGCCTTTGTTAACCCTATCATTCCGAATGAGTTTGTAACCCGGGACAGAGTATTGCCGTGAAGGCATAGAAGGCTTGAGAAAGCTCTCCGAAATGAGGACGGCATCAGTCACATCGCTATCGAAAGAGGAGAGGAAGTCGTCATAGTGGCTAGGGATGCTCTGCGCATTTATGTGGACCACGTTAAAATTTTTGGATAATTTGCTGAATCTAGCATGTAATTGGTCACGCAGCAGATCCGTGTCATCATCAACGGCGCTATGATAATCAGTATCCAAAGAACCTGAAGAATCGCAAGAAAAGAAGCTGTCGCTGATATTCAAATCAGACATTTTAAAATTCGTTATTATAGTAATAATAAATATTATACTTAAATAATATAGCAATACAATATAAATAAATATTAATAAATGTAAACTAAATACATAAATGAAAAATAATACAATAGGTATCTAGCAGATAAGTCGAATACACATCACCCTTCCTACACCCGCCGACAAACTGAGAATAAATATAATGTAAACATAATCAAAGATTTACACATTTTAAACTTATAGAAGAGAAAACAGAATTTTGACAACTTATTCTCAGCGTAATTTCCGAAACAAAAAAAAACAAAAAAATAATAATTAACATGAAGTCACAAACACTTGAGAAAATAAATAAAAGAATATTATAAATGAAAACCTGGCGGTATGTAAGAGCCAGCCAGTGCCGCAGCATGACAGCGCCACTCGTGTATAACTGTCAAAGTCACGAAGAAGCAAGACTGCTATTTGTTTACCTCCCAAAATGTTAGGAAAAAATAATTATAAATATTATGAAAAAGTGTTGGGTAGATTACAACTACAGATTCCACCGCCGTTCAACGGATAACGCGATTGGAAAAATCATTCAATACAATTACAGATCTTCGTCCACTTTACCGTTCTTAAGGACGCGACTCATGTGAAATCCCTTCCGATGGAATGGTTTTATTCATAACCGGTATCAAATAGATCTTTAAACAATGTATTATGTTATTGTACATGATACAAGAAGTGTCCCCTTCATTTCAAAAACAATAAAAAATAACTTTAAATACCACTATTATACAGGCAAAGTTACCCCTGTTTTACAAAATAAATCAATTTTTCTTCTAAATCCTTAACCGCTATATTTTCTTATAGGCATCATAATATTAGAAAATACAATACCTAGAACCCCTTCATCGCATTTTTTCAAAATATTATTTTAATCTTCGTTAATTATTGATTTTACGAGAAATTGTAGATTTTTCACGCAATTCCATCTCGCTCATTTATATGCAATAGGACAAGGACCGTTGCTTATCATCTATCGCCGCCTTAACTTTCCGTAATCTTCCGGCGATGCCTGCCGTGCTGGTACCTACTTTTTGGCTGGTAGATTTTGGCTTTGAAGTGGAAGGTTTGCCCTGCGTCAGTACGTGGCTCGGAGCTGCTGCTGTGGATTGTTTGGCCGACGATGGCGGCCCCTCCGCCGCTCTCGGGTGTTCAACAATTAGCCGTTTGAGCTCAGCCATAGTTGTGATCTTACAACGAGTGTTCCCCGGCAACAAGATAAGAATCCTGCCGTCCGACGTCCAGCTTCTAGTAATGCCGAAGTGTTTACGAGCTGCCACAAAAACATCGTGTCTTGCCTTTGTTAGAAACTCAGATACTGTGATACCGGTGTTTTTCAGTAGTGATTTGCTTTCCCAAACTGAGTTGCGGTGTCTCTGCTGCGCAAAACGAACCAATATGGGTCTGGGTTTACCTGTGCTCCCTCCCAAACGATGACAGGCAGAAAGATCCTCCATTTTGATAGAAATCTTCATTTGGTTCGACAAAACTTGGATAAGTGAACCTGAGATATTGTCCGTATTGGAGTCAGGTATGCCATGAAAGAGAAGAACCTTTCTCCTAGACGCAGTTTCCAGTCCATCCAAACCCTGAACAAGGAGCTCCATCTGAGATTTCAACATAGAGAGTGATTTCCATACCAGTAATTTGAAGTCTGTGAATTCTCGAGACAGTGTGTCCAAGTCTTTATGTGGAGCCTGGTTTGACTGGTGCAGACATTTCAGGTCATCCTCATAACGTGTCATCCTGGTATGAAGAGATTTGGATATTTCCTCCATGTTGTTAGAGAGCTTCAAGTAGAGATCCATTTGTCTTTTTAATGTTTGTGTTCAAAGGTGAATTTAACAAGGAAAATTATTGCGGCGGGTGCAGGGTGACTTGTTTACACAATTATATAGGAATGTATCATAAAACTGTAAGTAATTATATTTATGTAATAAATAATTACTGGGCGTAAAAATTCGTTACTTATTGTGTCCAACTACCCGCGGCGAAAAAAAAGCAAGAATACCTAATTGGTAATTAACTTTGAACCGTTTTATTTCCTAAACTGTTATTTAAAATAAAAATGGTAAAAGTAACCTAACATGGATTTTTAAATACCTATTCAACGATATCCATCTTGACATACTTTGTCGATTTTTGATTTTTTAATTTTGACTATATGGCATCTGGTTGTGACAAAAGTAGATTTGGATTACTGTCATGTCTTTAGTCAGATGAAGACGAATCGATTGACGTAAGAATCATCAAAATCTGTCGACGCGTTTGGCCTCTAGAACACCGCATAGAAACATCCATATATACATACATAGACGGGTAAAAAGTAAAACGGCGCGAAAGCAAAGGGGACAGTCGCCACGAATTGTCACCCCTAGGACAACTGGGAAAATAATTCCCAGCTGTCCCCCGGGGGTACAGGGCTAGAGGAGACAGCTGGGAATAATCGAATGTGCATCATAGTTTATAGTTTGATTCAATTTAATTAACAAGAATACCTAATTGTAAATTAACTTTAAACCGTTATATTTCCTAAACGGTTCTTTAAAATGAAAAATGGTGAAAGAAACCTAATTTATTTATTTATATATATATATTTATTTTTGAAAACCTATTCAAGGATACCCATCTTGATATACTTTGACGATTTTGGATTTTGACAATTTGGCGTCTGGTTGTGACAAAAGTTAATTTGGATTACTGTCATGTCTTTAGTCACACTCGCCAGATTAAGACGAATCGATTGACGTAAGAATCATCAAAATCGATCCACGCGTTTGGCCTCTAGAACGCCACATAGAAACATCCATACATACATACACACATAGACCGATAAACACATTACCCTCCTTAGCGTCGCGCAGTCGGGTAAATAGTATAATATTATCATGATTTTTTTATTCTGTTTCTACAATTCGGAAAGCAATACTGGTAGTGTTTATACTCGTAATGGGCCCGGTCCGGGGGTCCTTGGATCTGGATCTCTGGAAAATCTCATAGATATCAATCATTGAACAGAGTTATCTATCATACACTCGGTTTAGGGAAACCCAGTGAAAATTATCTATTCATTATCGAGGCTTAATACAAACGAAATCTTAACGTGTTTCGTTTATAAGCCGCACTCTGCCTTTGAGTTTTCAGATTCATTAGTGACTCCGTCCGTCAGAACAAATAAAAAAAAAATGGGTTACTCACTCTTCGCTCTAGCACTCTTCGTCGGTAAGAATACAATTAGTTCCCAACACAAAATACATTAGATCGGTTTTTTTCCCGATGCTAAGTTTATTTGACTGACAATGTTATACGAGTACACGGTGTTTTCACGAACGTCGTTTTAAGTAACTTGAAGTATTTTACAAAGAGAAATGCATCATCAAAATTTCCCCCGTGAAAAGATTTGAACCTGCGCCTCTCGCTAACTGCGCTGCACGGAAACCCATGTGACAAATTAAAATTAACCTTTATTCAATATTTTGTAAATCCAGGTGTTTCCAGTGAAATCCTGGCACCGGCAGCACAAAACGTGGAGACGTTTTCCGGAAGGATCGTCGGTGGAGAAGAAACGACTATTGAACGTTACCCGTCGATGGTGCAGCTCGAAGCCAGACGGCCGTCCGTGTGGGGAAGCATGTGCGGAGGGAACATCGTTAACCAAATGTACATCGTGTCTGCGGCGCACTGCACACACACACTCTTTGACATGTAAGTAGATAGGTATATACAACATACGAGTCGAAAACTTCATTGTGTAGTCAAATTATGCTCCTTATATGGCGATGATTTGACAGTTTTGCAAATTCTGCTTGGTCGTTTTTGCGCCACGTTATAATACTCGCTGCTATATCTTTACATTGTTCCTCTCCAGGTGGTATCAACCTGCCAACCGTCGTGTCCGTGCCGGTGCGACCCTCAGGAACCAAGGTGGACAGCTGTACCAAGTGGCCTCCGTATTGAACCATCCTTCGTTCGACTACTTCGTTTCCGAGTATGAAGCTGATATCTGCCTCATCCGTCTTCAGAGTCCCCTGAGCTTTAGCAACTCCGTCCAGTCTATAGCTATAATATCTCAAGGGTTCGACATTCCTGATGGTTCAGCGGTCGTTCATGCTGGGTGGGGCACTACTACGGTAAGACTCCTTTTTACCCGACTGCGCGACGCAAAGGAGGGTAATGTGTTTATCAGTCTATGTATGTATGTATGTATGGATGTTTCTATGTGGCGTTCTAGAGGCCAAACGCATGGACCGATTTTGATGATTCTTACGTCAATCGATTCGTCTTAATCTGGCGAGTGTGACATGACAGTAATCCAAAGTAACTTATGTCACCACCAGACGCCATATTGTCAAAATTAAAAAATCCAAAATCGTCTAAGTATGTCAAGATGGGTATCGTTGAATAGGTTTTTTTAAATATTAGGTTTCTTTTACCATTTTTCATTTTAAAGAACCGTTTAGGAAATATAACGGTTTAAAGTTAATTTACAATTAGGTATTCTTGCTTTTTATTACTAACGAACAAGTTTTTATTTTTGTTACGTATTTACGCTTGGAACTATCAAAGTATAAGCCGTGATGGTACAGGTGACAGGAATTTATTGATATAAACTAAAAAAATATTTACATAAATTTTACCTACCTACTGAATACAAGCCTAATAACACTTAGGTACCTAAAAACGTTAAAAGAATAATAATAAATTTAAACAATAAATAACTAAACCCTAACTGAAATAGAATCTTACTAATATTATAAACGCGAAAGTTTGTATGTAATTAATAGACTCATTGTATGTAAGTATGTATGTAGGTATGTGAGGTTGTTACTCTTTCACGCAAAAACTACTAAACCGATTGCAATGAAACTTGGAATATAGGTAGCTGGGGGACCTGGATTAACACATAGGCTACTTTTTATTCCCGCGGGAACGGAACTTACGCGGGTAAAACCGCGGGGCGCAGCTAGTACATTATAATCCTCTAATGAAATGAATAGATTACGAGACTTACCTACCATCAATAAATGAAAATAACAAAAAAGCGTAAAATAAAAAAAATAATTTATAAAAAACAAAAAACCCGGAAACATTGGAAAAATTAGATTGGTAAAATGAATGGGTCCCGACTGTGAGTAATTTTTTACTCATTTATTATGTATTCTGTGTGTATCGATTACAAAACTATTATTACTTAGCGTATTTTCAAATTACTGGGCTTGTTTTTTTCTTTTTGGTTTTTTTGTTGTTTCTATGCGTATTTTTTAATCGAGTTTTTTACGCAGTCAGGTTTTTTGTTTTTTATAAATTATTTTTTTTATTTAGATTAAAATACTAGTCGTGACCGCTCTATAGCAGTAAAATTACGAACGAAAACGATTTGAAATCAGTTTACAGTTCAAGTTAAAGTTAAAATGTACCTCTATATAAAACAACTTTGCAGTTTTCCCATCCCCTCGCTACGGCTAAAGGTTCGAGTCATAACATGCGATCACAGCAGACAATTTCTAACGACCTTCATCATCGTTCTCTTTCAGTTTCAAGGCGCATCTAGCAATGTTCTTCTGGACGTAACCATCAACACGGTCAACAATGCGCTATGTGCCGAACGTTACCGAAACGCTCCTGACCCGAGATATAATGGACTCGTCACCGAGAACATATCCTGGATGTCGGCGGCAAGGACGCGTGTCAAGGAGACTCGGGTGGACCGCTGTACTTCGACGATATTCTCATCGGTATCGTGTCTTGGGGCGGACCTTGCGCCGATCCGTTCCTACCGGGAGTGAGCGCAAGGGTAGCTTCTTATTCCGACTGGATCGTATCTAATGCTGTTTGAAACTTACTTTATGGTCATTTATAAACTTAATGTTCCTAAATAAAGTAAGTCCCGACCCCGACACACCTAGCTGTTTCATTTCCGAATAAATCTTAAGTATATCACAAATCTGATTGAAATCAAAATATACTGATTGTTGAACAGTATGTTATTTATATGAAGTAGGCATCTGATAACAAAGGGTTGTGAAATTCTTACGAGATCGAGACTCACGCACGCCTATGAAATCGCGTGACCCAGCTAATAGATAAACCTAAAGATATTTTATAAACGGAAATAGATGAGTGACCATTGACCACGAATTGAAATAACGAAGTGTTCTGACATGTAGCACACTCACTTAGAATATGCATGGATGTGCACTCTTACTTTTGTTTTTTTTAATAGTTATCATGGTTTTAGCGCGCCTGTGCTATTTATATGAGCAAAGACTGATTTGCTAAGAACAAGAATTGGAAATAGTTATTTCCAATACGTTCAGTTTTACTGTCGTTATAATATAAAAATAAGACCAATAATATTATACTCCACAACAGTATTAGACCTAGTTGAACCAGCCGACCTTGAATTACATGAATGGATGATCGAGAATGCATGTGGTAAACGTCATTTTCACTTCACAACCTCGGAAAGATTGTCTTTATAACGAATTTGCGTGGAAAATTATATTTTCCACGCTTGCGCGGAAAGAGTTAAAAAAGAGTCAAATATCGAACTCGTAGATCGAACCTTTGATTTTAAACTTTTCTATGAAGCAAGTCTGCTATTTTTTTTTATGTCTGATCAGAATATGGTCCTTTGAAAAGTAGCCAGTGCCAAATATTTTCTGCACAAAAAATTGCGAGTTATTCACATCATACCACCACCATATCATCACTTCTATGGGAACTCTTTTACGGAACGCTCGCGGTGTGCAGCGTTGGAACGCTCTGCCCCCCTCCGTACGACACTCCAAGTCATTGACAGTTTTCAAGTCACAAATCTACTACCACTATCTCGCTCTCGCGGAAGCAAGACGGTCGAATAGGTAGATGGCTTGATATGTATGTTTATATTTTTGGCAAGTAGGTATTATAATTATATTATTTATTTATACAGTGTATTTACATTACTATATCAATTTTGGTCTGTCAGATGCCTATTTATGTAGTCTATTATTTATTATGTATATTATATTATTATTTATATCTTATCTTTATTTATTATAAATCCTTTAATTTATCAATATTTTTATTTATTTATTTTTATTTTTCCTCAACCAAATTTCCCATTTCAAAAACACATTACCCATCCCCTTCCTCAAGTCTTTCCATTCATTGGTTGCCTGAAAGAGATCGCCCATAGGCGATAAGGCCGCCCATTGTGCCACTTCAGTTTTTAAGTTTTTCTATATTTAATTCGTTGTTATTTGTGTTTTTGGTACAATAAAGTGTTAATCAATCAATCAATCAATCATAAAACAGTCTTGTAATTCAGTCACTCAGTATTGTCTTGTCTTGTATTTATTCGCTTAAGTTCATGTTTTGTACCGATTTTTACTTTTATTTTATTACACTTGTACACCTTCACGAAACTAAATTGATTTTTTAATATGCCCCCGAAATTAAAGAAAAATTACACGCATTTGAACTAGGCTCATGAAAAAATAATTTATAAATTAAAAAACCGACTTCAAAAAGAAACAAAAAATAATTTAAAAAACAACCAAAAAAAAAAAAGAATTGATAAAAATGACCAAAATAACCTCTACAGTGCCACCGACTAATTAATCTGTTTTATCATCTGAAGTCGGGCAGCCAAACTAAGTACAATATGGAACCAACCAGTAAAACTGCCCGACTTCAGGTGATAAAACAGATTAATTAGTCGGTGGCACTGTACCTATGTAGAGGTTATTTTGGTCATTTTTATCAATTCTTTTTTTTTTTTGGTTGTTTTTTAAATTATTTTTTGTTTCTTTTTGAAGTCGGTTTTTTAATTTTAAATTATTTTTTTATTTCACCCTTTTTAGTATACCTACCTACCTAAAAATCAACAATATTGTTACCGTAATTTATATTATTGAGGAGTTTGCTGATGAGAAGGTGGTTTCAGGTGCCCCATCAATCTGTACTTAGTTCTTTATGGGTCTATTATTTTTGGTAGAAGTCCAAAAATGAGTAATTTATTGAATTCTGAGATGCTATCCTGTCCATCATTCCGAAGATACTCATCAGATCCTTACCAACTTTTATGGGACCACCTCGCAGCTTCCACTTTTCCATTAAAAAAAGAACTATATCAATCGGTCAAGCCATCTTCGTGTAATCAATGAACAATTGAATTGAATACAGCGTTTTGAGGAGCATTCCCGGTCCTCACTTCGAAGATCCTCATCAGATCCTCATAAAATTTTTATGGAACCATCTTGGAGCTCCCGCCTATCCATTAAAAAAAGAATCATCTTAATCGGTCAAGCCGTCTTCGAGTAATCGGTGAACATACAAAAAAAAAAATATTATACATACAGACGAATTGATAACCTCCTCCTTTTTTTTGAAGTCGGTTAAAAATGGAAATTTATCAACACATCTTTTTAACGCGTTTCCTCCAAAACTCCCAAGTTATTACTTGAAAAAGACAAAAGAGGAAAATAGACTTGAATGATTAACTTGACTAAAATGCATTGAATACTTATTTCATGTCAGTGCGCCAACCTCATTTCTTTGAATAATCGCACTCGGTCAGCTGTCAGCTGCAGGTGGCATCACTGGAGCCTTATTTTTGAATCGCTCGTTACTCCCTAGGCGATTCAAACAATTCGATATCTGCTGATTTGTGTGTGTCAGGATGGGGTGAGACATGTCTGAATAGTCACAGGTTATGCACCAAATAACTGTACCAAAACTGTACTAAACTGTACCTATATGAAAAAAAACTGTACCTCAAGCAATTAGATATAAAATAAATTGTGATATGGACACGCCATTCTGACGTCAGCTTGACGGGCATAATCGTGTATCTCCCCAACGTGTGGGAACTATGCTCTGGAACATATATCAATAAACTGTACCTCATAAAACTGCCAATAAACAAATTGTATTCACACGCGATATCTGTCAAATCAACAAATATTTTTTTACTGCTCATTTATTTGATTTAATCGCATGACGCATGTTTGCCGATCAATTTGCAGCAGGCGTAGTTTAAGGCAGAAGTCATTATGAATAATTATGTATGAATAACTATGTATGTATCTCACTGTTAATTAAAAATAAGTTATAGTTTTCCTTCTTATGTAGGTATATGTGAATTTAATGTTATATTCTAATAATATTATATGTAATTATTACGAGACAACAAGCGCCTGCTGCAAATTGATCGGCAAACATGCGTCATGCGATTAAATCAAATAAATGAGCAGTAAAAAAATATTTGTTGATTTGACAGATATCGCGTGTGAATACAATTTGTTTATTGGCAGTTTTATGAGGTACAGTTTAGGTACAGTTTATTGATATATGTTCCAGAGCATAGTTCCCACACGTTGGGGAGATACACGATTATGCCCGTCAAGCTGACGTCAGAATGGCGTGTCCATATCACAATTTATTTTATATCTAATTGCTTGAGGTACAGTTTTTTTTCATATAGGTACAGTTTAGTACAGTTTAGGTACAGTTATTTGGTGCATAAACTGTGACTATTCAGACATGTCTCACGCCATCCTGACACACACGCTGATTTTCTTTCGATGTCGGACTCCTGCAGCGAGTGGTTGATACCACTCGTCGCGGTCGTGCTATTCTTAGAGAAAAAATAACAAAGACTAACGAAAATCAGTAGAAATGGAGGTTTTAAAGTCACTCGAAGTAGCGCTAGTGATTCAAAAATAGAGCCCCTGGACTGAATAAAAGCGTTTAGCACCTACCTTTTTCTTCGCTGTACCTAGTGAGGTGAAAAATTGTGTGTTTCACTCGGCAGCCAAGGTTTTTTACAACTCGTAACTTTTAAACATTCGCTTATCTCAGGATTCAATATTTGTCAATAAAAATCAATTTTGCAGCCTTGTATAACAAATAACTATTTATCGAGCTCTTCTGTGCTTGCGAGCCTTCCGAGCTTAACGTTTTAAGCAGTAGGTCTCGGTTGTTATTTCTGATAGCAGTTGTTTGAGCGAGCGAAGCGTCTCTGCTTGATGTTTCGTATGTATGTAACACCAAATACAATCTACATTTTGATATTTGTTGGGCTTAGTATCTACGAAAAACAGCAAGTAAAACGACAGCAAAAAGAGCAGCGAAAACCCTACCAAATTAAATAATGAAGTATCCCTACGAAAAATAAGGAAATTGTTAACATGTATGTAATATAAAATGTTTGTTCCATTTTCTCTCAATTTTCACGAGTCTTGAAACATAATTTAGTTCGAAGTTCGAGTCTATAGATTTTTTTACGTGGGTGATTTTTGTTCGCTGAGGCGTTTTGCCCACTACAGGGGTAAACACTATTTATACTATTTATCCCCGTAGAAGGCAACATTTTATTACTATTAAATTATTGACTAAATGCAGTTAAATCTAAGCCTCAGTTAACCTAATATTTTTGAATTAGGTTCAATAGTTTTGAATTCCAGGTTATATGAACATATTTGAAATATAAAACACTTTATTTATTCGGTTTTATCGCGTTTTTATTCATTATTTGAACCGAGCTTTCGCCAACTTTACAGTTGGCTTTTTCAAGGTTGACTGAGATGTAATTCGTCTATTTTTAACATTCTAAAAAGTTACAGTAAACTACCGCCTCATAATTATTTGCAATAAAAAAAAACTTTCCAGTGTACGCAGACTATAGAGTTATTGTAATAGTTTTCAATTTAAATTATAATTATTTTTATCCCTGGCTAGCTCAAAAAACTACCATGGCTTCGAAACGCGCCCTCACATAAGAAGAAGCCACGAAGAAACTCACACACAGCACAGCACAGCCGCTCACTCAGCACAGGCGATATCAGAAGTCTGCAGTTTATTTGAGATTTATTTATTTATTTATTTGATTAGAAAACTTTTTTTACAAGATACTATAATAGAGTTGGTCACGACGAGCATCTAAGCGACCATGCCGACACGAGAAAAAAAAGTAGGAATCAATCATTGCATTATAGCAATTGGCAGAATAGAATTGAGTAAGTCAAGGGGAAAAAATAAGGCGTTTTTTCTATTTTCAGACTATAACATACTTACATTTTACGAGTATAACTAAACATCTTAAAAAGAAAGAACAATGTGATAATATTTTATCTTGTCTCAAGTAGTCTCTGTAGATAATATTCTACCATTGGGCGGTCTCTGTGATCCATCGAGTGTAGGCGGAGACCCTGGTGCTGACGGTGGGCAGCGTGGGGTGCGCGCAGTCGGCGCCCCACGACGTGATGCCGACGACGAAGCCCCCCACGTACACCGGCCCCCCGGAATCCCCCTGGCACGCGCCCGCGCCGCCCACTTCCAGTAGACCGGCACAGATCATGTTCTCGGTCACTTCACCCCTTTGTAAGAGGGGGGCGCTAGCATAGTTGTTTCTGCACGTTTCATGGTTGATAGAGAATATATCGACTTCTAGAAGATGTGGAGAAGGATCGCCGCCACTCTGTTGAGATAATTAACCAAACAAACGAATCAGCTTACGACCTTACAAACGGATTCTCGTATTTACTTTTGGAATATTGTCTTCCGGTTTTTTATATTTTGTCAGTTTTGCTGTACGTACTCGAACGTTTTGCTATTTTTGCAAATAACAATTTCAAATCTTCAGATTTTAGGAAAAACAAAAATTCCGAACATGTGTGTGCATACAGTAAAAATAAATATCTGCAAAAGTAATACTTATTCTGGAGGCAATTTTCAAAAAAGGAAATACGTTTCTCGTAATATATAGTAGGATGGTAGATCTATGTAAGATCACGTGGGGGTCACCAATATCATAATGGTGATCAATATAGTACACCTAGCAGAGGATTTTGATATTGTGTAATTGAAATACACATGCTGGTTTGATGTGTACATTTGGAGACGTGATCTTACAGATGATGCTTGTTTACAGACTGGTTGCTTATCTCAAGTAACGTAGTGAGATACCTTGTGGTGGGTATATGTGTGCATACCCGCCGCACACCGTATGCCGTGTGCCGTATGTATAATTTTGATTTTCACTTGACTTTGACTATTAATATTGACTATTTAAAATGACCCGACAATTGACTTTTGTCAATCGGTCATTTCGCTCGTACGGAATCTAAAGCGTAACTTGAATAGAATGATTCGCAATTATAGTGCGCATACACTACAATTAAACTATGTATTTTATTGAAAAATGGGTGTAAAAATGTTAATAGACACGAGCTGCAGAGCCATAAATAATTTAACTTTAAGATTTCGGTGTCTAAGTCAATAAATCAAGTGATCACCGATGTTAGTTCACCCAAGATAAGAAGACTTACAATAACACGTCCCCATCCTATATGCTTGACAGGTATATTGTCAGGCAACGCCCAATCCTGAGTAGGTATCGCTACAGGTCTGACATGATCGGTCCACGTGAATTGCTGGTCGACGCGCATCAGACAGATGTCGCCGTCGATGTTGCCCGTGATGAGCGGTCGGAAGGTGGGGTGGTTGAGGACCGCAGCCACTTCGTGGATCACTCCGCCCTCTTCTCGGTGAGAGGTGCCAGCTCGGAAGCGACGGCGTTCTGGCGAGAACCAACTACAACAACATTACGGTTACGTATTTTAGTCAATCGCATCGTCTTGTATTGTCAGAATGTTCTCTACTATATACTTCCATATCTTAAAATTATTATTAATTAAGTATATAACCTACATATCGGTGATTCTGGAGGTGCAATGCGCTGCAGACACGACAAAGAAGTTGTTGATGATATTGCCCCCACAGGAGTGTCCCCAACGATTGGATCGGAACGCCTCCATCTGCACCATGAACGGGTACTGCTCCACGCTCACTTCGGAACCGCCGACGATACGATCGGCCGCGCCCGCACGGGGAGCGGCAACGCACGCTCCTACAACATAATTAAATCATGATTCGACATAAATCCATTATGAGCCTAGGCATAGTCGACGTCTGCCATCTTGTTTTTATTTTTCGCTCGGTGAAACCTATATATTTGGACTAGCTGCGCCCCGTGGTTTCACCCGCGTAACTTCCTATCCCGTAACGTTAATGATCCCTCACGTATGTCATACCAAGTGTTGCTTAACGATCATTCAAATGTTAGGTTGATTTAAAAAGAGAAGGGTAGATTCGGAAAAAGAAAAAAACACTTGCACGGGTTGTCGTGGATGGAGGCGGGAATCGATTGGTAGACGTGGTGAAGTGTGGTCGTGGAAATAAAACTACGGCTATCACCTGATATAGAAAATAAGTACTTAACGGTAGAAAATAACTAGCTTACTAATAAACTACACGGAGTGAGATTTACTGAGGAGAATAAAAGGATTTGTTACTGTGTAAATGTGAGTATCATTGTCTATTTATTTAACCTAGGTTCACCTTAACATGCTTTAAGTCTAACATTTCAGAAGTGGCATGAATGAAACGGCAAATTGCTGTTTGCGTCCACACGATTCGACCGCCATTTTGTTGACGAATCGAAAATCTGTAGATTATTTTAGTTATTTTCATCAAAAAATATTGCTGTGTTTAAGCAATTTACTGTTTTTAATACGTTATAAGGTTGAAATATATAATAAAGGTTGTAAACTTGTTGAGATTTTAATGGATTAGATATCAAAAGATATATTAGTATATTTGATTGTCTAAGGAATGTAACCGATAAATACCTTCGGTAGGTAACGTAACTTATTTGAAACGTTGTTTTATAATGGTAATAATGGTACTCAAGATTATTCATTAATCTCAAAATATATCGACCGACAATGCCGATACAAATAGGTAAAAATATAATTCCAAAATTTTATTCTATTCTTCTTGTAAAAATATTCTATAATCCTGGTAACTGAAGCTAGATAACACCTGATAGTTTATAACTGTTAAAAAAATATTAAATGGTACTTGCGATTCAAATGGATTATGATGTAAAAATATTGTCAAATTTTGATAACTTAAGATATGCAAATACCGTTCATTTCAAAATATTTAAAAAAATATCAAACCGTACTTCCGATGCGAATGGATTTACTCCGTATGTTTAGTTTTGTTTTCTAAAAGAAACAAAATATTAACTCCAAACTTTGGATTGACATATAACCACTTAAGATTACCTTTGTAGTCCAGATTTTGGTTTTAGTTTTTAATATAATTTGAATTTTCCACTTTTCTTGAACCTTGTTGATCGGGTTCTGATATCTTTTAAGTACTTATACACAGATATTTATTTTCGAGTTCCAGAAAATGAAGCCGTGCGACGGTGCGGACCCGCTGCGTCGACTGACGACGCCGGATGAGTGTCGCAGCAGACACTCTGAAGGGCGCCGCAACACTCAATCCTTGGAGCGCGGTAGCAGGCAGTCCAGAGGGCACCGCAACGGGCAGTCTGATGAGCACCGCAGTAGGCAGCCAGATGGGTGCCCGCGCCGCAGCAGGGAGTCGGAAAGGCGTCGTAGCAGGGAGACGGAAAGGCGTCGCAGCAGGGAGTCGGAGAGGCGACGCAGCAGGGAAATGCGAAGGCAGAACTCACCAGAACGCAGCAGGAGCCCACTCCTAGGAGGAACAAGAGGTCGTCGCGAACCAAGTCGGTATAGTCCCACTTTTTCGTCCAAAGACGTAATTGAGCTATTGAAAACTCTCGGGCAAAGTAAGTCTCACACGCACACGCTGGCAAATTCCCATAGTATTAATCATAAGAATATTCTCCCAGATTTCGATCCCTCCTCTAAGGGACAGAGAATTGACATTTGGATAAAAAAAGTTAATGAATGTGCTAGCGTGTACGACTGGGATGAAAAAACCACAATTCACTTTGCAATGCAGAAGCTCCAGGGTCTGGCCAAGACCTGGTACGAAAGCCTTAACTCTATATTATTTACGTGGGCCGAATGGCAACAAAAGTTACAAGATGCTTTTCCTTTCGAACAAAATTATGGTCAGACCTTGGAAGATATGCTGAAGAGAAAAAGCAAATATAATGAACCCCTAGAAATATACTATTACGAGAAATTGGCTATGATAAATCAGTGCGATATCCAGGGCAAACGTGCCGTTGATTGCCTTATACACGGATTACAGGATAGAACCTTGAAGTCTAGTGCGAATGCCCTTAGGTGCTCTCAACCTGAACAGCTGCTGTCATTTTTAATGTCGAACAAAGATATTGCCCCTCAATACAATAGAACTAATAATTTTATGGGAAGACCCGTCATTGAACCTAATTCTAGGAATAGACAGGCTATTAACAAGACCTTTAGTAATCAGATACTCTGCTTTAACTGTAAGGAAAAGGGCCACCCCGTAGCTAAGTGTCCGAAACCAGTCATCCAATGTTCTAAGTGTCATAAATACGGACATAAGGTAGAAAACTGCATGGTTCGTATCGAGAACCCTGACGATAGAGTTTCCAATGTAGCAAAGACAATGCGTATCACTGCATCTAAAGGTAGTTCCAAATTTACAAAAGATTGTATGGTTAACGGAGCTCTATTTAAATCTTTTATCGATTTCGGTAGCGAGGTTTCTCTGCTTACTGCGTCAACAGCAAATGCATTATCGTTACCGATTGAGCAGACATCCACTCCTATGAAAGGATTTGGGAACGATATTGTGTACTCCATGGGTAGGGTTACGGTCGATTTGGTAGTAGATGGGATTAAAGCTACGGTTCAATGCCTAGTTGTTGACGATACATATCTAGACTTACCTTTTCTAATAGGGCAATCATTCACAGAACAACCTCACATATTAGTTTTAAAGAATGCCGATACATTGAAATTTTACGATGTCGATTCTGAATTACCTATGGCATTTAGAGATGACGTAGATGAACTTTCACTTAAATTAGTTATAATAGCCGATGTAGAAATTGTTGGTCCAGTTTCAGTCAGGGTAGTCGTCGAGTCCATGGATGAAGGGTCTATTCTTTTGAATGACAGAATTGTAGGAAAGCCGGACAAACAAATAGCGGTCCATGGAGGTGTCTATCGTGTCGGAGGTGGAGTAAGCAACATTTACATTACGCCGTTGAGTGACAGCGTTACTTTGTTCCAAGGTATGACTATAGGCAGGGCAAGGAAGGTTCAGGTTGTCAATCGTATTTTGGCTTCACCTGGCCATATCGAACGAATAGAAACTAAGGATTTAGATGAATCGGATGTTCGAGTCGGTAGCTCAATAGATTCTCTTCAAAAAGAAAAGTTGATTCAGCTACTCCGAAAATTTCAGCACTGTTTTGCATCATCTCTAAATGAGTTAGGTTGTACTAATGTTACTGAAATGAGAATCGAATTGAATAGTCAAAAGCCAGTCGTCTACAGACCTTATAGACTATCTCATAAAGAGCGAGAACAGGTTCGAACAATGGTTGGCGAGATGCTTGACGCTGGTATAGTCAGAGAGTCTATTTCAGAATATTCCAGTCCCATTATACTTGTCCGAAAAAAGGATAACAAAATGAGGTTGTGTGTAGATTACAGGCTTTTGAATTCAATAACCGTGAAGGAACGGTATCCCATGCCCATTATAGAGGACGAGATTTCAAGACTTTCTGGTCAATCGTTTTTTGTGACTTTAGACTTAGCATCTGGCTATTACCAGGTGCCGATTGCCGAGAGTTCCAAAGCCTACACGTCATTTGTCACCCCGGATGGCCAGTACGAATTTAATCGTATGCCATTCGGGTTGGCAAATGCGCCGGCGGTTTTTCAGCGTATGTTGAATAGAGTACTGGGTACGTCAAGGTTTTCGGAAGCAACTGCGTACATAGATGATATTTTGATATATGGTAAATGTGTGGATGAATGTCTCGACAGATTAGAGAAAGTGTTGTGTCTTATCGAGGGAGCTGGTTTAACTCTCAATATGTCGAAATGTACATTTCTCCAGGATAGGATCTCCTATCTGGGGTATGAGATTAGCGGCGAAGGTGTGAGACCAGGAGAAAAAAAGCTGCAAGCAGTCCAAGATTTTCCAATACCTACTAATGTTCATTCTGTGCGCCAGTTCCTGGGTTTAGTGGGATATTTTCGTAAATTTGTTAGAAACTTCGCAGTCTTAGCTAATCCTCTTAATAGATTACTGAGGAAGGAGGCAGATTGGACATGGGGCCCGGAACAGGAGGAGTCTTTTGCTGTACTCAAGAAAAGTTTAGTTGACAGACCCATACTAACAATCTACGATCCTAAGGCAGAGACGGAATTGCATACAGATGCAAGTAAGGTTGGGATAGGAGGTATTTTGCTTCAGCGTGCTCATAACAGTGACTCTTTTCGTCCCGTAGCATACTATAGTCGCCAGACCTCGCCGGAAGAAAAGAATTTTCACGCATATGAGCTTGAGACTCTTGCCGTTGTCTCTTCGCTTAAAAAGTTTAGAGTATATTTAATAGGACAAAGTTTTAAGATAATCACCGACTGTAGTGCTCTCCGTTCGACATTCTCGAAGCGGGATCTTATTCCGCGTATCGCCCGATGGTGGTTATCCTTGCAGGAATTTAATTGCAGCGTTGAGTATCGTGCCGGTTCGAGAATGTCGCATGTAGACGCATTATCACGTAACCCAATTACTAATTCGGAAGATTTGCTAGAGACAGAACTGTTACCATCTGTGATGACTATCACTAGTGAGGACTGGCTGCATTCACTTCAGCTGGGAGACAGTGAGATAGGGAGAATTAATGACATATTAACTTCGGACATAGATGCAGATGGGTTGAAATATATTAAAGACAATTACGTTATTAAGGACAGTAGAGTGTACAGGTGTCTAGATGGAGATCCCAATAACTTGCGCTGGGTAGTTCCAAAGGGAGCAAGATGGCAAATTTGTCGTATGAACCACGATGACATCGGTCACTTCGGGGTAGAAAAGACACTACATAGGATTAGAAAAACTTACTGGTTCCCTAAGATGTCGAGGTTCGTAAAGAAGTATGTAGGAGCCTGTATCGAATGTGCTTATTCGAAGAAGATTACATCAAAAGACGGGCAACTGCATCCAATAACTAAGGTGGAGATACCGTTCCATACCTTGCACCTTGACCATCTCGGTCCGTTTGTTAGGTCTAGGAGAGGGAACTCTTATCTACTGGTTATAGTTGATGCATTTACCAAATTTGTATTTGTTAGATCTGTGCGTAACACCAAAACTCAAACAGCTATTCGGGTATTAGAAGACATTTTCTATACTTTCCGCAATCCCGATCGCATTGTTAGTGATAGAGGTACATGCTTTACGTCTTATGCTTTCAAGAATTTCTGCACCAATAAAGGTATCAAACATATTTTGAACGCCGTCGCTAGCCCCAGATCTAATGGTCAGGTAGAGAGGTACAACCGCACTATAATTAATTGCTTAACGGCTCAAAACTTGAACAGTAATGAGAAGGATTGGGATGACAAAATAGGTAGGGTACAGTGGGGCATGAACAATACACGTCAGAAGACAACGGGTAGGACTCCATCCGAAGTATTGTTTGGATCGAGTATGAATTCCGAAGTAAATCCGAAAATGAATGAAATCGTAGACGAAACACGTGAAACTACTAACTTAGAATCTGTTCGTAGTGAGGTAAAAGATAGGATTGATACTGAACAGCAGAAACAAAAGGAGTATTATGACAAAAATAGACGCCCAGCCCGTGCATTCAACGAAGGAGAATTAGTTAGAATAACTAAAACTTCCTTTAACAATGACGGCAAGAGTAAGAAACTTTTGCCGTCATATATTGGCCCGTACAGAGTTGTAGAGGTTTTAGGAGGTGATCGCTATAGACTAGCTGCTATACCTGGGTTTAGCGGCGCTAAGAGCAAACGTAAGACAACCGTGGCCGCTGACCGCATGTTGCCCTGGATCCACGTTGCCGCACTTAACATTAGCAATGAAAGTGACGATGATGTCACTCTTCAGTCCGATGATGATCAAAACGGATAAATTAAGTACATCCTCAGAAAACAATCAAGCCACTTCAAACTGGTTTTTGATTTAATATTCATCCCAAAGTTACACATAGACATACTATTAATTTAGACGTTTTGATTTGATTATTTCAGTAATGTCCTTATTTAGTACACGTGAAGATAGGCTAAGCTTATTGTAATTTTAGATTATGGAGGTACTTGTTTTGATGTATGATTTATGTAAATTAGATTTTCCATTGGTTTTTAGCATAATGAAATAATTATGAATTACATGATTGCACAGTGTTAGTAGTGGGAAGGAAGGGTCCACTAAAACACTGTGTGGACACAGAGAATATTCTCTGTGGTAGGGATGTGTGTCTAGCTAGACATATTAATATTTTTGTAACATTATTTATTTAGTAAGTCATAACTATGTTTAGTAATTGTGATTGGAGACGAAATTAAGTATAATAATTGTAGATCATAAAGTCACTTGAGTTTATTCTGATTTTCTTATTATGTAATTGAGATTTTAGAATTAAGTAAATGATTATAAATTAAGTAATTGGACAGTATTAGTAGTGGGAAGAAAGGGTCCACGAAAATACTGTATGGATGTGTGACTTGTGAGAAGGATGGGTTCACAAGTACACGCAAATTTCGGATAAGATTGCAAGTGAGAAAGAAGGGTTCACTAGCTTTCTTATGTTTTGGATGAGCATATCTATGAGAAGGAAGGGTTCATAGATAACTCATAATAATGATAAGCTTTGTTTAATTTATGAGAGAATACTTCTGAAAGTTTCCCTAAAATTACTCTGTAAACCCTCAGACTTTACAATAATTTATGTTGAGCTAGATTAGATATACTATGATTAGATTGCTCGTAAGTGGTAATCTATAAGGTTCAGCCTAGTACGTTATTATAATGGTTAAGTTGAAAATAATTAAGATGATTATATATAACATATCTCTATGTCTACGCATTATAAAATTAATTTGAGTGTCAACAGTATGCAAGAATGTAATAATTGTAAACGGAATTTAGTTTATTTTTAGTGCATTTTATGTAGTCGTATCAATTATTGTTATCTGTATTCTGTACTCATTTGTCTTTTCCGTTTTTGTCTATCACAACCCGAGCACGAGTGTTAGGTTAAGCATCAGGGCCATGATGACTGCGTGCACGGGGTCGTGCACGGAGTTAGGATGGTCGAGTGTTAGGTTGATTTAAAAAGAGAAGGGTAGATTCGGAAAAAGAAAAAAACACTTGCACGGGTTGTCGTGGATGGAGGCGGGAATCGATTGGTAGACGTGGTGAAGTGTGGTCGTGGAAATAAAACTACGGCTATCACCTGATATAGAAAATAAGTACTTAACGGTAGAAAATAACTAGCTTACTAATAAACTACACGGAGTGAGATTTACTGAGGAGAATAAAAGGATTTGTTACTGTGTAAATGTGAGTATCATTGTCTATTTATTTAACCTAGGTTCACCTTAACATGCTTTAAGTCTAACACAAAGTACTACTTATATAATAAATAAATATTTCTACCTCTAAACCAACCCTGTACCAAGTTTTATGAATATCGGGTCACCCGCTCTTTTTCACCCATCACGTATGTTGTACCAAATGTTGCTTAACCCGTACGATCATTCAAAGTACCCTATATATCTATACAACGTGTAAC
Source organism: Idaea dimidiata (assembly GCA_949358125.1). Classification (NCBI taxonomy): domain Eukaryota; kingdom Metazoa; phylum Arthropoda; class Insecta; order Lepidoptera; family Geometridae; genus Idaea; species Idaea dimidiata. Next base: position 69,717 of record OX442329.1, read on the forward strand.
AGGCTAGCCCAGTAGTACTCGCCAGGCTTTCGTTTTGTGCTCGGAAGGTCACGGCTTTAGAACAATAATATAGAAAAGCTTATGTAAATATTTTCATACAAAAAAAGTAATTCAAGAATCCGTTGCATGACGTGACAACCCTAGGAAGATACGTATAACTACATGCGCTGCGCAATCTCATATATGTACCTATTCTGAGGCGTTGAGTGACACCGGTTCGGTGCTCCCGCCGCGCGTCGTGCGCCGGATACCTACCTAGCTACCTTACCTACCACATGTGGACATAGGTACAAATTAATAACCAGGCTCAGGGGCGCCGAGTCCGTGGGTGCTCGGGTGCTCCAGCACCCCCGAGAGGTAAATAGTAGGTACCGAGCACCTTTCCATTAAAAAAATAATCATCTCAATCGGTTGAGTTATCTTCTAGTACCTAATTGAAAAACAATTGAATTGAATACATCGTTTTTCCGTTCATCACTTCGAATATCTTCGTCAGAGCCTCACCATATTTTTATGAGACCACCTCGGGGCTTTCCATTAAAAAAATAACCATCTCAATCGGTCAAGTCATTATCGAGTAATCGGTGAACAAACATTAAAAAAAATATGTACACGACGAATAGAGAATCCCGTCCTTTTTTTGAACTCGGTTAAAAAAGCTGGAGCACCCACGGGTATTATAAAAACCCGGCGCCCCTGACCAGGCTAGAAAACTGCTGCTACAGACATTGAGCGGTCAATTGTTGATTCACGAGTTCAAAAAAGAAGTAGGTACTACTCACTCGCGTAGTTTATTCCACTTCATCCATTTTAAGTAATCCATATTTCACATTGGTTTCACAAACACTAAATTAGCACAGCAAAACATTCTCACATTATCGCTCGTTGCGATATGGTTCAATGTCAGACTTGCTAATGCAAAGAATGCCGCGTGACCCAACGCCCGACACTATGTTTTTCATGGCGCTGTTTGTGACAGTATCGTTATTGGAATACGTACGTATTACCACGGGTATCACTCATTTTAGTTACGAAAGCGGCTACACTACGCACGAGACCTTATTTCGCAACTTCTAGCACGAGACTGACCGATGGAAGCTATAGGTAAGTAGTCAGGCCGCCTACATTAAGGGATGCTAATAAAATAATATCGACCGATGGTATCGATTTTTTTCTCCGTTTTATCGACGTATAGCCGATCACCGTGTAGGCGGTCGGCTAATATGTATTTGCTGGGAACCTACTTCTTTTTCCTATAGTCGTGTATAGTGGTGTGGCTCACCTAGTGTTAAGGTTTCAGGTCGCCCTAAGGCCGCTAACTTGATGTTTCGACTTTTATCAGAGATAACAATGGGGACCTACTGCTTGACCGCTTGGTGCGGTCAATTCTAATTAATGACCGCACCAAACGTTGCTTAACCCGCACGATCATTCGAGACCGGCAGGTGTAACTAGACCAATAGCACAGTACATAGAGGGAATAGGCTCCTCAATAAGTAGCTACTAAAACTAACATACTACTAGTCCAAAAGTAAGGTAAATACCGTGGTAAGTACTTACAAATCTTAGTAATTACGTTACTTGCATCATTTTAAGGAACTATTCTGTTCATCACTCTAAACTTTTTCATCAAATCACCATTTATTTATGTTGATTTCTTTTAAGTAAATAAAATAGACTTAGGTATTGAATTTCATACAACGATAAAAGGTATTTAAGTTTTTTTGTCCCTTAGAGCCACACCTTTCGATCAAAAAGTCAACATGACAAAAAAATCTACATAGGTACTTGTAGAACCGGACTATAGCTACAAAGGGGTTTTCGAAAGTTCGGTGATTTTTATCAGCCGAACTTTTGCTACCTAAAAGTTGCCCTAGTTCGGTCAACCGGACTAACAACCGGACTATAGCTACATGACCGTAGAACTGCATTCAGTTTAAAAATGCGACCTGTAGAGAAGTAGCAACAAACCCACAAACTGACAGATAAACGCAAATTTTGCCAGTTTTCAACCAGAGATGCTTCGTTCACTCGGTCAAAAAATCTAAGTTATTGAAAATATCGACAAGTATCGATATACTTTAAAACGTAAAAGTTACGTCCTTTTTGGGCGGTTTTTCAAAAATGGCTTCCGTCGAATCATAACGCAGCTCGAGTCGGGCGGCTTCTTTGGCGGCGCCGCCGACCAATGACACGAATCGTCGGCAAAAAGGACATAGGAGTCAAAGAGCGCCGCCCGCGAATGATAGACAAGCGGCGTCTTGGCTACCGCCAAAGAGCCGCCTAGCGGCACGCCACAAAGGACGCCGCCCGCGCGTGCGGTACACGAATTTTAAGGTTCCACAGAACAGCAGTCAAACCCATTACCCACCATACTTAAAAAACATCACTGATTTCTGTATTTAAAACGCAAGTGCATATTCGTCGAACACTAATTCCTAAGGGTACCTCTAGTTACGTAATAATGTTTAATCGTGTTAATAATAAATAAATATTGCACAACCTTACACAAGCGCAATCTAGCCCCAAACTAAGCACTGGGCTTGTACTATGGGTACTAAACAATGGAAAATTACACACAATTTTTTTTTTGTAAATCAATACATCTTATAATTTATACACAGAAAGATACCCAAACCAGGTACAAATATTATTGTATTAATTATTATTGTTTATTGTTAAACATAAATATTTGTACCCGGCGGGAATCTAACCCGCAGCCTTCTGCATTGCAGTCGGGCGTTCGCCCGACACGACACACAGAATGCTCTCTCTCAAGGTATCTAAACATTTTATGAAGATATTATTTTATTATACGGAACCTTGCTTTCATATTCAAAATTTTATCTATTTTTGGGTAAATCCCCGGCACAGTCCGTGGTAAGTATGTATACGACTGGAAGCCAATCCAATTAGCACTTACGTTATGAATTCCCTTAGGTAGGTACATCAGTTTTTAACATTGGCAAAGATTAGTATTTTAGCACTGCTGAAAGGAACTTAGTACTTAACCGTGTAGGTCAAGCAGTTCTCTCCGCTCACTAGTAGTAAAGGAACAAAAAAGGGGACACATTAACATCACGAGCTAAGTAGCCAACGACAAAAAAGCAAAATAGGTACAAACCTCTACCGCAAAAAAAATTGAACGGTAACGGTTTTAGTAATATGCTCCGTTATGGTGGGCGAATATCTTTAGTAGGTACTTTAACCGTAGGAGTAGGTATAGTATCGTCTAAAAATGATGACGTTAGCAACTCGTTTAAAACGCATCTAGGAACCCTTCTAAATGCATCTTAAAACGTAAATGTAATCGTCCTGTGATTCCGCTTTTATGCGAAACAGCTGATTTTCTAGGTCAACAGCCGCTATTAGGGTTGCATCACTAAGTGATTCCAAGGTTTTTTGCGTGAACTTTGAAACTGAATAACTCTTAAACCGTGAGAACTATTTAGATGCGGTTTTTACCAAAGGATTCAGGACATCACCCGCAAGCCCTGGACTTCGGATTAAAGGGGTCTCCCTGTTACAAATTGTATATTAGGGGTTAAAGTATGAAATTGCCGATTTGTACTGAAAATCTTAATTGTTTATTTTTTAAAATTTTAACAAATTTATTCAATCAAAATAGTTGCCATTATTATCTATACATTGCTGCCATCTAATGGGAAGGTTATTAATGCCTTTGCGATAGAACTCCGACGATCTAGACTGCACAAACTGTGTGAAAGCATTTTGTACTGCCTCCTGGGAAGAAAACTTCTTGTCACGTAGATAATTGTCCAAATCACGAAAAAAATGGTAGTCCGTTGGAGCAAGGTCTGGTGAATACGGAGGATGACGAATGGTTTCTAAGTGCAGTTCCTGAAGGGTCAAAATGGTTTCTCGTGCTGTGTGAGGTCTCGCGTTGTCGTGGAGCAATAATGGTGAAGATCGATTCATGAGTCGGGGCTGTTTTACTGCTAGTTTTGTCAACATGGTTCGGAGTTCGGCACAATAGACATCTGCCGTAATTGCTTGACCAGATCGAAGAAAACTATAGTGAATAACACCATGCTGAGACCACCAAACAGTTACTATTACCTTTTTATTGGTAAGTTTTGCTTTAAGGACACTGTTGTGGCATTTGACCTGGGGTCAGCCATTGCATTTTTCTTTTCCGGTTATCATAAAGAATCCACTTTTCATCACATGTTACAATTCGATCCAATATTCCTTCATTTCTGTACCGGTTCAACAAGGCAACACAAGTTTCAACACGCGTTTCTTTCTGCAGATCAGTCAAATCATGAGGCACCCATTTTTCGTATTTTTTTATTTTATTGATTTGACGCAAATGAGTCAATAAAGTGGGTAAGGTAACGTTAAACCATGCCGCTAATTCCTGGGTAGTTTGACTAGGATCGGCTTCCACTATCTCTCTTAATTCATCGTTATTCACCTGTGTGGGCGGTCTTCCTCGTGGCTCGTTCTTTAAGTCGAAATTTCCATCACGAAAGCGTTTAAACCAAAATCGCACGGTGCGTTCATTAGTAGACCCCTCTCCAAACGCAGCATTGATATTGAGGGCTGTTTCTGCCGCGTTAGTTCCGCGTCGGAACTCGTATTCAAAAATCACTCGAATTTTCGCAGTATCCATCTTTCTTGTCTAAATTGAATAACAAAAACAATTGAAAGTCGATATTCAAATGTTTCACATTTTTAACCGACTTCAAAAAAAGGAGGAGGTTATCAATTCGTCTGTATGTATAATTTTTTTTTTTTTTGTATGTTCACCGATTACTCGAAGACGGATTGACCGATTAAGATGATTCTTTTTTTAATGGATAGGTGGAAGCTCCAAGATGGTCCCATAAAAATTTGACGTGGATCTGATGAGGGTCTTCGGAGTGATGAACGGAAATGCACCTTAAAACGCAATAATCAATCATTTAACTATTTATCGATTACTCGAAGATGGCTTGACCGATTGAAATGATTCTTTTTTTAATGAAAAGGTGGGAGCTCCGAAATGGTCCCATAAAAATTTGATGAGGATCTGATGAGGATCTTCAAAGTGAGGACCGGGAATGCTCCTCAAAACGCTGTATTAAATTCAATTGTTCATCGATTACACAAAGATGGCATGACCGATTGATATAGTTCTTTTTTAATGGAAAGGTGGCAGCTGCGAGATGGTCCCATAAAAAGTTTGGTAAGGATCTGATGAGTACCTTCGGAATGATGGACAGAATAGCATCCCAGAACTCAATAAATTACTCATTTTTGGACTTTTACCAAAAAGAATAGATCCCTAAAGAACTAAGTACAGACTGAAGGGGCACCTGAGACCACCTTCTCATCAGCAAACTCTTCAATAATTAAAATTACGGTAACAATATTGTTGATTTTTAGGTAGGTAGGTATACTAAAAAGGGTAAAATAAAAAATAATTTAAAAATTAAAAAACCGACTTCAAAAAGGAACAAAAAATACTTAATTTAAAAACATCCAAAAAAAAAAGAATTGATAAAAATGACCAAAATAACCTCTACATAGGTACAGTGGCACCGACTAATTAATCTGTTTTATCGTCTGAAGTCGGGCAGTTTTACTGGTTGGTTCCATATTGTACTTAGTTTGGCTGCCCGACTTCAGATGATAAAACAGATTAATTAGTCGGTGCCACTGTACTTATGTAGAGGTTATTTTGGTCATTTTTATCAATTCTTTTTTTTTTTGGATGTTTTTTAAATTAAGTATTTTTTGTTTCTTTTTGAAGTCGGTTTTTTAATTTTTAATATTTTTTTTTTTAAAAAAGAACATCACAGAAACCATTTGAAAAAAGTTTCATTCGAAAACCTCAAACCATGAAGATTCTATGTCAATTCAAAGAACCTATTGCAATAAAACGGCAATTTCATACTTTAACCCCTATTATACAAGATGTAACAGGTTAGCCCTTTTAAGCCGAAAGGGGGTTGTTCTAGACGTCTAGGCGAACAACTTTTGTTCTATGACTTTTGAAAATTCGAAGTACTTTTCGTAAATTTTAAGTGTAAAGTTTACTTGAAGATCAGCTGTTTCTTAGAGTTCGAGGTCATTGACCTTATGTTGCCCTTTCATTTAGCTTGGTCTACTACAATCAAACCTTCAATTACCTTTATTTTCAAAAACAGCTGTTTTTTCAGTGAAACATAATCACAAAATTTTCAAAAAAAAAGTTCGAATTTTCAAAAGTCGTAGAACAAAAGTTGTTCGCCTAGACGTCTAGAACAACCCCCTTTCGGCTTAAAAGGGCTAACCTGTTACATCTTGTATAAAAGAAAGTCGTGTTAGTTACACCCTTTATAACTCAAGAACGGCTGAACCGATTTGGCTGAAAATTGGTGGGGAAGTAGCTTAGAACCAGGAGAAGGACATAGGATACTTTTCATCCCGAAAATTCCGCAGGATCGGGACTTATGCGGGTAATAACTATTTATTAGATGAAAATTTGCATAGGAATAGTTTAAATGATGGAGAGTAATATAGGATACTTTTGATCCCGAAAATCCCGCGGGATCGGGACTTACGCGGGTGATAACAATTCAATGAATGAAAATCGACACAGGGGTAGGGTAAGTGATGTAGAGTGGCATCATCATCATCGTCATCGTCATCCATCGTCATTGATCGTCATCCATCGTCATCGTCATCCTTCGTCATCGTTATCGTCACCTACTGATGAAATACAAACTTTACCTTACTTCACCTACCTACCGCAGTGCAAAACTCTACACTTAAACGGACGACTAGGGAAGTTCAATGGGCGACCGTTTAAGTGTGGATTATTGCAAGCTTAGCAGCTTACCACGGGGTTAGATGGCGCTGTGTGTTCGTCACAGGATTTATTTATTTATTTTATTTATTGCATTGCGGTAGGTAGGCGTTCGAACAACGCGGGTTCGCAACTTGCGCGGGTGAAACCGCGGGGCGCAGCTAGTTATTTCTATATAAGAAAGAATTTTTGAAATCGGTCTAGAAGTTTTTGAGATGACCCCCAATGACCCCCATACATTGTGGAGTTATTTTAAAACTGTAATATCTCGTGAGATATTTATTGAAATCAAGTGATGTTAAGGACAATTATGTTTAAAATTAAATACTTTTAATGAATAACGTATTTATTTGGATAAGGATTAATTAATATCATATTTACAAAATTACCTTCGGAAACAATGCATTGTTCTACAACAAATTTCATTACTCTAAAAATGTTATATTGAGCCAACCTTAAGAGTTAGACATAATTCGATCCTTAAAACAACAAAGGCTGTAAAAGCCAAATAGCCACTTTTCAGGAGAGCCAAAAAACTAAAATGGGTAACTTTGTTTTCGCAATATCTTCTAAAGTATTAAAGCTATAATAACAAATTAAAGTTCTATTTTATTATAATTGCCATGTGTACAATATTACAAGACTAAAATTGCGGGGTCTACGCTAGTTTCCGAGATAGCATGGCTTTTACTACAAAACTATTTGTTCTTCACTGGCCTTTACGCCCTAAATTTCGTACCAGGTTAAGGTTTGCAGGTTAAGCAGGTAACGCCAACTTGGAGTAAAAGACTTTAAGAATATTTATATTAAGGTTTTTTTGAAATAAAGGACAAAGATAATTAACGAAAGTTAAAATTATTGTAATAAATGTGACACATTTTTTTTTAATTTACTTGTAATTTTAACATTTAGCATGAATTAACTCATCTAAAGTATGGTAAGAACTATAATTTTTAAGAACTTAAATAACAACTACAAATTACAACTACAAAAATAGCATCAAAAAAAATTTAAAGTATTCATCGAAAGTATAAATTTTTGCAAGAAAAGAAATTAAATTTTAGAAAATTAAGTTTTAATTGACCGAACGAGCGAAGCGAGTGAGGTCCAGTGCAGACGGGCCTGGCGCTTGTATCTTTGTATCTTTGTTCGACGATAACTTTGAGTATCGTAGCTCCGATCTTCATGAATTTTAGTATGCACGTAGTTTAGGTCAATAGAATTTATGAGTTCGAAGATGAGCCGGATCAGTAGGGAGTTGGGGAGATAGGGGGTCGTGAGGTCTCAGTTCGGGGCGAACTACTAGTTAGAAAATTATGCAATAATTGACCGAACGAGCGAAGCGAGTGAGATCCAGTGTAGACGGGACTGGCGCTTGTATCTTTGTAACTTTGTATGTTTGTTCGACGATAACTTGAGTATCGTACCTCCGATCTTCGTGAATTTTGGTATGCGCTTAATTTAGGTCAATAGAATTTATGAGTTCGTTCGAGTGAGAACTAAGACCTCACAACCCCTATCTCCCTAACCCCCCGACCGATCCGGCTCATCTTCAAACTCATAAATTCTTTTGATCTAAACTACGAACTACATACCAAAATTCATGAAGATCGGAGCAACGATACTCAAGTTATCGTCGAACAAACAAACAAAGATACAAGCGCCAGGCTCGTCTACACTGGACCTCACTCGCTTCTCTCGTTCGGTCAATCAATTTTGTTAAGGTGGTTTTTCTTGAAAAAAGCTACCCTAACTAGAAGTTCGCTTCGAACTAAAACCTCACGACCCCCTACCTCCCCAACCCCTCTACCGATCCGGCTCATCTTCGAACTCATAAATTCTATTGATCTAAACTAGGGGTTCATCCTGAACTGAGACCTCACGACCATCTATCTCCCCAACCCCTCTACCGATCCGGCTCATCTTCGAACTCATGAATTCTATTTACCTGAACTACGCACACACCAAAATTCAAGAAGATCGGAGCTACGATACTCAAGTTATCGTCGAACAAATATATAAAGATACAAGCGCCAGGCTCGTCTTCACTGGACCTCACTCGCTTCTCTCGTTCGGTCATGTTGTTAAGGTGCTTTTTCTTGAAAGTAGCTAAGCGAGTGCGGTCCAAAGCAGACAGGCCTGGCGCTTGTATCTTTGTAACTTTGTATATTTGTAACTTAGTATCTTTGTATGTTTGTTCGACGATAACTTGAGTATCGTAGCTCCGATCTTCATGAATTTTGGTATGCACGTAGTTTACGTCAATAGAATTTATGAATTCGAAGATGAGCTGGATCGGTAGGGGGGTTGGGGAGATAGGGGTCGTGAAGTCTCAGTTCGGGGCGAACTACTAGGTAGTAAATTCTATTGACCTGAACTACGCGCACACCAAAATTGAAGAAGATCGAAGCAACGATACTTAAGTTATCGTCGAACAAACATACAAAGATACAAGCGCCAGGCCCGTCTACACTGGATCTCACTCGCTTCGCTCGTTCGGTCAATTATTGCATAATTTTCTAACTAGTAGTTCGCCCCGAACTGAGACCTCACGACCCCCTATCTCCCCAACTCCCTACTGATCCGGCTCATCTTCGAACTCATAAATTCTATTGACCTAAACTACGTGCATACTAAAATTCATGAAGATCGGAGCTACGATACTCAAAGTTATCGCCGAACAAAGATACAAAGATACAAACATACAAAGTTACAAAGATACAAATATACAACTCACTCGCTTCGCTCGTTCGGCCAAAAATCTGTGTGCTCTAAAACATTAACATAATACGGTTTAATGAAATATTGTCCTTTACGACATTATAAACGTTTTTGATTTGTAAAACCAATTCTATAAAATTGTAGTAAAAGCCTTTTTTAAAAAGTATTGGATATTGAGACAAGTTGTCTTAGATATTACTTACTTCGATATAATCGTAAAATGTAGTATTAACCACATTACTAACAATTTGTGTCTTTTACGCCCTTAATTTGCAGGTTTCGATTTCGATATTGGTTTTAACGTCATAAATTATAAAAATATTTGAACAAAAACTAAAAAAATATTGGACGTAAACGCCATTTTTTTGCGAATTTGCCCATTTCAATTATACAGATCGATAGAGCTTCAAAAACTGAACAAAACTGCATTTAAAAGTCATTTTGACCAAAATGGCTTTTAAGACATTTGTTGTTTTAAGGATCATCGAATATGCTGTCGCGGACTATTTATTATTAGATCCTATTTAGAGGAAGAATTCTGTCATAAATGGTTTTATGTAACTTTGACCGTTTACTCAGCGCACGCGACAGAATCTCGGAAAAGGGTTTTTTGTTTCCCGTTTTTGCAACATTTTTTATGGATGCTCCGCTCCTATCAGTCGTAGCGTGATGTAATATAGCCTATAACCTTCCTCGATAAATGGACTATCAAACACAAAAAAAAATTTAAATCGGACCAGCAGTTCCTGAGATTAGCGCGTTCAAACAAACAAACAAACTATTCAGCTTTATAATATTAGTATAGATAGAGGAGGTCTAAATAATCAGAAAAAAATTCCATCGGTTGATGTCCTAAAAATACCTACTCGTTTCCAAGATATGAGCCTATAATGGTTAAAAAAAAACTGATTTAATGTTCTATAATAATAAGTTGCCCAAGGATGTATAAGTAAGTTTAATTTTTTTATAAAAATCAAACTGTACAGGCTGGCGTATTACGATATGTCATCTTATCTTAACGATAAGAATCCTTGGAAGTGATTCATTTATCCCTCTGATTTATATCTTATTAACAATTTACTTTTTAACGAATAGTCGTGTTCACGGACGCATGTTTCGTCCAGCTTTGTTCGGCCCGTCCTGGGGCGTGCGCCTGCAATTCTGTGGAAAGTTGCTGGCAACATCAAGGAAAAGAGTATATGGATGGTCCTACCTCTACGAATTTTATAATAAAATTCTAGAGTGTAGGAAAGGAGAGAAACGATGTTTTCATGGAGCTTCTGGGTGGGGTACCGGGATGTAGTTGGGCGGGTTGTGTGTTAGTGGATGCGGCTGTGTACTTTTGTTGTCTCTTCTCTTCTTTTTTTTAACCGACTTCTAAAAAAAGGAGGAGGTTATCAATTCGTCTGTATGTATAATTTTTTTTTTTTTTGTATGTTTACCGATTACTCGAAGACGGATTGACGGATTAAGATGATTCTTTTTTTAATGGATAGGCGGGAGCTCCAAGATGGTTCCATAAAAATTTTATGAAGATCTGATGAGGATCTTCGAAGTGAGGACCGGGAATGCTCCTCAAAACGCTGTATTCAATTCAATTGTTCATCGATTACACGAAGATGGCTTGACCGATTGATAGTTCTTTTTTTAATGAAATGGTGGAAGCTACGAGGTGGTTCCATGAAAGTTTAGTAAGGATCTGATGAGTATCTTCGGAATGATGGACAAGATAGCATCCCAGAATTCAATAAATTACTTATGTTTGGACTTCTACCAAAAAGAATAGACCCCTAAAGAACTAAGTACAGATTGATGGGGCACCTGAAACCACCTTCTCATCAGCAAACTCCTCAATAATGAAAATTACGGTAACAATATTGTTGATTTTAGGTAGGTAAGTATACTAAAAAGGGTAAAATAAAAAATAATTTAACAATTAAAAAACCGACTTCAAAAAGAAACAAAAAATAATTTAAAAAATAACATAAAAAAAAAGAATTGATAAAAATGACCAAAATAACCTCTACATAGGTACAGAGCCACCGACTAATTAATCTGTTTTATCATCTGAAGTCGGGCAGTTTTACTGGTTGGTTCCATATTGTACTTAGTTTGGCTGCCGGACTTCAGATGATAAAACAGATTAATTAGTCGGTGGCTCTGTACCTATGTAGAGGTTATTTTGGTCATTTTTATCAATTCTTTTTTTTTTTTATTGTTTTTTAAATTATTTTTTGTTTCTTTTTGAAGTCGGTTTTTTAATTGTTAAATTATTTTTTTTATATTTTTTATTTTTCTTTCCGTGTCTATTTTAAATTGAAACCTTTTGTTATTAAATATTACTTATAGTAGAATATTGCTCCGATTCCACTATAGCCATAAATATGCGACAGTGTGAATGATATTTTGATCATTCTAATAAAATGTAAAAATATATACTATTTATTTTGACGATTGTAAAAATTGATCACAAAAAAAAACATCAGTTTCTTGTGGCTTCTTCTCATCGGAGGGCGCGTTCCGAAGCCACACTAGAGTCATAGTTGTATGAACATATTTAAAGTGATCAACACATCCAATTACCTAAATAAAAAAAAATTGACTTTGACTTGACTTTGAATTTTTACAAAAACAAACGAGCAACCGGTATGTTTATGTTCTGTGGCGAACGATGGCGGTGCAAAGGACGGTGAAGGAACACGCAAGTAATCAGTCGTATGTCGCGGGTATAATACAGCTAGTTTTATCTTCGTTATGCAATAAAAATGAATCGATATTTTGTGGTCGTGGTCACGGCATCACGCCTGAACACCTGGACCGAATTCGTTAAATCCTTTTTTTGTCGTGTTCGTGATGGTCAGGAGAAGGTTCTTAAAAAAAATAGGACTTACGCGGGTGAAACCGCGGGGCGCAGCTAGTTACATAATATATTATTATAACTCACCTGCAAAGAGAACTAGCAGCATCAAAGCAGCAGACATCGCGATCGTGGTGTAATGTACCTACACTGGGCAGATAGCGCGCCTTAAATACTCGGATATTTTATCGAAATTATTACATTATCACATTATCATTATTTATGATGGATTAAAAGACTTCTGTTTTAATAACATAACATAGATAACTATATTATTAAGATAGGTATAGTTTTTCAAATTTGTAAGTTTATTGATTTTAGTAGGTATTGGATTTTTTTATTGGTTGTTAAAATGAAGGCCATGTTGACTGCTAATTATGTTCCTCGAATTTCAAAATGGTACATATTGAATACCATCAAATAGTGGTATCGAGCGCCCGCGCATGCGCACGATCCTACCGGAATGACGAGATCAAAATTAGCCTCCTTTTGATTTTTATCGCAATCGATTTGATCGTTTATGGTTTAAAGTAGGTCCCCCTGGACCTCCGTCCTACAAAGAGCTGTACCAGGCTGAGCTAAAATGGTAACTCTCAGAGTTTGATAATACGATGTCGTTTGCGTAATATATTTTAGACAATGTTGTGTGAAAATAAAAACTCAAAAAATTAAAAATTAACACTGGCTCTTGTACTAATTGAGTTAATTTAAGTTATAATTTTGAACTATAATAGTCCCATATTTTTCTTTCATAAGAACCTTCTCCTGGATCATAAAGAACACAACAAAAAGGGATTACTTAACAAAATCGGTCCAGCCGTTGACGCCTGATGACCAAGGGAAATAAGGCTTCATTTTATATACCACTAGCTGCGCCCCGCGGTTTCACCCGCGTAAGTCCCGTTCCCGTTTCAGTTCCCGCGGGATTAAAAGTATCCTATGTCCTTCTCCTGGTTCTAAGCTACCTCCCCACCAATTTTCAGACAAATCGATTTAGCCGTTCTTGAGTTATAAATGGTGTAACTAACACGACTTTCTTTTATGTATATATACAACGTGTAACAGGCTAGCCCAGTAGTACTCGCCAGGCTTTCGTTTTGTGCTCGGAAGGTCACGGCTTTAGAACAATAATATAGAAAAGCTTATGTAAATATTTTCATACAAAAAAAGTAATTCAAGAATCCGTTGCATGACGTGACAACCCTAGGAAGATACGTATAACTACATGCGCTGCGCAATCTCATATATGTACCTATTCTGAGGCGTTGAGTGACACCGGTTCGGTGCTCCCGCCGCGCGTCGTGCGCCGGATACCTACCTAGCTACCTTACCTACCACATGTGGACATAGGTACAAATTAATAACCAGGCTCAGGGGCGCCGAGTCCGTGGGTGCTCGGGTGCTCCAGCACCCACGAGAGGTAAATAGTAGGTACCGAGCAAGGTGCTCGGTACCATTAAAAAAATAATCATCTCAATCGGTTGAGCTATCTTCTAGTACCTAATTGAAAAACAATTGAATTGAATACATCGTTTTTCCGTTCATCACTTCGAATATCTTCGTCAGAGCCTCACCATATTTTTATGAGACCACCTCGGGGCTTTCCATTAAAAAAATAACCATCTCAATCGGTCAAGTCATTATCGAGTAATCGGTGAACAAACATTAAAAAAATATGTACACGACGAATAGAGAATCCCGTCCTTTTTTTGAACTCGGTTAAAAAAGCTGGAGCACCCACGGGTATTATAAAAACCCGGCGCCCCTGACCAGGCTAGAAAACTGCTGCTACAGACATTGAGCGGTCAATTGTTGATTCACGAGTTCAAAAAAGAAGTAGGTACTACTCACTCGCGTAGTTTATTCCACTTCATCCATTTTAAGTAATCCATATTTCACATTGGTTTCACAAACACTAAATTAGCACAGCAAAACATTCTCACATTATCGCTCGTTGCGATATGGTTCGATGTCAGACTTGCTAATGCAAAGAATGCCGCGTGACCCAACGCCCGACACTATGTTCATGGCGCTGTTTGTGACAGTATCGTTATTGGAATACGTACGTATTACCACGGGTATCACTCATTTTAGTTACGAAAGCGGCTACACTACGCACGAGACCTTATTTCGCAACTTCTAGCACGAGACTGACCGATGGAAGCTATAGGTAAGTAGTCAGGCCGCCTACATTAAGGGATGCTAATAAAATAATATCGACCGATGGTATCGATTTTTTTCTCCGTTTTATCGACGTATAGCCGATCACCGTGTAGGCGGTCGGCTAATATGTATTTGCTAGGAACCTACTTCTTTTTCCTATATTCGTGTATAGTGGTGTGGCTCACCTAGTGTTAAGGTTTCAGGTCGCCCTAAGGCCGCTAACTTGATGTTTCGACTTTTATCAGAGATAACAATGGGGACCTACTGCTTGACCGCTTGGTGCGGTCAATTCTAATTAATGACGGCACCAAACGTTGCTTAACCCGCACGATCATTCGAGACCGGCAGGTGTAACTAGACCAATAGCACAGTACATAGAGGGAATAGGCTCCTCAATAAGTAGCTACTAAAACTAACATACTACTAGTCCAAAAGTAAGGTAAATACTATGGTAAGTACTTACAAATCTTAGTAATTACGTTACTTGCATCATTTTAAGGAACTATTCTGTTCATCACTCTAAACTTTTTCATCAAATCACCATTTATTTATGTTGATTTCTTTTAAGTAAATAAAATAGACTTAGGTATTGAATTTCATACAACGATAAAAGGTATTTAAGTTTTTTTGTCCCTTAGAGCCACACCTTTCGATCAAAAAGTCAACATGACAAAAAAATCTACATAGGTACTTGTAGAACCGGACTATAGCTACAAAGGGGTTTTCGAAAGTTCGGTGATTTTTATCAGCCGAACTTTTGCTACCTAAAAGTTGCCCTAGTTCGGTCAACCGGACTAACAACCGGACTATAGCTACATGACCGTAGAACTGCATTCAGTTTAAAAATGCGACCTGTAGAGAAGTAGCAACAAACCCACAAACTGACAGATAAACGCAAATTTTGCCAGTTTTCAACCAGAGATACTTCGTTCACTCGGTCAAAAAATTTAAGTTATTGAAAATATCGACAAGTATCGATATACTTTAAAACGTAAAAGTTACGTCCTTTTTGGGCGGTTTTTCAAAAATGGCTTCCGTCGAATCATAACGCAGCTCGAGTCGGGCGGCTTCTTTGGCGGCGCCGCCGACCAATGACACGAATCGTCGGCAAAAAGGACATAGGAGTCAAAGAGCGCCGCCCGCGAATGATAGACAAGCGGCGTCTTGGCTACCGCCAAAGAGCCGCCTAGCGGCACGCCACAAAGGACGCCGCCCGCGCGTGCGGTACACGAATTTTAAGGTTCCACAGAACAGCAGTCAAACCCATTACCTACCATACTTAAAAAACATCACTGATTTCTGTATTTAAAACGCAAGTGCATATTCGTCGAACACTAAAGGTAGAGACATACTGAGCTTACGTACGCAACGTATGCAACGCATTATGACATCTAGACTCATTAATTTGTATGAAAACCGTTGAGTTAGAAACATACTTGTCATACGCAATGCTTTTACACGTGTCACACGCAACGTTATTTCTGTCAGTCCAGATCGGCGTGGGAAGGTGGAGGGGATAATCATACGCTATCCCACGCGTAAGACTAGTGTGTCTCTAGAACTTACGTTTGCAGCGCGTCAGTCTCGAATAGACGTTGGTACGTTTTACCGCGAAAATGGGAGACGAACAATTAATTGATTTGGTTAGGCGATATGAAGCCATTTATAATATTAAATGCATGGAATATCGCGATGCTACATTACGTAATGCAGCGTGGGAAGAGATCGCAAAACTCCATGGCAAGCCTAGTAAGTACCTATCTGCGTTTATGTTTTTCTTTTATTTATATTTTTGTAGTAATATTTCATAGAAAAATCACAGTGGCCTGTTGCAACGTTGTGATGATTGACAGACATAAAACTCAACTTATGTTCAGAATACTCTACCTATTTATTATTATTAAAGTTAGTGGGTAAATATAAATGCACGCCCCTCAACAAAACGTGACACAAAAAGAAATAGTTACAATACTTTGCAATATTTTATTTGTATGATTTACAGTAAACAATGAAATCGTATTTAGGAAGAAGATTAGAATGGCTTACATCTACAGACGTCTATGAACTAATCATTTCCGTTTTGTGTACTTTGCGTTCCTCTTCTCACCATATTAAATTGCTGCGGCACCGAACCCTCGCGTGTCATAAAATATTGTTTGAATTTCTCTCTAATGCTATAAGCATATCGTGTGTGGTTTCTTCTAAGACCATCTAATGAAATTAATGATTGTTGAGTGGTTGGCTCGGTAAATATTTCATGTTGTAACTCAAAAGTTGTGCCCAAAAAGTTATGAAGGCAGCATGCTGCTAGAACTATTTTGTCTACTAATTCTGGTTGTACCTGCATAGGCCCTTGGAATACACGCCATCTTGCTCTTAATATTCCAAATGCGTTTTCTACAATTCTTCTTGCCCGGGACAAACGATAATTGAAAATCTTATTCGGCTCATTATTAAGTAAATCATTTTTGCTGTAAGGTCTTAATAAATAATGTTTGAGCGGAAATGCTTCGTCACCTACTATAACATACGGTAAAGGTTCTGATCCTGGCATTAGAGGCTTATCTTCAGGTATGTTTAATTTCTTCTGATCTAATAGTTTACCTAGTGTTGATTTTTCAAAAATACCTCCGTCACTATTTCTTCCATAGGCGCCCACGTCTACCACAACAAATTTATAATAGGCATCAACTAAGGCCAGAAGAACAATAGAATTTTGACCTTTGTAATTCCAATAATCCGAGCCACCATTAATTGGACACTTCATGTTAACGTGCTTGCCATCTAGAGCACCAATGCAATTCGGAAAATTCCAGAAGCGATTGAAATCATGTGCTATTTGTCTCCATATTGCTGTTGTTGGTTGCGGCATCACAATAGGACCAAGATGTTTCCAAATCGCTTCACAAACCTCCTTCACAATTGCACGTACAGTAGAAAATCCTAGGCGGTAACTGAATCCGATACTCCGAAATGAATTACCCGTAGCCAGGAATCTGTAATAAATTATTTTAAATTATGATTTAATATTTTTTGTTACAGTTGCGGAATGTAAAGAAAATTGGAACAAGTTGCGTAATTGCTATAATAATGCTATGAAGCGGCGCAAAAAGAAAAGCGGCCAAGCTGGGAAAATAATTGCGCCATGGCGGTTTGAAGAACAAATGTCATTTTTGAAGCCATATTTAGAGGGACGTCCTACTACAGGGAACCTTGATTTTACTATGTCTAATGAAGATTCTCCTCTACAACCAGAGAGTCCATACAGTGAAAGCCCAACATCCCCTGAAAGCATCCCGTCGCGCGCTAGTACTCCCATGTCGAATGCGTCATACAAAAGAAAGGCCAGTTCTAATAGTGATAATCACTTGGCTGATATGATTGAAATGATGAAAACCTCTCAAGAACAGAGAAATAAAAAGCAGGAAATGGATGATTTAGACACATTTTTTTTGAGCATAAGTAAAACTGTTAAAAACCTTCCGAAACTTGATCAGATTCGAATTAAACTGGATTTGCTTAAAGCTGTAAGTGAAGCGGAGCTCAAACAGCTAGAGTCACAACAAAATGTATTGAGAACACCAATTACTATTAAGAGTCATCAGATAAGTGGGCAAAGCCGCGTTAATGTAAATTCTGCTACTGGTAGTTTTGAACAACCCCAGACGTCGTATGGTTCCTCATCTTATGTACTTCAACTGCCCAATACTCAAGTTTCATCGGTACCTTCCTTTAATTATGTTTGTGAAGAAGTTGCTAGTAATGTAGAAATTAGTGAGGAACAAGATATTCGCCATTATTATGAAAATAATAAGATGGAATAAAATCATTCTTTATCACCCATATTTATTTGTATTATTTACTAGCTGTGCTCCGCGGTATTACCCGCATAAAACCTGATCCCATAGGAATATAGCCTACATGTTAATCCAGGTCTCCAATTATCTACACACCGAGGTTCATCGCAATCAATCTAGAAATTTTTGTGTGAAAGAGTAATAAACAAACAGGCAGAAGATTAACAAACTTTCAAATTAATAAATACTAGTAGAATTCATAAATAACTGCAATGAATTAAATGAAAATACATACCGTAGACAAACTGCTAGTCTTTCTCGGGTACTGATTGGCTTCCGAAGACGCGTATGTCTTTTTTTGATGTCACATTCAATAATATCGTGAATCTCCTCAAACTGTACTTTAGACATACGAAAATACATGAAGAATCGTTGCTCATCACATTCCAGTTTCTCTAATAATGTATGGTATTCCCCAAACCTTTCTCTTTCTTTATTTATCTCATGAACCCAATATCTTCTCTTGACTCTTTTTCTTGTTCTTTTGGCACGCAAATATTCATTTATAAATAACAAACGTAGTAAATTGTCCTCAAATTCACTCTCAGAATCGGAAAACATTGTACACAACAGCACTTGAAGAAATTACTCATGAGTCTGACGTCAATATGCGTGGTGTACGCGGGACAAGTATGCACATCAGCTCTCCCACATCGCATAGTATACGTTGCGTACGTAAGCTCAGTCTGTCCTTACCTTAATTCCTAAGGGTACCTCTAGTTACGTAATAATGTTTAATCGTGTTAATAATAAATAAATATTGCACAACCTTACACAAGCGCAATCTAGCCCCAAACTAAGCACTGGGCTTGTACTATGGGTACTAAACAATGGAAAATTATACACAATTTTTTTTTGTAAATCAATACATCTTATAATTTATACACAGAAAGATACCCAAACCAGGTACAAATATTATTGTATTAATTATTATTGTTTATTGTTAAACATAAATATTTGTACCCGGCGGGAATCGAACCCGCAGCCTTCTGCATTGCAGTCGGGCGTTCGCCCGACACGACACACAGAATGCTCTCTCTCAAGGTATCTAAACATTTTATGAAGATATTATTTTATTATACGGAACCTTGCTTTCATATTCAAAATTTTATCTATTTTTGGGTAAATCCCCGGCACAGTCCGTGGTAAGTATGTATACGACTGGAAGCCAATCCAATTAGCACTTACGTTATGAATTCCCTTAGGTAGGTACATCAGTTTTTAACATTGGCAAAGATTAGTATTTTAGCACTGCTGAAAGGAACTTAGTACTTAACCGTGTAGGTCAAGCAGTTCTCTCCGCTCACTAGTAGTAAAGGAACAAAAAAGGGGACACATTAACATCACGTGCTAAGTAGCCTACGACAAAAAAGCAAAATAGGTACCAACCTCTACCGCAAAAAAATTGAACGGTAACGGTTTTAGTAATATGCTCCGTTATGGTGGGCGAATATCTTTAGTAGGTACTTTAACCGTAGGAGTAGGTATAGTATCGTCTAAAAATGATGACGTTAGCAACTCGTTTAAAACGCATCTAGGAACCCTTCTAAATGCATCTTAAAACGTAAATGTAATCGTCCTGTGATTCCGCTTTTATGCGAAACAGCTGATTTTCTAGGTCAACAGCCGCTATTAGGGTTGCATCACTAAGTGATTCCAAGGTTTTTTGCGTGAACTTTGAAACTGAATAACTCTTAAACCGTGAGAACTATTTAGATGCGGTTTTTACCAAAGGATTCAGGACATCACCCGCAAGCCCTGGACTTCGGATTAAAGGGGTCTCCCTGTTACAAATTGTATAGAAGATATACCTATAAGATTATCTATATATTTTTTTTATTGTAAATTTATTTTATTCTAGGTTTAAAATTTAATTTAATTTTTATTGTATATTTTGTCGGCATTCTAGTGACGCAAACCTTAGAATAATTATGTTTGGCTTTATGGAACTGACATAAAGACATAATCAAAGACCCAGCATCAAGGGAAAGTCGACATTACAGCAATGATTGTTTGGTGTTTTGGAAAAGATGGCACAGTTAGTGATAAAAGTCGGCATTTAGCACCATAACTCAACACAAATGGAATTAAGTTTAGTCACATTTCATTTTATCTATCTATCTTTAACACCTATTATTATTATCGGTATTATCAATGTTATGTTGATACCTACTGATATATCAGCGTTTATTGTCAGGAATTAGACCAGAAGCTAGGTACTCCAGGGGATAAAGGTTAAAAAATAAATCCAATTCATATGTTCGATTACTTTACTTTTCACTAGGTACCTAGAAGTTAAGTCATACCACAATAAATCAAAAATTACTTGGTATTTAATATATCATAGTCATTTTGTATTGAAATTGCTATAGATATAGTGATATAGGTGAGTGCATGTTGGTGCTCTAAAGTGGTCGCATAATTAAACAGCATTAGCGACGATCCATTCAGTATACTTAAGCTGAAACCGTTGCGCTAACCGTCGGAAAAGGCGTCAGTCAGCACATTCCCCGCCCCAAGAGATGACCCTGATCATCAAAGAGTACCGCCCGAGCCGCCCCGTAGTCTCCTCGGCACCACGCCCCCTTGCCCCCGACGCGACGCCGCGGCCGCACCGACTCGACGGCGAGGAGCAGCGAGGAGCCCGGCCCCGGCATCATGTTACCGTACCGGTGACGAGACGCGCCGTCGCCCGCGCCGTCCGCGCCGCGGGTCCGTGCACACGCGTTGGTTCACGGTGATGTGGAGACGGTCACCCTTCAGTTCAAACAACGAAATACCTACTTTGATTATTTTCTTTCGACACTGAATTAAATTGTCATCGCATCGAAGGTTTACTAAGGTACGTAGCAGAGTTGTATAGTTTTTCAAACAAGTAACCAATAAACATTTTCAAACAAGTAACAATGTCATTTCGTGTAAATGACATTGTTTGTTTTCAAGTTTAATGTAGATTTTAACTAAAAATGTCAAAAAGTGTTGAGTGTCTTACCACAATTTAGGCAAAATAGTAGTTTATGCACCGAGGTACTAAAGTCCTGTCTTATATAGCGGGCGTCATATTGAATCCAAAGCTTACGAAGGACTCTAGAGGGTTAACTCCCGAGCGCAGCGAGGGTGTTAAAAACTTAACTCCTGAGCGAAGCGAAGGAGTTATGTACCTAGAGTCCTGAGTGAAGCGTGGGATTCAAGCGCCCAAGATAAAGACAGGCTTTAGTACCGAGGTGAATACTCTACTTTACACATCTACTGCGAGACAATGAAAGGGCTACAAAAATAACGATTATTCCCGCTGTCCCCTCTAGCCCTGTCCCCCGAGGGGACAGCTGGGAATTATTTTCCCAGTTGTCACGGGAGGGGGACAAGTGGGAATCTATTCTCCCAGTTGTCCCCCCTATGTTGGTGTTATAATAGAAGTACCTGCGACCCGCGGTTTCACCCGTGTTCGGGGTTAGGGGTGAAGTCGTCCTACTCTTATTTTAAATAAAAACTAGTTTAAAAATGGTTCTTTGGTTTATTTATTTAACACTCAAACATAATGGTCATAATGGTTAGGAAACGTTGTAAATTTACAACTAAACATGGTATCTTAGAGGGTTTAAATTTTTTAAATTATGAAGTTTACGTAGTAAAGGGTGGTTGGTAAATTGTAATATAATAGTATAAAATGTTAGAAAAACTTGTCTGATAAATATTGACGTCTTAAATTCAACGGAGGATCACTACATTCAACCTTTAGAGCATTCAAGGGGCTAGATTTCATGGCACCTGACATAATTCAAAGAGCTTTAGATTGAATAGAATAGAATAGAATCAAATTTTCTTAGCTGTGACATTGCAAGGAACTAATAGAAAAGTGCCATAGTCTAATATGCTTCTGATTATAGCATTATAAACCAATTTTAAAGAATACGGGTGGGCATCCCACCAAACTCCAGTTAGACGGCGGAGCATATTGAGGTTACGTTCACATCTACTAGTTACATAATCTGCATGTAGCGTACCTATTAATTTTCTATCTAATACAACACCTTAAATTTTTGCATGCTTTTGAACTGGTAATGTAATAACTCAATTTCTTCTATGGATTTTGGGATTTTGCATAATAAAACACATTATTTATCCGGTTGAATCGCGTTTTTATTTATGGTTTGGTAGCCAAAGCCATGGTAGTTATTTTAACTAGCTAGGGATAAAACTAATTATAATTTAAATAGAAAACTATTACAATTTTAAACTAATAAGTTTTTAAAAAAACAAACAACATTATGCAAGTTTTGTACAAGTTTGACAGCTGTCATCCAAAATAAAGATCTCGAAGAGCGCTATCACTTATGCTAAAAAACTAGTGGTCTAGTGTCAATAGTTTCAGAGATAAAGGGTATTTAAGTTTGACAGCTGTCATCCAAAATGAAGATCTCGAAGAGCTCTATCACTTATGCTAAGAAACTAGTGGTCTAGTGTCAATAGTTTCAGAGATAAAGGGTATTTAAGTTTGACAGCTGTCATCCAAAACGAAGATCTCGAAGAGCTTTATCACATGCTAAGAAACTGATGGTCTATTGTCAATAGTTTCAGAGATAAAGGGTATTTAAGTTTGACAGCTGTCATCCAAAATGAAGATCTCGAAGAGCTCTATCACTTATGCTAAGAAACTAGTGGTCTAGTGTCAATAGTTTCAGTGATAAAGGGTATTTAAGTTTGACAGCTGTCATCCAAAACGAAGATCTCGAAGAGCTTTATCACATGCTAAGAAACTAATGGTCTATTGTCAATAGTTTCAGAGATAAAGGGTATTTAAGTTTGACAGCTGTCATCCAAAATGAAGATCTCGAAGTGCCCTATAACTTATGCTGAGAAACTGGTGATCTAAAGTCAATAGTTTCCGAGATATTGACGTTTCAAGTTTGACAGCTGTCAACCAAAATGGAGATCTCGAGGAGCTCTATTACTTATGATAAGAAAGTAGTGGTCTAGTGTCAATAGTTTCGGAGTTAGGTTAGATAGTCTTTTGTTTTCACTTCGATCGTCTTTTGTTTTCCACCAATCTCTTCTTGATTGATTGATTTTAACTTGAGTAACTGCTTAGTGGGACCACTTCACCCCTGGAGAATATTAATATGTAGTCAACTCGTCCCAATGTCTAAACTGTCCCTGGTCCCAGATTCAAGGGGGACGACTTCACCCCTAACCCCGAACACGGGTGAAACCGCGGGGCGCAGGTACTTCTATTATAACACCAACATAGGGGGGACAAATGGGAGAATAGATTCCCACTTGTCCCCCTGCCGTGACAACTGGGAAAATAATTCCCAGCTGTCCCCCGGGGGGACAGGGCTAGAGGGGACAGCTGGGAATAATCGAAAAATAAGCATTGAACTAACAACAAAAAATAGATTAATGCAACGTACCTATATGAAATATATTGACAGCTCTATATTAATTAAATTTAACAATGTTACATTAAAATGAGAAACCACACATCGGCCTTCGCTGATGAAAAAAAAAAGTTGGGGCTTTATACTAACCAAAACTTTTTGCTTTACACTTCCGTCCGTGAAAATAGAAAAAATTAGCACAGTTTTTATTTTTTTAATGTGTTATGTCTAGGTCGCCAGTTCGTAATGGTCGTATGCTACCAGAACCTTAGTTCCAAATATAAATTACTTTATGCCCTAGGTGCATAATGAGCACTTTATGCACCTAGGGAATAAAGAGTCGCTTTACGTTGACCTTTTTGGTCAAATAAAGTAACTTTGTAGAGCAGTAGGTGTGTAAAAGTCATTTTTTGACTAAAAGTGCTAAGGTTAAAACAATTAGAAGTTTTTGTCATGAAACTAAATTAAATTAAAATGGTGGTAACAATATCATTTACAAACGCTTTATACGTACATAGGTATTCAAAAATTTGCATCAAAAAATAAGAAATATTTTTTGATGAATCCCGAAAATTCAGTTTAGCTCGTAAATATCCCTAAATGTTAAGCTTCTAACAGTGTATTATGCAACGAACTCGTTTTATGTAAAAAGTTTTATTAAATACCTACATATTTTTATCCGACTTCAAAAAAAGGAGGAGGTTCTCGATTCGTCGCGTATTTTTTTAA
Organism: Idaea dimidiata; assembly: GCA_949358125.1. NCBI lineage: Eukaryota > Metazoa > Arthropoda > Insecta > Lepidoptera > Geometridae > Idaea > Idaea dimidiata. The sequence continues at coordinate 94,218 of OX442329.1, forward strand.
TGTTTGTTCACCGATTACTCGAAGATGGCTTGACAGATTGATATAATTATTTTTTAATAGAAAGGTGGAAGCTTATTACAATTACGGTTACAATTTTGTTAATTTTTAGTGGCAATCGAAACTAGTTAAATATGTACACTAATAAGGGTTAAAATAAAACAAAAATTAAAAACCAACTTTAAAAGGAACAAAAATTACATCTACGTACAGTGCCACCGACTTATCTGTTTCGTCATTTGAAGTCGAGCAGTTTTACTGGCTGCCCTCCCGATGTGCCCGATGTCCACCTTGTCGTGGTGGGAGGGCTCAGTAGCTGCAAGAGGGGCAGTGAAGCCAAGAGACGCACGAGCCGCACGAGGTTCCAACTAGGGTTGCCAACACTTTTTTCCAAAAATATAGTATTTGCAGCTAAAAAATAAAGTACACCCAAAAAAAATATAGTATTTTTGCTGACTGATTGCAAAAGACAAAAAATCAAAAATTAAATGGTGTTTGTGTTAGATTCAGTCAAAGAAAACCCGACTAACTTTTTGTATTAAACCTATTTATTTCCATAAAAACTATATTTGGTGGTATCCACTTCTGGCACTTTTCATGAAGTAGCTTCTTTTCTTTTAGAAATGTTTCTTTACATCTTATATTTAAATGTATAGTAATAAGCAGCTCATTTTTAGGGTTTCGTAGTCTACATTATAGAAACCCTTATAGTTTCCTCATGTCCGCCCGTCCGTCCGCGGCTTAGCTCAGAGACGGTTGGTACTAAGAAGCTGAAATTATGCATGAATATACATCGCGGTATAAGAACCAAATGAACGTAAATACATTTTTCTAATTTTTCAGGAGAGTTAAAAAACAATGATAATTGTGTCATATTGAACTTTGAAGCCCAAAATAACAATTGATTTATTCTTCACTAAAAAAAATAAGTATGTAGAGTTATGAATATACTATTAGAGAATGAAATGAGCAAAAAAAATAAATTATCATGGGCACTAATTTGGATAATATTAACATTTTTTTGGAAATTGTTTGACATACGTTCCTCTGGCTCTTAATTATTCGAACTGCAGTACATTGCGCTTATCGAGATACGTTATTCGGGATATTAAAATATAATAAAATTGAGATCAAAATGTTTATTAATTTTCAAAATTGCTACAATTAAAAAAAATGTAATACAAAAAAGTCAAAATTCAATCATCTTCTTCATCATTTGTGGTTCCGACTGCGAAACTGTTGTAGAAGTCGTGATATTGCGTTGGAATGATTCCCTGTCTACACAAATCTTTCAAGTCTTCATACTTTTCAGCTGAAATAGGTAATGGTCCATCATATGCATTTTTTAGAACAATTTTATCAATAGCTATTCTTTTGCCCCTTCTTATAACTTTTATCTTTCGGAAATTAATGTCATCCAAATTGTACTTGAAGTAGATATGTTTATTATCATCTTTTCTATACTGCAACCATCTTATTTTTAACCAGTTTACAGCTTCACCATCACAATCTACTTTTGCATTTTTCACTAATATAGTTTTTAAGTCTTTAATGTCAATGAAATCTTCTGTTCCCATTTCATAAACGTCGTATGGATATTTTCGACAAGCTTTTCTTATAACAGTATAGAAGGCGGAAGGGTGAAATAATGGTATGTTTTTTTTAGCCTGTTCAATTGTAGCATGGATATTGTCTACCTCCATCTGGCTGTGTCCCGGTTCAAAGTATTTGTAATTAATTTCTGGTATTTCGAAAATTTCAACACAATACAACAGCAACGAAGAAATGAACATGTTTCTACATTGACTTGCGCAAGTATCTGACATAAATGTAACTGGTTTACCATCAGCTTTATTTTTTAAATATTTTAACAGACATGAGCCAATTTCTAGTGCTCCTTTTGTTCCGATACCCTCGTGCCAACAATAACAAAAAACATTGCGCTTCTCTTTTTCAAAGTCCAGCATAGTAAAGTTAAACACTGAAATTCTTCGCTTGTAATAAATCAGTTTAGAAGAAGAAGACGGACAACTGCAGATGGCTTCCAAGTCATATTCAACAAAATGTATTTCACCAGACTCAGCCAATGATTTCGCTTCATCGCGATGTTGTCGCGAAGTAATTTTTCTTTTCATGTGATCTTCGTATTCTGTTTTTTGCTTTTCTTTATCTTCAGTACTTAAGTTTCCAAAAATAAAACATTTATCGCATAAGTCTTTCCGTGGAACGTGGAAACCGATATTAAATTCTTTATTAATAATCTTACGGTAATAGGCTATATCAACAGGTTGTTTTTGCATTTCATCACATTTAATTTTGTAAAGATCGTACATCTTTGCTACATTTAAATCTTTATCAAGATATTCTTTTTTTGTGTCCTTTCTTACGTAATGGGCCGGTGTTCTGGGAAAGGATTTAATATGTTCTCTTATAAACTGCTTTGTTTCTTCAGGCTTTTTATTATGAGGTGGATGTTTACCTCGTTTGTCCGTTTCAACAACGCCTGTACTATCGCATTTTTTGAAACAAAATCTCACATATGTTTCAGACACATTCAATGTTGCTAAAAAGAACTTTTGGCACACTTTTATCTTCTCTGTTGCTCCATCTTTCCTTAAGAAATACTTATTTGTCATTTTTCTCTTGCTCTCTAAATTTGCAGTGCGTCTTGTTTGTGCTGGTATTCGATTTATTAGGCTCACAATATATTGTCTTTTCTGATCTGCGTTGTCAATATTCCAAAATGAAGAAAATATCCTCAATCGTTCGTCCTCATTAAATTTATCCATACATTTTTCTCTACACGTTCCCATACACTTACTGGCTGCTATTGATTTTCCTGGTCTTAAAACGCCCTTAGTTGAGAGGTAAGGTTCCCCTTTTTGTCTCTTATCTTTTCTCATATTTTTCTTCCATTGAGTAGGATCAGCTTGACCTCTACGTTTTCGTATACGGTTTTGATATCCAGGAATAACAGAAACAACATCAGACGTATCAGTAGTGTTGACTTGTATGAGATCGAAATTATTTGTATTTTCAGAGGTAAGCACGCTTGCTGACAACACGCTGTTGGTGCTCCTGTTACCTTCTGTTGCTTCTGATGTAGAACAGTCAGTTGATGATATAATACATTCATCAGGTGCCGGTACATAATATTCATTGCTTGAATCTGACAGATATAAATCCTCATTCAAATCAGCGAGCACGTTATCTAATATTGTCAATGGTGAGTTAGGGCGAATAAAACAGTTATCCATAAAACTATTTTGTTCTAAATTGACATCAATCTGTTGAACTGCAGTAGGTGATTGAGGACCGGGAATCTCAAAATTAAATACCTCATTGGAGATGGCTTCAAGAGAACTATTTGGAACCTGAAAATAAAAACATAAGCAATTAAGTAAGTATGTAGGTAGGTATGTATTAAAAAAAATAACTACCTACACTACCAACCGAATCGATCCTGCCGCCTGCTTTATGAAACGAATATATTGTGTAATCTAACAATGTATCAGTAATCAAAATCCAGTTCAGCCGTTTAGCATCTACGAGTTTATAAGGTACGTTTATAAACTCATAGGTTCTAAACGGTTGAACCGACTTTGATTACTGACACATTGTCAGATTATTCATGTTCGTTACATAAAGCAGGCGGCAGGATCGATTCGGTTGGCAGTGTAGGTAGTTACTTTTTTACCCGACTGTGAGAGAACATACAAGGCAGAAACCAGAAACATTATCCTCTCACAGTCGAGTAAAAAGATAAACCAATAAGTATTAATATACCCGAATTTATCACACTTTAAAATAAGCAAATTATTGAAAAAATATTTTACTAACCTTATCTAATAACTCCAAAACTTCGGCAACATCCTGAGATGATTCTCGTTGTTTTACTGACTCTAAAATCTTCCAGTTTCGACTATTTTTCTTCATCTTGTAGAATTATTACTGTTAAACACGTAAAAACAAAATCATTCTGAAAAATAAACACTTACAAAACCGTTACAAATTGGAAAAAATCACAAACACAAACACATAAAAGTTTAAATTTCGGTCCCTCCGCACTGTATGTTGCTATTTGTTTCGAACTTACATCAATTTTCACCTGCAATTTTAACGTAAACGCAATGAATGCTGACTGTAGACAACAAAAAGGAACAAAAACATAAAAGCCAAAAGAACGTATTTGCTATTACGTCGATTTGTTTATTTAATGTAGTTTAGGTGAAATTATAAAATATTTCTGCCAAAAAAACGGAAGTAGATATACGTTGTTGTGGTTCCAACATTAACAGTTTTATACAAATATTAGTTAGAACCAATGTGAAGTAAAAGCTTATACGTTTTTTCTTCTATGGTTTTCGCGATTTTGCATAATAAAAACTTACTGTAACTTTTTAGAATGTTAAAAATAGACAAATTACATCTCAGTCAACCTTGAAAAAGCCAACTGTAAAGTTGGCGAAAGCTCGGGTCAAATAATGAATAAAAACGCGATAAAACCGGATAAGTAAAGAGCTTATACGTTGTTAAGGCTCGCTTACAAATGCTAGCAACTCTTACATTCAGGATTTAAATGAAGTATTTTGTCAATACGTTGTTTTGGAAGTACCTGAAATTGAATCATTTTAAAACTATTTTAATGGTATTCAAGTTAGGTTTTTTTGGTTGTACGATAAATTTTATTTAAACAGTTTCGTTATTATCGAACTAGTAAAATATTGACTGTACGGTTACGTTCTTCTGGCACAACGTGTAGGGCTACGAGTAGATCTCATTTCTGAAAAAAAACGATTTTTGAAATTTTGACGATACGTTCATTTGGTTCTTATACCGCGACATATTGTTCACGGCAAAAATTGCTACAATAAAAAAAATATAACCCTTTTTAGGGTACCTCCCCCCTCCCACATGTAACATGGGGGATGATTTTTTTTGTTGCTTACCTCATCGTGGGGGGTATTGTTAGACAGCTCTTTGAAAATCATTGAAATTGAACTAAGACAATTCAAATGAGTTTTTCAAAACAATTTTTCATTTTAGGGTTCCGTTTTCGAAATATTGAGCTTTAAAGTGTTTCAGGGCTTTAGTTTTTAGAGTTATGTGTACCCCCCTCTACAGCCAAACGTTTATACTTGGATACGTTATATGTGTTCACAATTTTTATTGTAGTAAATATATTGAAGTTTAAAGGAAAATTATCACACCTGAGCTGTCTTTTTAAATTTACAAAATAAAAAGCAAAATTTCGAATAAATTCCGTTGTTAAATATTACTATTTATTCGTTATTAAATTAGAATAGAATAGAATAGAATAACTGTTTATTCGCAACAAGAAACACAAAAACAATACAAAAAAATAATAATATACACAAACATTAAACATATACACAAACATTAAACATAACAAATTGTTGCGAAACGGCCCTCAACTCAGCATAAATGCTAGTCATTCGACAAGCGCTGGTCTTCCGTTGGAACCGTGTCGGTAAGACGTCCGTAGGTATAACCGTCAGCACATGAGCTTATAAACTAATACACAAACAGTATAGCGATAAGTACAAACAACATATAAAATGACAAAATTAAATTATTTAAAACAATAAAATGAATATACGTAGATACAAATAATTATATATATAAATAATGTATGAGCACAGCAAAGAATTAAATAAAATAGAACTAAAATAAAATAAGGACATCAGATGGTACGAAAAACAAACAAATTTATTTTTAAGCACTAAAGTGCACTGGTTTCGAGGAGCAAAGCTGCCTGAGACTTTTGATGGTTAAAAATGAATTTTTTTAAAGCAAGTCTAAAGCCCCGAACAGTTTGCAGGTTTCTCAAGGGTGGAGGAATATTGTTCCAACATTTTGTTGCAGCGTAACAGAAACTACCTCTGAAGGCAGCTGACCCGTGAAGCTGCGACACAAGTTGCCTAGCACACTGCCGACTAACGCAAGACCTCGAACTATTTGCCCAAGAAAGTTTGTTAAACAAATATAAAGGGGTCTTATATTTTATAACACCAAACAAGAGACAAGCCAGGTGTAATTTTTGCCGATGTCTCATTTTTAGAATTGAGTGTTCGTTCAAAAAAGGAGTTACATGAGATCTAGGAGGAATACGAAAACAAAAACGCGCACATGCATTCTGGACACGCTGGACAAGCTTTTGAGTTTTGGCTAACAGTCTTGGGCCAAACACAGCGTCCATATAATTGAGTTTCGACAGCACTAAGGACTCCACCAACTGTATACGCAATGGTTCCATTAAGAAAGGTCGCAACTTGTACAGTACCTTTAATCTATAAAAGCAGTTTTTTACTAAGTTTGCTATATGGTTTTCAAATCGAAGGTGGCAGTCCATTAAAAGTCCTAAATTGCGAGCCTCGCGAATACGTTCTATTGTCTCACCCATCAGTACTACCTTCACAGACGGATTTAATTTTACTATCTGCTGTTGAGTTCCAAGGATCAAATATTTAGTCTTAACGGGATTAAGCAAGAGACAGTTTTTCTGCGACCACTCAGCTATTCGCCTTAGATCCTCATTCAACTTGTTAATCGTCTCATTGATATCAACTGGCCTACATGTGAGGTAAATCTGGATATCATCAGCGTAAATATGGTATTTGCAGTAAGTTATAACATTTTTAATATCAGCCGAGTATAAGATAAACAGAATTGGTCCCAAAATCGATCCTTGAGGAACTCCTGTTTTAACAAGCAGTTTATCCGATAAAACACACGAACCATCAGTCAATTTCAGTTTTACATATTGGTGACGATTAGATAGATAACTATCGAACCAACGAACAGTTTCAGCATTAAATCCATAGTAATTGAACTTTGAAAGCAGCAAAGGAATATTTATGGAATCAAAAGCCCTGGAGAAATCCAATAGCACCAACAAAGTAACCATGCCCTGATCCTGGGCACATAAAATGTTGTCAGTGACGTCCAAGACTGCTGTAACTGTACTGCGTCCCTTTCTGAAACCGGACTGCACATCAGGTAAAATATTGTTATCTTCAAGGAACTTTGTGAGCTGTGTGCATACCGCTCTCTCCAAAACTTTGGACAGACAAGGTAGGACACTTATTGGTCTTAAGTCTTTAAGCTCCATGGGGTTAGAGTTTTTAGGTAGTGGACATACGATAGCTGTCTTCCACGCATCCGGAAAAGAACAAGAAATAATGGAAGTATTAATTAGCTTATGGATACTCTCTATCGTGTCAGGGAAGGTTAGCACTAGCATGTCCAAAGTAACACCATCACAGCCCTCTGCGTTTGATTTTAAACTTTCCATAATTTTAACCATAGAAAATAAATAAATAGGTTCTAAACAAAAAGTGGCATCACCGAATTTATGGAACTCAAAATAAGTTAAAGTGGAAATAGCAACCTGAGAGTTTCCATCTATGTTTAAAAAATTATTATTTATGATATTAGGGTCATTAAAAAAGGTTGGTAATTCATTGTGTTTTTTAGGTAATAAGGTGCTTTTGAGGTTTTTCCACAGAAGTTTCGGATCATGCAACTTACTATTTATGTTATGTCGAAAATACGCAGACTTTTCGTTATATGTATATGGCCCTGTTTACAGTAGACTTCAAATTTTTATAATATTCTTTCTTGCCCTCAGACTTAGACTTGTGATATTTAGTAGCTGCCGCATCACGAAGCCTCATCATAACTTTTATAGTTTCGGTGATCCACGGATACGAGTGTTCCCTGATGACTACAGTCTTTTCAGGAGCATGCACATTAAATAAGGACAAGATCCCATAATTCAGAGCGTACACCATGTCGTTTACGTTACTGAGTGTGGTGATAAGGTCCCATGGTATGGTATGCAAATCACTAGTAAAACGATCTACACAGATAGTTTTTAGAGGTCTATAAGATATGGACAGTGGCTTAGGTTTCTCACGTTTAATGTGAAATTCGCATATTACTAGGCAGTGTCCATAGAGAGTTCCAACGAGTTCTAAGCTAATTTTCCTAGCGACTAAGTCAGTACATACGACGTCAATAAGAGTTTGACTGCTGTCAGTAAAATGGGTAGGATCAGTAACTACCTGACAAAGATGGAAACACGATAAAAATAATTTCAACTTTGGTAACTTACAATCGCTTGTTTCTAAAAAAATCACATTAAAGTCGCCTAACAAAATTAAATTGTCATAGCTAGGAATTGCGCTAATGGAATCTGTGATTGCATCTATAAATAAATCAATGTTTACCCAATTCGGACGGTAGGCAGTGCCTATCATTAGCTTTTTACCATTAATCGACAAAGCAAGCCACATTTGCTCGACTATTTTATGATCAGGTGAGACCGGGTGAGTCCACGTACGTATAGTAGCAATGGAGTTGCGTTTGACATAAAAGGCGACTCCACCACCACGCTTACGCTTACCAGGGGTTCTAGCAGTATGACGTAATCTGAATCCGGGTATATCTGGAGCACCACTATCATCACCCTCCTTTAGCCACGTCTCGTTTATGGCAATGAGCTCGAGGTCATTACGAAGCATCGTAGCCACAAAGTTGTCACGATTTGTATTGAGAGAACCTGCATTATATAAACCAACTTTTAAATATTTTTTTTTAACCATGTTGATACATTTTAAAACAAAAATAAATTAAACAAAAAGAATAAAACAAATTAACAATGAAAATAAATAAAAAAAGAACAATAAAAACAAATAAAAAATAACCGAGAAAAGTAAGCTGCACTACGCATAAAAACAAAAGGAAAAAAAACGTAAAAGAGTTAAACTTAATTTTAGTAGCCATCTGTGCCCCAAATTGCCACCTAATAATAGTGAAAGACATGTAATTTTGCTGTGTTTTGCTCATTATCAATACCAAGAAAAATAAAAATACATATTTTTTACAAGAAATCATACCGTACTTATTAGGTCGATTTTTTGAAAATACTTGCGATATCATCATTAATGCGCACAAGAAACGCCTGTTTACCGTCACCCTGCCTTACATGGATGCGACCCCGTCTAATCCACGCATACCGCCACTTGTGTTCACGACATTCATCTCGAACACGCTGAAAGAGTTGGCGGTTCGAACGGGTTAATCGCTCGTTGACGTAGATACGACTCGCAGCTCCCTCCACGCCTATATCAGCCGAAGTAAAATTACGACGAACTCGGGCAGCGTTCAGAAACATGTCACGTAGACCACGTCGAGTAAATCGGACAATAACTCGGCGCGGGCGCCGCCTCGCTACAGCCGCTGAGCCCTCCGTCGCACCGCCCTCTCCACTTCCACCGCCGCCAGGAGAGCCGACTCTTTCAGCGAAAACGATATCCCGCTCCTCTATGGTTACTCTCATTTTTGCAGCTAAGAGGGTAACTGTATGGATGACATTCTCTCCTCTACTCTCTGGCAAATGACCGATGTCCAGGTCGCTTAATAATGCCTCCTGATCCCGGTCGTTTAATTCCAGCTGGAGTCTGCTTATAGTCTGCTGCAGCTCGACCACATCCTCGGGCAGGGCAGGCGCGGCGGTCTGTGCCATCTCCACCGCCTCGAGTCTTCTTTCTATTCCATCGACGCGGGCTGACACAGCTGCCATAGCAGCACGAATTTCATGTCGAAACTCTCGCTGCTCCGCCATATACACGGCGAGCTCACGCCTCAAAGCCCTCACATCCGCCGCGTCCTCCACCGCAGATTCAGAGGCCGAAACGGTAACAACGGCTCTCGAGTTACTAGGAGTACCACTGTCACCCCTACGCTGCTTCTTCTTGCAACCAGGGCATGCCCAGCTGGCAGGTGCAACAGCGGCCTTAGACAAATTAACGCATTCTTTGTGGTAATGCAACAGGCACAACGTACAGGTAACGCCACCTGGCGTCATAAATTTTCCACATAAACAACATTGGTTCACCATTTCGATCGAAAACAATACCTCCGGGTTCTAATTTCGAAACACAACAGAAATCGGCTTAGTTTAGCCACTCTACGATAGATGGCGCTAGAACAAATTTGTATTCGCACTTGCAACGTTATTCACAGTAGTGGTAGTCAATGGCCCACCCACACTTAGATAAAATGTACCTGTTGTTTATCCGCAATCAAGTCCCGATATCACATCAATAGAAGAGAGATGACGTCTGCAAACACTGACACAGGTTAATCAGGCACCGATCCACACACCAACAAGATTTTCAAGGCAATACGAAACCGTTAAAAAATTATTAGCGTAAAGTAGTACGGAGACATGTACTGACCGAAATAAGTACGTGACGTCACCCAAATTAATGTTTGCCCTATTTCTTTCTTTTCTCCAATACACATATTGTTATTAGAGTGTATTCAAGATGCGTTTACAGTTCACACAAAGCCATAATAATATTATTTTTTTTGGAAAATAAAATAAAAATGTAGTATTTTTGCGTACTTTATGTTTTTTTTAAAGTATATAGTACGTACAACTGAAATATAGTACAATACTATATAATATAGTACGGTTGGCAACCCTAGTTCCAACCCGTACGCCCGCGTCAGCCCAGGCCCGGTGGACCTTTCCGCAAAGATGGGCCGCGTGGAAGACAACCACTATAAAAAAATCACTACCTGTATGTAGTTGTTAGTTTTATTCTTTTTTAAGTTTATTTTTAAAATTTTAAGTTTATTATTTTTTGTATTTCTTCTACAAAATATCCATGCATTAAAATTGTTTTTGAGTAGGTACCTACTTCTTAGTACTTACATCCTTCCTACAAAGCCTACTTCCTACTTAAATAATAAAGCTGAAAGATTGCGAGTACGTGTGTATGTGTATATGTGAGGGTGTCAGGTTGTGTGTAATACGCTGAACCGATTGTGGTACTTTTTATCCCGATATTCTCGCGGGAACGGGACCTACGCGGGTGAAACCGCGGGGGCATAATAATAAATAAATAAATAATCAGTGCCAACGAAATGTTTGACATTGTAAATACAACTGTGATTTACGAAATCATGCTCTACTTATATACACTGATATATAAATTATTAATCGATTGTGTTATCAAGATTAAAGGATTATTTTTTCCTAATTTATGAATTAAAAACCTACGTTTATGGGATTTCCTTAAATTTTTTTGTTAGATAAAGAAAACTTAATTATTCTTTAATTGAAAGTATAGAATAGAATACAAATATATTTATAAGACAAGCACACAGCGAAAAATACAAAACAGAACAAAACCAAATGTAGTAGGTACATAAGTAAATAACAAGTAATGTAACCATACTCGTAATACCATCAACTAAGTTAGGAAGCCACGTGCAAACCCTAAATGGGTCGGCCTTAGCAAAAAAGCTGTTGCCGTTAAACATACTCAGCCACAGCCCCAGCCACACTGGTCTTCCGGCCGAACCTAGCACAGCGATGCAGAAGGCACCGCTGCACGTCCCTCTTCCCTCGACAACAGACAATCATTATACATATAATTATATACGAATAATCAAACAACCAAGAAAGGTTTACATTATATATATACCAAGGATACATTTAAAATAATATACCATTACAATTTTTATAATAAATACATACCTAAACAAGTGAATAAACTAAGTAAGAATTGTAAAATAAACATAAAATTAAAAACATAGCTACTAACATAAATAAGATAAAAATATTATACAAGATGTAACGGGTAAGCCCTTTTAAGCCGAAAGGTGGTTGTTCTAGACGTCTAGGCGAACAACTTTTGTTCTACGACTTTTGAAAATTCGAACTTTTTTTTTGAAAATTTTGAGGTTATGTTTCACTGAAAAAACAGCTGCTTTTGAAAATAAAGGTAATTGAAGGTTTGATTGTAGTAGACCACACTAAATTAAAGGACAACATAAGGTCAATGACCTAGAACTCTAAGAAACAGCTGATCTTCAAGTAAACTTTACACTTAAAATTTTCGAAAAGTACTTCGAATTTTCAAAAGTCGTAGAACAAAAGTTGTTCGCCTAGACGTATAGAACAACCCCTTTTCGGCTTAAAAGGGCTTGCCCGTTACATCTTGTATAACCGGCAGTCAGGTAAAAAAGATGAAAAAAAAAAAAAACCCCGACTGCGTAAAAAACTCGATTTACAAATACGTAAAGAAACAACAAAAAAACTAAAAAGAATAAAAACAAGCCCAGTAATTTAAAATTATGCTAAGTAATACTGAATAATCATTCACCATAGTTTTGTAATCGATACACACCGAGCACATAATAAATGAGTAAAAAATTACAGTCGGGACCCATTCATTTTACCGATCTCTTTTTTTTCCAATGGGTCGCGACTGTGAGTAATGTGTGTATGTATCGATTACAAAACTATGTGAATGATTATTCAGTATTACTTAGCATAATTTCGAATTACTGGGCTTGTTTTTATTCTTTTTAGTTTTTTTTGCTGTTTCTTTACGTATTTGTAAATCGAGTTTTTTACGCAGCCGGGGTTTTTGTTTTTTAAATTATTTTTTTTATTTGCCGCTGTTTAGTTATTTTCGTTTATTGACGGTAAGTCTCGTAATCTATTCATTTCAGTGGATTATTCAGTAGATATAAGTAATATTATAATTAAGTAGGAAGGTGCTTGTGTTCCTAATTTATTTATTTATATATTCTACTAGCTGCGCCCCGCGGTTTCACCCGCGCAAGTCGCGATCCCGCGTTGTTCGAACACCTACCTACCGCAATGCAATAATCCACACTTAAACGGTCGCCCATTGAAGTACTGTTGAAGCCAGGCGCTACCGCGCCTGGCATCATCAGTACTTCCCTGGTCGTCCGTTTAAGTGTGGATTTTTGCACTGCGGTAGGTAGGTGAAGTAAGTTAAAGTTTGTATTTCGTCAGTAAGTGACGATGACGATGGATGACGATGATGATGATGCCACTCTACATCACTTATCCTACCCCTGTGTCGATTTTCATTCATTGAATGGTTATCACCCGCGTAAGTCCCGATCCTGCGGGATTTTCGGGATCAAAAGTATCCTATGTTACTCTCCATCATTTAAACTATCCCTATGCAAATTTTCATCCAATAAATATTATCACCCGCGTAAGTCCCGATCCCGCGGAATATTCGGGATCAAAAGTATCCTATGTTACTCTCTATCACTTAAACTATCACTATGCAAATTTTCATCTAATAAATAGTTATCACCTGCGTAATTCCAGATCCCGCGGGATTTTCGGGATCAAAAGTATCCTATGTTACTCTCTATCACTTAAACTATCCCTATGCAAATTTTCATCTAATAAATAGTTATCACCTGCGTAAGTCCCGATCCGGGATTTTCGGGATCAAAAGTATCCTATGATACTCTCCATCATTTAAACTATCCTTATGCAAATTTTCATCCATTCATATTATCACCCGCGTAAGTCCCGATCCAGCGGGATTTTCGAGATCAAAAGTATCCTATGTTACTCTCTATCACTTAAACTATCCCTATGCAAATTTTCATCTAAGAAATAGTTATTACCTGCTTAAGTCCCGATCCCGCGGGATTTTCGGGATCAAAGTACCCTATGTTACTCTCTATCACTTAAGCTATCACTATGCAAATTTTCATCTAATAAATAGTTATCAAATGCGTAAGTCCCGATCCCGCGGGATTTTCGGGATCAAAAGTATCCTATGATACTCTCCATCATTTAAACTATCCCTATGCAAATTTTCATCCATTCATATTATCACCCGCGTAAGTCCCGATCCCGCGGGATTTTCGGGATCAAAAGTATCCTATGTTACTCTCTATCACTTAAACTATCCCTATGCAAATTTTCATCTAAGAAAAAGTTATCACTTGCGTAAGTCCCGATCCCGCGGGATTTTCGGGATCAAAAGTATCCTATATTACTCTCCATCATTTAAACTATCCCTATGCAAATTTTCATCTAATAAATAGTTATCACCCGCGTAAGTCCTGATCCCGCGGGATTTTCGGGATCAAAAGTATCCTATGTTACTCTCCATAATTTAAACTATCCCTATGCAAATTTTCATCCAAATCGGTCGAGCCGTTTGACCGTGAAGAGGGAACAAACAAACAAACAAACAAACAGATTTTCGGATTTATAATATTAGTAGGATTTCAGTTAGGTTTTAGGTATTTATTGTTTAAATTTATTATTATTCTTTTAACGTTATAGCACCTAAGTACCTAAATGTTATTTTATTAGGCTTTTATTCACACAACAGGTACAATTTATGTATTTTTTTTTAGTTTATTTCAATAAATTTCTGTCACCTGTACCATCACGCCTTATAGTTTGGTAGTTCTAAGCGTAACTACGTAACAAAAATAAACTTGCTCGTTAGTGATAAAAAGCAAGAATACCTAATTGGTAATTAACTTTGAACAGTTCTATTTCCTAAACTGTTATCTAAAATAAAATGGTAAAAGTAACCTAACATTGATTTTTAAATACCTATTCAACGATATCCATCTTGACATACTTTGTCGATTTTTGATTTTTTAATTTTGACAATATGTCATCTGGTTGTGACAAAAGTAGATTTGGATTACTGTTATGTCTTTAGTCAGATTAAGACGAATCGATTGACGTAAGAATCATCAAAATCGGTCTACGCGTTTGGCCTCTAGAACGCCACATAGAAACATCCATACATACATACATACATAGACGGGTATAATAAAACAAAAAACCCGACTTCGTAAAAACTCGATTAAAAAATACGCATAGAAACAACAAAAAAACCAAAAAGAAAAAAACAAGCCCAGTAATTTGAAATTTCGCTAAGTAATAATAGTTTTGTAATCGATACACACAGAACACATAATAAATGAGTAAAAAATTACTCACAGTTCATTTTACCAATCTAATTTTTCCAATGGGTCCCGACTGTGAGTAATTTTTTACTCATTTATTATGTGTTCTGTGTGTATCGATTACAAAACTATTATTACTTAGCGTAATTTCAAATTACTGGGCTTGTTTTTGTCTTTTTGGTTTTTTTGTTGTTTCTATGCGTATTTTTTTATCGAGTTTTTACGCAGTCGGGTTTTTTGTTTTTTATAAATTATTTTTTTTATTTTACGCTTTTTAGGTATTTTCATTTATTGATGGTAGGTAAGTCTCGTAATCTATTCATTTCATTAGGGGGTTATAATGTACTAGCTGCGCCCTGCGGTTTCACCCGCGTAAGTTCCGTTCCCGCGGGAATAGAAGGTAGCCTATGTGTTAATCCAGGTCCCCCCGCTACCTATATTCCAAGTTTCATCGCAATCGGTTCAGTAGTTTTTGCGTGAAAGAGTAACAACCTCACATACATACATACATACTTACATACAAACTTTCGAGTTTATAATATTAGTAAGATTCTATTTCAGTTAGGGTTTAGTTATTTATTGTTTAAATTTTTTACGACCTCTGTGGCGCGTCGGGCGAACGCTTGGCTGCAATACAGAAGGTTGCGGGTTCGATTCCCGCTGGGTGCAAATATTTATGCTTAAAAATAAATATTTGTATCTGGTCTGGGCGTATTTCTATGTATAATATGTATGTATTTACAAAAGAAAAATAAATATAAGTAGTATATCCGTTGTCTAGCCACCGTAACACAAGCTTAGCAGCTTACCACGGGGCTAGATGGCGCTGTGTGTTCGTCACAGGATTTATTTATTATTTATTTATTTATATTATTATTCTTTTAACGTTTTTAGGTACCTAAGTGTTATTAGGCTTTTATTCAGTAGGTAGGTACAATTTATGTAAATATTATTTTAGTTTATATCAATAAATTCCTGTCACCTGTACCATCACGGCTTAAACTTTGATAGTTCCAAGCGTAACTTCGTAACAAAATAAAAACTTGTTCGTTAGTAATAAAAAGCATGAATACCTAATTGTAAATTAACTTTAAACCGTTATATTTCCTAAATGGTTCTTTAAAATGAAAAATGGTGAAAGAAACCTAACGTTTTTAGGTACCTAAGTGTTATAAGCTTTTATTCAGTAGGTAGGTACAATTTATGTAAATATTTTTTTAGTTTATATCAATAAATTTCTGTCACCTGTACCATCACGCCTTATAGTTTGGTAGTTCTAAGCGTAACTACGTAACAAAAATAAAAACTTGCTCGTTAGTGATAAAAAGCAAGAATACCTAATTGGTAATTAACTTTGAACAGTTCTATTTCCTAAACTGTTATCTAAAATAAAATGGTAAAAGTAACCTAACATTGATTTTTAAATACCTATTCAACGATACCCATCTTGACATACTTTGACGATTTTGGATTTTTTAATTTTGACAATATGGCATCTGGTGGTGACATCAGTTACTTTGGATTACTGTCATGTCTTTAGTCACACTCGCCAGATTAAGACGAATCGATTGACGTAAGAATCATCGAAATCGATCCACGCGTTTGGCCTCTAGAACGCCACATAGAAACATCCATACATACATACATAGACCTATAAACACATTACCCTCCTTTGCGTCGCGCAGTCGGGTAAAAAAGTAAAACGGCGCGAAAGCAAAGGGGACAGTCGCCACGAATTGTCACCCCGGGGACAGCTGGGAAAATAATTCCCAGCTGTCCCCCCGGGGGACAGGGCTAGAGGAGACAGCTGGGAATAATCGAATGTGCATCATAGTTTATAGTTTGATTCAATTTAATTAACAAGAATACCTAATTGTAAATTAACTTTAAACCGTTATATGTATTAGGGGTTAAAGTATGAAATTGCCGATTTGTACTGAAAATCTTAATTGTTTATTTTTTAAATTTTTAACAAATTTATTTAATCAAAATAGTTGCCATTATTATCTATACATTGCTGCCATCTAATGGGAAGGTTATTAATGCATTTGCGATAGAACTCCGACGATCTAGACTGCACAAACTGTGTGAAAGCATTTTGTACTGCCTCCTGGGAAGAAAACTTCTTGTCACGTAGATAATTGTCCAAATCACGAAAAAAATGGTAGTCCGTTGGAGCAAGGTCTGGTGAATACGGAGGATGACGAATGGTTTCTAAGTGCAGTTCCTGAAGGGTCAAAATGGTTTCTCGTGCTGTGTGAGGTCTCGCGTTGTCGTGGAGCAATAATGGTGAAGATCGATTCATGAGTCGGGGCTGTTTTACTGCTAGTTTTGTCAACATGGTTCGGAGTTCGGCACAATAGACATCTGCCGTAATTGCTTGACCAGATCGAAGAAAACTATAGTGAATAACACCATGCTGAGACCACCAAACAGTTACCATTACCTTTTTATTGGTAAGTTTTGCTTTAGGACACTGTTGTGGCATTTGACCTGGGGTCAGCCATTGCATTTTTCTTTTCCGGTTATCATAAAGAATCCACTTTTCATCACATGTTACAATTCGATCCAATATTCCTTCATTTCTGTACCGGTTCAACAAGGCAACACAAGTTTCAACACGCGTTTCTTTCTGCAGATCAGTCAAATCATGAGGCACCCATTTTTCGTATTTTTTTATTTTATTGATTTGACGCAAGTGAGTCAATAAAGTGGGTAAGGTAACGTTAAACCATGCCGCTAATTCCTGGGTAGTTTGACTAGGATCGGCTTCCACTATCTCTCTTAATTCATCGTTATTCACCTGTGTGGGCGGTCTTCCTCGTGGCTCGTTCTTTAAGTCGAAATTTCCATCACGAAAGCGTTTAAACCAAAATCGCACGGTGCGTTCATTAGTAGACCCCTCTCCAAACGCAGCATTGATATTGCGGGCTGTTTCTGCCGCGTTAGTTCCGCGTCGGAAAACTCGTATTCAAAAATCACTCGAATTTTCGCAGTATCCATCTTTCTTGTCTAAATTGAATAACAAAAACAATTGAAAGTCGATATTCAAATGTTTCACATTTTTTAAAAAAAGAACATCACAGAAACCATTTGAAAAAAGTTTCATTCGAAAACCTCAAACCATGAAGATTCTATGTCAATTCAAAGAACCTATTGCAATAAAACTGCAATTTCATACTTTAACCCCTATTATTTCCTAAACGGTTCTTTAAAATGAAAAATGGTGAAAGAAACCTAATATTTATTTTTGAAAACCTATTCAAGGATACCCATCTTCAGAGGCGGCCTGTCCTAAGGAGCGCAGGATCGGTGCCCTCCCACAAAAATTACATAATAGGTACCATTAATAAAACCCTATAAATAGGTATATACATTCTACGTATACTAGAAAAAAAATCGGTTATGATCGAGTTATATAAAAAGCAACCTTAATTACATACACCATAAAGTTAAAAATATTCTAAAGTAACCATGAAAATTATTGTCTAGTTGAATCGAATGGAGCGCCAGCGATTACGCTCCTAATGAAGTACAATTTCTAGTACTGAATCCAATGAGTGCGAAAGAGAAACATCGACATGATCCGAGCGCGTGAAACAAATGATTTTCTATGAAACAACAAAAAAACTAAAAAGAAAAAAACAAGCCCAGTAATTTGAAATTACGCTAAGTAATAATAGTTTTGTAATCGATATACACGGAACACATAATAAATGAGTAAAAAATTACTCACAGTCGGGACCCATTCATTTTACTTATCTAATTTTTCCAATGGGTCCCGACTGTGAGTAATTTTTTACTCATTTATTATGTGTTTCGTGTATATCGATTACAAAACTATTATTACTCAGCGTAATTTCAAATTACTGGGCTTGTTTTTTTCTTTTTAGTTTTTTTGTTGTTTCTATGCGTATTTTTTAATCGAGTTTTTTACGCAGTCGGGTTTTTTATTTTTTATAAATGTTTTTTTTTATTTTACGCTTTTTAGTTATTTTATTTATTGATGGTAGGTAAGTCTCGTAATCTATTCATTTCATTACGGGGTTATAATGTACTAGCTGCGCCTCGCAGTCTCACCCGCGTAAGTTCCGTTCCCGCGGGAATAATAAGTAGCCTATGTGTTAATCCAGGTCCCCCAGCTACCTATATTCCAAATTTCATCGCAATCGGTTCAGTAGTTTTTGCGTGAAAGAGTAACAACCTCACATACATACATACATACAAACTTTCGCGTTTATAATATTAGTTAGATTCTATTTCAGTTAGGGTTTAGTTATTTATTGTTTAAATTTATTATTATTCTTTTAACTTTTTTAGTACCCAAATGTTATTAGGCTTTTATTCAGTTGGTAGGTACAATTTATGTAAATATTTTTTTAGTTTATTTCAATAAATTTCTGTCACCTCTACCATCACGGCTTATACTTTGATAGTTCCAAGCGTAACTACGTAACAAAAATAAAAACTTGTTCGTTAGTAACAAAAAGCAAGAATACCTAATTGTAAATTAATTTTAAACCGTTATATTTCCTAAACGGTTCTTTAAAATGAAAAATGGTGAAAGAAACCTAATATTTATTTTTAAAAACCTATTCAACGATACCCATCTTGACATACTTTGACGATTTTGGATTTTTTAATTTTGACAATATGGCGTCTGGCGGTGACATAAGTTACTTTGGATTACTGTCATGTCTTTAGTCACACTCGCCAGATTAAGACGAATCGATTGACGTATGAATCATCAAAATCGGTCCACGCGTTTGGCCTCTAGAACGCCACATAGAAACATCCATACATACATACATACATACATACATACATACATAGACCGATAAACACATTACCCTCCTTTGCGTCGCGGGGGGAAATTTGGAAAAATTAGTTTGGTAAAATGAATGGGTCCCGACTGTGAGTAATTTTTTACTCATTTATTATGTATTCTGTGTGTATCGATTACAAAACTATTATTACTTAGCGTAATTTCAAATTACTGGGCTTGTTTTTTTCTTTTTGGTTTTTTTGTTGTTTCTATGCGTATTTTTTAATCGAGTTTTTTACGCAGTCGGGTTTTTTGTTTTTTTTATAAATTATTTTTTTTTATTTTAAAAAATGTGAAACATTTGAATATCGACTTTGAATTGTTTTTGTTATTAAATTTAGACAAGAAAGATGGATACTGCGAAAATTCGAGTGATTTTTGAATACGAGTTCCGACGCGGAACTAACGCGGCAGAAACAGCCCGCAATATCAATGCTGCGTTTGGAGAGGGGTCTACTAATGAACGCACCGTGCGATTTTGGTTTAAACGCTATCGTAATGGAAAATTCGACTTAAAGAACGAGCCACGAGGAAGACCGCCCACACAGGTGAATAACGATGAATTAAGAGAGATAGTGGAAGCCGATCCTAGTCAAACTACCCAGGAATTAGCGGCATGGTTTAACGTTACCTTACCCACTTTATTGACTCACTTGCGTCAAATCAATAAAATAAAAAAATACGAAAAATGGGTGCCTCATGATTTGACTGATCTGCAGAAAGAAACGCGTGTTGAAACTTGTGTTGCCTTGTTGAACCGGTACAGAAATGAAGGAATATTGGATCGAATTGTAACATGTGATGAAAAGTGGATTCTTTATGATAACCGGAAAAGAAAAATGCAATGGCTGACCCCAGGTCAAATGCCACAACAGTGTCCTAAAGCAAAACTTACCAATAAAAAGGTAATGGTAACTGTTTGGTGGTCTCAGCATGGTGTTATTCACTATAGTTTTCTTCGATCTGGTCAAGCAATTACGGCAGATGTCTATTGTGCCGAACTCCGAACCATGTTGACAAAACTAGCAGTAAAACAGCCCCGACTCATGAATCGATCTTCACCATTATTGCTCCACGACAACGCGAGACCTCACACAGCACGAGAAACCATTTTGACCCTTCAGGAACTGCACTTAGAAACCATTCGTCATCCTCCGTATTCACCAGACCTTGCTCCAACGGACTACCATTTTTTTCGTGATTTGGACAATTATCTACGTGACAAGAAGTTTTCTTCCCAGGAGGCAGTACAAAATGCTTTCACACAGTTTGTGCAGTCTAGATCGTCGGAGTTCTATCGCAAAGGCATTAATAACCTTCCCATTAGATGGCAGCAATGTATAGATAATAATGGCAACTATTTTGATTAAATAAATTTGTTAAAAATTTAAAAAATAAACAATTAAGATTTTCAGTACAAATCAGCAATTTCATACTTTAACCCCTAATATAATGATTTTGAAATTTCAACCATGTTCCCTCAGGTTAAGGTAGTTTTTGCTTTGATATTCAAAACGGTACTGCCGAACATAGTACGATATGCATGTAACCATTATTCTATTCTTGTCTAACCAACCGACGAACATTAAAGTGCAAAAAGGACAGAGCGTGGTCGACTTAATTTTCTCTAACATCTTGTTCTTGGTATCTTTCTTTTTCTGTGGACGAGTCGCGTTGTTTTATCGGGGTGTGGGTGTTCTGCGATGCGATGTTGCCGCTCGTCTTTTTAGTGTGTTTGTAAACAAATATCGTTTTCACCAGAGATATGTAAAAACTTCTAGATACGTAACAGGGCAAATTTCTTGGCTACACAAATGCAAGCTATCTAGCCAGAGAAGTCTTAGTACCATCCCAGCTCACGTCACGATCACCCGCTTGTTAACACACAGTACATTTAGTTTACTTTCACAACATTATTCACAGACAACAATGCCTTCGTGCGGATTTAGGCGATGCACGAATTATACTCCAAAAACTTACTGGCAAAAATATGTCATTTTATACGTAAGTAAAGCTGTATTTATTTATTTTAGTTTATTTATTGAAAAAGTTTTTTTTTCCAAAAACTCAACGAAGTTTTTGACTTTGACGTTTTATCATTCTCTTCTAACCACTATGAGATGTCATAATAATATTATGAGATGTCATAATAATGTTATGACATCTCTTTCTTACGTCATGCAAGTAGCATTGAGTCTTATGTTTTTAGAAAGAGATAACAATAGTTTCGTCTATTTCTTCTTTAAATTATGTGAATGAATATAAATAATAAGGTTGTATAGCATACTTTGTGCCGCTTTTCAATAATGATTTGTTCTGCAATGGCGTCTCTATGACTTTAATAGACTCATTGGTTTTCACAGTGATTTTTGCCGGCAAATGCAATAAGTAATTTGGATTTTGATTTTTGAAGTCTTTATTAACAGTTTATGTGTGCCATTTGTGGTGAAAATGAGTCAATGTAGTGTAAATTTTATTAAAAACTGTGAAAAGACTCTTGAAGTGCGTCTCGAACTGAAAGCCAAGGGACCACCGCGGCCTGAACTGACACTTACTCAAAAATGTGCTACTAAAACTAAAAGTTTTACGCGTGTTTTTAAATCCGAACAATATTTCAAAACACCTTGGTTGTGTGGCTGTGAAGACAGCAATAAATTATTTTTTTTCCCGTGCCTGGTGTTTGGATCTGGCACCGGTGGTGGTGGTGACTCTGCATGGACGGTAACGGGTGTTAATGATTTAGCGCATCTTTCAATAAAAGTGAAATAAAAACACTCGCAGTCTCGATTTCATATGTTATGTGAAGTGCAATTGGCCTCTATCGGGCGACAAGATATTCGTAAAGCGCTCGATTCTGCCTATCGAAAATCCATTAGAGAGTTCAATGAACGCGTTGATGAAAATCGATATATTTTACGGCGTTTAATAGATTGCGTGATATTTTGTGGTGCATTTCAACTTGCCTTACGGGGGCATGATGAATCTACTGAATCCTTGAATCCTGGAATCTATAGAGGTTTGGTTGATTTTGTGTCGGAGATCGATTTGGCTATGAAACAGCATTTATCCAGCAGCTCGGTTTTTAAATTTTATTTTACAGCTATTTTTTTGTTTAGTGCACACCCATAAAAGAAGGCCACGGGCCGCCTCTGCCCATCTTGACATACTTTGAAGATTTTGGATTTTGACAATTTGGCGTCTGGTTGTGACAAAAGTTAATTTGGATTACTGTCATGTCTTTAGTCACACTCGCCAGATTAAGACGAATCGATTGACGTAAGAATCATCAAAATCGATCCACGCGTTTGGCCTCTAGAACGCCACATAGAAACATCCATACATTCATACATACATAGACCGATAAACACATTACCCTCCTTTGCGTCGCGCAGTCGGGTAAAAAAGTAAAACGGCGCGAAAGCAAAGGGGACAGTCGCCACGAATTGTCACCCCGGGGACAGCTTGGAAAATAATTCCCAGCTGTCCCCCGGGGGGACAGGGCTAGAGGAGACAGCTGGGAATAATCGAATGTGCATCATAGTTTATAGTTTGATTCAATTTAATTAACAAGAATACCTAATTGTAAATTAACTTTAAACCGTTATATGTATTTCCTAAACGGTTCTTTAAAATGAAAAATGGTGAAAGAAACCTAATATTTATTTTTAAAACCTATTCAAGGATACCCATCTTGACATACTTTGACGATTTTGGATTTTGACAATTTGGCGTCTGGTTGTGACAAAAGTTAATTTGGATTACTGTCATGTCTTTAGTCACACTCGCCAGATTAAGACGAATCGATTGACGTAAGAATCATCAAAATCGATCCACGCGTTTGGCCTCTAGAACGCCACATAGAAACATCCATACATACATACATACATAGACCGATAAACACATTACCCTCTTTTGCGTCGCGCAGTCGGGTAAAAAGTATAATATTATCATGATTTTTTTATTCTGTTTCTACAATTCGGAAAGCAATACTGGTAGTGTGTAAATCGTAATCGTAATTAAATAAATTTAAAAAAAAATCTCATAGATATCAATCATTGAACAGTTATCTATCATACACTCGGTTTAGGGAAACCCAGTGAAAATTATCTATTCATTATCGAGGCTTAATACAAACGAAATCTTAACGTGTTTCGTTTATAAGCCGCACTCTGCCTTTGAGTTTTCAGATTCATTAGTGACTCCGTCCGTCAGAACAAATAAAAAAATGGGTTACTTACTCTTCGCTCTAGCACTCTTCGTTGGTAAGAATACCATTAGTTCCCAACACACAAAATACATTAGATCGGTTTTTTCCCGATGCTAAGTTTATTTGACTGACAATGTTATACGAGTACACGGTGTTTTCACGAACGTCGTTTTAAGTAACTTGAAGTATTTTACAAAGAGAAATGCATCATCAAAATTTCCCCCGTGAAAAGATTTGATCCTGCGCCTTTCGCTAACCACTGCGCTACACAGAAACCCATGTGACAAATTAAAATTAACCTTTATTCAATATTTTGTAAATCCAGGTGTTTCCGGTGAAATCCTGGCATCGGCAGCACAAAACGTGGAGACGTTTTCCGGAAGGATCGTCGGTGGAGAAGAAACGACTATTGAACGTTACCCGTCGATGGTGCAGCTCGAAGCCAGACGGCCGGCCGTGTGGGGAAGCATGTGCGGAGGGAACATCGTTAACCAAATGTACATCGTGTCTGCGGCGCACTGCACACACACACTCTTTGACATGTAAGTAGATAGGTATATACAACATACGAGTCGAAAACGTCATTATGTAGTCAAATTATGCTCCTTATATGGCGATGATTTGACAGTTTTGCAAATTCTGCTTGGTCGTTTTTGCGCCACGTTATAATACTCGCTGCTATATACATATTGTTCCTCTCCAGGTGGTATCAACCTGCCAACCGTCGTGTCCGTGCCGGTGCGACCCTCAGGAACCAAGGTGGACAGCTGTACGAAGTGGCCTCCGTATTGAACCATCCTTCGTTCGACTACTTCGTTTCCGAGTATGAAGCTGATATCTGCCTCATCCGTCTCCAGAGTCCCCTGAGCTTTAGCAACTCCGTCCAGTCTATAGCTATAATATCTCAAGGGTTCGACATTCCTGATGGTTCTGCGGTCGTTCATGCTGGATGGGGCACTACTACGGTAAGACTGCTTTTTTAGATTAAAATACTAGTCGTGACCGCTCTTTAGCAGTAAAATTACGAACGAACACGATTTGAAATCAGTTTACAGTTCAAGTTAAAGTTAAAATGTACCTCTATATAAAACAACTTTGCAGTTTTCCCATCCCCTCGCTACGGCTAAAGGTTCGAGTCATAACATGCGATCACAGCAGACAATTTCTAACGACCTTCATCATCGTTCTCTTTCAGTTTCAAGGCGCATCTAGCAATGTTCTTCTGGACGTAACCATCAACACGGTCAACAATGCGCTATGTGCCGAACGTTACCGAAACGCTCCTGACCCGAGATATAATGGACTCGTCACCGAGAACATGATCTGCGCCGGTATCCTGGATGTCGGCGGCAAGGACGCGTGTCAAGGAGACTCGGGTGGACCGCTGTACTTCGACGATATTCTCATCGGTATCGTGTCTTGGGGCGGACCTTGCGCCGATCCGTTCCTACCGGGAGTGAGCGCAAGGGTAGCTTCTTATTCCGACTGGATCGTATCTAATGCTGTTTGAAACTTACTTTATGGTCATTTATAAACTTAATGTTCCTAAATAAAGTAAGTCCCGACCCCGACACACCTAGCTGTTTCATTTCCGAATAAATCTTAAGTATATCACAAATCTGATTGAAATCAAAATATACTGATTGTTGAACAGTATGTTGTTGAACAGGAATTGATTGTTGAACAGGATCAATTCAAACTGATTGTTGAACAGGAAACGCTCGCGCGCTTGTTAGAGAGGTCACGTTATTTTTTGCTCCGACCTAAATATTTTTTAAAAGTGTGTGAATCCGAGTGTTTTTGCTTCTTAAGTAACATCAATTTAAAGATCTCAATGTAAAGATCACGGTGACATAAACAGTTTTAAAAATAGTAAGGGAACAGTGCAACAATCGTCAATTAAGTTAAACAATAATCGTTAAAATATTTAAAACATCATCTTAAACGTGAGTCATTAACCGTAATCCCAGTGCAGTGTTGTTAGTTGAGTCATTGACTGGGGTGCCAACGGCCTTGAGATCTCATGTACTTTGCACTTTTCTAATAGCACCAGACATTTTCGACCGGCCAGTTATCGGTTGACTGGTCGAGTGGCAGCGGACATCGCCTTCCGTTCAAGAGATCGAAGTTCAAACCTCAACACCAACGTATCTTTTTGCTGGATTTTTTTTATTTATTTTTATTTTTTTATTTATTTTGGCAACCCTAAATTATGGATCAAACGAATAAACTGACCCTAATGAGAGCGGAGGGAGCTGCCAGCACGATTGATTTTGAAGTGGAAAATGTTACGCAGCAGAAATATCGTCATATCCCGCAAAGAACCTCTTCGATGACCGATATAACGAAGGATACGATTTTCGATTCATCTATGACGAGCTTGCCCAACACCTCATTAAATGAATCGCTGACTAGAGCTGATTTATGGGAGAAAATTAATGCGCTCACTGAGGATCTGAAAAATACCGTATTTGAACTGAAAAGTGCACATCAAGAAATTGAAAACCTCAATGGTGAAAATTACCGTCTAAAGATAGATCTTCAAAAATATCTGACAATAATTGAAAACTACAAAAAGTTCAATGTTTTAGATCAGACTGTTACGACACCCGTCTCAAGAAGCAAAGTAAGGATTAATAAACGACATAGTCTTGGTACATCCTCTAGCCACCATCCTGTTAAACTATCTTATTTTATTTATTTAAAATTGTAATTCAATGTTCATAAATACTTGCAACACTGTACATTATCGGGTGATGTGAGCGTGACGCCATTTTTAATACATTCGAATATGGCGCATGGCGCATGGAACAAGCAACAACTACTTGGTCTTTAGATTTATCTGGATTTGTACTGTGGTTCTATTCTCTTGTCACTACGTTTAAATACAATTATTCGTAATTACTATTGTATTTTATTAGTTCAGAAGTGACAAAGATCTCACGAAAATTGAAGTGGTAAGATAATTGTTGGAGAAATTCGGGTGAGTTGCATGTTTTCTTTTATTAATACGGCTATCTTTTACCTATCGGCATCAATAAGAATCTGGTGTTTTATTATGAACATAACCTGGATAGATCCTGCAGTGTAAGTGACATCCCGGACAAGGAGACAAGACGACTTTAGTGTATTTCTTTCTTTTTTTTAGTGTATTAAGTAGGTACTGTTTTTTTAAGGTTTAGGTAGCTATTCTAGGTATACCGATGCGAAGATGCAGCGACTGGCGGAAATATAAAATTATATATATAAATATGTTGAATAAATAAAGTCTTCATAATAGATATCTATGTATATTTCTGCTCATTCTTCTTTTTTTTGTTGTGTGCATGTTAGTCATTAGTAATAGAATAATGTCGTTTTATTTCCTGCCTACCCTCATTATAATGTTCATAATTTATTTTATTGTCTTGATAACCTATGACATCTGGCGGGCCAACGCCTGCATGCATGTGGCATGGATTGTAGGGGGTTCAATTCCCGCCTCAAACAAATCTGTATTTCAGCAGGAGTCTTAAGTGATGACGTTGGATGACAATGACGATGATGTCACTCTATATCACTTAAACGTTCCCTATGCCTAAATTTTCATCCAAATCGGTTGAACCGTTTGAAACTTTCAGATTTAGAATAGGTATCCATTGATAAGATAAGATTTTCGGTGGTAATACTCACTAATGCTATGTTACCTGTGTGCGATTATTAGAAGGCACTTACTCATCGTATATTAACGTTTCAGTGACCAACACTTGTCATTCCCTTCTTTGCTTAAGTCCTTATTTCAGTTACTAACCTCTCGCGTAGTAGGCGTAATGAATAGTAATAAACGAAATAAACCTATCGTTAATAAGTCAGGCGAAGAGGGATGTACTCCATCGCCTCCGCGCCGCGACCGTTGCGAGGAGAGACGTACATCGTCGCCTTCACGTCATGACTGTTATAATAAGTCTACTCGTAGTCGTAAACATAAAAGTAGACGTCGTGGGAAGCGAAACTACTCTAGCAGTTCGTCTTCGTCGACTTCCTCAACAAGTTCTACTGACTCGTCGCCTGTTCGACACAAGCGTAGATCTAAGCGCAGACGTCACGATCGTTTAAACAGCAACGCGGAAACATCAGCTTTAGAAAAATTAGTAACAGCACTAAGCGAACGTAACAGTACTGGGGGTGCTGGTCCTTCTGGTCTTCAAGGGTCACAAAATGTAATTCCGAATTTTGATCCACAAACTAAATTACAAACAATGAAGCACTGGCTGTCTAAAGTAAATGAGTCGGCTCACGTGTACGGCTGGTCGGAACGTCAGACCATCTTTTACGCTTTACCCAGACTTACGGGATTAGCGAAAAGGTGGTATGATGGATTGACTTCTGTAAAATATACTTGGGCGGAATGGCAAACTAAGCTGCTTACGGCTTTTCCGTGTGAGCAAAACTACGGCGATCTTCTGTCAGAAATGTTGGCTAGAAGAACGAGACGGAACGAAACTCTCGAAGAGTACTATTACGACAAAATAGTTTTGCTAAATAGATGCGAATTAAATGGTAAACAGGCAGTCGATTGTCTCACTCACGGAATATTTGACAATAATTTAAAAATGTGCGTACAAGGTAGTAATTTCAAAGAACCCGAGGAAGTTCTTAAATATTTCCGAAATGTTTCGGCTAAATCAACTGAGTTACCAAAAAGATATGTATTTGCAACAAACTATCGTGAAAGCGGGGATCAATCAAGCAATAAAAGAACGACCGATATTCAGAATAGACGTGTATCCGCATTTACGTGCTTTAATTGTAATGAACAAGGTCATACCGTCAATAGGTGTCCCAAGCAAGTGATCAAATGTAAAAAGTGTCGGCGTTTTGGCCATACAGAACAAAAATGTACAAATAGTATAGGACAGTCGCGAGTATCTAGTGAGCCAAAGCCAGTAAGTGAGGATAATAATTCTAATACAAAAACTGTCTTCGCTATATCAGAATCTCATCACGACAGTAACAAATATTTTAAGTCCATTATTTTACACAATAAACCAATGACAGCCTTTGTTGATTTTGGTAGTCATTGTACATTGTTGAAAGAAGATATAGGTATAAAACTAAACGTTCCGATAGAAACTGATAACCTTCCCATGCTTACTGGATTTGGCAACGGTAATGTTTCTCCAACCGGCAAAATAAAAGTAAAAATCGTGCTTGATGGCCTTAATGAAAAAGTTTTTGTGTACTTGGTGCAATCTGATTTACTAAAAACAGACGTTCTTATAGGTCATTCGTTAACAGAGTTGCCGGGAGTTAGAGTATATAAAAGTGATACCACTTTGTTTTTATACAAACAACCGCCGGCAAAACAAGTTCCAATAGAAGTTTTCATAAATGAAGAGATCGTAATATCGGGGTTAACTGCGGTGAACGTTAGTCTAAACGAAAATACTACTGGACTCTTGCACATTGATACAGAATGTTGTATGAAGAACGGTAAAGAATACATGATACTACCTGGCTTGTATACATTTAATGAAGGATTAGGTACAGTTTTGATTATGGGCCTTGGGTCACAATCATTTTCGTTATCGTTATCAGAGCGAGGCAAAGTCAGGACGATCATAGATGAAATGCTTACGAATGGTATAATACGTGAGTCAACGTCAGAATATGCAAGCCCAATTGTCTTGGTGAGCAAAAAGAACGGTGATACGAGACTATGCGTGGATTACAGGGCATTGAATAGAAAGACTCTTAAGGAAAAATATCCGATGCCCTTGATCGACGACCAGATAGATAGTTTGTCCGGTCAGGTGTTCTTTAGTACTTTAGATTTGGCTTCAGGGTACCATCAGGTACCAGTCTCTGAGAGCTCTAAACCGCTGACGGCTTTTGTTACGCCCGATGGGCATTACGAATATAACAGAATGCCATTCGGACTGACTAATGCCCCAGCGGTCTTTCAAAGACTAATAATCAACCTTCTAAAGCGACGTAATATCCCTGGCGTGTTGGCGTACATGGATGATGTGATAATAGCTTCAAAAACGATTGAGGAAGGCATGAATAAGTTGTCAAGCGTTCTCGAACTCGTTAAAGAGGCTAATCTCACATTAAACCTAAGTAAATGTAATTTCTTTAAGCGAACGATCGAGTACTTAGGTTTCGAAATATCGTCACAGGGAGTGCGACCCGGAGAGAAAAAGGTTGAAGCTGTCAAAGCTTTTAAAACCCCACAAAATGTACACGAAGTTAGACAATTTGTGGGTTTAGCTAGTTTCTTTCGCCGGTTCGTCTCCGGGTTTGCTTCTATTGCTAGACCTCTCACGTCTTTGACAAAATCAAACGTCACCTGGACATGGGGCAACCAACAGGAGGAGGCTTTTAAGACCTTGAAAGGTGTTCTAACAAATCGCCCCGTCCTTGCGATATTCAATCCCAATTCAATGACAGAATTGCACACCGATGCCAGTGCTATCGGTTTGGGTGGCATCTTATTGCAAAAAGTCGATGAAACAAAACCCCTTCAGGTGGTAGCTTATTTTAGCAGGCAGACGACGGCAGAAGAGCAACACTTTCACTCTTATGAGTTAAGACTCTCGCCGTCGTCGCTTCTTTAAATCGATTCAGAGTTTATCTTATTGGAATTGAATTTAAGATAGTGACTGACTGCAATGCGCTCCGAACTACTCTTACAAAGAGAGACCTAATACCAAGGATAGCGCGTTGGTGGTTAACTGTACAAGAATTCACTTTCACAATAGAATATAGACCTGGGAGTCAACTAGCTCACGCTGATGCACTTAGCCGCAATGCAATAGCTAACCCTGAGAATGGAAGTCTGAGCGTAATGCAGATTAGTGATGTCAATTGGCTACATTATGTTCAGATGACAGATCCTCGTTTAGTTCATATCAAAGCCATTTTAGACTCGAAATGCCCCGAGGCAAAGGATATTTTAAGTAAATATGAACTCAAGGACGGCAAAATATTTAGACGGATGGATGGTAATTTGCGTTGGGTAGTTCCTAAAGATGCTAGGTGGAAAATATGCCAGCAATGCCATGATGGGGCAGGTCACTTTTCATATGAGAAGACAATGGAAAAGGTTAAACGCGATTATTGGTTTCCAAAGATGACCCAATTCATTAAAAAGTATGTGAGGGCTTGTATTCCGTGCGCATATGCTAAGCAAGCGGGCGGCAAAAAGCAAGGATTTCTTCACCCAATTACTAAACCAACTGTACCATTCCAATGTCTTCACATAGATCACTTGGGGCCGTTTGTGAAGAGCAAAAAAGGAAATACGTACATTTTGGGAGTTATAGATAGTTTTACAAAATTCATAATTCTACGCGCTGTTAAAAATACAAAAAGTAAGACTTCTATTACTGTACTACGCGATGTCTTTTCTCTTTTTGGTACCCCACAGACTTTAATATCGGATCGAGGTACAAGTTTTACCTCTAATGACTTTAAAGCTTATATACAGGGTGAGGGTGTAAAGCATATCTTGAACGCTGTTGCAACCCCGAGGGCAAATGGGCAGATCGAAAGATATAATAGGTCGATTTTATCATCCTTGGTAGCTCTTTGTCACGGGGATGATGATCGTAATTGGGATATGCAATTGGCGAAGGTTCAATGGAGCCTTAATAATACGGTTAATAAAGGCACCGGAAAATCTCCTTCGGAGATCATTTTCGGCCGGGCTAGCGTTAACACTAACGAAAGTCAACTTCATGAGATAGGGCACGCTGAGCCGATATGCGACGAAACCGTTGAGAACATCCGAAAAGAAGCAAGTGCAAATATAGAAAATCAACAGTCTCGAATGAAAGAGAGGTTCGATAGAAAGCGGTGTACACCTAGGACATATAGCGTAGGTGACCTTGTGATGGCCCAGAGGAATATTAGCAACCCCGGTGAAAGTAACAAACTCGCACCAGCATATAGCGGACCATACAAGATATCAGCTGTGTACGATCATGACCGATATGAAGTTAGTAGTATCGAAGGTTATTCAAAAAGGAAGTATAAAAATGTTTTCTCAGTTGATAAACTTAAACCGTGGATCAGAGTAATTGATTCTGAGTCCGAGTCAGAATATGAAATTAGTGAATAATTTGATGATTTGATTTGGTAAACATTATTGGAATAATTATTTGCTAAATAGATTAATATTTATTGAAATAAAGTTGTTAATTTAATTTTTTAGGTCAATTGATTAGGAATTATATTTTTTGATGATCAATTTATGCGAGAAACCCATTTTTCCCTTATACCCACTTTATACCTCCATATTTAACAATCCCCATACTTCCCCTCTTACCTTATTCTCAGCCCAATGGTTTGATTCCTTGTCCCTTCATTGACAAGTATCGCATGGAGGAGGCCGAAACACTTGGAGTGGCAGCGGTACCCGGCAAAGCTCCTTGAGCAAGCAAGCTTACTTACTATGACTGGTACGAGGCCGAAGCTCCTTGTGCGGGCAAGCGGTAGACCATTACTTACTATGACTGGTACGAGGCCGAAGCTCCTTGTGCGGGCAAGCGGTAGACCATTACTTACTACGACTGGTACGAGGCCGAAGCTCCTTGAGCGGGCAAGCGGTAGACCAATACTTACTATGACTGGTACGAGGCCGAAGCTCCTTGAGCGGGCAAGCGGTAGACCAATACTTACTATGACTGGTACGAGGCCGAAGCTCCTTGAGCGGGCAAGCGGTAGACCATTACTTACTATGACTGGTACGAGGCCGAAGCTCCTTGAGCGGGCAAGCGGTAGACCAATACTTACTATGACTGGTACGAGGCCGAAGCTCCTTGAGCGGGCAAGCGGTAGACCATTACTTACTATGACTGGTACGAGGCCGAAGCTCCTTGTGCGGGCAAGCGGTAGACCATCACTGATTATTATTGGTACAAGGCCGAAGCTCGTTATGCGGGCAAGCGGTAGACCATCACTGATTATTATTGGTACGAGGCCGAAGCTCCTTGTGCGGGCAAGCGGTAGACCATCACTGATTATCATTGGTACAAGGCCGAAGCTCATTATGCGGGCAAGCGGTAGACCATCACTGAATATTATTGGTACGAGGCCGAAGCTCATTGTGCGGACAAGCGGTAGACCAAGAGAAATCTAATTGGTACGAAACTAAAGCTTCTGAGACAAGAAAACACAAATGAAGTCTATATAGATCAAACCTCTTCAAATATGGAAGGAAAAGTCAAAGCTTAGAAAAAAATTCGAATGGAGATATAAAAAAAAAAAAAACCGAGAGTTAGCGTCGTCATGTTGCATCTGCTGAGATACGCGGGGAGCCAAGAATGAGGTCATTCTTCAAAAAGGATGGCCGAACTTATATAGTACTCGTATTCGGCAAATATTGACTCCTTGGACATGTACATAGATTGGAGTTCCTGAACTGAAAGAAGACTTTAAGCCTCTGCAAATTGTTGACGAAATCGTAATCATAAGTGTAATCAAATCAATAACAAAACGGAAGAGAAGAATCAAAACATTAATGAAAATAAATTTTTTTTAGATAAATTTTCGCCATTAAAATTGTAAGCACTTGGAAGCGTTTTTGTATAATTTTGTTATTGTTTATTGTCGTTGTATAACCTAATTGACATAGCTTCAATTTACTATATTTTGATATTAATCTTATGCCGTGATTGATGTCAGCATCTCGAAAATGTGTCTGTTTAAAAAATATATCGGTATTAATTTAATGTCATAGTTCATTGAGGTTTCAGTGTCTGGGACAGACACAGTTTTCAGGATGGCCGACTGTTAAACTATCTTATTTTATTTATTTAAAATTGTAATTCAATGTTCATAAATACTTGCAACACTGTACATTATCGGGTGATGTGAGCGTGACGCCATTTTTAATACATTCGAATATGGCGCATGGCGCATGGAACAAGCAACAACTACTTGGTCTTTAGATTTATCTGGATTTGTACTGTGGTTCTATTCTCTTGTCACTACGTTTAAATACAATTATTCGTAATTACTATTGTATTTTATTAATCCCAACCCCCTTGCAGACCATGGTCGACTCTCTGGATGTACTAAATTACTGCTAAATCCTCTAGCTGATGCAAACAAATCTATCTTGAATAAGTCTCCGCCACTAAATACTTCAGCAAACTTGAGTATAAATAAAACAAAAAGAAAATTATGTATCTTAAGTAACCGGCATTTTGCTGGCTCTCTTAGCTGTATAGATGACACGTTCTCCTCAGAATTTAAATTTTGTCGCTATTTACTACCTAACTCTAGAATTAAGCAACTATTTACTAACCTGAAAAACAAATTGTGTAATTTCACTATAAACGATTACTGCATTATTTTATTAGGAGAGGCTGATTTTAAATTGAATTGTAACTTTGTTGAATTAATTAATACAATAAAAAATGCGATTAAAGACATAAACATGACCAACGTAATAATATGTACACCTACATATATACTTGGGGCCCCGGTATATAATTATAAAATTGAATTATTCAACAATTTATTGCATGGAGAGTTGCAAAATAACGAATATGTACATTTTTTTGATTCAAATTATACCTTGACCTACGAAATGTTTTCAAACTTGTCTGGCAGAATTAATAATCTTGGATTGATACATATTTTTAAAACTGTTATGACGAATATAAAGATTGACTTCGAAAGGTTTCCTATTGTTAACATTGACTGCAACAAAGCCATTGAGAATAGTTCTGATTCCAATCTCAACCCATCGAACCATTTATTTCGTGTTTAACTCTTTAAACATTCTACACCAAAACATAGATGGCCTTATTAATAAAACTAACTCACTTTTGGTAACTTTAGAAACATTAAAGGACGGAGGAAATCCTATAGATGTTATGTGCATAACGGAGCATAATATGGTGAAAGATGATTTAGCTCGCTTAAATATGACAAATTACCGACTAGGGTCCTACTACTGCAGACATAATCGTTACGGTGGCCCATGTATTCTTGTTCAGAAAATGCATGAATACGAAAATGTTACGGCTATAGTTAAAAAGTCAACACATGACATAATAGAATGCTCAGCAATCAAATTGACTCAGCATAAGTTATTTATTATATGTATCTATAGACCTTCCCGTAACAGTAAACAGAAAATTAATGCATTTTTACATAAACTTGACGACATTTTAAGTTTTATTTCTGACATAAACAATTATAAATTAATTATTTGTGGCGATTTCAATATTGACATTTTAAAAAATAATAAACAATCAATGGACTTACAACAATTGCTATCTAAATACAATGTAAAATTTCTATTTAAACAAATCACTAGATCACGTAGTAAAACCTGTTTAGACAACATTATATATAATGTGCGTGGAGCCAAGGGCAAAATAGTAGAGTTAGGTCTATCTGACCACTCAGCACAAATTGTAAATATACCTATAAAGAAAACGTGTAGATTGAAAAGCTGGTATATTTATAAACGGGATTTCTCCTCGGATCATGTTAGAAAATTCATTGATGCCATTGAAAATCTATGTTTTAATGAAGTATATGAATCATACAATCCAGACACTGCCTTTGACATGTTTCACGATTATTTTAAGCTTTTTTATGATTTGTGTTTCCCTAAAACCAGAGCAAAAATACCTTCTACTAAAAGACCGAAATGGGTCTCAAAAGGTATCAAGTTATGTAGCAAAAAAAGAC
Source organism: Idaea dimidiata (assembly GCA_949358125.1). Classification (NCBI taxonomy): domain Eukaryota; kingdom Metazoa; phylum Arthropoda; class Insecta; order Lepidoptera; family Geometridae; genus Idaea; species Idaea dimidiata. The sequence goes on from OX442329.1 coordinate 129,752, forward strand.
GTTTTCTTTTATGGAAATATCGTCTAAATCCAACAGTCACAAACAAATCTTTATTTGAAAACTATACCAAAAGATATAAAAAAATAATTAACCTGACTCAGAAGATTCAAAACCAACACTTTATTAATCATTCTACAAACAAATCCCAGGCCACGTGGAAAATTATTAACAAATACAACAGCAATCTACCAAAAGAAAATATATCTAATATTTTAATAAATGACGTAGAAATAACTGATGCCACTGAACTGGCCAACACTTTTAATGACTTTTTTATTGACTCAATCAAACCAAGGGATACTTATAAATCAAATTATAGCCATATACGTACTAGTCATGTCAATTCAATATTTCTTGCACCGACTACACCATTTGAAATTTGTAAAATTACTAATTCTCTTAAAAATACTAACAGTGTAGGTCACGATGATATTTCAACTAAAATTATAAAAAAAGTAGCCCATTTAATAGCACCGATACTAAGCTTTGTAATAAATCTATGCTTAGAACAAGGAGTGTTTCCGAACAGACTAAAAGTATCTAAAATAATACCGATATTCAAAAAGGATGATAAGAAAATTCTTAAGAATTATCGACCAATTGCCTTGAATTCCATCTTCTCAAAGATAATAGAAAATGTTATTTATGAAAGACTTAACAATTATTTTGAATCAAATAACCTATTTACCGACAAACAATTTGGATTCCGAAAGAATAGATCGATAAATATGGCAATATATGAATTTTTCGAAAAAGTTATCACTAATGTAAGCAAGCGAAACCCAACTAGGGCGTTATTTATGGACATGTCTAAAGCATTCGACAATGTGCACCATCGAACACTACTAGACAAACTTGAAAAATACGGTATTAGAGGTAATGTCAATAAGTTAATTGAATCATATTTAACTAACAGAAGGCAAATAACACATATAAACAGAATAAATACTAAAACGGGTATTGACACATGTCATGTGTCTAGAGAACGTTTCGTTTGCAGTGGGGTTCCACAAGGCAGTGTGCTAGGCCCATTGCTATTTATTATATATATAAATGATCTTCCTGCTGTGACTAAACATTTTATGACTATTTTTGCTGATGATAGCACTATTCTATTTACATATGATAATAGTTTGCATAATAACGAACATGACATGAATAATACATTAGAATCCTTGATTAGCTGGCTGACATTAAATAATTTGACAATTAATTTGACTAAAACTTACATAATGAATTTTAAACAACGAAATAACCGCCCCTTGAATTTTGACATTAATTTCCTAGGCAATTCAGTGAGTGAAATAGGTATAACAAAATTTTTAGGTCTGACTATAGATAATAAATTGACAATGAAACCACACATTAACGAGTTAATAATCAAACTGAACAAATTTTCATATGCACTATATACGTTAAGGAAAGTCTCTAATGTTAATACACTTCTGACAGCCTATCACGGATATGTAGCATCTATTCTTAGATATGGTGTTATGTTTTGGGGCAATACAACAGACAAATTAATTGTCTTAAAAGCCCAAAAGAAGTGCATCAGGTCCATGTTTGGTTTGGCATCGGATGAATCATGTATACCCTACTTTCGTGACCATAAAATCCTTACGCTTCCGTCAATTTACATAAGTGAAATTGCTAATTTTATAAGAACAAACCCTCAGTATTTCAAGGCATATCCTAACACAAGTCGTCATGCAGGTTGTATAAAAGTGACTAGTAAGACTACGGGTCTTATAAGCAGAATGAGTGTCGACGTTATGGGACCTATTATTTATAATAAAATTCCTTTGGCAATAAGAAATATAAATGATAACAGAAGATTTAAAACCGTACTCAATGGCTTTCTTGCTGAAAAAGTATATTATGACTTAAGACATTTTTTGAACGATAAGTTAATTAATATTTAGATTTTATGCTTTTTTGACATTAGATTTCAATTTTCACTTCTCTTTAATAGTTTATTTATATTTGACATGTATAGAATTTTATGTAATGAGTAATTTTTAATGTATAAAATTGACTATATTTCATTATTTTATTGACCTTATTCATTATTTTATTTACATCTGTGTTTGTGACTTATATATCTGTGTTTGTGACTTAATTTTCTATATTTCTGTAAATTAATTAAAATACAATTTTCATATGCCCAAAAAGGCGAACCATGGATGTACCTGTTATTAAGTATTTCGTAAGATCTATGTAAACCCATGATTATGAAATAAACGAATTATGATGATTATGATGAATTATGATGTTATTTATATGATGTAGGCATCTGATAACAAAGGGTTGTGAAATTCTTACGAGATCGAGACTCACGCACGCCTATGAAATCGCGTGACCCAGCTAATAGATAAACCTAAGGATATTTTATAAACGGAAATAGATAAGTGACCATTGACCACGAATTGAAATAACGAAGTGTTCTGACATGTAGCACACTCACTTAGAATATGCATGGATGTGCACTCTTACTTTTGTTTTTTTTTAATAGTTATCACGGTTTTAGCGCGCCTTTGCTATTTATATGAGCAAAGACTGATTTGCTAAGAACAAGAATTGGAAATAGTTATTTCCAATACGTTCAGTTTTACAGTCGTTATAATATAAAAATAAGACCAATAATATTATACTCCATAACAGTATTAGACCTAGTTGTACCAGCCGACCTTGAATTACATGAATGGATGATCGAGAATGCATGTGGTAAACATCATTTTCACTTCACAACCTCGGAAAGATTGTCTTTATCACGAATTTGCGTGGAAAATTATATTTTCCACGCTTGCGCGGAAAGAGTTCAAAAAGAGTCAAATATCGAACTCGTAGATCGAACCTTTCATTTTAAACTTTTCTATAAAGCAAGTCTGCTATTTTTTTAATGTCTGATCAGAATATGGTCCTTTGAAAAGTAGCCAGTGCCAAATATTTTCTGAACAAAAAATTGCGAGTTATTTACATCATAAAACAGTCTTGTAAGTTAGTCACTCAGTATTGTCTTGTCTTGTGTTTATTCGCTTAAGTTCATGTTTTGTACCGATTTTTACTTTTATTTTATTACACCTTCACGAAACTAAATTGATTTTTTAATATGCCCCCGTAATTAAAGAAAAATTACACGCATTTGAACTAGGCTCATGAAAATGCAAATTTATCAACACATCTTTTTAACGCGTTTCCTCCAAAACTCCCAAGTAATAGACTTGAATGACTTACTTGACTAAAATGCATTGAATGCTTATTTCATGTCAGTGCGCCAACCTCATTTCTTTGAATAATCGCACTCTGTCAGCTGTCAGCTGCAGGTGGCATCACTGGACTGAATAAAAGCGTTTAGCACCTACCTTTTTCTTCGCTGTACCTAGTGAGGTGAAAAATTGTGTGTTTCACTCGGCAGCAAAGGTTTTTTACAACTCGTAACTTTTAAACCTTCGCTTATCTCAGGATTCAATATTTGTCAATAAAAATCAACTTTGCAGCCTTGTATAACAAATAACTATTTATCGAGCTCTTCTGTGCTTGGGAGCCTTCCGAGCTTAACGTTTTAAGCAGTAGGTCTCGGTTGTTATTTCTGATAGCAGTTGTTGTTTGAGCGAGCGAAGCGTCTCTGCTTGATGTTTCGTATGTATGTAACACCAAATACAATCTACATTTTGATATTTGTTGGGCTTAGTATCTACGAAAAACAGCAAGTAAAACGACAGCAAAAAGAGCAGCGAAAACCCTACCCAATTAAATAATGAAGTATCCATACGAAATGAAATTGTTAACATGTATGTAATATAAAATGTTTGTTCCTTTTTCTCTCAATTTTCACGAGTCTTGAAACATAATTTAGTTCGAAGTTCGAGTCTATAGATTTTTTTACGTGGGTGATTTTTGTTCGCTGAGTCGTTTTGCCCACTACGGGGGTAAATACTATTTATACTGTGTATCCCCGTAGAAGGCAACATTTTATTACTATTAAATTATTGACTAAATGCAGTTAAATCTAAGCCTCAGTTAACCTAATATTTTTAAATTAGGTTAAATAGTTTTGAATTGCAGGTTATATGAACATATTTGAAATATAAAACACTTTATTTATCCGGTTTTATCGCGTTTTTATTCATTATTTGAACCGAGGTTTCGCCAACTTTACAGTTGGCTTTTTCAAGGTTGACTGAGATGTAATTCGTCTATTTTTAACATTCTAAAAAGTTACAGTAAACTACCGCCTCATAATTATTTGCAATAAAAAAAAAACTATCCAGTGTACGCAGACTATAGAGTTATTGTAATAGTTTTCAATTTAAATTATAATTATTTTTATCCCTGGCTAGCTCAAAAAACTACCATGGCTTCGGAACGCGCCCTCACTGAGAAGAAGCCACGAAGAAACTCACACACAGCACAGCACAGCCGCTCACTCAGCACAGGCGGTATCAGAAGTCTGCAGTTTATTTGATATTTATTTATTTATTTATTTGATTATAAAACTTTTTTTACAAGATACTATAATAGTCACACTATAATGGTCACGACGAGCATCTAAGCGACCATGCCGACACGAGAAAAAAAGTAGGAATCAATCATTGCATTATAGCAATTGGCAGAATAGAATGAGTAAGTCAAGGGAAAAAAAATAAGGCGTTTTTTCTATTTTCAGACTATAACATACTTACATTTTACGAGTATAACTAAACATCTTAAAAAGAAAGAATTTGATAATATTTTATCTTGTCTCATGTAGTCTCTGTAGATAATATTCTACCATTGGGCCGTCTCTGTGATCCATCGAGTGTAGGCGGAGACCCTGGTGCTGACGGTAGGCAGCGTGGGATGCGCGCAGTCCACGACGCCCCACGACGTGATGCCGACGACGAAGCCCCCCACGTACACCGGCCCCCCGGAGTCCCCCAAGCACGCGCCCGCGCCGCCCACTCCCAGCAGACCGGCGCAGATCATGTTCTCGGTCACTTCACCCCTTTGTAAGAGGGGGGCGCTAGCATAGTTGTTTCTGCACGTTTCATGGTTGATAGAGAATATATCGACTTCTAGAAGATGTGGAGAAGGATCGCCGCCACTCTGTTGAGATAATTAACCAAACAAACGAATCAGCTTACGACCTTACAAACGGATTCTCGTATTTACTTTTGGAATATTGTCCTCAGTTTTTTTATATTTTGTCAGTTTTGCTGTTCACTTACTCGAACGTTTTACTATTTTTGCAAATCAAAATTTCCAATCATCAGATTTTAGGAAAAACAAAAATTCCGAACAAGTGCGTGCATACAGTAAAAATAAATATTTGCACAAGTAATACTTATTCTGGAGGCAATTTTCAAAAAGGAAATACGTTTATATAGGAAAGCGCGAGCCCGTCTAAGCTCTTAACTTATATAAGTACCTACCTACCTACTTGATTCTCGTAATATATAGTAGGATGGTAGATCTATGTAAGATCACGTGGGGGTCACTAATATCATAATGGTGATCAATATAGGTAGACCTAGCAGAGGATTTTGATATTGTGTAATTGAAATACACATGCTGGTTTGATGTGTACATTTGGAGACGTGATCTTACAGATGATGCTTGTTTACAGACTGGTTGCTTATCTTAAGTAACGTAGTGAGATACCTTGTGGTGGGTATATGTATGTATAATTTTGATTTTCACTTGACTTTGACTATTAATATTGACTATTTAAAATGACCCGACAATTGACTTTTGTCAATTGGTCATTTCGCTTGTACGGAATCTAAAGCGTAACTTGAATAGAATGATGCGCAATTATAGTGCGCATACACTACAATTAAACTATGTATTTTATTGAAAAATGGGTGTAAAAATGTTAAGTACGCGACTCATGTGAAATCCCTTCCGATTGAATAGTTTTCTTCATTACCGGTATCAAATAGATCTTTAAACAATGTGTTATGTTATTGTACATGATACAAGAAGTGTCCCCTTCATTTCAAAAACAATAAAAAATAACTTTAAATACCACTATTATACAGGCAAAGTTACCCCTGTTTTACAAAATAAATCAATTTTTCCTCTAAATCCTTAATCGCTATATTTTCTAGGCATTATAATATTAGAAAATACAATACCTAGAACCTCTTCATCGCATTTTATAAAATATTATTTTAATCTTCGTTAATGATTGATTTTACAAGAAATTGTAGATTTTTTCACGCAATTCTATCTCGCTCATTTATATGCAATCGGACAAAGACCGATAATTATCATCTATCGCCGCTTTAATAGACACGAGCTGCAGAGCCATAAATAATTTTACTTTAAGATTTCGGTGTCGTCGATAAATCAAGTGATCGCCGATGTTAGTTCACCCAAGATAAGAACACTTACAATAACACGTCCCCATCCTATATGCTTGACAGGTATATTGTCAGGCAACACCCAATCCTGAGTAGGTATCGCTACAGGTCTGACATGATCGGTCCACGTGAATTGCTGGTCGACGCGCATCAGACAGATGTCGCCGTCGATGTTGCCCGTGATGAGCGGTCGGAAGGTGGGGTGGTTGAGGACCGCAGCCACTTCGTGGATCACTCCGCCCTCTTCTCGGTGAGAGGTGCCAGCTCGGAAGCGACGGCGTTCTGGCGAGAACCAACTACAACAACATTACGGTTACGTATTTTAGTCAATCGCATCGCCTTGTATTGTCAGAATATTCTCTACTATATACTTCCATATCTTATAATTATTAAGTATATAACCTACATATCGCTGATTCTGGAGGTGCAATGCGCTGCAGACATGACAAAGAAGTTGTTGATGATATTGCCCCCACAGAAGTGTCCCCAACGATTGGATCGGAACGCCTCCATCTGCACCATGAACGGGTACCGCTCCACGCTCACTTCGGAACCGCCGACGATACGATCGGCCGCGCCCGCACGGGGAGCGGCAACGCACGCTCCTACAACATAATTAAATAATGATTCGACTTAAATCCATGATGAACCTTGGCATAGTCGACGTCCGCCATCTTGTTTTTATTTTTCGCTCGGTGAAACCTAAATATTTGGATAGAGGAGGTCTAAATAAACAGAAAAAAATCCATCAGTTGATGTCCTTAAAATACCTACTCGTTTCCGAGATAAAATATGAGCCTATAATGGTTCAAAAAAAAAACTGATTAAATGTTCTATAATAATAAGTTGCCCAAGGATGTCTGCGATATGTCCATAAGTAAGTTTAATCCTACTAATAATATTATAAATCCGAAAATCTGTTTGTTTGTTTGTTTGTTTGTTTGTTCCCTCTTCACGGTCAAACGGCTCGATCGATTTGGATGAAAATTTGCATAGGGATAGCTTAAATGATGGAGAGTAACATAGGATACTCTTGATCCCGAAAATCCCGCGGGATCGGGACTTACGCGGGTGATAAATATTTATTAGATGAAAATTTGAATAGGGATAGTTTAAATAATGGAGAGTAACATAGGATACTTATGATCCCGTAAGTCCCGCGGGATTTGGTCCCGAAAATCCCGCGGGATCAGGACTTACGCGGGTGATAACTATTTATTAGATGAAAATTTGAATAGGGATAGTTTAAATGATGGAGAGTAACGTAGGATACTTTTTATCCCGAAAATCCCGCGGGATCGGGACTTACGCGGGTGATAATATTTATTAGATTAAAATTTGCATAGGGATAGTTTAAATGATGGAGAGTAACATAGGATACTTTTGATCCCGAAAATCCCGCGGGATCGGGACTTACGCAGGTGATAACTATTTCTTAGATGAAAATTTGCATAGGGATAGTTTAAGTGATAGAGAGTAACATAGGATACTTTTGATCCCGAAAATCCCGCGGATCGGGACTTACGCGGGTGATAATATTAATGGATGAAAATTTGCATAGGGATTGTTTAAACGATGGAGAGTATCATAGGATACTTTTGATCCCGAAAATCCCGCAGGATCGGGACTTACGCGGGTGATAACCATTCAATGAATGAAAATCGACACAGGGGTAGGATAAGTGATGTAGAGTGGCATCATCATCATCGTCATCCTGCGTCATCGTCATCGTCACTTACTGACGAAATACAAACTTTAACTTACTTCACCTACCTACCGCAGTGCAAAAATCCACACTTAAACGGACGACCAGGGAAGTACTGATGATGCCACAACAGTACTTCAACAGTACTTCAATGGGCGACCGTTTAAGTGTGGATTATTGCATTGCGGTAGGTAGGTGTTCGAAAAACGCGGGATCGCGACTTGCGCGGGTGAAACCGCGGGGCGCAGCTAGTATTTTTATAAAAATCAAACTGTACAGGCTGGAGTATTACGATATGTCATCTTATCTTAACGATAAGAACCCTTGGAAGTGATTTATTTATCCCACTGATTTAAATCTTATTAACGATTTACATTTTAACGAATAGTCGTGTTCACGGACGTATGTTTCGTCCGGGTTTGTTCGGCTCGTCCTGGGGCGTGCGCCTGGAGTTCTGTGGAAAGTTGCTGGCAAAATCAAGGAAAAGATGGATGGATGGATGGACTACCTCTACGAATTTTATAATAAAATTCTAGAGTGTAGGAAAGGAGAGGAACGATGTTTTCATGGAGCTCCGGGGTGGGGTACCGGGATGTGGTTGGGCGGGTTGTGTGTTTGTGGATGCGGCTGTGTACTTTTGTTGTCTCTTCACTTCTTTTTTTTATTTTTTATTTTTCTTTCCGTATCCATTTTGTGTTTCTTTTATCTTTTACAATGTATTTTAACCAATAGATAGAATTACTTTGGAACCTTTTGTTATTAAATATTATAGTAGAATATTGCTCTGGTTCCACTATAGCCATAAATATGCGACAATGTGAATCATATTATGATCATTGTAATAAAATGTAAAAAAATATATGTATTTTAAAGACTGTAAAACTTGATCACAAAAATAAAACCCATCAATTTCTTGTGGCTTCTTCTCATCGGAGGGCGCGTTCCTAAGGCACACTAGAGTCATAGTTGTAAGAACATTCGACATATTTAAGGTGTATAAAAAAATTGACTTTGACTTGACTTTGACTTTTTACAAAAACACACGACCAACCACTATGTTTATGTTCTGTGGCGAACAATGGCGGTGAAAAGGACGGTGAAGGAACACGCAAGTAATCAGTCGTATTTCGCGGGTACAGCTAGTTTTATCTTTGTTATATCGAATCCCTATTTCGTGGTCGTGGTTACGGCATCACGCCTGAACTCCTGGACCGAATTCGATAATTCATTTTTTGTAGCTAGTTACTTACATAATATATATAACTCACCTGCAAAGAGAACTAGCATCAAAGCAGCAGACATCGCGATCGTGGTGTAATGTACCTACACTGGGCAGATAGCGCGCCTTAAATACTCGGATATTTTATCGAAATTATTACATTATTTATGATGGATTAAAGAACTTCTGTTTTAATAACATAACATGTTTTTCAAATTTGTAAGTTTATTGATTTTAGTGGGTATTGGTTGTTAAAATGAAGGCCATGTTGACTGCTTATTTTGTTCCTTGAATTCTATGATGGTACATACATTTTGAATACCATTAAATAGTGGTATCGAGCGCACGCGCACGATCCCACCGGAATGACGAGATCAACATTAGCCTCCTTTTCATTTTTTATCGCAATCGATTTGATCGTTTATGGTTTAAAATAGTTTCCCCTGGACCTCCGTCCTACAAAGAGCTGTACCAGGCTGAGCTAAAATGGTAACTCTCGGAGTTTGATAATACGATGTCGTTTGCGTAATATATTTTTGACAACATTGTGTGAAAATTCAAACTCAAAAAAAATTATATTTACACTGACTGTTGTACTAATTGAGTTTATGTAAGTTATAATATTGAACTATAATAGTCCCATATTTTTCTTTCATAAGAACCTTCTCCTAGATCATAAAGAACACAACAAAAAGGGATTAACAAAATCGGTCCAGCCGTTGACGCCTGATGACCAAGGGAAATAGGGCTTCATTTTAATATATCTGTAAGATTATCTATATTATTATTTTCTTCTTTATTGTAAATTTATTTTATTCTAGGTTTAAAATTTAATTTAATTTTTATTGTACATTTTGTCGGCATTCTAGTGACGCAAACCTTAGAATAATTATGTTTGGCTTTATGGTTCTGACATAAAGACATAGTCAAAGACCCAGCATCAAGGGAAAGTCGACATAACAGCAATGATTGTTTGGTGTTTTGGAAAAGATGGCACAGTTAGTGATAAAAGTCGGCATTTAGCACCATAACTCAACACAAATGGAATTAAGTTTAGTCACAACTCTTTTTAAACCGACTTCAAAAAAAAGGAGGAGGTTATCAATTCGTATGTATGTAATATATAATTATTTTTTTTTGTATGTTCACCGATTACTTGAAGACGACTTGACCGATTAAGATGATTCTTTTTTTAATGGATAGATGGGAGCTCCAAGATAGTTCCATAAAAATTTGATGTGGATCTGATGAGGGTCTTCGGAGTGATGAACGGAAATACTCCTCAAAACGCATTAATCAAACCAATTGTTTATCGATTACTCAAAGATGGCTTGACCGATTGAGATTCTTTTTTTAATGGAAAGGTGGGCGCTTCGAGATGGTCCCATAAAAGTTTGGCAAGGATCTGATGAGTATCTTCGGAATGATGGACGGGATAGCATCCCAGATTTCAATAAATAACTCATTTTTGGACTTCTACCAAAAATAATAGCCCCCTGAAGAACTAAGTACAGATTGATTGGGCACCTGAAACCACCTTCTCATCAGCAAACTCCTCAATAATTAAAATTACGGAAACAATATTGTTGATTTTTAGGTAGGTAGGTATACTAAAAATAGTATAATAAAAAAATAATTTAAAAATTAAAAAACCGACTTCAAAAAGGAAACAAAAATAATTTAAAAAACAACCAAAAAAACGAATTGATAAAAAAGACCAAAATAACCTCTACATAGGTACAGTGCCACCGACTAATTAATCTGTTTTATCATCATAAGTCGGGCAGCCAAACTAAGTACAATATGGAACCAACCAGTAAAACTGCCCGACTTCAGATGATAAAACAGATTAATTAGTCGGTGGCACTGTACCTATGTAGAGGTTATTTTGGTCTTTTTTACCAATTAGTTTTTTTGGTTGTTTTTTAAATTATTTTTGTTTCTTTTTTGAAGTCGGTTTTTTTTATCTATCTATCTTTAACACCTATTATTATTATCGGTATTATTAATGTTATGTTGATACCTACTGATATAATTATCAGCGTTTATTGTCAGGAATTAGATGTGTATTTAAAAATTCCTAACCTTGATATCTATATATATTTTAGAAATATGTCTATTCGTCAAAAATAACCAAGATTATTTCTTTAGTATTACCTCATCTAGATCTGAAAGTCAACGTAACAAGCATAAATATAACATAGTCATACCCCAAGTTAATAACAATTTATTTTATAAGAGTTCCTTTTACCCAGCTATAAAAATGTATAATTTTTTACCTGTAAATTTAAAAAAACTTAATAGTCCCCTTTTCCAAAAAAAAACTAAAGTCTTGCTTTTAACTACCTAAAAGTTAAGTCATACCACAATCAATAAAAAATTACTTGGTATTTAATATATCATAGTGAAATATTTTTAAAGGAAAAATATCATAGTGATTTTGTTATTCAAATTGCTTCAAAAAATAGATATAGTGAGTGATATAGGTGAGAAGTTGAGAACATGTTGGAGCTCCAAAGTGGTCGCATGATTAAACAGCATTAGAGACGATCCATTCAGTATACTTAAGCTGAAACCGTTGCGCTAACCGTCGGAAAAGGCGCCAGTCAGCACATTCCCCGCCCCAAGAGATGACCCTGATCAAAGAATACCGCCGGAGCCGCCCCGTAGTCTCCCCGGCACGTCCCCTTGCCCCCGACGCGACGCCGCACCGACGGCGAGGAGCCCGGCCCCGGCATCATGTTTACCGTACCGGTGACGAGACGCCGCCGCCCGCGCCGCCCGCGCCGCGGCAGCGCGGGTCTGTGCACACGCGCTGGTTCACGGTGATGTGGAGACGGTGACCCCTGGTGCTGTTCAGTTCAAACAACGAAATACCTACTTTGATTAATTTGTTTTGCTTTTGTAGTGATAAGAAAAGGAAAGGTAAGTATAGAAAAATTGCAGCTTTCTGCATTGAGAGCCTCCCACTTTGTTTACTATTACGACGACGTGACGATATGAATTATTCCCCGCGGGAGATGTGAATAAAAGGTAAAACATGTACTTATACAAAAAAGACGTGTGTGTCTTTGATTATTTTCTTTCGACACTGAATTAAATTGTCATCGCATCGAAGGTTTACTAAGGTACGTAGCAGAGTTGTATAGTTTTTCAAACAAGTTACCAATAAACATTTTCAAACGAGTAACCAATAAACATTTTCAAACAAGTAACAATGTCATTTCGTGTAAATTACATTGTTTGTTTTCAAGTTTATAAAATGTAGATTTTAACTAAAAATGTCAAAAAGTCATTTTTTGACTAAAATGTGCTAATGTTAAAACAAATAAAGTTTTTGTCATGAAACAAAATTAAACTAAAATGAAGGAAACAATATCATTTACAAACGCTTTAATTTAAACGAACATATTCAAAAATTTTGCATCGAAAAATAAGAAATATATTTTTTCGATGAATCCGAAGATTCAGTTTAGCTCGTAAATATCCCTAAATGTTAAGCTTCTAACAGTGTATTATGCAACGAACTCGTTTTATGTAAAAAGTTTTATTAAATACATATTTTTATCCGACTTCAAAAAAAGAAGGAGATTCTCAATTCATCGCGTATTTTTTTAGTGTTTGTTCACCGATTACTACGAGATACAATTTCGGTTACAATTTTGTTAATTTTTAGTGGCAATCGAAACTAGTTAAATATGTACACTAATAAGGGTGAAATAAAAAAAAAAAAAAAAACCAACTTAAAAAAAGGAACAAATATAACATCTACGTACAGTGCCACCGACTTATCTATTTCGTCATCTGAAGTCGAGCAGTTTTGCTGGCTGCCCTCCCGATGTGCGTCCACCTTGTCGTGGCGCACTAGGTGGGAAGCCGGGCTTGCCTGGCTTCTAACCCGTAAGCCCGCGTCAACGGGCCCGGTGGACCCTTGGGTTTTTAGTGGATATACCCCTGGCAAACACCATCTAGACCAGGGGGGACCTACACTCACCAGGCCGCTCTCCCCCGAGAGCGGCCTGATGGTCTTAATCAGATTTTCCCACAAAACAAAAGTTTTACTGGCTGGGTCCATAATTATTGTAGTTTGGCTGCCCGACTTCAGATGACGAAACAGATAAATCTGTGGCACTGTATGTAGTTGTTAGTTTTATTCTTTTTTTAAGTTTATTTTTAAAATTTTAAGTATTTTTTTTGTATTTCTTTTACAAAATATCCATGCATTAAATTGTTTTTGAGTAGGTACTTCTTAGGTACTTACATCCTTACAACCGATTGCGGTACTTTTTATCCCGATATTCTCGCGGGAACGGGACCTACGCGGGTTAAACCGCGGGGGCATAATAATGAAACTCACCTGCTAATAAAGTAATCAGTGCCAACGAAATGTTTGACATTGTAAATACAACTGTGATTTACGAAATCATGCTCTACTTATATACACTGATATATAAATTATTAATCGATTGTGTTATCAAGATTAAAGGATTATTTTCTCCTAATTTAAGAATTAAAAACCTACGTTTATGGGATTTCCTTAAATTTTTTTGTTAGATAAAGAAAACATAATTATTTTTTAATTGAAAGTATAGAATAGAATAGAAATATATTTATTAGGACAAGCACACAGCGAAAAATACATAAGTACATAAGTAAATAAAAAGAAATGTAACCATAATACCATCAACTAAGTTAGGAAGCCACATGCGAACCCTAAATGGGCCGGCCTCAGCAAAAAAGCTGTAGCCGATAAACATACTCAGCCACAGCACTGTTCTTCCGGCCGGACCAAGCACAGCGATGCAGAAGGCACCGCTGCACGTCCCTCTTCCCTCGACAACAGACAATCATTATACATCAATCACCATTATTATACAAGATGTAACAGGTTAGCCCTTTTAAGCCGAAAGGGGGTTGTTTTAGACGTCTAGGCGAACAACTTTTGTTCTACAACTTTTGGAAATTCGAAGTAGTTTTCGAAAATTTTAAGTTTAAAGTTTACTTGAAAATCAGCTGTTTCTCAGAGTTCGAGGTCATTGAACTTATCTTGTCCTTTCATTTAGTTTAGTCGACAACAATCGAAACTACAATTACCTTTATTTTCAAAAACAGCTGTTTTTTCAGTGAAATATAACTTCAAAATTTTCCAAAAAATAGTGATGATGATAACCGGGAAAAGAAAAATGCAATGGCTGACCCCAGGTCAAATGCCACAACAGTGTCCTAAAGCAAAACTTACCAATAAAAAGGTAATGATAACTGTTTGGTGGTCTCAGCATGGTGTTATTCACTATAGTTTTCTTCGATCTGGTCAAGCAATTACGGCAGATGTCTATTGTGCCGAACTCCGAACCATGTTGACAAAACTAGCAGTAAAACAGCCCCGACTCATGAATCGATCTTCACCATTATTGCTCCACGACAACGCGAGACCTCACACAGCACGAGAAACCATTTTGACCCTTCAGGAACTGCACTTAGAAACCATTCGTCATCCTCCGTATTCACCAGACCTTGCTCCAACGGACTACCATTTTTTTCGTGATTTGGACAATTATCTACGTGACAAGAAGTTTTCTTCCCAGGAGGCAGTACAAAATGCTTTCACACAGTTTGTGCAGTCTAGATCGTCGGAGTTCTATCGCAAAGGCATTAATAACCTTCCCATTAGATGGCAGCAATGTATAGATAATAATGGCAACTATTTTGATTAAATAAATTTGTTAAAAATTAAAAAAATTAACAATTAAGATTTTCAGTACAAATCGGCAATTTCATACTTTAACCCCTTATTATTATAAATCCGAAAGTCTGTTTGTTTATTTATTTGTTTGTTTGTTCCCTCTTCACGGTCAAACGGCTCGACCGATTTGAATGAAAATTTGCAGAGGGATAGTTTAAATAATGGAGAGTAACATAGGATACTTTTGATCTTGAAAATCCCGCAGGATCGGGACTTACGCGGGTGATAACTATTTATTGGATGAAAATTTGCGAATGGATATTTTAAGCGATGGAGAGTAACATAGGATACTTTTGATCCCGAAAATCCCGCGGGATCGGGACTTACGCGGGTGATAACTATTTATTGGATGAAAATTTGCAAAGGGATAGTTAAAGCGCTGGAGAATAACTTAGGATACTTTTGATCCCGAAAATCCCTCGGGATCGGGACTTACGCGGGTGATAACTATTTATTGGATGAAAATTTGCAAAGGGATAGTTTAAGCGCTGGAGAATAACTTAGGATACTTTTGATCTCGAAAATCCCGCGGGATCGGGACTTACGCGGGTGATAACTATTTATTGACGACCTCTGTGGCGCGTCGGGCGAACACTTGGCTGCAATACAGAAGGTTGCGGGTTCGATTCCCGCTGGGTGCAAATATTTATGCTTAAAAATAAATATTTGTATCTGGTCTGGGCGTATTTCTATGTATAATATGTATGTATTTACAAAAGAAAAATAAATATAAGTAGTATATCCGTTGTCTAGCCACCGTAACACAAGCTTAGCAGCTTACCACGGGGCTAGATGGCGCTGTGTGTTCGTCACAGGATTTATTATTATTATTTGTTGTTACCGTTTTCGATTCTCGGGGCTATGGAGCACCCGGACCTTTGGGAGGCGTGCGTGGGGCCGAAGCCAACACGTAGAGGCCCGTTTTAGTAACATTTTAATTTCAAAATATGTGATGGACACCAAACCGGCAATTATCCCTGTCTGCACTATAAAATGCAGCCAAGGACAACCCCCGGGTCGGATAGAACTATGTATAAACTACGGGTGAAAATTACTTGGGCTATGGAAATGGGTTGGTAGTGGATCGGGTATTGGGGGGAACTATGGGGAATATGGCGCCTGCCGTAACAATGTTAAAAACACGTAAAAATGGCAGACGGAGACTCGCCAACTCACAAACTGGGCCACCCTAAATAAGCCGAGCAAATTACAGCCAGGGGGCAACAGGGGCGTGAGAGGCTGAAGGATGGAGGGACCTCACTGGATTTTAAACCATCCTAGGTCGAGATCCTGTGGAGCGGGCCAACTCATCACTGACGTGAGGCGTCCATCCTTCGAGCATTTCTGCTCTCGCGACTCCACTCTGACCGGCCGGTGAAGGCAAGCCAGAGGCGGGGGACCGCTTCCTCGTCAGTGTTCACTCCGACCAGCCAACTAAGGCAAGCCGGAGGTGAGGAACGGTGACTTCCCCCTGGAGCACTCGGGAAGCCGCGGGGTCGCTACTCCCCGACACCTCGCCTCAAGGTGCCCTGCGGGCTTATTATATTATTATTATTATTATTGGATAAAAATTTGCATAGAGATACTTTAAATGATGGATAGTAACATTAGGATACTTTTGATCCCGAAAATCCCGCAGGATACTGACATACAATCTTTACCTTACTTCACCTACCTACTGCAGTGCAAAAATCCAAACTTAAACGGACGACCAGGGAAGTACTGATGATGCCAGGCGCGGTTTAAGTGTGGATTTTTGCATTGCGGTAGGTAGGAGTTCGAACAACGCGGGATCGCGACTTGCGCGGGTGAAACCGCGGGGCGCAGCTAGTATAGTATATATCTGACCAAGGATACATTTAAAATAATATACCATTACAATTATTATAAATACATACCTACCTAAACAAGTGAATAAACTAAGTAAGAATTGTAAAATAAACATAAAATTAAAAAACATAGCTACTAACATAAATAAGATAATAAATTAACTAATAAAATAAAAATATTATATAACCGGCAGTCGGGTAAAAAAGAAGAAAAAAAGAAAAGCCAACGAAAACGGTTTGTTTAGTTGGCATCTCAGAACAATTACTAAAGCTTAGAAGGAGCGACATGACGTTTGAGCGTACACTCCCATCAATGAGTCTATTAAAGTTATAGAGACGCCATTGCAGAACAAATCATTATTGAAAAGCGGCACAAAGTATGCTATACAACCTCATTATTTATATTCATTCGCATAATTTAAAGAAGAAAAAGACGAAACTATTGTTATCTCTTTCTAAAACATAAGACTCAATGCTACTTGCATGACGTAAGAAAGAGATTTCATAATATTATTATGACATCTTATAGTGGTTAGGAGAGAATGATAAAACGTCAAAGTCAAAAACTTCGTTGAGTTTTTGGAAAAAAAAACTTTTTCAAAAAATAAACTAAAATAAATAAATACAGCTTTACTTACGTGTAAAATGAAATATTTTTGCTAGTTTTTGAAGTATAATTCGTGCATCGCCTAAATACGCACGAAGGCATTGTTGTCTGTGAATAATGTTGTGAAAGTGAACTAAATGTGCTGTGTGTTAACAAGCGGGTGATCGTGACGTGAGCTGGGATGGAACTAAGACTTCTCTGGCTAGTTAGCTTGGATTTGTGTAGCCAAGAAATTTGCCCTATTACGTATCTAGAAGTTTTTACATATCTCTGACTCCCATAGACAATTATGAATTATTTAGTACTGTGTATGACCCTTTTTTTTCAAATTATCGATATCGATAGATATTGTTTGTGTTTATGTGCTGTATAATAATTTACGTTAAAAAATACTAAAAAGAAGGAAAATCATACTTTCTTATTTATATTTCCAGCAAATAGAAATCAGTATAGATATATCTCTTGTGAAATGCTTAACATTCAGCCCCTGTCTATCAATCTACTATTGAAATCTTTGATTTCCAGAACCAACTTAGCCAAACTCTAGAAACTAAAAATAAAACAACAAAAAAATGCTGAATTGGGAAGTAGATTCGGTTGTCCAACGCATTTAGATCCCACTCGAGTTTGGTATTTCTGCAATATTTTTCCCGCCGATTAACAAACTTTTGTCACTCCATCAGAGGGCTGAATTAAATCTCATCTATTTTTGTGGGAAATCAAGGAGGAAGTTGGTGGGGAATCCACAAAAACACGTAACTACTATGAATGAAAACTGAACTGTTTTAAATGTTATCGATAAAGTAACAACACAACACTATTAGATGACGTAATTATTATGTAACTAAAATGTGTAGGCGTGCTGGTCATTGTAGTAAAATCGAATAAGATTACTATTTAATTTGACTGCGTAAAGGTATCCAAGGTATCCAATTAGACATTTGGACAGTGTACACGAGCACATCCTTAGCAACATGTAACTGTCCTTTTCTGTTCAATGTATTTGGCGTATTTGAAAGAATGGGATGAGTGATTTATAATTGTTTTAGACTCCTTCTATGCTTTAGTAATTGTTCTGAGGTTGGCATAATGAAAACGTCACTGTCAATATGACAACCACGTCTTAAAAAAACAGACTCAAGACACACGACGCCACACACCGCCCGCCATTTTTGATTCTTCAATTGTGACTTTAAGCGACGACTCGCGCAATCACAAAGAAGTTTGAAGTTGCACTGTTCGTCAGCATAATATCACACCTCTACTTCTAGTAATATAATTTCTTTGATAAAATATGCTTTTATTTTTTTTTATATTTCAAACTGACCTCCCGCCCCGCCTGCGCTTTGCCGCCCGGCTCTAGCCAGTTATCTAGCGCGTCGCACTGACACTGATTAAAAAAAAGTAAAACGGCGTAAAAGCAATGTGCATCATAGTTTATAGTTTGATTCAATTTATTTAAAAAGTATAATATTATCATGATTTTTTATTCTGTTTCTACAATTCGGAAAGCAATACTGGTAGTGTGTAAATCGTAATCGTAATTAAATAAATTTAAAAAAAAAATCTCATAGATATCAATCATTGAACAGTTATCTATCATACACTCGGTTTAGGGAAACCCAGTGAAAATTATCTATTCATTATCGAGGCTTAATACAAACGAAATCTTAACGTGTTTCGTTTATAAGCCGCACTCTGCCTTTGAGGTTTCAGATTCATTTAACAAATAAAAAAATGGGTTACTTACTCTTCGCTCTAGCACTCTTCGTCGGTAAGAATACCATTAGTTCCCAACACAAAATACATTAGATCGGTTTTGTTCTCGATGCTAAGTTTATTTGACTGACAATGTTATACGAGTACACGGTGTTTTCACGAACGTCGTTTTAAGTAACTTGAAGTATTTTACAAAGAGAAATGCATCATCAAAATTTCCCCCGTGAAAAGATTTGAACCTGCGCCTCTCGCTAACCACTGCGCTACACGGAAACCCATGTGACAAATTAAAATTAACCTTTATTTAATATTTTGTAAATCCAGGTGTTTCCAGTGAAATCCTGGCATCGGCAGCACAAAACATGGAGACGTTTTCCGGAAGGATCCGGAGAAGAAACGACTATTGAACGTTACCCGTCGATGGTGCAGCTCGAAGCCAGACGGCCGGCCGTGTGGGGAAGCATGTGCGGAGGAACCATCGTTAACCAAATGTGCATCGTGTCTGCGGCGCACTACACACACACTCTCTTTGACATGCAAGTAGATAGGTATATACAACATACGAGTCGAAAACTTCATTGTGTAGTCAAATTATGCTCCTCATATGGCGATGTTTTGACAGTTTAGCAAATTCTGCTTGATCGTTTTTGCGCCACGTTATAATACTCGCTGCTCACCTGTCACATAGGTAGTTATTACATTGTTCCTCTCCAGGTGGTATCAACCTGCCAACCGTCGTGTCCGTGCCGGTGCGACCCTCAGGAACCAAGGTGGACAGCTGTACGAAGTGGCCTCCGTATTGAACCATCCTTCGTTCGACTACTTCGTTTCCGAGTATGAAGCTGATATCTGCCTTATCCGTCTCCAGAGTCCCCTGAGCTTTAGCAACTCCGTCCAGTCTATAGCTATAATATCTCAAGGGTTCGACATTCCTGATGGTTCAGCGGTCGTTCATGCTGGATGGGGCACTACTACGGTAAGACTGCTTTTTTAGATTAAAATACTAGTCGTGACCGCTCTTTAGCAGTAAAATTACGAACGAACACGATTTGAAATCAGTTTACAGTTCAAGTTAAAGTTAAAATGTACCTCTATATAAAACAACTTTGCAGTTTTCCCATCCCCTCGCTACGGCTAAAGGTTCGAGTCATAACATGCGATCACAGCAGACAATTTCTAACGACCTTCATCATCGTTCTCTTTCAGTTTCAAGGCGCATCTAGCAATGTTCTTCTGGACGTAACCATCAACACGGTCAACAATGCGCTATGTGCCGAACGTTACCGAAACGCTCCTGACCCGAGATATAATGGACTCGTCACCGAGAACATGATCTGCGCCGGTATCCTGGATGTCGGCGGCAAGGACGCGTGTCAAGGAGACTCGGGTGGACCGCTGTACTTCGACGATATTCTCATCGGTATCGTGTCTTGGGGCGGACCTTGCGCCGATCCGTTCCTACCGGGAGTGAGCGCAAGGGTAGCTTCTTATTCCGACTGGATCGTATCTAATGCTGTTTGAAACTTACTTTATGGTCATTTATAAACTTAATGTTCCTAAATAAAGTAAGTCCCGACCCCGACACACCTAGCTGTTTCATTTCCGAATAAATCTTAAGTATATCACAAATCTGATTGAAATCAAAATAAACTGATTGTTGAACAGTATGTTATTTATATGATGTAGGCATCTGATAACAAAGGGTTGTGAAATTCTTACGAGATCGAGACTCACGCACGCCTATGAAATCGCGTGACCCAGCTAATAGATGAACCTAAGGATATTTTATAAACTGAAATAGATGAGTGACCATTGACCACGAATTGAAATAACGAAGTGTTCTAACATGTAGCACACTCACTTAGAATATGCATGGATGTGCACTCTTACTTTTGTTTTTTTTAATAGTTATCACGGTTTTAGCGCGCCTTTGCTATTTATATGAGCAAAGACTGATTTGCTAAGAACAAGAATTGGAAATAGTTATTTCCAATACGTTCAGTTTTACAGTCGTTATAATATAAAAATAAGACCAATAATATTATACTCCATAACAGTATTAGACCTAGTTGTACCAGCCGACCTTGAATTACATGAATGGATGATCGAGAATGCATGTGGTAAACATCATTTTCACTTCACAACCTCGGAAAGATTGTCTTTATCACGAATTTGCGTGGAAAATTATATTTTCCACGCTTGCGCGGAAAGAGTTCAAAAAGAGTCAAATATCGAACTCGAAACTTTAATTTTAAACTTTTCTATGAAGCAAGTCTGCTATTTTTTTTTATTTATGTCTGATCAGAATATGGTCCTTTGAAAAGTTGCCAGTGCCAAATATTTTCTGAACAAAAAATTGCGAGTTATTTACATCATAAAACAGTCTTGTAAGTTAGTCACTCAGTATTGTCTTGTCTTGTGTTTATTCGCTTAAGTTCATGTTTTGTACCGATTTTTACTTTTATTTTATTACACCTTCACGAAACTAAATTGATTTTTTAATATGCCCCCGTAATTAAAGAAAAATTACACGCATTTGAACTAGGCTCATGAAAATGCAAATTTATCAACACATCTTTTTAACGCGTTTCCTCCAAAACTCCCAAGTAATAGACTTGAATGACTTACTTGACTAAAATGCATTGAATACTTATTTCATGTCAGTGCGCCAACCTCATTTCTTTGAATAATCGTACTCGGTCAGCTGTCAGCTGCAGGTGGCATCACTGGACTGAATAAAAGCGTTTAGCACCTACCTTTTTCTTCGCTGTACCTAGTGAGGTGAAAAATTGTGTGTTTCACTCGGCAGCAAAGGTTTTTTACAACTCGTAACTTTTAAACCTTCGCTTATCTCAGGATTCAATATTTGTCAATAAAAATCAACTTTGCAGCCTTGTATAACAAATAACTATTTATCGAGCTCTTCTGTGCTTGGGAGCTTTCCGAGCTTAACGTTTTAAGCAGTAGGTCTCGGTTGTTATTTCTGATAGCAGTTGTTGTTTGAGCGAGCGAAGCGTCTCTGCTTGATGTTTTGTATGTATGTAACACCAAATACAATCTACATTTTGATATTTGTTGGGCTTAGTATCTACGAAAAACAGCAAGTAAAACGACAGCAAAAAGAGCAGCGAAAACCCTACCCAATTAAATAATGAAGTATCCATACGAAATGAAATTGTTAACATGTATGTAATATAAAATGTTTGTTCCTTTTTCTCTCAATTTTCACGAGTCTTGAAACATAATTTAGTTCGAAGTTCGAGTCTATACATTTTTTTACGTGGGTGATTTTTGTTCGCTGAGGCGTTTTGCCCACTACGGGGGTAAATACTTTTTATACTATTTAACCCCGTAGAAGGCAACATTTTATTACTATTAAATTATTGACTAAATACAGTTAAATCTAAGCCTCAGTTAACCTAATATTTTTGAATTAGGTTAAATCGTTTTGAATTGCAGGTTATATGAACATATTTGAAATATGTTCATATAATCTGCAATATTATTTTTTTTCTCCTCAATCCTAACATTTCATTCATAATATTCTTAAAATATTTAACCTGAATACCAAATTGCAATTAGTTTTGTACAAAATGGTGTTCTTAAACTGTGATTTTGTGTTCACTTGATATTCAAAGAAATACTTGCAATACTGCAAGTTAGTGGCCTTAGCGTGACCTGACTCTCTGACTCTAGAAAGAAGAAAAATGCACATCAGAAACACAATGCCAAGAGACCTTTTTATTTACGGTATTTAATAAAATATACTATAATTATTCGATAAGACTACAAAAAAACACATTAAATTAATATTATAGTAAAAAATATAATACAGGTAAAATAATTTAATATTCATTATTATTAATAAAATATAAATTACATTAACATAATTTGCAATTTAACATGTGTCGTAAAATGACTACAATAGAAAACAAAATCATTTACCCTGATGAAATATAAAAGTAACCAAATATTAGACGCAATCACCTCGTACTGTCAGCGGGGCTCGGAAAGAAGACGTTTGAAGACTCGGAGTACACGCTCGGCGTAGGTATATGCGTAGATTTATAAGGCAACAGTTCCGCATACTTAAAGAAGTTCTGCAGCATCGTCTGCTGCTCCATAAGCAGTATATTCAAGTGTCTCATCTCTTGGTCTATCTTCTTCAGATTGAAAGTAGTTTGATCAATCTTTTCCTGCATACCTCTAATCTCCAAGTTCAAGTTATGATCAGCTGTCGATGGTCCTTCGTTCTTCATTTTGGAAGAAAACTTGTTCTTGTACAGAATCTCTTTGACTGAACGCCCTGATTTTACCGTATTGAGTTGAGCGAGCTCGTATGCCGCCATCATTATATCGGTCGGAAGTCGCTTTTCCCTCGGATTGAGAGGTTTTACGCTGAGAATCACTTTACCAGCTTCAGGGGACACTAAAGCGGTTCTGTAAACGTATTTGTGGAGACATTTTGGCAGCCAAGCACTAAACATTCCCATTTCAACGAATAGGATTAGTTTCGTCTGTCGAACCAGTTTAGATAGACCTGCAGTTTTCCTCAGGCCTTGGATGTCGTGTACAGCGATACCGACAAGCAGATTCATCAAAATGATAGTCACAAACATGAGAAACAAGATGAAAATTACTTGTGAGGACAGTTCAAACATAAGTGGTGGATCTTCTAGCAGCGGATCGTTGATCAAAATGTTTAAGTTTAATTCTCCAACCATCATAGATAATGTACTGATGAAGCCCATCAAGGGATTAGAAAACATTTCTTCGTTTGGAAACACAACGCAGAAGCAAATAGTGAATCCGAGAAGTAAACATATATATGCCAGTAATAACTTCAGGAACTCTGTTAGAACTTTCTGGTACATGGCAACGTAATCTCCGAACATCGGCAGTTGCCCCATCATCAACATCAAGTTCGTCCACGCTCCGAGCACGGCATACCCTCCGACGTGATTTTGCCAGCTGTAGTCATTGTGTATGTGGTAAAGAGAAAATACTGACAACAATACGAACCATTCCATCAAATTCTCAAACGTAGTAAAATACTGTGTTATACTTGAGTATCCCGTAATGCCAGTTAACTTCCTCACAATTTCGAATGCCGTGACACCCATCAGTACCCATCTTTCGAATTCGATCGGGTTACTTTCCAAAACGACTCCTAGAAGCGATTGCTTTTGGCAAAGTTCGTTAGGTACCCCATACTTCTTCGAGTGTTTACCTTTACAAGCTTTCACAACAGCTGTTAACACGTAGATAGATAAAAAAGACACAAACAGAAAACAAAAGATGAGTCTCGCTAAATAAAACTTTCTTATCTTCCGCCATTTCATAAACAAGAAGGCGGAACACAATGGGTGTTGCAAGATGTCCTTCTGACCTTCATCAATCAAACTGTTCAAATATGTGATCTCGCGTGGGTACGAGAACTTTAACAATTTACCGAAATCGAACTCGATCTGTACTTCCTCGTTCCCTTCTGTTGATCTACTTAATGATATGCCACTATCTAAATTATGTCTCAAAATTGCCAGCGATTTGGGAGTTTTCCTTGCGATTACGCTGAGCGCAGTGTGTCCTTTTTTTGATTTCGACGTCACATCCGCTCCTAAAAATATCAAGGTTTCTACGCAAGGTGTCAAACCATCCATCGCCGCGAGATGCAGAGGAGAGTATCCAAATTCATCTTTCTTATTAACTTGTGCTCCCCAACTAACAAGCATATCGATAACATCACATGACCTCTCCGAGCGACACACGGCCGCGTGCAGTGGTGTTCGCTTATCGTAGTCTTCCGCATTTGAATCTGCGTTTCCGTCACGAAGTAAAATCTCAGCGCACTCTAAACTCGAACACCTGGCAGCTAAATGTAAAGGAGTCAATCCTCTGTAATTTTTAACATTCGTTTTGGCACCTTCCGACAATAGTAACTCGACACATTCGGAATAACCTCTCGCCGCCGCCAAGTGTAACGCCGTACATTCCTTATCTCTTTGTTTAGTTACGCCGTTCACACTTATCTTTGTTTCCTTCAGCAAATACGAGAGACATCTTTGCGCTCCCAGATCTGCTGCCAAATGTAAAGCATTTAGTCCTCCAGAAGTGACATATGCCGGGTCGACTCCTCTTTCAATGAATAACTCCATGCATTCGACCGCATCAGTTCTCACCGAGCAATGGACGAGATTGTCTTCACAACCAGCTCGTTGCACGACTGCGTGTAATGATGCTCCATTTGCAATAAGAATTTCTGCTACCTCTAATGAGTTTCCGAAAGCAGCGCAATGAAGGGGTGCAAAGTACTTAGGAGCAAAGTCAACATCGGCACCGCGAGATAGTAGATAAACAGCTGCTCTACCGGCCCCGCTGTAAGATGCTAGATGTAGCGCTGTCAGTCCTGATGGTTCAGCATTATGGAGATCAGCTCCCGCATCCAATATCACTGGAAGTAACTCATCACGGGCAAGGAACGCTGCCCATAGCAGAGTTAAATTCACGACCACTTCCGGTGCAGAACTAATGTGTTCTTCTATATTGTCTGCCGTTATCAAACCACATTCTAAATCATCGAAAAATCTTCCAGCTCCCAAGCTCACTGCTTTTTCACAAATATTTCTTCGAACGGCTTCCTCGGTTACCCTGGCTTCGGGGTCTGGTGCCAGATAGTCGAAACTCCGGTACATATTCGGGGCATCTTCAGCAGGCGGCGAGGGTCCAACGAAGAGGTATTCTTTAGCCTTGCCCGGCTCCTTCGCCGACTCTAGGAGATCGATGTTGCGGACTCTGTAGTTGTTGAGAGGAAACTCCTCCTCGGTCCCTCTGGCTCTGGATCGAACGCTGCTCGAGAG
Organism: Idaea dimidiata; assembly: GCA_949358125.1. Classification (NCBI taxonomy): domain Eukaryota; kingdom Metazoa; phylum Arthropoda; class Insecta; order Lepidoptera; family Geometridae; genus Idaea; species Idaea dimidiata. Next base: position 155,775 of record OX442329.1, read on the forward strand.
GCGGTTTCTCGATGGAGATCTGACAGGCGTTTGTAAAGGTGACGGCCAACCCATCTCTCTGTAACCGAAGTTGTCCATTGTCACGGCAAGACTGAGATCTCTACCGCTCGCTTATCTTATCGTGTTCGTTTAGGAAGACAGGTAAGATTTTTGTTTGGCGTTGTGATTTATGAGGATATTTGTTAATTAATTACAGCGCAGTTATGAATATGTATACGAGTACGTACGACGATACAATATTGGTATTGACATTGGCTACTGGAATACTTTCATTTTTACTAAGAGATAACTATGCCATACGTGGTTTTTTATGCTACTTTCATAGGAGTGGAGATATACAAATATTTAGCGCATATTTATCTATCGTTAAACATTCTTTATCTATACCTACTTCTTCAATATTTTCGCGAGTTTAATTATTTTATTTGTTTTAGCATTTACGTCTTGCGATAAAAAATGTTCAGTAAAAGAAAATATAGCTTGTATTAATACAGTTTCCTTAATAACTTCTGAATGAGTTTGGATTGTCTCGCTGAATCTGTTATTCCTGCACCCAGCGAGTCACAATCGGAGGGGTACGTGGCAGGTGGTATCATATAATATAATATTCAGCTTTTTAATATTAGTATAATCTATAATGTTAGTAAGAAAAAAGATAAGTTTAAATAACTTAACGTCAGCGCGGTCTAATTTTACCAGTAACGCCATCTATCAACGATAATAGCAGCATCTTCTAATAAAAAGTATCATCCCCTATTTCACAATGTTAGTGGATGAATTTTCGAAAAGTTATTTACCCACTGTTATTCATATGTAACAATAAACCTAATACCCAACTTTCATGTGTCTAACTCTAAAAACAAAAAAGTTTCATACAACACTTCGACCCCTTTTTGTCACCCTTAGACATGGGGTGAATTTCGAAAAATCCGTTCTTATACAGCACCTTTGTCCTAAAAGGAACCCAAAATTTCAGAGGTTCTATACTTGTAGTTTCTGAGATTTAGGGATAGATGAGTGAGTCAGTAATTTGTCTCGTATATTAATATAATATATATTAATAAATATTTAGGCCGGCTTGCATAACACCATTTAAAAATATATTTAACTCAATCAATTTTAAAATAATTTATGGGAAATCGAACATTGGACTCTATTTCATTAAGGGGACGATTGATAATATGTTGCCACTTGCCACACATTGATAGTTCTTGAAATTCTGATTTTAAACACGTTTAACAGCTTAAACATGTTTAGGAACCGTTATGCAAGCCGGCCTTAAATATAGATAACAAACAATAATTTTACCGGACTACGGCGAAATCTAATGAAAGGGTTATGTTATAGGCAGTCTTTGTATGTTCCACGCCGTAACGACTAACGATTGAACCGAACCTAAACTACTGAACCGATTTTATTATATTATTTATTATTAGTTAACGCTTCCCGTACTACTTAGTTTAAAACAATAATTATATATTAAGTATTAGGTACCTACTCGTACAGGTACTTCGAGCGGAGATCCTAAAGACTCGGTAAAATGTAGTAAAATGTTTGCCAACTTGTTATCATCACGAGTGCAAATAATTGGCTTTCGCGACTCTTTTATCTTACATTCGAAGTGTCTTAGTGGTTTCGTGGTATTATATGTATTTTGGTAACAACAAGTACCTACCTACTGGACAACACTGAATAACACGTGAGTTCATTTTGATGAGCGTTATGTTCATTTCGTAATGATGTGCCATAAAAATAAAACAAAACAGAATCATGACAATAATTTTTCGTCTTGTTTTAAATAAAAATAGTTCGCCTAGACGTTTCGAACACATAATTTTCCACGTTGTCCAATAATTTGATAATGTTTAAGAAACAATTTGTAATTAAACTAGATGTAGTTGTAGAGTGACAGTCATCAACCTGATTTCATTACAATGGCAACTATTTGGATACCAAACATTTGTGATAGTGATAAATGATAACTCCTGACGAGTGCCATACCTACCTACTCGCTAACTATACTACAGTATAACATATGTACCCACTTGCCCAACAGCAACTGTTGTGCTTCAAGACACAGGTTGAAAATTATAGAGGAAAAGAGATTTTGCACTTTTTCCATTATAAGTTGCCCTCTCAGCAGTTTCACTTGCATAAGATGAGATCTCGATTGATTAAAAAATCAACAAGTCGGAAACAGACAGAGTCCGCTTGGCTATACGAATTGAGTCGTGTTCCTGAGAAATGAGAAATTAAAAATATCGTTTCAATAGCGCGGAAGGGTAGTGATATGAGTATGATTATCATGGTTTTATGCTCTTTTATTGCTATCGGTGCCCGGTGGGAACACGACAACGTCCAAAGTTGTAATGAGGGGTCACGGATAGGAAAAACTACGGCGAATATCTGCTTTGCTTAGAGGCGGTCTATCTATTAGACTCTAATTTAAATATCATAGACTTTTCTGTAAATAAGAAACACAATTTTCCTCATTTTTACAACAACAGCTGTATGCTTGCTTAGGTATACATGTAAGTATATGTTAGCGCGCACAAGCAACGTACCTATACATTCAGCTCAAAGCTAAGGGATCCATCCAGCTGGGCTGCAAACAACGCGAGCGCCCTACAACGGACGGTAATTAAATCATACAAATATCCGATGTCTAAACGAGTATTATTGTTACCTACTCCTTCACGCAAAAAGTACCGAACCGATTTCGATTAAACATGTTTAGGTTTACCGTACTCTGGTTCTAGGCCTAGAATCCTACCTAGTTGTTTGTGAGTAAATACCGCAAATTGTTGTTTATGTTTGTTGTTGTCAACGTCACGAGCAACAAGTGCGGAAGATGCGATCCGACAGATGTGTCGCGTCGGGTCCGAGACGAGAACTGAACGTGAACTGATCCGACTGCGACGCGACGAGCGACGACCGTGAACCACCACGGTTTGTTAGTTGAGGTACCGTTCGTTATTGTAATATTATACCTATTTAGTCACCCAGTTGTTCAAAAGACACCACTTGAATATATAAATAAAATACAATACATAACATTTATAATATACTACCTACTGCATAGCGTAGCTAGAAGTAAACGACTTATACTACGCTTGCAATTTATGGACTAGTCAAAGAAATAATACTTGAAGAAACACCCAGTTTAAACTTTACAATATGTAATCTACATTCTATTACATTTTAAAGCTTACAGAAACAAATTTCTTTTTTTTATTATATAAGTACTATACAATTTGAAAATGAAATAATTTAAAAATTAAAAAACCGATTTAAAAAAAGAACAAAAAATAATTTAAATTTCTTTTTTGTGGTTTTTAAATTTTTTAAATTATTTTTTGTTCTTTTTTTAAGTCGGTTTTTTAATTTTTGAATTATTTTTTTATTTCACCCTTTTTAGTAGGTACCTACCTACCTACTTTCGACTGCCAAATAAATTAACAACACCTATTGTTACCGTAATTTTAATTATTGAGGAGTTTGCTGATGAGAAGGTGGTTTCAGGTGGCCCATCAATCTGTACGTAGTTCTTTAGGGGTCTATTCTTTTTGGTAGAAGTCCAAAAACGAGTAATTTATTACATTCTGGGAAGCTATCCTGTCCATCATTCCGAAGATACTCATCAGATCCTGACCTGACTGGTTTTTATGGGACCACCACGGGGCTTCCACCTTTCCATTAAAAAAAGAACCATCTCAATCGGTCAAGCCACCTTTGAGTGATCGGTGAACAAGTGAATTGAATACAGGTTTTTGACGAGCATTCCCGGTCCTTACTTCGAAGATCCTCATCAGATCCTCACCAAATTTTTATGGGACTACCTCGGGGCTTCCACCTTTCCATCAAAAAAAGAACCATCTTAATCGGTCAAGCCACCTTTGAGTAATCGGAGAACAAGTGAATTGAATACAGGTTTTTGAGGAGCATTCCCGGTCCTCACTTTGAAGATCCTTATCAGATCCTCACCAAATTTTTATGGGACCACCTCGGGGCTTGCACCTTTCCATTAAAAAAAGAACCATCTTAATCGGTCAAGTCACCTTCGAGTAATCGGTGAACAAACATAAATATATATATATATATATACGCGACGAATTGAGAACCTCCTCCTTTTTAACCGACTTCAAAAAAAGGAGGAGGTTATCAATTCGTCTGTATGTATAATATATTTTTTTTTTTTTGTATGTTAACCGATTACTCGGAGAGGGCTTGACCGATTAAGATGATTCTTTTTTTAATGGATAGGTGGGAGCTCCAAGATGGTCCCATAAAAATTTGATGTGGATCTGATGAGGGTCTTCGGAGTGATGAACGTAAATGCTCCTCAAAACGCATTAATCATCAATTCAGTTGTTTATCGATTACTCGAAGATGGCTTGACCTATTGAAATGATTCTTTTTTTAATGGAAAGGTGGGAGCTCCGAGATGGTCCCGTAAAAATTTTATGAGGAACTGATGAGGATCTTCGAAGTGAGGACCGGGAATGCTCCTCAAAACGCTGTATTCAATTCAATTGTTCATCGATTACACGAAGATGGCTTGACCGATTGATATAGTTCTTTTTTTAATGGAAAGGTGGAAGCTGCGAGGTGGTCCCATGAAAGTTTGGTAAGGATCTGATGAGTATCTTCGGAATCATGGACAGGATAGCATCTCAGAATTCAATAAATTACTCATTTTATACTTCTACCAAAAAGAATAGACCCCTAAAGAACTAAGTACAGATTGATGCGGCACCTGAAACCACCTTCTCATCAGCAAACTCCTTAATAATTAAAATTAGGGTAACAATATTGTTGATTTTTAGGTAGGTAGGTATACTAAAAAGGGTAAAATAAAAAAATAATTTAAAAATTAAAAAACCGACTTCAAAAAGAAACAAAAAATAATTTAAAAAACAACAAAAAAAAACAAAAAAAGAATTGATAAAAATGACCAAAATAACCTCTACATAGGTACAGTGCCACCGACTAATAAATCTGTTTTATCATCTGAAGTCGGGCAGTTTTACTGGTTGGTTCCATATTGTACTTAGTTTTTCTGCCCGACTTCAGATGATAAAACAGATTTATTAGTCGGTGGCACTGTACCTATGTAGAGGTTATTTTGGTCATTTTTATCAATTCTTTTTTTGTTTTTTTTTGTTGTTTTTTAAATTATTTTTTGTTTTTTTTTGAAGTCGGTTTTTTAATTTGAAGTCGGTTAATGAAAAACAATCATGATGATTATGACGTGCAGGGCTGAGACGCCTGCAAGGTCATGGTTATTGCCCTTAGCATGCTATAAACTATCAGTTTACAAATATCTAACCCTTCAGGAAGGCCGTTACTCGGAGGGGTCACTAGCTCTCCAGCAAATATGAGTGAAGCCGCAGATTATTTTGTTGCTCATAGAAACCAACTTTTATATTTAAAGTAGAGACGCTTCGTTCGCTGCTCGGTCACTTATGATGATGATGATGAAGTAAATAAACACTAACTTTATTAAAAAAATAATTAAAAAAAAAAAACAAAAACAAATGTTTAAAAAGACCAAAATAACCTCTAAACATATTTTTAAAGGAAACATTCAGCTTCAAAAATTCACTTGCGGCGAGATTTGCGTCCCTGGATCAATATTCCAGTGCCTATACCGCTCGGCCACGCAAGTTCCCTAGTAAATAGTTTAAGTTTCTAGTAAATATGCCTTGAGCAATAAAAACAAATTTACGAAATAACCTCTAAATACCGCGCCACCGACTAAATAATCTGTATTATCATCTGAAGTCGGGCGTCGGGCAGCCAAACTAAGTACAATATGGTACCAGCCAGTAAAAAATATTTTGGTATTTTTTATGAATTCTTTTTTTTAGTTGTTTTTCAAATAATTTTTTGTTTCATCTTTTTAAGTCGTTTTTTAAATTTTTAAATTAGTTTTTTATTTCACCCTTTTTAGTATACCTACTTACCTACCTACCTACTTTCGACTGCCAAAAAAATCAACAATATTGTTGCCGTAATTTTATTTGAATGCTGCTGTATTCAGCGTTTTGAGGAACATTCTCGGTCCTCACTTCATATATCCTCACCAATTTTTTATGAGACCACCTCGGGGCTCACAGCTGTCCATTAAAAAAGAACCATCACAATCGGTCAAGCCCCCTTCGAGTATTCGGTGAACAAACATTAAAAAAAAATACATACGTGACAAATTGAGAAACTCCTCCTTTTTTTGAAGTCGGTTAAAAAGAAAACATTTATAATGAAAATTAAATGGGTGCGGCGGGCGCCTGAACAATCAAATAAATATTGAATTACAGAATCAACACTTCTTCGTAATGAATGAGATAAAAGTACCTACGTATTGTTTCCTTCTGTAGCTATAAGCGAGCTGTGCCGCTCGGTTTTACCCGCGTAACTCTACATAGGTGTTTGTTCCTGCCTAGTTTTACCCACACATCCGAATACTGATCGATATTCGACTTTTATTTATGCGATCACTGAGTGCGCGTCGCGTTGCGTCGTCTTACGAAACTAAACAAGCAAGCAAACGGACCTCGATTGTCACATTATTATCTGCTGTACGTCAGTCTGTCTGTTTGCGAAGGGAATATTAATGAGTCATTTTTTATTTGATTCATTAAATAAACTCGCCTTTGTTGAAAGTGGAGTTCATACAAAAGTAGGTCAAAAACATTTTGAGTTTGCACTTCCGGAAAACGGCAGCGTTCAGCGAGGTTTTTATGTTGCTGTAATTTCTATGTACTATACCTTACATAAATCTGATGCAGTACCGAGCACAAGAAACCTACGGCCTTCGCATTGAACAACATAAGATAAACAACCATTCGCTTTGGGGTGAATCAGTCATGGTCGAGCTGGTCTAATTTGGCTATTCCTCCGATCTCGTAGTTTATGAATACCTGAAGGTAAAGAAACCTTAAGATTCGTTCGACCCATCTAGGAGCCTTAAGCCTGGAGACCTGGAATAACACATAGGCTACTTTTACGGACTTATGCGCGTAACAGCGCGGGGCGCAGCTAGTCTTATAGGTACAATCAACAATGGTCGTGTTGTCGATACGATGCGTCTCGTGATCATGATCATCACATGAGCTGATGGTTTCTTGTCTCAGCGGATAAGCCGCTTGCTATCCAGCGCGGGATCGCATAACATACACTGAGAAATATAAACCATTAGAATTACCATTAGAAAAGACTTTTCACACGCTGATGTGGAATTCATGGGCGAAAATTTAAAAAAAAATAAAAAACCCGACTGCCGTTAAAACTGAAAAGTAAAAAACAAGACGATACCTAAAGGTAAAGAAACCTTAAAAATCGTTCGACGCATCTAGAAGCCTTAAAAAATTGTGGATGCAGTCGGGTGGGACTTCAACACAATTTGGTGTCATTATACTTTTCCTTTAAAAGGAGTCCCACCCGACTGCATCCACAATTTTTTAAGGCTTCTAGATGCGTCGAACGATTTTTAAGGTTTCTTTACCTTTAGGTATCGTCTTGTTTTTTACTTTTCAGTTTTAACGGCAGTCGGGTTTTTTATTTTTTTTAAATATTTTTTTTATTTAACGCTTTTTAGTTATTAGAGATTAGATACAATCACACCAGAGAAACTCATTAACTCTGGATGTGTATACTCCAGTAGCGAGGACTCGAAATCGGTTAAAGATAGGCTAAAATCTAAAAGCCTTCCAGAGATATGTAAAAACTTCTAGATACGTAATAGGGCAAATTTCTTGGCTACACAAATGCAAGCTATCTAGCCAGAGAAGTCTTAGTTCCATCCCAGCTCACGTCACGATCACCCGCTTGTTAACACACAGTACATTTAGTTTACTTTCACAACATTATTCACAGACAACAATGCCTTCGTGCGTATTTAGGCGATGCACGAATTATATTTCAAAAACTGGCAAAAATATGTCATTTTATACGTAAGTAAAGCTGTATTTATTTATTTTAGTTTATTAATTGAAAAAGTTTTTTTTTCCAAAAACTCATCGAAGTTTTTGACTTTGACGTTTTATCATTCTCTTCTAACCACTATGAGATGTCATAATAATATTATGAGATGTCATAATAATGTTATGACATCTCTTTCTTACGTCATGCAAGTAGCATTGAGTCTTATGTTTTTAGAAAGAGATAACAATAGTTTCGTCTATTTCTTCTTTAAATTATGTGAATGAATATAAATAATAAGGTTGTATAGCATACTTTGTGCCGCCTTTCAATAATGATTTGTTCTGCAATGGCGTCTCTATAACTTTAATAGACTCATTGAAGCCTTCAATATTTTAATAGCTATTCTTTTTGAGTTTTGCTGAGATAGCTATGAAGTAGGCAGGTATTCATCTTAAAATATAATTACCAAATCCGAAAACTTCGTCGCGACTGGTGATACAAAGGCTGGCGGTTTCTTGTCCTAGCGGATTAGCCTTGCTATCCATTATCCATAGCGCGACATTTCAAATTTTTAGTTAATTACTTATTGTAAACATAGTAATTGTTATTTATGTTATCTCTGACAAACTGACAAATTAAACATTCAAATTCTTTCAAACGTTGAAACTCGGCGTCAAAGTCAAATCGAAAAGTTTTTATGTAACGTTCCGTTGTCTTTGCTCGGTTTTTATGGTCAAGACAAATCTTGCTTTATAGCGTTTTAAATCTTTATTTTTATTTATTTATTATTTTAATGTACCCTATGTCACTCTCACAGTCATGACGAATCTAACGACGTATCGTTTATCTAAATCGGCCCAGCCGTTTAGGCCCTACGACGGCACAAAAATAGGTCACATACATACATACATACATACATACATACATACCCTCACGGCAAAAACATAACACTTCCTTTGGCAGTCGTGTAAAAATACCAATCCAATTTATGGCGTAGCCGTAGAGCTACGCCATAATATGACTGCCAATCCGACAGATTGCACTTTTAGCGGACGTTTGTCCGGTCTATCATCTACCAATCTTTAAAAGTCTAGACCTGTTTTAAGATGGTATCACCAAATTAACATCCACCGCTACTAGTGACGTAACGTGGTTGTAACCAGTGATTACTTCAAAACAGTAATGTAGAATACCAAATATGTTTTTTTTGACAGTAAATAGCAACTAGTAGCAGTGGATGCTAATTAGATAATACCACAGCTCATCTAGGTCAAAACCGCTCTAGATTCTAAAATTACAAATTAAATTAAATTCGTTCGCTGTGACTGTGACCAACTTTTTTACCGAATCATTTGACATTGGCCGTAACTAGCTGTCTTCTACCGCTTAGCGCCACAACGCTTCATAAGACGACCCTATGCGTGGCCTAAGCTTTTGTCACATTTACACTGAGCTTGATTGTGACTAAGTATACTTTGGGAGGACAGATCACCCGTCTGGTGCTTGCGCTGGCGTCCCCTACTAGAAATAATAATAAATACATAAGTATAATATACGTAGGGGTCGTTTGTTAAAACGACGTTTGTCTATAAGTTGTTAGGTATACTCGTAGATCACGATCCCGTGTCCCGCGGGACTATCGATATCGGTGTTAGCTTTTGTTTAGGTTAGGATATTAAACAGCTGTAATGGATAGAACCCAATATTATTATTTAACGCCTGCTGGAAGTTATACGGCAATCAAAACAAGTTGCGATTTAAAAAAATAAAACAGGCGTAGCCTAGCCATGCTTCTTATAGGTGTACTCTGAACTAAAATAACATCCACAACAACTCGCTTGTTGCTTCGTTGCAACAAACAACGCTTTCGTGATGGAAATTTCGACTTAAAGAACGAGCCACGAGGAAGACCGCCCACACAGGTGAATAACGATGAATTAAGAGAGATAGAGGAAGCCGATCCTAGTCAAACTACCCAGGAATTAGCGGCATGGTTTAACGTTACCTTACCCACTTTATTGACTCACTTGCGTCAAATCAATAAAATAAAAAAATACGAAAAATGGGTGCCTCATGATTTGACTGATCTACAGAAAGAAACGCGTGTTGAAACTTGTGTTGCCTTGTTGAACCGGTACAGAAATGAAGGAATATTGGATCGAATTGTAACATGTGATGAAAAGTGGATTCTTTATGATAACCGGAAAAGAAAAATGCAATGGCTGACCCCAGGTCAAATGCCACAACAGTGTCCTAAAGCAAAACTTACCAATAAAAAGGTAATGGTAACTGTTTGGTGGTCTCAGCATGGTGTTATTCACTATAGTTTTCTTCGATCTGGTCAAGCAATTACGGCAGATGTCTATTGTGCCGAACTCCGAACCATGTTGACAAAACTAGCAGTAAAACAGCCCCGACTCATGAATCGATCTTCACCATTATTGCTCCACGACAACGCGAGACCTCACACAGCACGAGAAACCATTTTGACCCTTCAGGAACTGCACTTAGAAACCATTCGTCATCCTCCGTATTCACCAGACCTTGCTCCAACGGACTACCATTTTTTTCGTGATTTGGACAATTATCTACGTGACAAGAAGTTTTCTTCCCAGGAGGCAGTACAAAATGCTTTCACACAGTTTGTGCAGTCTAGATCGTCGGAGTTCTATCGCAAAGGCATTAATAACCTTCCCATTAGATGGCAGCAATGTATAGATAATAATGGCAACTATTTTCATTAAATAAATTTGTTAAAAGTTTAAAAAATAAACAATTAAGATTTTCAGTACAAATCGGCAATTTCATACTTTAACCCCTAATATTTTAAAATCATTATTAGGCTTTTTCAATCACTTTTCATTTCATGATACTATTTAGGATCTACAACGATTTAAATTGGTTAACAGTCGTTCATAAAAAGATCGCAACCTATTTTAAAACGAATAACCCCTCAATGCAATGTTGGGATTTAAATACAATTGATGAAAGTAACTAAACGTCCCTACCTATTAGGTAGACCTAACCGCCAACCTTAAAACTACTTAGTTACCTAAATAAAAACTATACAAAAAAAAAACAATAAAACAAGTCCAGTAGCCGCGTAACACAGCTACTTTTTTATCATTTCATTTAAAGTACCTACCCAGCTATATCTTATTTCTACTTCTAAACCAACTCTGTACCAACATATCGGTTTACGCGTTATTGAGTTATTAGCAGTGCCCCACGGTTTGACTAGCGGAAGTGAAAAACGCGTTATCACGGGCACGGGCGGCCGAGCGGTTGCACTTTTTCGTTCATTACTCGGGTTATACTAATTGGATTTCGATGCAAAGTATACCACGACGTTCCTCGAAAATAGAACTATCCAATATTGAATTCCAGATTTCAATCGAATTAGTAGTTTGTAATTGTATAAGGAACAGACAGACAGACATGAATTTTAAAAATTAAGTATATAATTTTGGTTCTACTACTTGTTTATCCTAAGTCACCTAGACCACTTTTTTTTTTCAAATTAATTCCAAGTAAGTACAGACTTTTTGTCCTCCCTTCCTTTATTATAAGTATAGATAGAAGATAGATTATAAGTACCTACAGAAGATTAAATATAGACAAGTGAGGTTCCTGTTTGTAATATAAGAGTACCTCTTTACATTTACCAACAGTTGTAATGTTCAACTCACTCCGAACTTCTCGACATGTGACACGTTGGAAACCTCATCAATATCACTCTTGTCATAGTGAATCAATCGACATAATCTCAAGCGAGCGCGGTAAACGTAAACGTGAAAGTCACAGATTTCAAGATCGGCTACAAATAAAAATGCTATTGTTAGTGGAACGTGCCAATCGACTTATTACGATGCAATTTTATTTCTATTTCAAGTCGGAATGCCCCTGATTTTATGAACTCCTTTATATTTGTGCCATTTTATAAACTGTACTTCTGTAAAACAGGTTAATCCCCATTTCAGACACCAGTTTCTCACAATTATTCTTAATAACAAGACCTTAAATTATTCATAAATAATTTACCTAGAATTAAGTTTAATAATTGTGGGAGAAAATAAAACAAATTTTTTATTTTTTTTTTATTTTTAATTTCATATGAATATTCACCACGAAGAGTAACATATCGTAAGAAAACCGGCATGTCCTACGCTATGTAATGTGAGGATACACTGAGATCTCAGAACGGATTGTTCTCATATAGACTGATTCTCAAAAAGACGGATTCTCAAAAATACAGATTCTCAAAAGAATAGAAATGGTACAGTTCAAACAACATATTTTGGACATTTATTCAGAGTTTGCATAGCCAATCATGGATTTTGCGCATAATTAACTCAAAAAAGCACCTAAGTATTTAGCCGCGTAGTAGAGTAGGGAATAAGTTCCGATTTTACCGATCTACTTATTACTTGAAATAAAAAATTATGAATAAATATAAAATAATTATTTTACATTAAATTCTAAAATCTAAAATCCGAATAAACCGAATTTTAAATCTTAAAAAATGAGAAAATCCAGATTTTTCAGTTTTTTTCGAATTTCGAATATCCGGATTGAAATCCCTAATTCCAACCAAGGTAAATCTGATAATGCAACTGCCGCCAGTGGTAACATAAATCATGGTAAAACGTTAGGTACTTATTTAACTTTTAAAACTCACATTTGTTGTAGGTATGGGAGCCCCACCTTTTTTTTTTAATTTCTACCATATACCACGATCACGATCGTGCTATCACGATTCATGAGATATGACTTGCTGATAGACAGACAGTGGAGTCATAGTAATAGGGCATTTTAAATTTTTAACCTTTGGGTATGGAACCCTAAACAAACTAATAAGTACAAAATGAATAACAAACATGGAAAACGTTTTAATTCGAACAATTCCAATATTTATGTTGACCACAGGTAGATAGATAATAAATGAAGTCTTTAGCATAATAAAACTACAATAAAATTATCTACTTGAATCTAGGTGACACAAAGGACAGCCGATATTGTAGGTACAATATCAATGATTTACTAGCGACGCGCCCCGACTTCGGTAAGTCTTGCCTTGTCTGTAATCGTCTTACTTATAATTTGTCTCGTATCGCGGGTCTTTAGAGCCCCGGACATTTAAAGGCGTGCGTGATACGTGATAATATTATTACTCGCAAACTATATGAAGTGGGCACCACACGATTATCCTCTGTCTGCCTTATAAAATGGAGGATGAGGGATCGAATTCAACATGGACTACATTTATATGATGGTAGTGGATCGGCTACTGCGGGAAATATGTGATTGTGGCGTCTGTGTCGCTACAATGTCTAACGATCAGGCATTAACATGACAGATGGAGACTCGCCAACTCAAAAACTGAGCTACCTCATCATAATCAGCTGAGCGAATTACAGCAAGGGAGGGATGTGAGTGGCTGAAGGAATGAAATACCTGGATATTATTACCGGTAAATACAGGTCCCTTTTGATGGGCATTCAGGGGGATATCCTAAACCATAAACCAAAAGATAGCGCAAAACACTGAAAGGGGTTCCGTCCTCGATACATCCCCTTGTATATGAATAGGTACTTGACTATTTCATATTTCTATACAAAAAGATCCCAAATTATAAGAAAATTTCCAAAAAACCATTTCAATTTTAGTGGATCACAAAGAAAAGAACACGCATTGTCCAAATGATGTCTGCTACGGCCAGCGGTTTAACAGTTGTATGAACGTCGTCGATAGATACAGACACGCAGTCAGGACATTGTTTTTTAAATTAGTATATTATGTAAGTAGGTATATGAGATACCTTAATTTATTAACCCCTGACCTATGTCAAGCATCGATTTAGGAGCATGTCATCGTGACCTTTACTATTAGATTATCTTTTTGATCCTTTTTTAACAATTTAATCAGGATTATTATGTCCTTGAGATTTATTATACTTTTTTGTAGTTTTTATTATGTCGTATCTTTAAGATAGACACAAATAAAGAAGTTTTGCAACCTGCAAGCAACTACCTACACTTAGGTACCTCTTTTGTGAAATATGATATCCAAACTCATATATTAAATTGTGTTTAGCCTTTTACATAAATATAAATAACGCGAATTGTCTACCTTCTTCACGTGAACTGCGTTAAATATCCTCTCGGTAATAGGTCACCAGACAGAGCCTTATAGTCCGGCACTTGGCAATGGGGTAGGTGTCCTTGTCCTTTTACATATCGCTTCGTTGACGGGACTTGGACGGGACTCTACATTCAAGCTTACGTTATTATTTGTAATGTATATCTATAACGACCTATCCTGCCGGTGCGGAAACTATCATGTTTGCTGATGACGCCGTTCTTTTGTGTAGTGCCCCTAATTGGAACGATGTGTACGAGAGGGCAGACACTGGGCTTGCGCAAACAGGGGACAATCTACTCAGCTTAAATACTAATACGACCAAAAATTCAGATCATCGTAAAACAAATACATCTAGACCCCCTTATATCACACACTTAATATTCGGATACATGACATACTTATCCATGAAATAGAACACAAATTAACATATTTTGTACCTGTAATAAGCTGACCTGTGATGAATCTATTAACTATTTAATATAAGTGTTATCATTGACGAATGACGACAAACTGAAGTGACAGTGTGGCTCATGCATATAGACGCAGTTTCGATACCTTAAAACGCGCCCGTAAAAAACTAATTGATACCTTCAAAAACCTAAGGTTTTTTCGGATTTGTTGAATATATAAGATGAATACCTACTTCATACTCGTCTCAGCAAAACTCACAAGGAAACGCTATTAAACAGGGTTACAGGAAAAGTCGACCTAGATCCTAGATATTAAAGGATAGGGTTTTTTACAGTAAAATTAGTCATAAATAATGGAAACAAAAACCCTAAAAGATCTAGATCGACTTTTCCTGTACTGTAACCCTGTATAAAAGAAAAGTATACCACATGTGAGAAATGGCAAACTGACGAAGTGTCTCAAATCTTCAGCCATTCAAGGCTTATAGACAGCCTATCTTTATTGTGTGGATTGTTGGGGACAGTTTACAAACCTACATTTTTCAGTATAGTTTCGTAACAAAACAAGTCATATTAAAGAAATGCTTTCCAAAAATTTCGCACCCGACAGGACTTGAACCTGCATCTCTGGGAATCCGTTCCAGCGCCTTTCCAATTTGGCCACGGATGCATGTTCAATCGAGTCGAAATTAAGGATTGCATTTCTTATTGTTTTTACGTTTTTGGAGGCACGTAGCGCCTCCAAAAAAACGTAAAAAAACGTAAAAACAATAAGAAATGCAATCCTTAATTTCGACTCGATTGAACATGCATCCGTGGCCAAATTGGAAAGGCGCTGGAACGGATTCCCAGAGATGCAGGTTCAAGTCCTGTCGGGTGCGAAATTTTTGGAAAGCATTTCTTTAAGTATAGTTATCCAAGTGTAGGAAACACTTTTAAAAATATAACAAAAAAAGTCATATTAATTCAAAGCCTAGCCACATTTTCACAAAAAATGCTGCTTATGGATTCAGCACTCTTCGATATATTATTGTCTGGATACTGCACTAAAATGTAGGAAACAATTTTACGTAGATTCCATACCTAGAAAAATATATACGCGATGAATTATAAACCTCCTCCTTTTTGTTGAAATTAAAAAGTGTCAACCACATTACGTCATAAAATATTCAACAATTTTCAATGAACCGACATCCTAATACTATTTCTAGTCGCTTGAGCCCAATCCGTACACTACACACGTTAAGCAACAAATACACACACACGGAAATACATACGCCTGACTTTTCTTAAAGTTTTAATAGAAGTATAGATAATTTATCATTTAGATTAATCGAAGTGTCTTATCTAGCACGTCACACATCCATCACTCAATGAAGAGTCAGGGATAAAGCGCTGCAAGCTATAGTATAATGTTATTCTTACAATAGACGTTAGGCACTATGTTGTCGGCGCTGCAGCAGCTTTTATGTTGATTTCGTAAAATGAACATGTAGTTTGAGACTTCATCTCGAGTACTTTGTACATAATGGGCCCTTCCATGATGTCTTATAAGTCGTCGCGAAGTCGTCCCGTTGTCGTTCAATTAAAAAAAAACACGTCAAATAATTTAAAAAAAAAGAAAAACAAACTCCAAATAAAGATATTTTTTAAATTGTCTGTGGTTTTAAAAGTAGTCGGGGTATTTTTTATTGAAAATTTACTTTATTTTTCTGAACGACAAAAAGACGACATAGCAACGATAAACGAGCATGGTAGCGCGGAATATCTCAATTGTTCATCATCATCATCATCAGCCCGTTGCAGTCCACTGCTGGACATAGGCCTCTCCAATTGCACGCCACCTAGATCTGTTTTCGGCTTCTCGCATCCAGTTTGTGCCAGCCGTCCTGCGCAAATCGTCGCTCCAACGTGCCTGAGGACGTCCTGCACTACGTTTGCCGAGACGCGGTCTCCACTCTAGAACAATCAATTCTTAATTAGTATTATATTATGTACCTACGATAAACGTTTCACTTGTGTACTTCTTCCTTTTTTTGCATTTCAATTGTCATTTATTTTTTTGCACGAAATAGTTACAACAGATGTTATAATAAGTTATTATAGTTCAACATATTTCACCAACTTTTAAATTACTTGCAATTCTTCTCCTTACATAAAAGGCGAAGAATATGGTTAATAATACATTAGTACATAAGAAGCCGGTTAACGTGAACCCCAATATCATCAAATTGTTCTTCCTACAATACAACACCGACCCAGCACCTGGTTTTGATGAGTTAACATTATTCTATGATCTATCATCCGCCTATTTATGGTATATAAATATGTGTCAAAACGTTTTAATACAATTTTTGATGATATTTCACCTGCGCTAATTGTAATTCATAAAATACACTAGCCTCGAATAAATTAAATCTAGATTTGTTTCCAACCCAACTTTATAGCTTTATCTAGGAATAGATTCTAGAATTGACTACCATTTGATTGATTAATCATAAAGACCGAAGGAAATTCAAATAAATATATACTGTTTATGACAATCTGAGCATCTGTTTTGTGTATAAACGTGATTTTATTACTTAAATTTATTTTTAAAGTTGAATTAGGTCTCAATCCGGTTGTAGAAATGTTGTATATAAAATGAGTGAGGATCAGAGAGCAGGCATCACTCAGTCAAAGACCGTCTGAAACCCAACAAGCATCATGTACAAGCTGGTGAGTTACTAATACTAAATAGTTAGTTAAGTACATACATACCATACCTAGGGTTGCCAACTGTACTATATTATATATTATTGTACTATATTTCAGTTGTACGTACTATATACTTTAAAAAAAACATAAAGTACGCAAAAATGCTATATTTTTAACATTTTTTTTTCCAAAAAAAAAATATTATTATGGCTTTGTGTGAACTGTAAACGCATCTTGAATACACTCTAATAACAATATGTGTATTGGAGAAAAGAAAGAAATAGGGCAAACATCAATTTAATAACTAATAAATAGTAATATTAAACAACGGAATTTATTCGAAATTTTGCTTTTTATTTTTTTTCAATTTCAAGTAGGTACTAGTAAATTTAAAGAGACAGTTCAGGTGTGATAATTTTCCTTTAAACTTCAATATATTTACTACAATAAAAATTGTGAACACATATAACGTATCCAAGTATAAACGTTTGGCTGTAGAGGGGGGTACACATAACTCTAAAAACTAAAGCCCTGAAACACTTTAAAGCTCAATATTTCGAAAACGGAACCCTAACATGAAAAATTGTTTTGAAAAACTCATTTGAATTGTCTTAGTTCAATTTCAATGATTTTAAAAGAGCTGTCTAACAATACCCCACACGATGAGGTAAGCAACAAAAAAAATCATCCCCCATGTTACATGTGGGAGGGGGGAGGTACCCTAAAAAGGGTTATATTTTTTTTTATTGTAGCAATTTTTGCCGTGAACAATATGTATATTTATGCATAATTTCAGCTTCTTAGTACCAACCGTCTCTGAGCTAAGCCGCGGACGGACGGGCGGACATGAGGAAACTATAAGGGTTTCTATAATGTAGACTACGAAACCCTAAAAATGAGCTGCTTATAACTATAAATTTAAATATAAGATGTAAAGAAACATTTCTAAAAGAAAAGAAGCTACTTCATGAAAAGTGCCAGAAGTGGATACCACCAAATATAGTTTTTATGGAAATAAATAGGTTTAATACAAAAAGTTAGTCGGGTTTTCTTTGACTGAATCTAACATAAACACCATTTAATTTTTGATTTTTTGTCTTTTGCAATCAGTCAGCAAAAATACTTTATTTTTTTTGGGTGTACTTTATTTTTTAGCTGCAAATACTATATTTTTGGAAAAAAGTGTTGACAACCCTAACCATACCGTACCTGACTAAATTAAACTTATTTAACATGTTTCATCTAAGTACAATTTTGTGCCACAACACAATTTGTAAAGATCAAATTAAGTTTGTTCAGGTTAGCTCGCCGGTTTAAGTTAGCATTGCTGGCATAGTTTGTGATGGACGCATTATGTATGACGCATACAAGTATGTATAAAAACAGGCGTAAATAAGTTATACGACGAAATTACAAAACACCATAACTTTAATTTTGAAGTTGAAATCATACAATACACGCATTAAACTAAGTTCAGTCCATTATTCTACAAAGTTTTATTAGCCTGGATAAAATATTGACTGACCACTAATATTTATTTGTAAAACTTGTGATTTTTTCTACCGCGGTATTTTCAGGAATCGTGTTTTCACATCATAAGTACCTACCTACTATATGACTTAGTAAATAGTCTCGACCCTAATAAGAATTGTTTCCCAAACTATTTCTTCAAATAACTAGATGAGAAGAATAATGAATTCCGGGTTCTGGGGACTGAAGAAGCCAACATAAGATATGAATATGCCATTAATTTTCTATAGTTGTGTGATTAGGTCAATAACCATAATGACAAAGACAACGTTGTACATACTATGGATTTGACTTAATTTTAGGCATGCAAGGACTGAACTACGATAAACATACTACGATAAAGGTCAACTATGTATGCATTTGGTGAAACACTCAAAATGTCAAGAGGATAGGTTAAACTTAGAGGTTGCCGCAGCAACAGGGCCACAGATCACCGAGCGGTAGAGCCGCCGACACGACTGTGACTGTAGATAGTCCCTACAACAGTGCTATCCGAGCAATCAAGCCACAATAACCAATTTGTTTTTGTTTCAGTGCATCGCTCTCGCCGCCGTCCTGGCCACAAGCTACGGCTACTCGTACACCGCACCCGTAGCCTCTGCGTACTCGAGCTACCCGCACCACGTCGCCCCGGTAGCCCCAGTAGCTCCGGTAGCTCCGGTAGCCCCGGTAGCACCGGTGGCGCCTGTAGCCCCCATCCACCACGGCATCCACGGCTTGCCCTCGGCCTACTCCGCCTATCCCTACTCGAGCTACCCCTACTCCACATACCCCGGCGCCGCTACTTACCCAGCGGCTTACTCCGGCTACCCTTACTCCGCTTACGGAACCAACTTCCCCGTCTGGAAGAAGAAGTGAATCGCTTCGATCTGATGGTTTATAAAGATACGACTTGAATTATAAATATGTGAAGACATCATTTATTTTGTTTTGTTTAACTAGAAAAGTCTCGGTGCTCTTTGCAACCCAATCCTATAAGCTGAACCTGAGAAACGTTTTAACAGGAAATAGAATCACATCACACCATGCTTTTATTATCTACGAGTATACACTGGGTTTCGGTGCCATTCCACTGACTAAGCCAAACCAGGTATCTAATGGCTTGGTAATATGCTTCGTCTGAATGGCAAAATACTGTCAAACTATTTTATCATTTATAATATACATTTAATAATGATAGTCATACTACGTCACGGACTTTAAAACTGCATAATACGAGTAATATGTTTCAGGGATGGTAATATCAGTCGAAAGCTATTCTATTCGTTCTAGACATTGGTTCTACTTCTGTACGACTAAAAATCATTTTAAACTCACACGATTTGAACTCATAATTATTTTTCCCGGGTCTTATTCGCGTACTGTTGTTTTAAAATTCTTTTACCTCGACGTTTCGATCATCTTACAATGATCTTGGTCCCGGGGGGGACACGACGACGACGACTTCGACTGTACGACTTTCGGAAATCCGAAAATTTTGAAGTTATGCCTTCTCGAATATACATTATCCGTATCCCATATACTTGTTGAGATAGAACTACTATTTTAAACATTAATTGTCATTTCTTTGATTAGTATATTATTTCTAGTCGAACAGTACTTACCTGAAATTATCGAAAAAAAACAAACATGAAGTTTGAATTACGAAAATTTGTAGAACAATATTATAGTCCACCAATATATTATTACTCACAAAATGTTTGGTAAAAACAAAGGAAACAAAACATACGATTGAAGGCTGAAGGTTTATTTGAAATAAGTAGCTAAAAAATAAAATCCTTACCTAAGTCAGTAAATTCGTTAATCTCTACTCCATTCACGTATCTAGAACCTTTATGAAACAATTCGTTAAACAATCCAGTATTAATAACCTTACCGTGATATACCATATCTATTAGAACTTTAACTTCTTCTCTAGCTCTAGAATCTAGAACATAGTTTATTACATGAAGAATTCCCTGATGGAAATCTCTAATAAGTTTTTGAATATTATATTCATATCCATTTCCCCAGTGCTTCAGAAGACTTATTATTGTATCAAATTCTATATCTAAGACATCTTCTCCGTTCTCGTCGAATGCTTTATCAATAATATCGAGAAGAATTCTTAAACTTTTTGATTTCATTAACATTTTTGGAGGACCTCTGTGAAAGATTTTGTAACTGCTTTCAATAATGTTACGAACGTTGGAAAGAGCTTCTTTATGTACGTGAATATCTTTAGATAATAATTCTAGTTTCAAACCAATGGCCTTTACTGTCTCAGGTCTCATTACTTTATTGAAAACTTTGCTGTGTTTCCTTAAGAATGTGTCTATTATTTTCATTACTTCATTATATTTGTTATCAGGTAAACCTACCAGCGTATCTAAGAGATTACCGAAATAATTCGAATAGGCTGGATAATGTCTACAAATATGTACTTTTTTACAAATAAATATCATTTCATTTTTCTTTGCCTCCGTTGTCTCTCGTTGTATCATTTCTGAAAGGTATGTTGTATCTACATTAGATATGTTCACATTACCGTAATCTATTATGTCACCGATTAGCATTATCGTTGTATGAAACAGTATTTTATTTGTAGTGTGTATAATGTCCAGATACACGTATTCTGCGTCAGTATCATCATTCCTTGGTTTTATGGTTTCTATGAATTGCAAATATCTGCCAACTTTAGCAGTGTACTGTCCGGTCGCATTCCACAATACTTTGCTTATATCTGCATATATTCTAAACTTTTTTTTAACTAAGCGGGAAATTCTGTCAAGTCTCTTTTCTCCTCTTTCCGCTAAATGATATTTGTAGACTGCTAAGTAATCTGCTTTTGGTAGTATTTTTCGACTTGGTACTTCTGTAAGTCTTTCTTCGTAGTCTATTGTAATATTTATTTTTTTCATTGTATCCATGAGTTCAGAAAATATTTCATTACCGGCGGCGACTACTTTATCTTTTGATTGTAAATCTTCTGCCAAAGATAAGTTTGCTGTACAAAATATTTATTTCAGAAACAGAAATATCAACATGTATTAACTTAGGGATAGTTGCGGAAACATACAGCAAAATACTTTTTTTAAAGACCGAATAACATAGTAAGTATTAGGATGTATCTACCATTATCTATATCTATATTACTTAATACTCACTCACAAAATCACTCACTCACTCACCTATACAAGATGTTACGGGTAAGCCCTTTTAAGCCGAAAGAGGGTTGTTCTAGAAGTCTAGGCGAACAAATGTTGTTCTACGACTTTTAGAAATTCAAAGTACTTTTCCAAAAAATTTGAGCGTAAAGTTTACTTGAAGATCAGCTCTTTCTTAGTGTTCGAGGTCATTGACCTTATGTTGTCCTGTCATTTGGTTCCATCAAACCTTCAAATAACTTTATTTTCAAAAGCAGCTGTTTATTCAGTGAAACACAACCTCAAAATATTCAACAAAACGTTCCAATTTTCAAAAATTTAAGAACAAAAGTTGTTCGCCTAGACGTTTAGAACAACCGCCTTTCGGCTTAAAAGGGCTTACCCGTTACATCTTGTATATCACGTAATTTTAGAAACTACGAGTTGTAGAAGTCTGAAATTTTGCATAGGGGTTCTTTATAGGACGTAGGTGCTAAATCAATACGAATTTTTCGAAATTCACCCCCTGATGTTTTTCAAACTTTATGTTTTTATAGTTAGACGTAATATGAAAGTTGGCTATAAGGTTTATTGTTACATTTTATGAATAACAGTGGCTAAACCATTTTTCCAAAATTCATCCCATAACATTGTAAAATAGGGGATGAAATGTATTAGAAGATGATGCCATTATCGTTACGTTTTTTGAAGTTATCTAACTTCTTATCTTTTCTTAGTTTATAATTATAGCTAGCTGCGCCTCGCAGTTTCTCACGCGCAAATAGCGATCCGTTCATTGTCAAACACCTACCTACTCCAACCAGGGCTATTTTATTGTTTGTTTGTTCATTGTTCCCTCTTCACGGCCAAACGCGTAAACGGTTTGACCGATTTGGATGAAAATTTGCAGAGGGATAGTTTAATTGATGAAGAGTAACATAGAATACTTTTGATCTCGATAATTCCGCGGGATCGAGATTTACGCGGGTGATATTTATCAAATCGAGACAGATCTGAATGAAAATCAACACAGGGGTAGGCAGGGTAAGTGATTAGAGTGGCATCATCATCATCATCCATCATCATCTTCATTTTATCTTACTTTACCTACCTACTGCAGTGCAAAAATCCACACAGAATACAGATACTGGCAGCACTTCCCTGGTTGTCCGCTTATGTGAGGATTTTTGCACTGCAGTAGGTAGGAGTTCGAACAACGTTCGATTTCGA
Organism: Idaea dimidiata; assembly: GCA_949358125.1. Lineage (NCBI taxonomy): Eukaryota > Metazoa > Arthropoda > Insecta > Lepidoptera > Geometridae > Idaea > Idaea dimidiata. The sequence continues at coordinate 178,831 of OX442329.1, forward strand.
CTTGCGCAGGTGAAACCGCGGGGCGCAGCTATTTATTATATTTTGGATCGTAAGTTGATAAAAAGATATAAACTCACATAATGCCAGAAGAAAATAAAGCAAGATTAAATGCATTTTGCAGTCTCCATCCAACAAACAGAATGTTACTAACTAAAGATTGTAATTACATTATCGTAGGTAGGTATTTAATGTTCTTGGCTAATTGTAAATAACAGTTTAATATCAATATCATAAAAATGTTTTATTGAAATTGTATTAGCCCACGTATGTAGTTACGTACCTATGTATTAAGTATATTTGTTGTCTGGTACTCATAACACAAGCCTAGTTATTTCGTTTTTGGCACTAGATTGCGCTGTGCATGTGCAACATCGCGTCGCGTCGTCGTGCGACTGCGAAGCACAATGCACATGCAAAAAAAGTAAAATCAACACAAATAATAAACAACTATGAAATGTAAAGCCAACTCGTATTAAACATAGATAAATATTATGCAAGTATCGATTAATCCTCACGTCTCGTCTGTCAGGTCCGACCGAACCCGCCCCGAAGGCTCCAACACGCACTAAATCATATCTAGTTTGGTTCGGTTCGGTACGTAGGTACTACTTAGTTAGTTTAGTTAGTAATGCCCTTCGGTTGGCAGCCAGCCAGGGTGGCCTGACACTACCAGCAGCGTTATGTCTAGTTGCAGCCGATAGTAGTAGGGCCCGATCACGTGCGAAATCATATTGAACAATCCTTTCATGGTGGGTCAATAACGTCGATACAGACCTACATACACACCACAATCGTCTCTTCAGGATCAATCGACATCTACAGACTATGCTTCTTTTGGTTGTGGTTCTGGAGTGATTAGACTTGACTTGGCGCCGTGTGAATGGTCAACAATGACAGCATTTAACCGGTAAGTAAAAAAATAATATGAAAATATAAAAACCGATTTAAAAACCAGAACAAAAATAACCAATACATACGTTTGATTTTGATTTGATTTGACAATTATTGAGGTGTTTTCTGATGAAAAGGTGGTTTCAAGTGCACCATCAACCTAGTTCTTAGGGGCCGATTATTTTGGTAGAAGTCCAAAGATTCTGGATTGCTATTCTGCCCATCATTCCGAATATACTCATCAGATCCTCACAAGTTTTTTAAGGGACTAGCTCGGAGCCGTCCATTCCATTAAAGAAACAATTAAACCATCTCAATCGGTCAAGCCATCTTTGAGTAAGCAATGAATACAAAATTAAAGTGATTACTGCTTGCGTTTTCAGTTTTGCGTTTTGAACATTCCCGTTCATCACTTTGAAGATTCTCATCAGACCCTCCCGAACATTTTATGGGACCATCTTGGAGCTTTCCACTTCCACAAAAGAACCATCTCAATCGATCAAGCCATCTTCGATTAATCGATGAACCCTAAAATATAAGTACTTAGATGTATACGCGACGAATTGAGAACCTTTTTTTAAGTCGGTTAAAAATGCTCCTAATGGTTCATTATCTACCATGGCAACCCTATCGACAACAATAAAGGGGCGCGTGCGCGTGCGCGTTGCAAAACCGATTTGTGAGTAAGGTGTGCCCTACCAAATGCGGAAGTATTGCGTGGAGCAGGCAGCGGCAGGCGGCAGGCGGCAGATGACGGCTAGGACTCAGGGCGAACATTAATCAAATGACATATTGTACAATATAATGTACTTGCATTATATTGCAAAGTGCTTGCTAAGTGACATTCATTCTACACTACTTTATATACTAGGTGTAACGGTTATGCCCCTTTTTTAAGCCGAAAGGGGCGAACATCATTTGTTCTACGACTTGTGTAAATTCGAAGTACTTTTCGAGAATTTTAAGTGTAAAGTTTACTCGAAAATCAGCTAATTATGATTTATGTTGTCTTTTCATTTTGTTTGGTCTACTACAATCAAAACTTAATTACTTTATTTTGAAAACCAGCTGTTTTTTTCAGTGAAACATAACCTCAAAATTTTCAAAAAAGTTTTAATTTTTTTCCCATTTTGATGAAACTTGGTATACAAGTTCTATGAGCATATTATATGATCGTGGGGGATTTTTGATTGGTGAGATATTTCTCCCACAAAGAGGGTAATTTGAATACTTGTGTTTTAAATACATACTAATTGTTTCAAAAAAGGACTACTGTTCGCAGAACTACCTATTAAGTAGTATAAGTAACTCGGGCAGTTTGGTCGAACTTACCCTAAACAAAAAATATTCAGACGAATTAGGCACATAGTTATTCCTTTATTAAAATATCTCTTTCTTTATTATAAGTAGGTATAGATGATTGAAATCAGTTGAAAAACAGAATTTTATCAGTTAGTTTTTAGTTTTAACAGTACTACAAGTAGATTTGTACATAACACTTAAACTATTTTTATCTAACGATATTTTGCGATTGGTTTGAAAGTGCAACTGTAGATAGATATTATTCTTAGTTTTGCTTCCACACTGTAGGTACGGTTTAAGTGAACAGTTAGAACTGATGGTCTGTACCCTACTTAATTACGTAACCTTATTCCAGATTGAACTGTAAAATAACCACAGTGTAGACAGTGATCTGATTGATCAACTGGAAGGGCAGGTTGATATCAACAACGAACAGTCGCCGCAGGTTGGTCTTCGTGAACATCACTCGGTACGTGCGCTTCAGGTTCTTTAAGATCCTTTTCTCGGCATCTAAAACGACACTTACAATAGTCAACTTTGTGTCAACTTAAGTAAATTAGCCAAGCAGGTCTTTGCTCAGCATGCACAAATTGTCTTGAAATAAAAAAACACAATTAGAAGGTAGGTAGGTAGGTGTGTATTATAGATAGAGTGGAAGAGATTAAAGTTTTAAGCAGTGGACCGATCCCTAAGTGGATCGATCTCGCAGAAATCTCTTCCTAGTAGGTAAGTAGGTTAGGTAGGTGGTACCAAGATTTTATGAAAATGTAGAAAAACAATAAGTAATCTGTTCAGGCATTTTATTGATGAGTTTAAAATGTTTTGTATTGCCATACCAATTACCAATAACTTAATTCCACTCAAAATGACCGATTAAAAAACTTATGTGCACCTACCGATACCGATAGATACCAATAGAGCTATAATTTTGTACCTAGATTAACATTTTGTACGCACCCTATTTTGTCGTAGTCAGTCGGGTAATACCTATATTCATAATACGTACCAAAACAATGTCTTGAATGAAGAATACGACAAGATGACGCATATAAATCCTCTAAGACGTTGTAAAATCTGTCTTCCGCAACACACAGAAGTGTTATAAAAAATATTTTCTTCAAAATTATGATCCCGAAAAATAATGCAATTTGTGAAGATGGCTAAAATAAAAATGTTAAAAATTGATGGAGCTATCAAAGCGACTTCGCTTCAGATCTGGCTTCCTTTTGTCAGTTAGTTCTATTAGTTTGTTGGATCTTCTCGACTAGTCCGGGTTTTATTTAACCCATCTTGATAAAACTTGGTACCTTGACTGCATGTAATATTTTTGATCGTGGAATATTTTTCCATTAAAAGTGCTACTTGATATCTCCAGCATATGGAATCTGATTTTAATAATTATAAAGTATCCTCGGTGTGGTGAACTCTTTAAAATACAGAAATATTGTTACTTTTAAGTTTTGACTTTTTGTCATCGCCGTCAACTGTTTGCATAATTATTATGATTTCCAATTATTGTTTATGAGTATAAATTAAAAAAAAACAGTCAATTTATGGTTTTAAATGGGTTTGGGTTAAAAAATGTATAAAATGGGTTAAAAAATTATGGGTTAAAAACAGAATTTATGGTTTTTAAAAGGTACCTGCAGAATGTCTCATCTGCACCTTAAGTTAGTTCTAATAAATAACTCTTTTAACTAGACTTACATTTGTTGGATTTCTTAATATGGCGTAAGAAATTGAAAATGTTACTACAACGTATTCAACAGCGATTAGACTATGGAAAAACACAGTGATAATCGAATATAGAATCTGTAAGAAAACAGACAAGACACTTTATAATAATATTATAGATTTATTTTAAATAATAATAAATGAATAAATCATGTGACGAACACACAGCGCCATCTAGCCCCATGGTAAGCTGCTAAGCTTGTGTTACGGTGACTAGACAACGGATATACTACTTATATTTATTTTTCTTTTGTAAATACATACATATTATACATAGAAATACGCCCAGACCAGATACAAATATTTATTTTTAAGCATAAATATTTGCACCCAGCGGGATTCGAATTCGCAACCTTCTGCATTGCAGCCAAGCGTTCGCCCGACGCGCCTCAGAGGTCGTTATACTCGTAGCTGTGTTGCTCGTGCTCGTGAGTTACTGTCGTGTATTATTGAGCATACAGTAGAACGTCGATTATCCGAACGTCGCGTCGATCAGCCGACCGATCGCTTGCGCTCATGTCGTTCGTATAAATTTACAAATACAAATACAAATTCTTTATTTACCAAAGTATAGTTACATATATTTCTTTTTGTTTTTTATTGCTCAAGGCATTTTAAACATAGAAATATTTTTAGCAAGGAAATATATTTCCAAAAAATCCCCATGACAGGATTCGAACACCCATGTCCCTCAATCAGTTCGGATAATCCACGCTCTACGTACTTTATAACTGACCTACGAAAAGCGAGAAATTTATATAATATATTACATTTGCAAACTGTAGGTAAATCTGAAGGTTTCATTCACGAAAGTTCCGAAGATATTTCGAAAAACGCTTTCTTATTGACTACACTATCTAAATTTCAGCTTCCTACTATCAGCAGTTTAGGCACTGATCTATCAGACAGTCAGGACAAACTACATAATAGACATATTTAATATTCTTACCCAATCCTGATACACTGTCTTATATAGCTCGAAAGTTTGAAGCAAACCAACGTTGCTTTCGTAAGTGATTTCACTTATTCTTTCATCTGTAGTAAAATTCCCAGTGTTTATTCTATTTCTCATTTCCAGAGCGACGTTTTTCATTAAGATAACAGTGCATATGGCTTGCACCAAAGTTATATCAAATACCAGTAAAGGTATATCGAGAAAGAAATTTAGATATCGAGTGTTATTCCCGGCGATCCAATGATTACCTACATACGTACTGATGAATGTAACAATTTCAACGACACAAATTATCCAATTTCTTAAAATACAATTCCTGAATTTTGCGTCTTCTATCCCAATAGTATTCACTACTTTCTGGATTCTCTCTAAAAGTTTGACAATATTTTGTCTTTGATATAAAATATTGATTAAATTTATAACAAAACCGATTAACAGTACAAAATAGTTGCAATGATGAGTTAATTGTGTCACAAACAAATGCAATTGGTTATGTAACGTGCTAGATATTTCCAGGAAAGCGTCTGGAACAGTGACACGCCAAAACCATACAGCCGTAATCACACCATTTCCAATAAGACTTATTACGATAGACTTTAAACCAACAGGCGTTACAATATTTTTAATCACATTATATTTAGAAGAAAATAAAAACATTTCTATAAAATAAAAAGGTGAGAAATAATTTATGAGATTGTTAGAAATATTTTTAGTATTTTTTACGTTTGCGTTGCTCAGTGAGTCCGGCATTTTGAACAACGTTACCACGACGTTACCATAAAACTGTTAGTGAACTTCTAATCGTCGATATTTCATTTACAATATTAGTAAAACAAGTTAGTCTGATTATGCACTTAATCAAATTAACGGGTCTCGCAGTTGATAAATATTCGATGGCCTTTTTTGAAATTAGTTTATGTTTCTAGGTATTTCGATAAAGTCTAAGCTGTCCTACCTCCGTCACTCATCCGTAATACATGCTATATATGTATTAAATAAATGCAGGTGTTAATAGTTTTAAGAAATAGGGTTACCTGAGTAACAACGAGTTGTCGTAGTTGCAGTGATTCTAGGACCTCCCCTTACATAAAAACTCTGTGTAGGTAGTATGTGTTAAGTATGATGAAATATACCATTATTTTTCCAACAGCACCATGGGGTACTGGGTTTCCTAGGGAACTAAAGTGTTATCTATAAAACTTTCCTTGAAAATATTAAAATAAAAACAAGTAACGAAATACATAGCTATGTATTTCGGTTGATCGGTTGTCTGACTCATGGTGTATGAGTAAGACAACGGATCAATATTTCCCTTTATCCAATTCCCATAGAAGCGTTCATCCTTTAGGGGTTGAATTTGTGAAATAAACTTGTAGTGGTCACTTACGGCCATATTTATCAATCTCTGTGTCAATTTGCAAGTTCATAGCTCAAGCCGTTACGAAATACATACGTACAAATTGCGTACAAAAGTATTTCTCCATTTTTACCCATTTAGAGACGTAATTTCTTAAAATCCTTTCTTAGTCACTTAGCTCACTTTCAACCTCTAACTAAAGTTAAAGTTATAGTTTTTTAACGTGCGTGTTTCCGCAATTGAAAATGAAAAAAAAAAAAATTAATAGCACCAAACAGAATAATACCTTATACTTAATTACAGCATACGGAAGCACTCACATGGTGCTAAGAAAGAAAATAATTATAACGAATATACAGCGGCTTTCACACTAGGCATAGCCTGTATCGTGAAAGCCTAATATTGATTAACGTAGGAATATTTTCCACCTTACATCTAAAAATCTATTTATCTTAGTTTCTATATAAATCTTACTACTGTAAATTCTAATACCCTTTTTGACAATAATCAATAATTGTTCAGTCTCCTCATAATTAAGTGAAGTTAACCATTTAGATACAATTCTCTTATTGACATGTTCTTTATGCTACAGCACTTCACAACAACATTATAAGTATGTGCTCGAACAAAGTTACCGAAATGATGCGCGAAAGAAGTGTTAACGTGAGGAGGGATTGGTATGTGGTAAACTCTCTTTGAGTTAATTTTGTGGCATTGTGGAGATTTCAAGAGAGACTTGTGAGCCGAAAGAGTTGTTTCAAGGATAAACAGTTGTCTTACTGTCTAATTAGCCCTACTATTGGGCCTTTGTGCGTGATTTTAAACCGTAGGTTTTTTTTCACGATGTTTTCCTTCATCATAAAGGGACTTATATTCCAAATGTCAAGTCTCTATACCCAGCCGTTTAGCACACAGGTAGAGTTCCTTTCTTTACTACCTATGCGTTTAAGTTCTGCGTTGTCTATTAGTCAGTGAATGAATCAGTTACACTTGCGTTTTATTAAGAACTAGCTGCGAACCCGAAACCCGTCGGATTTTGGATAGCACCGATTCCTTTCGGTTTTACATAATAAGAATCCACTAACAAAGATCACAAAACTTTTGCGTTTTTCGGCGTGAACAAGAATTCCGGAGGTTATTTATTTTTTTATTTCTTATCGGTTGTGAACCGATTATGGCCATTAGGAAATTAGCCAGTGTCATGTATTCCAATATATTATGCAAGTTATTTGCATCGAAACAGTCAAGTCGTCATAGTTAAAGTCAAGTCTAGGGAATCATTTGTAAACACGGCGGCCATTTACAAACAATCTTCACGGAGCCTTTGAGACAACACTAAGTCAATGTTTTGCACCGATTTTCACTTTCATTCCACTTGTACACCTTCACGAAACTAAATTGATTAATATGCCCCCGAAATTAAACAATTTGCACGCATATAAACTAGGTTTCACAAAAATGAAAATTTAGCACCACATCTCCTCAACGAGTTCCCGCCAAGACTCATTCCGGAGGTTTTTTATTTCTTATCGGTTGTGAACCGATTATGGCCATTAGGAAATTAGCCAGTGTCATGTATTCTAATATATTATGCAAGTTATTTGCATCGAAACAGTCAAGTCGTCATAGTTAAAGTCAAGTCTAGGGAATCATTTGTAAACACGGCGGCCATTTACAAACAATCTTCACGGAGCCTTGGAGACAACACTAAGTCAATGTTTTGCACCGATTTTCACTTTCATTCCACTTGTACACCTTCACGAAACTAAATTGATTAATATGCCCCCGAAATTAAACAATTTGCACGCATATGAACTAGGTTTCACAAAAATGAAAATTTAGCACCACATCTCCTCAACGAGTTCCCGCCAAGACTCCATTCCGGAGGTTCTATTTCTTATCGGTTGTGAACCGATTATGGCCATTAGGAAATTAGCCAGTGTCATGTATTTTAATATATTATGCAAGTTATTTGCATCGAAACAGTCAAGTCGTCATAGTTAAAGTCAAGTCTAGGGAATCATTTGTAAACACGGCGGCCATTTACAAACAATCTTCACGGAGCCTTGGAGACAACACTAAGTCAATGTTTTGCACCGATTTTCACTTTCATTCCACTTGTACACCTTCACGAAACTAAATTGATTAATATGCCCCCGAAATTAAACAATTTGCACGCATATGAACTAGGTTTCACAAAAATGAAAATTTAGCACCACATCTCCTCAACGAGTTCCCGCCAAGACTCTTTCCGGAGGTTATTATTATTTCTTATCGGTTGTGAACCGATTATGGCCATTAGGAAATTAGCCAGTGTCGAGTATTATTAATATATTATGCAAGTTATTTGCATCGAAACAGTCAAGTCGTCATAGTTAAAGTCAAGTCTAGGGAATCATTTGTAAACACGGTGGCCATTTACAAACAATCTTCACGGAGCCTTGGAGACAACACTAAGTCAATGTTTTGCACCGATTTTCACTTTCATTCCACTTGTACACTTTCACGAAACTAAATTGATTAATATGCCCCCGAAATTAAACAATTTGCACGCATATGAACTAGGTTTCACAAAAATGAAAATTTAGCACCACATCTCCTCAAGGAGTTCCCGCCAAGACTCCTTCCGGAGGTTGGAACTGTCATAATTTGACAGCCGGCACGTGGGCCAGTGCTGCCCGTCGTAAATCCAAGCAACACCACAAATCCAAACCGGATAAGGAAATTAAAACCGACGACGTCATTCAGAATAAAAAAAAAAAAAAAAAAAAAAAAAAAAAAAAAAAAAAAAAAAAAAAAAAAACTAAGCCCACCAAGAAAGTCAAAATACCGAGGAAACTCCTCGGTATTCTGACTGCAAATAACTACAAATATAAATAATACTTGAAACTTAATAAATACGCAAAGATTGTATGGCAGCAAAGTATGGGCTGCTAAAAAGACTCATAAACAGAAGTTACACACCACAGAAATGCGTATGCTTATATGGGAGGTAGGGGTAACACTTCAAGACGAAGTGCGCAGCGAATGCATATTATGGAGAAGTTTAAGGTACAACGGACAAAATGGTTGAGTTGAGTCAAGACTGAAATCGTACGGTCACATAATAAGTAGACCCGATGATTATGTCGTTAAGAAATGCCTTTCCATGGCTACAAAAAAAAAGAAGAAAGGGTAGACCTCAGACCACATGGTTGACAAATATTCAAAGGGATATGAAGAACATGGGCCTCGTAGAAGAAGACACAAAGAACCGTGCTACATGAAGAAGAAGAACAAGAAGAAAACTTGATTCTGACTACTTTGCAAACGGCCTTAATCGTTTCACAACTGATAAGAAATTACCGAGTAGAGTCCTTTCCCCCAAAGAAGTCTCGTGGTAATAAACATAATTAAAATTCGTTCTTCAAAATATCCTTTCTATGTATTTCTATAGCTACTTTTATCATTTAGATTCAAACAAAAATTTCACTATTTCATTTCCATAATAGCCAAAACTTTCATTAAAATAAAAATATACATTTTGAGGACATTCTGCCTTCCGACTCGCACGCAGCGTCTAGTTTAAGGGACTTTTTTTGTGAAATGGCTTCTATTATTATTTCCTATAGGTTGTGACCCGATATGGCGATTTAGAAAGTAGCCAATGAGAACGAATAGGGTACTTCACTATTTAATAACAAATTATAATTGTCTAACATTCCTTAGGATGAAACCATTTCTAAAATTTTACCCTCAAAATGGGGACATCCATTTAACTGGCATCCCTATCCGTCGTCCGACAGTCCGACCGACCGACCGACCGACCGACTGTCCAACCGACCGATCCGTCCGTTTTCGTCCGCTCTCCCACTCAGCGACCACCAATCACGACGCGTCAGTCCGCCGCGCGGCGTCCCAGTGGTTGCAGGTGTGCTTGTCGCCATTTTATTTCTCCGCCGAACAACTTTAAAACGGTGATTTTTCACAAATAACAACACAATTTTGTATAAAAACATTGCTAAAGTGAAGTGAACAGACTGTGCCAGTGTTTAGAAGTCGATTTCGACGTTGGAAATAGACGCTCTCGTAAGTAATTTAGAAATTTCATAACTGTACTTGTAGGAACGCCGGCTACTCGTATAGGTTCGCGGAAAAAACATTCTTAGTTTGATCCGAGACGTTGCTGAGATGTGGGACTGTCTTTCTTATTTAGAACCAAGAAAACTCCTTAGTTAACTTCCTTCGATCGACTTATTTTGATAGTTTTTGTGTAGGTACATTTACCTACTACGTAAGTACTTTTATGTTTTCTTGGCCAGCAAACTAGACGGCTTCTTGGCTCTGACGGGTTTGTTTAATCTTGAGATTACAGGTAGGTATAGGAACGTACTTAGGTAGGTCTCTCAAAAAATAAAATAAGTAGGTACCTACCTATCAAGTTTAGTAAGGTGACCTACCTAACAGTCAACATCAATGAAATAGCGTCGCACTACTAGGTATCTTCGTAGGGTCTAGGATAGGTATCTAGCTAGATTAGGTAGGTACCTAGAGTACCTACCTACTTTGTTTTGGGCGTTAATTTGTGAGTCACCTAACTTTGTGAGAAGTACCCACTTTTTTTGAGAATCAACATGACGTACCTACTTACCGTAAATAAACATCCAAATTTCGCCTGGTTTTTGACAGTATTTTGAACGTATTATTTAACCATGGCCAATTCAGGCCATTAGTACTTAATTAAAAAATGATTTTTCTGTTGTTCATAAGTACAGGCTAAAAAACGCTCTATAAATGATAATATAAGGCATCATCATCTCTTTATGATATATATGATAGTTAAAGGGTCCACAATATGTTAGTATGTTATGTATGTTAATCAGTAGGCAAAGATAGGACATTTGGCTTAACTTCGCCTACATCAATTAGGTATCTCGAGTATCTATAGATCTTTAATATGGTTACAATTTGGTTTAAGGTATTGAGCGATTTAAAGGCAATAAAAAGGGAACCTCATTTTTACCACAAAGTACATTTTGAAATACCTACAAAGCAAAAAAATTGTCTACCAAACATTGTTTAGTTTAGGTAAATCATAAATCAAAAAATAGAATACAATTTACCGTAAATGGTATATTCTATTTCTTATCGGTTGTGAACCGATTATAGCCATTAGGAAATTAGCCAGTGTCAAGTATTATTATCATATTATGCAAGTTATTGCATCGAAACACTCAACTCGTCATAGTTTAAAGTCAAGTCTAGGGGATCATTTGTAAACACGGCGGCCATTTATTCACAAAGATTTTTCACGGAGCTTTGAAGACAACACTAAGTCCATGTTTTGCACTGATTTTCACCTTCATTCCACTTGTACACCTTCACGCAACTAAATTGATTAATATGCCCCCGAAATTAAACAATTTGCACGCATTTGAACTAGGTTTCACAAAAATGAAAATTTAGCACCACACATCCTCAACGAGTTCCCGCCAAAACTCCAGGTAAATGGTAAATACAACGAATTTAAAAATAATTCAGGGCTGTCACAATGTAATAGTATTCATTATGCATGATCAAGTATTTTGGGGGGAACAATGAAACATAAAATTTTAGTTTTTAATTTTGAGTAGATAAGTAGGTACTAGTTCATTTTATCACTAAAATAAAATTAATCAATTGATTACTTAAAGTTTTTTTTAAATAAAATCGAAAAATCGGGTGTTTCTTAAGTTCGAAGTTGAGTTTGAGATTTAATTTGTTTGAGTTTGGACTATTTTGAAAATTAGAACGGTCTTCATCTTCAAACAGAAAATACTTATGTCTAAACGAACATTTTCCAAGTACCTACTTACCTACTCAAAATTTTTAAATAAAAATTTCGTTTAACAATCACGAATAAAGCGCGATTAAAACTGGTACCTAAATAAAGTGTTTTAAAATGTTATCTGCGAAAAGTGTTGTCACAAACAATTTATCCCCATTAACGGCGGTACCTATGTGGTAGGTACTCACGTGGAACCGGTAGCATTACACAATGTTTAGATTAAAGTATTATTTATTACACGCAAAAACTACCTTAACGCAAAATCTACTGAACTGGTCGCGATAACACTGAATGTGATAGCTAGGGTTCGGGAACAGGACATGGTAAGTATGTGCTTTTATCTCTATAATCCTGCAAGATCGGGACATTTCCGTGACTTAAATACCAGGGTCGGTAGGTACCTACCTACCGACATAACTTACCTATCTAGATGCTTAGGCTGAGATCTATAGTCCGTACTTACTTTGACTTTGCTAAGCAAAAAGTTTTACTAAGTAAATTTTTGATATTTCTAAAGTGATCTTCGCACCTCTCCTAAGTTGTTCGGAATGTAAACCAATCAAAGATAATGAAAGACCTAAATCGTATAACACAAAATGAATTTCGACTATAAATTCCAATTTAAAGTTTATGCTTAGTTTTTCCTAAGCTCCGTCTGAGCAAATTCAAAGTACTTACGCACTATAGATTTCAGCGATAAAACTAATATAATTCACGTGGTCCTTGACACGTAGAAGAATGTGCTGTTCGCACAGTTCCATTGCTTTAAGTAAATTGCCACATTTCGCTACTGCAATGATAATTTTGTTACCATTTTAGGCTCGAGATTGACACATATAGGGTAGGTAGACAGACACAAACATGTACCTACCCTAGCTCGTACCTACCTACCTAGATGGTCAATTTTTATGTACTTAAATTAAGTCAAAATCTTGCTTGGCCGGCGGCGAACTCTGGCGCGTCGCGTCTGGGTTACGACGAAATAATGAGTTAAGGACGCGACTGATGTGAAATCCCTTCCGATTGAATATTTTTCCTCATAACCGATATCAAATAGATCTTTAAACAATGTATTATGTTATTGTACATGATACAAGAAGTGCCCTTCATTTCAAAAACAATAAAAAATAACTTTAAATACCACTATTATACAGGCAAAGTTACCCCTGTTTTACAAATAATTCAATTTTTCTTCTAAATCCTTAACCGCTATATTTTCTTATAGGCATCATAATATTAGAAAATACAATACCTAGAACTTTTTCATCGCATTTTATAAAAATATTATTTCAATCTTCGATAATGATTGACTTTACGAGAAATAGTAGATTTTTCCATGCAATTCCATCTCGCTCATTTATATGCAATCGGACAAGGACCGATAATTATCATCTATCGCCGTCTTAATGGGGTTTGATTTCAGCTGTGAAATTTGTAAACTAGCTGCGCACCGCGGTTTCCCCAGCTTATGTCCTATGGGATCTAAATTTTCTTATGTCTTCAAGGTCCCATCTATCTCTAGGTAGGTACTATTTCTACTAGGTACATTCATCAAAATCGGTTGAGTGTGCTGGTCAATTACAGTAACTTTCGCATATAAATCTAGATGTCTGCCTGTTACCTTTGTTAGTTAGAATATTAGTAAGGTTTAATATGGGTAACTATAGGTACCTAGTTTGCTAAGTTGTATTATTTGTTAAGTAAGGTACTTACCCACTGTGACTAGCTGGGTAGGTAGGTAGGTCTGTCTACCTCTGTAACAATGTTTTAATTTAACTACCTACCCACATAACTAACTAAAATAATTGTCCATTGTTTAAAGCAAAATAACTTAAAAATACCTATTGTTTTTACTCGTTTTCGTATTGCGTTGTGTCCTTGCTCAGGTATTCTGTAAGATTTCATTTTCATTAAAGTAAACTTAATTTAAGATGACACTGGCACTGACTGGCAGACGCGAATTACATTTATGAATTACTAGCTGAGCCCCGCGGTTTCACTCGCGTAAGTCCCGTTTTCGCAGGAATATCGGGATAAAAGTAGCCTATGTGTTAATCCAGGTCCCCAGCTACCTATATTCCAAGTTTCATCGCAATCGGTTCAGTCAGTAGTTTTTGCGTGAAAGAGTAACAACCTCACATACATACATACAAACTTTCGCGTTTATAATATTAGTAAGATTAGTAAGAAGTAAGATTCAGACGGTGCTGATTTAAGATCCATTCCAACAACCGGGACTGCGCCTGCGCCGCGCCGCCCGGTATGCTTTACAGTAACATAGCGTCGTCCTGCGTCGCGTTGTGCGAACTCACATGAGTGACGTCCCGAATCTTTAAGAAGCCGACATGAAATATCCGAACCGCACGCGCAGCCACCGAAGGAATGAGAGCATACATATATATTATAGTCATAGTATAGAGAGGAATAGTAGTCCGACTGAGGCCGATCGGCGAGTTAATTAGTTACCACTCCTATTACTTAGTTGACGCCTAGAGTTGTCACTTTTATTTTTAATTAAATATTATTTGCGTATTATTAGACACTACAATAAATTTTGGCTTTTTTAAAATATTTTATTTAAAAAACGAAACAAATAAAGTCAGGCGAAGAAATCAGAGCGTAAATGCGCGCGATAGACGCACGCATAGCGCAGCCTGTACTGCGGCCGGTCGAAGTCGGTCGAGACTATACGAGTGTGTGCGTGAAACTTCCGTGCGTACACGGCGCCCGCTGCTCACGCAAACATTGAAACCCGCTTTGTATGAAGTGAAGCTATTGTTCTTACTCTACTATGTTATAGTCTAAGTCCATCCGAGCATCTATCGATCGATCGGTGTGCGTCGTCGGAGCATGATCCCCTCGCTTTCTCTCCACTAGGCCAGTGGCCAGACGCCAGACGCCAGCCAGCGTCAGCGACGGCGGCGCGCGGCGCGGCGTCGAGCGCCCCAAATAACAGCATTACACACTTATTAAAACCACTAAGTGCTTTTCCACGAAGTGTCTACCTACCTACTTAGTGTATTAAGGACGTCGCGCGATTAATTTTTAATCGTTCGTTGAGAAAAATGCCTTTAAGATAGCGCGATATACCGACCGATTGGGAGAACTTGCCGCGGATATCTCACGTGGTTCATATCGAGTAAGTTAGTTACCTACATACATTTTTATCAAAATTTTGTTTCAACTTTTTTTTGTGAATTTAACCTCAAAATGTATTATTGCACGTCCAGTACTAGGGACAATGGACAATAGGAAGGTGTGCATTGCCGAAAGCAAACATGTAAACACTCTTTGAAAATAACAATTGAAATCGATAGATAAGGTAAAATGATAAATATGATATAGATAGACAGTGGGATACCGAACCGAACCATCGAGAGCTACATTGTAAAATGACACCATTCGAGACCGATTTCTCTAAAATATTTGAAAACAAAAATACAAGTCGCCAGCACTAATCAAACCCGCAACGTTCTGCATTCTTCGACGACGTGCCTTAGAGGTCCTCATACTAAAGTTTGGATGAATGGATATTTATTTTGCAGAGGGTAATCCCCGAGAATCCTGCACCAGTTTTGATTATTCTACTATGTAGCACAGATAGATAACCTACATGATCTAAGTAATAAAGGCCAATTAAATCCAAAAGCCGGCAACCGACGCCACTTTAACCATCACCATCAATTTCGTTGGAATCTTGAAATAAACCAATAGCGAGCTATTATCATTAAAAAATAAGTACAATTGCTAGATGAATTACCTTCGGGTCATGTGGTGGACCAAATCTGGCTAAGAGTGATTCGGACACGCAATGGATGGGTTCCGTACATTTTACAGAAACACTCAACCGAAGGAGGACGTTTCCGATTTATGGCTATATTTTTTGAATGCATGTTCGTTCACAGATTAATCGTCAATTAAAATGTTATGTTAATTGGAGAGTATTTATTTATTTATTTAATTAGGTACACCAACAGTAATACACATTGATATAACTCAACAAAAAACAATGCCAGAACACTATGGTTATATGTGTTTACCAGTTATAGGTAACAACTTTGCCTTAAAGATACTATTATTAAAGAGAGAGAGAGAGAGAGTAATTTTAATGGTCCAGTTTTGCATGCGTCATGTAATGTCACACATAGACCGTAGTCGTAGTCGAAAATAGTAGACAGGGAAACATTCATATTCTTAAATTCGCTGCTCGAGATGGGAACTTGCGTGGCCGAGCGGTTTAGGCACTGGGGTACTGATCCAGGGACGCGAGATCAAATCTCGCCGCAAGTGGATTTTTGAAGATGAATTTTTCTTTAAAATATTTTTAGTAAATATGCCTTGAGCAATAAAAAAAAATTAACGAAATATACAAATCTAACTTCTTACACTAATCTTACTAATATTACAAACGCGAAAGTTTGCATGTTTGTATGTATGTCTGTATGTGAGTGTGTTACTCTTTCATGCAAAGACTACAAAACCGATTGCGATGAAACTTGAAACATAGGTAGCTGGAGACCTGGGATAACTAACACTTCTTCTTTTCATGCCAATATTTCCGTGGGAACGGGACTTACGGCGGGTGAAACCGCAGGGCGCAGCTAGTCCATCCAACAGTAGATACTCATGTCTGTAACATTATCCACCACTTTATAAAGCGGAACCCTAGCTAGAGATATCTGCTCAATAACAAAATAATTTAATTGCACATCAAGAACGACACGAGAGAAAGCAGTTTTTGGAGAAATATAGGCACAGTGTGGTGCAGAGTGTTATTAAAGTTGATATTTCAGTAATATATTACATCCGGATAAAAAACAATATTTGCATTTGTAATGTACGTAATCTAGAAGCGATGATTTATTGTGTTGAAACTTTCGACACTTGTACTATTTAGGTATATTTTGATGTTTCCCAACAGATAATAAATATTTTTACTAATGTCCATCTAACACAAAAGTCTTGTTTCATTCGAGCTAATGGATCCATAGATATTACTGCGACAATGTAAATTATATGATCAATTGATCACAGACAAAAACCCATGAGTTTCTTGTGTTTTCTTCTCATTGGAGGTCGCGTTCCGAAGACACACAAGTTGTTAGTGAAACGATTCAACACGATCCTGTCCTTGACTGAATTTTATCTTAACAGATTCAGTAGTTTTTGTAAGCAAGTGTAACAAAGATCTAAACATACTAGTACTAATTTCGATTAGTATTGTTGTTATAGCGAGTTGAATAATAATTGAAAATGTTAACTGTCCGTCCATCTAACACTGTAGATGAGATACAGACAGACGGACAGCTAAAAGACAGTGGAGTCTCGGTAAAAGGGTCCTGATTGTACCGTTTGGGTACGGTGCGGTGCCCTGAAACAGCTTCTGTGTGTGATCTTTCGTACGGAACATCTCGACGAGGCCAAACCTACACTACAAGCCACGGCAGCAGCGTGCAGTGTGCACTGTGCAGGCTGTGGAGCTCCCGTGTGTCGAAAGATAAGTAAACACGGAGTTTCCCACACCGCCACCGCACACTGCACCGCACAATGTCTTACGTCATCGGCATCGCCGCCCTATTACCCACTTCATTTGCACCTTGCGTTACAATATAGGTATTGTAACGCAAGGTGCAAATGAAGTGTACAAAACGAGTAGTACATACATACTACCTACTACTAGTAGCACACACAACTTTAGTTACTCAAAAGCATTATTTCGAACATCATTATTTAGTTCACGTTCACGCTGATGTTTCGATGGTTGCTGCATCTGCATTGCATTGTGAAAATCTGTTTTTGTAATAATAAAAGCTTTATTCAAATTAACACCGCAACATGATTCAATATTAAAATGCTATTTCTGTACTTACACCCAAATTAATCATACCTAGTAATAAAAGTTAATGCTTGATAAACTCAATATGTAGGAATAATATGTACTTTTTTACGACACTATAAGTCAATTTTAACTCTTTAAACATCGTAAACGGACGGTGCGTAGGTTCAACTTAACAAAATTCTTAATATATCGAAATTGATATAAATAAAAAAAATAAGTATGAGATACTATTTTTCACGATTTAAGTAGGTATCTATGTCGTAAGCTATTGTTAAAAAACATAAATATAAATTCAGCGACTAATGGACCATCTACACTATGCCGTTTACCAAGCCAATCCACAGTCTGCCAGTAAAAGAGGGTCGTTCCTTTAATTGACATACTGTCATGTCAGATGTGCAGCCAATGGCTTGCATTGACATAGTGTAATTGGTCCGTGAGAGGGTTTGTCACAGCATGCGATTAGATCCAGTGCCATGCTGGGAACGCTGCGCTAACTCAGAAAAGGATAACTGGGAGATTTTGGAGGACGAACTGTTGCCGTCATTATTCTGATTCAGATCGGATCGAGTGCGAATGTGGGTGACTAGTATGTTGCTTTGAGGCGAGCAGAAATGTCTCTGAAACAAAGATAACACCTAATGAAAAATCTAATGATAAAAAATATGCTTTAGAAAGCATATCAAAACACAATGACTTTAGGCGTTATGGTATTAACGAAAACGCCTCGAGACGCACCAACTTAAAAGTTAATAGTTAATTTGATACCTAATGGTAAACTATGCCAATGCTCGACCGTATTCCGTTTTCCGATACGTAAAGGCTAATGCCACTGAGTACTCAGGAGCTACTGAGGATAGAACTGCTACTACGAAAGACAGGACGAAACTCATTTCACATTACATTCTCTGTTTGGTAACATGTAGGGCACTGGTATCTAGGTTCTAGATAATCTAAACTCCTACTTTCTCGCCGGTGTCTTATCTACTTGACCTACCTGACTTCAGGGTCGAGACTGTCAAAGAACTTTACTAGTTCCTTCTCTTTCTGCGTGAGTTCGTGAATGCCGTCCTTAAACGGCTCTAGTATTTCGAAATATTTCAGACTGCAGTTGGGCTCCAACCAAGTTTTTTGATCTGCCAAACCATTCGGGTGTCTGAAAGATTGTTTTAAGGATTAGCTATTTAAATGTTTTAGGTAGGGCGTTGCGTTGACATTGATAGAAATTATGACTGACCGAAATCGGCTAAGGAGAAAACATCCAGCCTGAAGTGATTAAGATAGAGTAAGAAATTTACGTACCCATAAGTCATGAAGTTCGTTGTTATAAAAACCAAATAAATCTTCATAAAGTCGTCGGTAGTGTTCGGCGGATACGCACGCTGTCGGCAGGTCCTCAGCATAGAGTTCACCCGGAAAAGCAAAGTGATAGCATCCATGTGACTGGCTCCTGGACAATCGACCCAGTGCGATGTCTTCACTGCACTGTATTCTGGTTCGTAAGAGTATTTGAAATTAAACATCGGAGCGCCTCCGATGGCCACCTTCCATTCTGCCAGTTTTAGTGCTGGATGTTTGAAATACATATCTGAGAGGTAATTTGTCACTTCATTCAAAGTTGGCTCTCCTTTAAAGTATCTGTTGTATATTTTACGAGTTGCCTCTTTTATTTGATTCTGATTCAGACTATATCGAAGTCTAGGCGACAGGATTCCGCTTGGATTTTGTTTTAACTGCGACAATACGTTCTTTCTTAGCAATACAAATTTATATGGACACAATTCGTTGTTACTGAAACCCATTAATGTAGGATATTCTTTTCCTCTGCCTTTAGCTATGAGAGCTAGAGGATTACCGTCCAGTATTCTCGTAATTCCACAATATTTCCTCTCTACTATAGGTGTGAAAGTACAGACATCTACATTTAAGTACTGCATCGCTGTATTACCTTCCATAAGTTTGATCAGCGGAATTTTAATAAGTTGCCGGTGAATTTCTTTAGGGTTTGTTGCAGTAATGTTGAGGTACTTGAGGTACGACACCTTGAGCTTGTTTGCAAACTTTAAAGACGGCGTGTAGAAAGAAGGGAAAGCATTACCACTCACTAAGATGACCCTGTAAAATGTATTATTTTGTGATTACGATTAAGTATCTAATTGACTGACCACTTAAAGCTTGACAAAATTTTGTTTCTAGTCTGTCAGTATGTTTGTATGTTGGTTCTTTTGTACAGGTCGTATTTCTCAGGCGATCTTGAGCCGAACTTTTGATTGATGATGTATTCGCCCACAAAGGGGTATCGATATCTTCGCCATATTATGAGATCCGATTTCAATGATTATTTTTTCATAGCTTCAAATTAGTCTCGCCGCTATGCGGCCACGCCACCTTTTTCGTACGTACCTAGTCCTACTAAGTGAAACTCACTGCAACCCTAACTACAACCTTAAGCAAGCATGTTACATCTTCGACCTCATCGTCGCTTACCATTCAAGTAAGCTTATTATGAAAAAAGGTATACTCATACATCTAGGTACCTTTTGAATAATCCTTTCGTTTCTAGTGACAGAGAAAGTAAATGGGCTGCTGTACTTCCAGCGCTTACTCCCATGATGGTAACGTTATCCGGGTCTCCGCCAAAACGTCGTGCATTTCTCTGTACCCAGCGCAACAACGTTACCATGTCCCGCAGACCCTGATTACCGGGAATCTCTTTCGAAAACAGTGTAAAAAATCCGAATACGTTAAGTCTGAAAAACATAAATTGCTCATATATATCTAGCTTGTCGTGACCTCCCTACACAAGTAAAGACCTAAAGCATGTCACAGAACCCCGCTGTGGTCGTTGTTAATCTTGTCTACAAAAATCCTGCCTTGTCCAAAATGTATGTAGATTAATTGTTAGAAATACCACTGATGTGCAACGCAATAAGACGAATAATTAATTACGGACCCAACAATTATTTTCTCACCTAAACTGGAAAGTAATAACTATAACTTTCTTCGTAAGCAAATATTCTGGTCCCCAAGTGTCAGATAGTCCGGATCCACTTTGAAAACCATCATGAATAAACACCAATATTGGCAGAGGTTTTTCAGGTCTATCTCCTAAGAGACAGTCTAAAGGAATATGCACGTTGAGGTGGATGCAGTCCTCGCTCATGCCGTTGGGCATAGTTAGCATGGGCCCTGAGATGAAGTCATCTTGGGGGCACAATGGCCCGTCTTCCGTTGCGTCTAGCATTCCTGAACTGTCCCAAGGTTCTAAAGGTTCTAGCTCCTGAAAAGAAATGTAATTTTAACTTTAGATGTTCGAAAAAGTATTTAATATCGAATTTCAATAAATGTTAAAAGGGTTTACCTTAAACCGTCTGTATCCCAACGGTGAGTTAGCGTAGGGCACTCTCCTGAAACTAGCATAGTCGTCACCATTCTCAGCGCGCCTGACGCGGCCGCACACCCAACCGGACTCTATGCGCATACTCACCTCGCAGCGTTTACGTTTGTCCCACATGTAGTTGTAGGCACAGCTGGCTGAAAGCAATCATCAATTATTGTCGTGCTCGGGTAAAAACAGCATCATATACGTCCTAGGCCATTAATGTTCAATTTGTTTGTAAACTTTGACGTAGACTCCCAACGATTTAATAAATAAATAGTCAAAAGTTTACTGTCTAAATTAAAAATTTATCAAATCCACCACACAAGGCTGAGCCTATTCTGCGGGGACGAGTGGTTATCCATAATAACAGTGATACATTTAAAAAGAAGGAACAATTTAATGTTTGATAGGTTAGTATACGAATCGTGGTAAGAAGCCAAGGTATGGATACGTACATGTTTGTGTCACATGATTGTGTGATACAGTTTGTGACTCAGTTATGGTTGGGGGGTGGGTCTTCCACGTCACCCCAGTGTCTAAAGGCTATGGATAGGACAGGGGAGAATCATGTTTTGACTAAAAAAACAATATTCTGAACCTTACAAATATTTAATTAAAATCGAGTTTTTAATCCAACGCAGCAAATGCCCAGTGTGCCCTAAAGCAGGCATTAGAGCACATTGGACAATTGCTAAATTTAGATTAGCAACCTTTTTGAACAAACTTCACGAGACCAATGATGCTGTCGTCAGTTGAACCGCTGACACGGTAACGAGAAGCCAGACTTACCATGTAGCAGTGCAGATATAACAGTCGCTGCAATTAACAGCATCTTTGTAACTTTTACGTTGCACGTCGCAAACTAGAGTAACAAATGTGTTTCATTTTCAAACGTCATTGCATTATATTATACACGTTTGTAAAGGCGTTTTCACACAATCGACCCTGATTATCCGACTTTGTTATTGACTGCGACGATTAGTACAGCCAACGACAAGAAATACACCCTTACCCCACATTTTTTGGACCCTGCAGAATTTCTCCCGGCTCATCTTTAAAAATCACCTACTAAAGCTCATTGCTGGAATTGCTCCAGGACACACCGCTAAACGATAATCAAGGATATGCCCTAGTCTAAGGCCTCAGTTTGTTATTAGGTTCCTATTGTTGATATTTCCTGCCATCAAATCAGCCTTGGAGCGTACTGGACTGTGGAGGCAGGGATGGTTTGATCGGGAACGCTGGGATCACATTGGGATTGGGCCGCGTTTTCATATTCGTTGATTTATAACTTAAGTAATAAAGTATGTTTTCTGTTGCAGATAAATTCATTTTAGTTATATTAGAGTGGATTTGGCTTAATATTCACGCCATGTAATTATGTAGGGCGAAAGCGTGGGTCGAATATGGCATAAATCAATTATGCAAGTAAATAAAAGAAATAACACTTGTTTGCCATTAATTCTATAATGATATTGAAATGGGTATGTTATTGTCAATATCCAAACATTTGTGTTTTTCATTTATATTTTTCGTATTGTACGAATTTATTTGACGTTTTTGTTTCGATCGTCTTTTGATTTAATTTTGATCGTTATTGTGGGATATCCTAAATTTGTGCTGCATCAATCCACATTTTCTAAAACCTGAGGTATTTTCTCTAAACCGACCCGATTATCCCCATCTTGGGCTAGACCGGGACCGGGATGTTCATTTTTAAGTTATAATTCTTGGTGAATAGATGTTCGGCTAACACCGCGAGGCTTTACCAATTTGTTTAGCTTACTTGTGAATTTGAATCGTTGAGTTCCATTTGCTTATTAATTTTTTTAAAGTTGGTGATTTGTTCAAAATTTCACTTAGGTGCTATGCGATAATATAATATATTGTAGATGAATAATTGAAAGGATCGATAGAATGATCGGTGCGGTTGAAGGTATGTCGGGAATACTCTAAAAGATCATTTAACTTATATCAAGGAGAAATTCGAAAACTTGCTCTTTGTGTTACTTGTGGTTCGTGAGGAGTTGGGCGATGTCGAATGTATGTTTGATGGAGACAGCGAAGTCAAGGAGGGAAGAGTGGCTCGGAAGGAGAATATACTTAACTTTATTTGATACAAATACGTAGAGGTCCAGGTTCTCATTAAAATTGAAATGTCCTTCTGCATTTCTGATTGGTTGAGATTCTTGATATAGCTGATCGGGACATCGTAGCTATAGTATAGTCTTGCTTGCAGCGATGGTTGCCAGCACCCTTTGTCGCCATGTTCGCTTACTCGTTTTATATCACCTTTGGCAGCGAGTTGTCACCATCTATCGGCCTGAGTCGCCAAGTGGTAGTCCACTAGATAAAGAACGGTTTTAACTTATTCGAGTTGATTGATTGATTGATAAATTCTATACTGATTCCAGTTCCACTAATTGAGAAAGTAGCCACTCAGAGGTCATGTCAATCGTAGATTAAGTTATAAATAATTTTAATTAGTACAAAATATCCAATACAGAGCAAATACCTCACTAACATAACAATGCTTTCTCTTCTTTTTCGCAAAGTATCAAAAATTAACACTTACTCATAGCTGTACCATTTCTTTATGAATGAAAACTTTCTTTCAACACTCGGACACACACGTGTTCTGGAAACCTAGAATAATATTCAGATTTTACATTGTTATATTCAGAGTTAGTCGGTTTGTTTACAAGTTTATCGAGGCCTAACGTTCGTATGAATGACGTCGGTGAAGTTATTGTACACTTGTCTCTTCAAAATAAACGTATACTTATTGAAATTGGCATTTTCTAGTGTACCTAAGTAAGACAGCCGTGATAACATCAAACATCCTTTAGTGTACAAGACAGTATAGAAAAACGCGAGTAGTTGGAGCGAAGCCCCAAAAATGGTACGAAACTCGTGTGATCCGTTCGTTCGGGCATTCATCGGCGGTGTTTACGGCTGAGCGGCGGCGCGCCGGCGCCGGCGGCGCGGGCGCAGGCGCCAGGTGGATCTATTAATAGATGCACCGAACGACTTCTGAACTTGCCGTGATCGAGATCTGTACGATACTGTAACCTCTCTCTTTGGCTACTTACCGGTTTGTGCCCAACATGTAAATAATTAGATGTGTGTAAGAAATAGGACTTGAAACCAAATACCTTATTGCAACTTAAAATTAACACATACATATTATTATAATACGTACATATAATAAAATGGGTAAATGGTGAAATTTATGAACGACAAACAAGGTTTACTGTTTAGACTAGATTAACGATATTTTAGGGGTGGATAAGTCAGAACAAATCAGAATTTTTAGGGTTTTCATAAAGAAATTGAGGCGAGTTTCAACTCTTTATTGCATTATGAGGATGAATAGAGAGCGTTTGGCTCTCTACATATCGCATTATCATTTTTTGAAATCTAAATGCTATTAAAGGCTTACGTATTTATTAATTTCAATCTTTCTCCAGATTTCATATTGATAATTGTCGGGTTTTCAAAACTGTATCGTTAATTTAGACATACCAAAGCTATGAAATGAAGTGCAATACGTGCGTGCGAGTGAGAGACTGCCAGCAAGGTCGTCATACAATTGCTCCCACTCATAGTTCTGTGGTAAGCTGGTAACATAGTATGTTCTTTGTACTCCGTTGTTGACGGGTTTACACGAAATTGTTAAAGGATTTTAAACGTTTTGATTGTGACCCTCAGTTTGACTTTTGGATAGAGAGGTTATGGTCGATGTTGCGTTTTTTTAATTAAAGTTGTCTCTATTATCATGATACAGTTAATATCATCGTATGTTTTACAAAATGCACAGACAATGAAAAGAGTGTAGTTTGTTACAATAAGTAGGTAGTTAGGTACTTTTTTAACCTGGGAGAATCTAATTAAGACCGAGTCTGGTCTGGATGGTGTGTGCCACTAAAATCCCAGGATGGCCGTCACTCCGCTTTGTCCGAGCAACGCCGGAAGACGCCGCAAGCCGTACATTTGGTAGCGGGTAAGTAGATACTATAGTTTAAACTGCAGTTTTTGGAATCAGCCAATATCAAAGAATCGATTGTTGAAAACATTTTGTTTGATTTGCATTCAATAAGTGTAAATAAACAATTCCGAAGTAGTTTACGTTTCGAAAACTAAACAAAACAGCGAGCGATCAACATAAACTGACAAGCGACAGGTAAATAATGCTAAACTAAATTCTGCTTCTGGAAGAATCGAATCTGTAAACTGTGGATCTCTTTTGGAATAACTCGTGAGTGTAGGTTAACACTTGAAAAATTAAATCTTGAGTAAAAGTCTTTGCAGTAAAGACAAACATTGAAATAACGATCAAATAAGCACTAATAATAAATGTCCTAAGATTTGTTGAGCAATTTATCTAATGGATAGTGAAATAAAACCGTATTCTTTATTTGAACACATTCCAATGGCGATGGCGTATTTATTATTTCATTACTTAGTTAAATATTTACCTCGAAACCCCCATTTAAGTTATCAGAGCTAAAAATAAGCTCTTTCATCGACACACGTCTCTGGCTTCGTGTTCGGATGTAAATGGCTCCTTGTTTGGGAATTCTCAGAATTAGCTATTCTAATGTTTTTGACCTATTCGTGTTTGTTTTCT
Source organism: Idaea dimidiata (assembly GCA_949358125.1). Taxonomy (NCBI): domain Eukaryota; kingdom Metazoa; phylum Arthropoda; class Insecta; order Lepidoptera; family Geometridae; genus Idaea; species Idaea dimidiata. Next base: position 204,727 of record OX442329.1, read on the forward strand.
AAACATTATGGTAAGTTCATAATTTGCAATCATTAATAAACTAACTATTTGAAACAGATGACGCGGAATATACAGTGGAATTTAGTGTTTAAGTGACGACTTACAGATTTGGCTAAGGCTAAGGCATCCAGGGCAGGAAAGGCAGCGTATTCTATCGTTCAGTTTACAGTTCCTACGTATTCTAAATAGAAATTGATTTTTAAAGCATAATTGACTGCAAACGAGATACGCCTAATGTCGATGTCGCAGAACACAAACAAAAGCCACATTGTTATTTAGCTCAAATTAAGAAAGTTTGATCAAAAAAGTCTGGTGTAAGTCAAATTGAGAAGAAATTGTTTATTTTGCCTTTTTGATGACTTACCATCACATTGCCTGGTCGAGATACTTTACGAATTTTAATTTTGCAGTTTAAAGTGCTTGTCATATTAGTTGAAAATATCATCGACATGTTTACACTTTGTTGAAGTGTTTTCGGTGTAATATTACATATTCTAATCATGAATTCGACCCTGCGATAATCGGCAAAATTACCGGTATTTTGATTGAAAAACATTTTTTGCTGCCACAAAAATGACTTATACCCAATATCAGGTTACTGATTCAATTTCAACCTAAACTTTCCGCAAATTTGAGATTTGTAATCGGTCGATAGTCCAGCATCAGTATGGAAACGATTTGATTATCGCTTTCTACAAAAGTTGACGACAATCGGTTGTAAATTTACAGTCTGCAAGAACTGTAATACCGATAAGGTCAATGGCTCTGTTGTTATGGATTACCGAAATAAGTCTTTATGACGCTCGTTTTACAGTTTCCTTTCCCTTGGTTTGTCAGTAGCTAAGCCGTGGTTTATTCGGGTAGTCAAAAACATTGTTCACCCGAGTTATTATTGCTGTACCTCTTTCATCTTTCTGCCACACGCAAATCTCAGTACTTGTGGTATTTTTGCTCGGCTACTTTCGTGATCCAATCCAATTCCAAATCAAAGATACAGTCCAATTTTTTCCAGCCGTCAAATTACACCGTACCCTATTTATAGTTCCCAGTTCCCACAGGTTAAAATGTAATCACGTTGAAGAAAATAGAGGTGTTGCGTGGATTCCTGACCAGTTCTCTGAGATCTATGGGGTTTTATTGAGTCGTTCGGACGTGTTGTGATTTATGTGGGTCAGGGTACAGTGGTCGGTGGAACAGTGGTCATTAGACCGATGAGCCGTGGCTTCCTTATTCATTCACATTGTTTTTAGTTTCTCACATTAACAACCAAAGATAGATTAAAGTCTTCATTACTACTACGAGTATATGTCACTGTTTGCTGTACCTATTGCATAACTACATAAATCACACATATACATATAATTCCACACATCTTATTTTACTAATTTACTAATATTATAAACGCGAAAGTTTGCATAATTATGTTTGTTTGTTCGAACATTATATATGTCTGTAAGTGGCTTTGTTACTCTTTCGGGCAAAAACCGCTGAACCGATTGCAAGGTAGCTGGAACCTGGAATAACACATAGGCTATTTTTTATCCCGATAATCCCGCAGGAACGGGATTTACGCGGGTGAAACCGCCAGACGCAGCTAGCATTCATATAACTCCTATAATTCAAATTATTTATACAGTGCTTTTGCATTTCCTTAGCCATGCCATTCAAGCCCCCATCTTCGGCAACATAGTGCTTCCTCAGCACCTATGTATGTATACCGCCCATTCGACTAATTAGTCGACCATGCTCATGCATGAACTAAGCCGCAGTGGTGTTCTAAAGTCCACTTTCATTCCATAAGTAATGGGTTCGAATCCCCGTCGACCACGCACAATATCTATAAAATGCTTTTGTCCTGACTGAATGACAGATGAAATTTTTAGAATGTGATCCTATAAGAAAGGGTTTACTAAATTCCTACTTCGGGTCGGGACTTACGCAGGTGAAACCGCGGGACGAAGTTAGTTGCAAATGAAATGTGTTGCGTTAATTCCCGTCAATTTCGTCGGTCACCATGACTGCAATTAATTTTATTGACGTAGCAGATAGAATGCTATGGTAAAAACTGCCATTAGTGCGGTCTTTGATACTTGATTGGAACTTTTGTGGGAATTTTTCGAATACGTTTTAGATGGTTTGCTCCGTTACATGCCGTGGAAATTGGCCGTCGCTATTTGTTGCTAAGAGTTCGTTTGCACATTGTCATGTACCACGTCAAATACTATGCCGGGATCATGGAGTAAATAATGCAGAACCCGGGTCGGAACTAGTTCTACTACCAGCTTCCTACCTTCCCTCACCAATAACTTCAATTTACATTTGAGTCCGTTTCGTTACTCAATCAAGCGCTCACCTATAAAGTTTTTTACTAGGTATTCCATTAGCGCATTATTTCGTTACGTCATCAGACCAAAACAAAGGCTTCGAAAGAACTAAGAATCGATTGTCTGGCGTTGTCTGGCGGGTTGACTAAAATTCTGAAACAAAGCCGCGTCTATCCAGATAAAACAGCTGTTAGGCACGTAATGGTGAACTTCTGAAACCAATGACATTCTAAACCTTAACCACCTCTACATAAGGCCTATTTAGCGTTAAATTACTATGGAAGTAGCTGAGTCGAACGGTTCTGTATTTTATAATAATGGGAATAAGGTTCTGATTCGAGTGTAAAGAAATGTAATCAGTTCCGTGATTTGTATCGCAGTATGCAAGGGATAGGATGAGGCTGAAGAAGATGGGATCGTCTGGATTTTTAATATCGCTGTCTGGTTAGCAACAATAGTAGTTATATAGATAGTAATATTATATATCACAAGCTGCGCCCCGCGGTTTCACCCGCGAAAGTCCCGACCCCGCGGGAATTTTTGGGATTAAATGTAGCCTATGTGTTATTCCAGGTCTCCAGGTATCTTCTATATTCCAAGTTTCATCGCATTTGGTTCAGTAGTTTTTGCGTGAAAGAGTAACAAAGTCACATACCTACATACATCCAAACTTTTGCGTTTATAATATTAGTAAGATAAGATTTTGTATCATTCACACGAAACCGATTTCCAAGCCACAGTAGAAAAAAATAGGCGTCTGAACGGATGATCTTTTATTGAACTGGATTACTAGCCTGACCTGTCAGAGCAGCTTTTTTGCATTGGGCTAAAATCTGTATGCGAAAAATAGATTTTGAAACATCAGTTTCAATTTTCAACTTAAAATCCCTCATTTAGAAAAAAAACTAATTGATATATGGACATTCCGTAGATGGTAGGTAAAGTTTTATCCATCGCACAGAAATGCGTGGTATTTGCTTATTTCACACTTGCATTTTCCATCAAGTTTCGCTCAAAATACGCCGCAAATACTGGTTTTTAAACACCATAATATTCTATTCCTGCACTTATTTCATACAATTTCAATGTAAAATTACTCCGTTATTATGACAGACTTGTCATGCATAACAGGCAAACACTTCTAGCTTAAACGAACTTATGATTTACAGCTCTTAAACTGGAAAATAGGCCTTAAGGTATTTGTCGATAAGAGTTATTGTGGTGGTGTTAGTGAAAGTTGTGGAGAGAGGACAGTTTCAAAGGCTCCAAGTTGTAGAATGGTAATGATGGAATGGATTCGTAAGTTGCATTGCTAATGCGTCGTATTAAATATGGATATTGTGGTCTGGAGATGGAGGTATGAATATTGATGGGGAATTGTTTTGGAGCACAATCTTTGAGCTTAAGTCCTTGTGCTATTAACGTAGCATGACGTATCAGTATATTGTCATTGAGCAAAAACCTCACGATGTTGCAAGTTATTCGTTCAACATTATGATTTTTTTATTTTAAAGGAGATTGCACTGTTTTGTAAGCATACCGCATATCCAATAGTTTATTGGTCACATTCTAGTAGAATACATACGTGAAAGGTACTGTAGGTACTTCGTCCTAAAGAACTCAACTAATTACAAGAGATGATTCACATAAGAACAGGTAATGGATGGGCCGGGACTTTTTGTATGACCAGGAGTCATAGGAGTCCACAATATCATCCTGTATCAATGAGTTCTTGTCTTCCGTATTAGGTTGTTCTTGAAGATATCCTTGCTCACTGTTGACTTACGGTCAACAGGGAAGGTGGGTACAGGGTAGACGAATCATCTTCCTCAGTGGCTACATCGGCCTACCTACACACAACACGGACTAGCCCGTTTGGGGCCACGATATAGATGGGTTCAGACCGGGGATGAAATCCATAATTTATCCAAATATTTACGTCCACGTTTGTATATTTATTTAAACACGCAAACACAACAAACGAAGTATATTTGTTCAGAAACGTCATCCTTGTTTTTCCGATTGTAAAAATATTTGGTTTAAACTGTGAAGGTCGGTCGAGTGCGAGTGCGAGTCATGTGCCCTATAATTTAACGTTACTCAATCGACCTTGACGTTAAAGCAATGACGTATTTCGGTCATCGGAAAATTGGCGAATTGACAGGATCCTGACTGACTTAATGTATAATTTCTGTGGACATCACACAAAACGTTATCTTAACTTACCATGAGGCGATGAACGACCGTTTAAGTGTGGATTTTTGCATTGCAAAAATCAACGTAGGTAGGTGTAAGAACAACGCAGAATCGCGGCTTGCGCGGGTGAAACCGCGGGGCGCAGCAAGTGTATAATATGTATGTATTTACAAAATAAAAATAAATTTACGTAGTATATCCAGTGTCTAGTCACCGTAACACAAGCTTAGCAGCTTACCACGGGGCTAGATGGCGCTGTGTGTTCGTCACAGAATTTATTTATTTAACTTCTAAAAAAATGCGAACCGTCACGGGACGCCTGATAGGTGTAAAACATTTGACAGATTTCATTTACATATAGCGTTGCGAGGCCTCGCCACGGCTAACGATTAGATTAACCCTTCGGAACCCGCCCTCCGATGAGAAGAAACCAAAAAACTTATCCACTGACATTGGTTACCTGTGTAAGTAACTGAAGTGTGTTTTAAAATGTATACCTCAAAGTAAATTTCGTAAACCATTCAAATAAAATGTCTGCGTAGCCTAGTTCGAAAACAAAAGCAATTGACGATTCGATTTGTTATGATTCTGAAAATAGTGGGACAATACGAGTAGAGTTTGTGGCAATCGTGATGGAATTTGCATTGTTTGTTAGCCACGGTTTTATGTCCAAATTGGACATGTCCACGTGAGTCCTACTAAGTTCCAAAGATACTTATAACAGTATCATTTTATTAGTCAAAATGAGCATGTTGGTCCGGAATGAAATAGTAGGTGTACCATTAGTAGCAGTCTGTTGTCAAAGCTATTTTAGCCATAGCTGTTTTCGACATTCAGTGTCTCTGCTGGTTTTTTGTATACCACGCAACGGATTCAGACAAATATTAATAATGGTATCTTTTTTCTCTTTGTTTAAAATCTATGCTTCTTCCTAGTTTCTTGCAGCACAGCGCGGCCTTTATCATTATCATACATTATCAAAAAAAATATTACAATGATGTAAACATCTTTCAGGTTCAATGTCATCTCAGGACAAGTTCATTTGGCATCAAACATCAAAAACTGAACAAAAAACTCGGAATATTTGTGTGCTGATCGAAGCTATCTTCTTCAGTAACTTCGGCTTGATCTTGGCCTGGTTTCATCCTGAATAATTGGATCGCCCGCGCCGTCACGTGATAGATCGCATATTGACGTGACCTGTTGAGTCGAATACGTTGGACTTATCTTGATGTCTTTATGCGACTGTCAATGACACAAACTTGAATCATTTGTTTGAAGAAAGTTTTTTACAAAGAGAAATGCAGCATCAAAAATTCTATAAACTTTATTTTTCAAATTTAAGCAAATTTTCGTTGATATTAAAAGCTTTGCTATCGGTGAAGAAATTCGATTTAAACCGTTGTCTTTAGCTTTGTCTTTTGTCTTGTTCGATTATGAGATTTATGACTCATGAATTTAGTCTTCTATACTTATTATAATAAAGGAAGAAAGAACAAAAAGTCTGTACTTGGAAGTAAATTTAACTTTTTTTCTAGAAGGCTTAGGCTTAGAATAAGCAGTAGAACAAAATTACATAATTTTTTAAATTAATGTCTGTGTCTGTTGGTCTGTTTATCTGTCTGTTCCTTATACAATTAAAAACTACTTATCCGATTGAAATCTGCATCGAAATCCAATTAGTAGAACCCGAGTAATGAACTGGTCGGTTCCATATCGTACAGCCAAACTAAGTACAATATGGAACCGACCAGTAAAACTGCCCGACTTCAGATGATAAAACAGTTTAATTAGTCGGTGGCGCTGTACCTATGTAGAGGTTATTTTGGTCTTTTTTATCAATTCTTTTTTTTTTGGTTGTTTTAAAAAAATTTTTTGTTGCTTTTTTGAAGTCGGTTTTTAAATTTTTAAATTATTTTTTTATTTTACCTTTTTTAGTATACCTACCTACCTAAAAATCAACAATATTGTTACCGTCATTTGAATTATGGAGGAGTTTGCTGATGAGAAGGTGGTTTCAGGTGCCCAATCAATCTGTACTTAGTTCTTTAGGGGTCTATTATTTTTGGTAGAAGCCCAAAAATGAGTCTTTTATTGAGTTCTGGGATATTATCCTGTCCATCATTCCGAAGATACTCATCACATCCTTACCAAACTTTTATGGAACCACCTCGGAGCTTCCACCTTTCCATTCAAAAAATAACTATATCAATCGGTCAAGCCATCTTCGTGTAATCGATGAACAATTGAATTGAATACAGCGTTTTAAGGAGCATTCCCGGTCCTCACTTCGAAGATCCTCATCAGATCCTCATAATTTTTTTATGGGACCATCTCGGAGCTCCCACCTTTCATTAAAAAAATAATCATCTCAATCGGTCAAGCCATCTTCGAGTAATCGATAAACAATTGGATTGATTAATGCGTTTTGAGGAGCATTTCCGTTCATCACTCCAAAGACCCTCATCAGATCCACATCAAATTTTTATGGGACCATCTTGGAGCTCCCATTTATCCCAAATATTATTTAAGATGATTATTAAAAAAAGAATCATCTTAATCGGTCAAGCCGTCTTCGAGTAATCGGTGATCAATGATCATACAAAAAAAAAATTATACATACAGACGAATTGATAACCTCCTCCTTTTTTTTGAAGTCGGTTAAAAATAAGTCTTCAATAAAAAAATCTACAAAATAACGTAAAAGATAGGTTAATCCTTCAAAAGGACAGTATATTTCTTTAAATATTTACTATTGATTGAAGTTGTCTTCGATCCAGCCCTTAACCGCATCTACAACCGCACTGTATAAAATATAAGTTATTAACTGCGTTTACATTATTATTAACGAATCAGAAACCAAAACCGAACCGGCTCTTTCTAATACAGTAATCTTAGTATATTTTCTAAATAAAATATGAATTACGCTACCACAGGCACAGGCATGCTAATGAACTGCTACACTTTCTTTGCCGATGTAATTTCACTGATTTCTCTCTGTGCCTGGATTTTTAATCCGTTGTAAGCCATCTTTTTCTGTGATATTTTACTTTTAGTTAAACTCTTAGATATTGGAAGACGTGCATGCTGCGCTTTTCTTGGAATGTCCAGCTTTAGCCGAGATAAGATTTGAAACTATTAGTATTACTATTTCATTAAAAACCGCACCTAGTGGTAAAATGTATGGAATAGGTGTGCTGGTTCTCCCACTTTAATATTATACATATAATATGTTCTACAACTTTCCGATTTCTATATTACTCCTAAACCTCTAATTATTCGTCTCTCACATTCACATCGAAACCAATTTCGCGACTGTCAAACGCCGATTTAATCTGTTCTAATTCTCCTCGGTATGAATTGATTAGCATTATATTTACCGTAGTATCGACACTGACACTTCTCACGGTCTCTGTTACATTGATTAGCATATTGTTTAGAGAATATATGTTTATATACACTAGATCTATGGCGCGGTTTCACCCGCAAAAGTCCCGATCCCGAGGGACTTTGCAAGGATCTACACACTTCACAATCAACGCACTCTCCTTTCATGTCTCTGCAATGAATAGTTAACGCTGTGCGTTGATACATCACATCAGTCAGCCAGGTCTTTGAATTTTATAAGTATAGATGGGGTATCTCAATATCGGAAATTAGAGTATTAAACGCTGTATTTTAAAGTGGCCCCAAGTTTAGGAATTTGAGAATTGCATAAAAATGCACTTTTTTTTAAATTCAATGCTTTTTTTTGTATTCGAGCCCACGACTACAGCCTGGAATACCGGCCTTAGTTCGAGGTGAGCTATAGGCCGAAGAAATACTAATAGTGGCCAGAATCTGTAGGCACCTTGTCTTACAAATGTGGTCTATTTTGTCTCTATGAACCTGCCTATCTCTAAAACCAGTTAGATAGAAAAGGATGTAGATTTTTATACTATTTAAGTCCAAATTGATGTCGACTAGTTTGCAAATATTATCATTTTTGATGGTCTTAACTTCCTGTCAGCTTCTTTTAGACAATCTGCCTATTTCCTTAAAAACAAAGTTTCTCAGTCACAATAATCTGATTTATTTTAAAAAAGAAAGTCGATGTCTAAATCATATAGCGAGTATAAGCAGAAACACGGTATGATCTTGATCATTTTGATACGTCGAATATAAAATGCTTATTTCCGAAAAACGAGAGGTAAAAAGAGAGGATAGAAGTAGCAGCTGTTCATTATTCTCATCTCAATCTGAACAGTAAAAGAGAAAGGCATATTATTATGTTTGTATCAACAGATAAATGAGTTATTTGAATGCGGAACTCAAATGACACGATGTCATTATTAAGACAATTGCAAGGACATTCTCGAGTTTTTGGCGGGAACTCGTTGAGGATGTGTGGTGCTAAATTTTCATTTTTGTGAAACCTAGTTCAAATGCGTGCAAATTGTTTAATTTCGGGGGCATATTAATCAATTTAGTTTCGTGAAGGTGTACAAGTGGAATGAAAGTGAAAATCGGTGCAAAACATTGACTTAGTGTTGTCTCCAAAGCTCCGTGAAGAATGTTTGTAAATGGCCTCCGTGTTTACAAATGATTCCCTAGACTTGACTTTAACTATGACGACTTGACTGTTTCGATGCAAATAACTTGCATAATATATTAATAATACTCGACACTGGCTAATTTCCTAATGGCCATAATCGGTTCACATCCGATAAGAAATAAAATAAAGGACATTCTCATATAGTAACTGCGACCAAGATTTCTGTGCAGACAGCGGTGGCGCTACTCTACTACAAAATTACTTATTTCTGTAAGTCGAAATTTAGTTCTGATTGAATACGTTTGAACAGATAAGTCGGTGTCAACTGGCACTGTATGTTTGTAGAGCACACATGTAAAATGTCAAACACATTAACACGCTCCCCGCCATCGCGCCAGTCACGTCCGACATCTCCTGTCAAGACTCAATAATTAATGTTGTACTATATTGATCGCTGCAGTTTTTTTGCTATAAGTTTGCTGCCTTTTTCCTTAATATCAAATGTACAAAAAGTGTGACCGGATTTTTTACTCGTTTCTTTAATGAGTTGTAGTTTCAAGGTTGTGTTTAAAACTGGTAGTATCTGTTTACAGACTAGATTCTTTGGAAGTTTTTTTTTACTGTAAAACAAGGTGAAATACCTGGCATTTAAGACTGGCTACCAACATAATATAGGTGCTAAGATAAGAGTTACACGAGTTTTAAATCGTACTAATATGTATGAGACTTTGACTTACTCAATCACGCAAAAACTACTGAACCGATTGCGATGAAACTGTAATATAACTAGAGACCTGGAATGAAATAACACACAGATAGGCTACTTTTTATCCCAGTTGGTTTTTTGGGGACTAACTTTTGTCCAAAAATCTTGGGAAGTGTGTTCTTTTCGTGCAGTAGGCAACAGATGAAAGATTTTATAAGAAAAAAATGGGATCGGGACTTACACGAAACAAACCGTAGAGCGCAGCTAGTGTAATATTAATATAGTATATTTAATCTATGGCTAAATTGATATATTTTTTACTGAAGTAGCGTTTGTTCGTAACAGTCGGTCCCCACAACCAGGCCTGTGGGCCACTCGTGTCGTCGGATTGGACACGCGCATTGACCTCGCGCGTGCGCGTGCGCCTGCGCCGGCTCTCCGCACTAACTATATCGATCGATTACTCGGGAACTATTACCGATTTTAATAATCGATTCTCGAAATAACGTGGCTTCTGGTTTCTTAAAAAATATGTGTATTTTTTATGCTATTCACAAATGGTTTCATTTTGTAATGATTCTCAGGTCATCAACACTTTGTTTGCTAAACGCCTATGTTCGTAATATAATCAGCATCACTATCCCTTATTCGTTCTCCACTGAGCATAGGCTTCCCCCATGCGCCGTCATCCCTGAATAGCGTTCCCGAGCCGCCTCCATGTCCCGACAGTAATGTGCTGCTAAACAAGAAAGCATGATCTTGATGATGAGCATGACGGCCTCTGTGACGCGGCGGGCGGACGACCATACTGCCTTCAGATTGCCGAATATCTCATGACTTTGGACCGTGGTGAGTCCTAGGACGTGTCGTTTTCCGACTAATTTTTTTCTTCATCCTATAAGCGACATTTTCTTTTGAAATAAAGTATCAAAACCGATATTATGCGAGTTCAAGAGGAAAGAGGTCGCAGCCAACTAAGCAATGAGTTGGCCCTTGATGCCACTCTTACAGGGCAGCAGGTATAGGTAGCTCAGTAAGTAGCTTGCTCAATTTTTGTTCCAACTCTTCGTGTAATTAGTATAATCATTGGTATTGTCTTAAGGGTCATCTCCCGGACTTGGTTCATCGACACACTAATTGTAGTGGATTATATTATATTTTTGAAATTCTTAACTACCTAATTGATTATATTATTATTTCTAGGACCATCGGCATCGTTGTCTATGGGTCCTTGTCGGACTATACAGAGAAATAAAGGGGTTTCTGATTGTTACCAATCAGAAAACAACTTAATGAAGTTTTCAAAAACTCAGTGAATAATAATCCTCGACTTTAAATAAGATACCTATGTAAACGAACCTATTATTTCAAATCCTTCCTACTAATATTATAAATCCGAAAATCTGTTTGTTTGTTTGTTTGTTTGTTTGTTTGTTTGTTTGTTTGTTTGTTTGTTCCCTCTTCACGGTCAAACGGCTCGACCGATTTGGATGAAAATTTGCATAGGGATAGTTTAAATTATGGAGAGTAACATAGGATACTTTTGAACCCGAAAATCCCGCGGGATCGGGACTTACGCGGGTGATAACTATTTATTAGATGAAAATTTGCATAGGGATAGTTTAAATGATGGAGAGTAACATAGGATACTTTTGATCCCGAAAATCCCGCGGGATCGGGACTTACGCGGGTGATAACTATTTATTAGATGAAAATTTGCATAGGGATAGTATAAATGATGGAGAGTAATATAGGATACTTTTGATCCCGAAAATCCCGCGGGATCGGGACTTACGCAAGTGATAACTTTTTCTTAGATGAAAATTTGCATAAGGATAGTTTAAGTGATAGAGAGTAACATAGGATACTTTTGATCCCGAAAATCCCGCGGGATCGGGACTTACGCGGGTGATAATATGAATGGATGAAAATTTGCATAGGGATAGTTTAAATGATGGAGAGTATCATAGGATACTTTTGATCCCGAAAATCCCGCGGGATCGGGACTTACGCATTTGATAACTATTTATTAGATGAAAATTTGCATAGGGATAGCTTAAGTGATAGAGAGTAACATAGGGTACTTTGATCCCGAAAATCCCGCGGGATCGGGACTTACGCAGGTAATAACTATTTCTTAGATGAAAATTTGCATAGGGATAGTTTAAGTGATAGAGAGTAACATAGGATACTTTTGATCTCGAAAATCCCGCTGGATCGGGACTTACGCGGGTGATAATATGAATGGATGAAAATTTGCATAAGGATAGTTTAAATGATGGAGAGTATCATAGGATACTTTTGATCCCGAAAATCCCGGATCGGGACTTACGCAGGTGATAACTATTTATTAGATGAAAATTTGCATAGGGATAGTTTAAGTGATAGAGAGTAACATAGGATACTTTTGATCCCGAAAATCCCGCGGGATCTGGAATTACGCAGGTGATAACTATTTATTAGATGAAAATTTGCATAGTGATAGTTTAAGTGATAGAGAGTAACATAGGATACTTTTGATCCCGAATATTCCGCGGGCTCGGGACTTACGCGGGTGATAATATTTATTGGATGAAAATTTGCATAGGGATAGTTTAAATGATGGAGAGTAACATAGGATACTTTTGATCCCGAAAATCCCGCAGGATCGGGACTTACGCGGGTGATAACCATTCAATGAATGAAAATCGACACAGGGGTAGGATAAGTGATGTAGAGTGGCATCATCATTCATCGTCATCCATCGTCATCGTCACTTACTGACGAAATAGAAACTTTAACTTACTTCACCTACCTACCGCAGTGCAATAATCCACACTTAAACGGACGACCAGGGAAGTACTGATGATGCCAGGCGCGGTAGCGCCTGGCTTCAACAGTACTTCAATGGGCGACCGTTTAAGTGTGGATTATTGCATTGCGGTAGGTAGGTGTTCGAACTACTTCGAACAACGCGGGATCGCGACTTGCGCGGGTGAAACCGCGGGGCGCAGCTAGTGGTACATAATCTAAGAACAACTGGTTTCATGCATTTCTTGTTTTAGAGAGAACAATGTTGTAAAACAGTTACCATTTCATTTATATACCCAAACCAAGGTGAGATATATTTTATTACTTACTAGTTGTGGTCAGCTGTTTCACTCGCCGAAATCATACTAATATTATAAAGGTTAATGTTTGTGTGTTTGTTGCTCCTTCACGCAAAAGTCGCTATACCAATTGCGATAAACTCGGTATGTAGATAGCTGGAGACCTAGAGCAGCATATCCCTTTCTATTCCGCAGGGATCGGAACCTACGCGCGTGAGTGCGCGGGACTCAGCTAGTATACCTATACAAATATTAGGCAGTCTATGTGTTATTGCACCGCCCGTTGGAATCTAAGCGTCAAACCACCCTAAGAATGTTCTTTTCTTTTCCAGATTTATCCAGAGACAAAAGATTTCTAAATAGGTAAGATACTTCCCTGTTATTAAAAACTTAGCAGCTAAAACTAAACCAAAAGATGTCGAGGACCACGATGATTTGAAAAAATAATAAATAATGACAGAAACACTCATCGATGACTTGACATCACTACTGAGTCAAAAAGCTAATAGAACCTTCGACATGACCGTCGCGGTGCTTTAACCAACTGAGCAACGTGAGCCACACTTTCATAAGGTCTCACTAAAACATTTTAGGTACCTTAAGAAGAAGATATGAAAAGTTGCAACATTCCTCAAATTACCCTACCCTTACGTGAAACATCATTGTCCATATAATAAGTAAAGATGCAAGTTATAAAATTATAACATTCTAGCGTTAGATGTCACGTACATTACACATAACATCCTAGATTGCTGGGAGGTACTTGCGAGTGTGAGCCATGAGCTTATAGCGGGCTGTTCTCTTGCCGTTACTGCAGTGACTAGTGTCCAGTGTGCAGTGCTAGTCTAATTTCTTTTGTGATATTTATTCTTCCTCTTAACTTTAGGTTTTGTTATTGACTTCCAACAGATCGACATATTTGATGATAAACTGTTTTTAGTTAATAGAAATCTTAGATTATACCTTAGTTGTAATTTAAAATAGTGGGCGTGTTGGTGTATACTGTAAGCTACTATTTGTCTTAAATAAATAAATAAATAAATAAATAAATTGTTACTTTAGTTTATTTGTAGAGCGGTGTTGGTCTAATGATAGATCCCGCCGGCTTTCATTCCGAAGGTCGTGGTTTCGAGTCCCGGCTTATCGCGCACCAATGTCTTTTTTCCTTTCGGAAAAGTTATGTGCGTTAATAACATCGCTCATACATAGGAAACCTACGGCTTAGTTAGCTCCAGACGTAACGTCCAGTTATTTTACTCTGGGCATGGCTGACTAAGCTGGGAGGATGGTATAGGTACTTGGGCAAACCTACTCCACCTAACAACGTCCCGGGCACTGCAGTGCCATAAAACAGCATGGATTAAAAGTTGCTTGCGCTGTATGAATCATCTAAAATTTAGATGAAAAAAAAGGCCAATTATTAGGTTTTGTAACTACTTAACCTTAATAATAAGGCTCAATTAAACAGAAACATATATAAATTGAATCGCTCTATTTATGTGCAGGGCGTAAGAAACTAAACAAATAAGTACACTTAAAAAATCAAAACAGGTAAAGTCAGAAATCGCAGAAATTGATTACAAAAATTTCTGTGACTCGTTTGGTGACCGTGGTGAAGGTGTTTTGTCTATGTTCCGATACGTAGAGCGGTGCAGCCACTAAAAAGACAGGTAGTTCCACAGCCGTTTTCTTAAAATGCGTAATTGTTTGACTAAAGTTAGATATATATTTTATTGGATGAAACCGCTCTCGCTTATCCCCGGTGCCGTCCCCAGTGGCATACTATACCGGGCGTGCGCTCGCGCCGACCCAAATACCCGGCTCTAACGGTGCGTGTCCAGTGTGCAGCGACCTTTATAGTGCGGATCTAGACTTCTCTGTGCTGTCAACGAGAGCCGGCCGAGTGTCGTGACGTCATTCTATCCATCCCGATACTTGATTGGGATCCTACATTATGATGGGGAAATCTGTGACCTACTTCACGCAAAAACAAAACTGAACTGTATTTTGAATATATTAAAGTTTGCTGGAGACATGGACAAACAGACTAATTGTTACTAACGTATTCTGATATTCAAATATAAATTAAATATTCCCCTGAGCGTGAAACCGCGGGTTGCGCATTTAAAATCTCAAACTAAAGTACTTACGTACCTACTTTGCTTTTTATTATAATTAAAAGCACAGAAAGAAATCAGTTCATGATATCAAGCTATAAGCAAACGTCGCGGTCGTTACCGGAATTAGTAATTTCGTATTCATGAAAACTCATAGGCAACTTTCTTAGAACAAGCTTCAACCAATCCCGAAACAATTGAATCTCCAAGCATCATCACATTCACATCCCACCCAAGACATCTGATTCATATCAGTTTAAACGTTCGATCAGATCACATAAACAGAAGGCTGGCTGATGTGTATGTTACATAAGTAC
Organism: Idaea dimidiata; assembly: GCA_949358125.1. NCBI lineage: Eukaryota > Metazoa > Arthropoda > Insecta > Lepidoptera > Geometridae > Idaea > Idaea dimidiata. Next base: position 220,010 of record OX442329.1, read on the forward strand.
ATACAACACAGAGAAATGGACAGTTACCGTTCGGTGCTATAATGGTGGTAGATAAGTTCATTGCCATACCGAGCTCAGTTCCACAAATAGAGCGAGGGGTTGCACCGAACGGGACTGATCTATTCTGATGTGTTGCATCAGAGATACAGTTTTAGGGCGTTGGTGGTTGAAAGCTTGAGACGTTCGGCTCAGTTTGGGCTCAAACTGTAACATTCCGAAACCTTATTTTTCACTGGCCTATCTGATTAACTGGCTAGTTTAATATGATTATTTCATTGACTCGGTTTCAAGCCAGTGGGAAAAAATCCTCGAAGAAGAAGGCTCGGCTACAGGCCAGTGGTTTGGATGTGAATATCGTATAACCTGATGAAACACTGACCCTGTCTGTGACCATTTATATTAGCCAAAAATCTTGACCAGTAATTGTAGGCCAATTTGATAGCGCAGCTGGTTCTTTCTTCTAACAACAATATCGGCGGCGTCTCTCGATTTATTCCCGATATAAACTTACTAAGACTCGACTGGTTTAAGCAATACCTCATTATAATGTCGCGATAATAACTCTGTGATTGACACCGACCGGTTCGTGCTCGCTTTCTGTGATGCTCATGCTTTCCTATCGAAGTATACGTGTAATGGATATACAGCAAATTGGATACATTTAACTAAGTATTTAGATTTCAAGAATGGTAGAGCCAAAGTAATGGGTTCGATTGATTGTAAAAAATACTTATTTGTGGAAAAATGTGTTTGAATTCAAACCAACATCCAGAAAACCGAAGGAAAATCTATCGACATATAGATTTGGCGTACCTCGTGGTGATACTCGTACCGGGTGACACCGAACCTTCTAAGGAATACAATTGTTGTGGACTTGTGGATGGTTCACTTGCCATAACTGATAATAATAATTAGCGTTTCTATTTGTGATGCTGAAACTAAGTTCACAAATTCCTTGCTCTGTTACTACGAACCCACGACAGAAGATCGGGAATTCAAAGAGCTTACGAATCTAATTTGTAGTCCCAAATTGGAGACGCAGTAAAACCGCGGGCGCAGCTAGTCGTTAATGAACTCTTTTCTATTCTATTAAAAGCCGGCAGCTAAATAGCAATTACATCAATCAATACCAATCAATGTTTATCATTTATATAAAGATTCATTGACTTGTACGTTTGAAAGTAAAAACCGTAAACCACATCGGAGAGTTCAAGAACCAGATCTGTTTCGAGTTCAACCTCAATAACTCAATATCAATCACCCATAAACACTGATTTATAATACGCGTGAAAATATAAGAAATCTAGTCCATGCCTGCGCCCGCGCACCCGCCCGTCAAGGTTTAATGATTTCATGACAAATCTACGAACTATACGATATTTGCAATTCATTCTGTTATTTATTATGGTTTTAAAGCATGTTGTGTGGTATAAGTTATTGGAAATTGGCGGCGATTAATCATCATCACACTTTTTTTTAATTTGCTTTTTACTTTCAACAATGGCCTCCTATTCTACTTATACTGATCCCCAGCTATGGCTGCTCAACTTGGTGTTGAGATCACTTAATAGTGATCACTTAATAGTGATCTCAACACCAAGTTGAGTTAAATAGTCTTAGTCAAATATTAATACAAAACACTAATATTTTGAATCGGCATTTGTGGTTATGAGAGATAATGTGATTATCGCCTTCTTTTCAATAAAAGTTATGAGTTTATAGTATGCGCATATAATTATGCGCACACATTATCTCTCATAACTACAAATGCCGATTCAAAATATTAGTGTTTTGTAATAATATTTGACTTTTTTGTCTTATTAAAAAATACATACTTTTTTATATTTATACTATACCACTACCTAACTTTTTACCCGAGAATCGAGCTCCCATTTGCAATTGGATTCAGCACGCGACAGAGGTAGTAGCAACGATAAAACTATTTAAAAACGTTATATTTAGATAAGTAGGTGCCATAGTTATAATTTAGCGGAGCTAGATGTTCCGACATTATTGTTACCTGCAAACTTCGTTGCAAGCTTCCTGTTTTCGGTTATAATAGTACTAGCTGCGCCCCGCGGTTTCACCCGCTAAGTCCCGTTCCCGCGGGAATATCGGGATAAAAAGTAGCCTATGTGTTAATCCAGGTCCCCAGCTACCTATAATCCAAGTTTCATCGCAATTAGTTAAGTAGTTTTTGCGTGAAACTAACAACCTCACATACATACAAACTTTCGCGTTTATAATATTAGTAAGATAAGATATGTACCAATGATATCCGCTTCATCTCCAATCTTGTACCCCACTTGAACCGTAAGAAGGCGCGTGTTGTGTACGACCTTACCATACCACTAGTACACCGTAACGAGACAAACGCTCTGGCTCTACAACTACATACCGAGTCGGTTGTTACGTGCCGTTAGTCGGACGGAGGGACGGTTGGTAAGACGCGGTGTGACTGCAGTCGTCGTCGTCGCCGTGTCGGGCGGCGGCGGCGGGCGAGTCTCGGCCAAATTATTACCGTTTACTGGGGTATTCGAGGTTGCTAAATTCCGCACCTAAAGCTCATCACATCACATCACTAACTCGCACTAATAACATGAACCTAGTAATATAGGAGTCGCTTGTTACTCTTTCAAGTAAATACTGCTTACTTGATAAGCCTTGGAAGGTTCTGAAGTGATGTTCTGATGCTAACGGAGATTGAGGTTGACTGAATCTAATGAGACCTAAGTTGTCCTAACCTAAGTTTCGGCACCATATAGGTTAAATTTCCAAAATTTTCAGTTGAAATTTTCATAGATAATGTGTTTTTTCGTAAAGAAATAAATAAAGCGGCTTCAACCTCATATGTAGAGTATTATAATGTTTTTAATACTTAGTGCTACTAATGTTGAAAGGGGCAAAGTATTCACAGCATCCTTAACAAAGTACCATAAAGAGTCGCGAAATACCAGCTATAATACTTGGTAAACTGTGGAATTATAAACAGGCAATAAAGTTAATGTGACACTAGCATTTCTACTATCTTCATATAATAGGATCAAATTGGCTGACCCGGAAACTATATTATACTAAGTGTATTTTTTAAAGGTTCATCGAACTTGTGTTATTTAGTACTCGCGCGAACCCAAGTTGGTGTTTAAGACTCGCCTACACAACTCGCATCTAGCCGATTGTTATCAATTAAATAACTAAACAAACCACTTTTATTTGTTGATTCTATTCCATCGTTTTACTATTAAAACAGAAAAACCCACGCTCGTGCTCAAATGAAATATTTTGTTTTGTGTTCTAGACATAATAAAATAGCTTGGAAAATGTGCAATCCATATTTGTTGAGTAAATAAGATGTTACGGGCACTTTTTCTAAAACCAAAATGGTTTTTGACCCAAAAATTAAACGATGCTTTTCAACATCCCTTTAGCATCATTTAATTATTCTCTCAAAATCACTAACACTTCTGAAGCTTTAGCGAAACGCTAGAAAATTTCCGTTATAGGATACGTACCCAGCACAATACTACAAGCCCGGAACTAACTAGGCATGTGATATGGGTATTAAATACTAGGTACTACTAATGGAACTAAGAACATAATGTATATTTTCTATGTTAACTATTTTCTAGAATGTAGAAACTTATCTAACACAGTTACAAAGTGTGGCTAAATTTAATTAACTGAAAACCGTAATGTTTTGCGGCGCCATTTGCAGTTATTAAGTGTGAATTGCGTAGTAGTCGAGGTTGAATTAAGGGCACAAGATGTTGCTGTTAAACCGTCCTAGCTGTAGGTATAGTATAGACAGATGGTGCCTGGTGCTGGTAGTGTCCCGCTGGTTTATTCGCGTACTTCCAAGTAGGTATGCAGTTAGATATCATATGATTTGGTTTATCACTAAGGGTGGTAATTTAAATTTCATTAAAACATCAGTGCAAATTGTAAATAATACTCTCAAAATGAAACTTTTGTCATACATAATGCCTACTATATTACTGGGTGAATCATTTCGATGGGTTTTCAGGAACCTTGCCTTTTTGCGAAAACTCAAACACCCTATATTTTGTACCGACTGATAGTGTTACCTACTGATAAAGATCAAATCCTGGAAACAAACATATTGTGTTAAATTGAGAGAAATGTCTATATTTAATAAAAAAAAAAAAAAAATTTTAACAACAAGAAGTTTCTAACTATTCTAACTGTTCAAAATGGTATCCATCAAGGATCAAAACTCATGCTTTGAACTGTGTGCAAATATTGTGAAATGGGAACGTGATCTGTAACGATGAAAAATGCTAGTGCAGTCATTTAAATCGAGTAGGTCGTTGTAATAGATACGGATAATGCACGAGTACGTGCACGTACGTACAGAATGCTTGCCTATTTCATATTTTTATAAAAAGATTTACCATACTGTGTTTGTTTCCAGGTCGGTACAATAATATAATTTACACGCAAATATTGACGGCATGCTCACCGGCCACCGGCCACCGGCAGACGAACCAGCAGCATAGCTTTTGTATATACCGAGATATAACAAATAGAGGTCGCTATATACGTGATGTGTCGATTTCAAATAATAATCCCTAATTTAGAAGCACTCACCTCAGTAATACCATCGGATATTTACAGATTAAAGAACCATCGTGTAACCTTCACCTTAAAAACCGCCATAGCCATTATTGAAGTACGTACTAAGTAGGCCCGTTGATTTGCAACTGCTTTTACGCGAGCGAAGGGAGCAACTAGGCTAGGTTAGATTAATGAAAATATACGGTTTGATACCGTAGTTTATTGCTTCGATTGTCACCGGAGAAAACGTTATGTTGTTACCGGTAGGTACCAGGCGACAATAGGTCTAAAGGAATGATTTAGATGGAGAAATGTGGGAGCCCTTTCAGTCGAAGATCGTAAGAGATAATAGCTCGTATCTTAATTGTTAATCAAATGAGTTCGGTTTTCAATGTTAGTTTAATTTAATAACAGTTCCTGTAACTGTGGTTAAAGCAGAACTAAGTAGCTTTGAACTCATAAACTAAGGAAATGTTAGCTTTGAACGCTAGTCGCCAGCGTCCATTCACACAGTAATCAACCGAGCAATAGTTACCGCAACAAAGTAGTAGAAATGATTACTGGACACATGTAAAGGACGAGATCTAGTGTGTCAGTGTAGCGCTGGGTCCAGGGTAGGATATCTGGCGCCAGCTACTGTATGTATTAATGCCTTAACTGGCTGACTGTCCTGTCAGATTGCACCTATTTTATTTATATTGTAAATCGATCGGCTCGGTAACGGGCAACAAGTGAATGGACTCACTATTAAGAAAGTATAAATTCCCGTACAAGGTCCTGTCAACACTAAAGCCACATCGAATAGCTAACGAATTGCGAACTTCCCCCGCCTTCCTTCAGTCTGCTAACAAAAGATACTCTCAAGAACAGTTAGTCAGAGCTCGCTGTTAAAGAATCGAGAAGACATTAACCCAATTACGAGATGGAAGCGAAGCAATCGAAACATCCTTAAATACAGCTCTCGTTCATTTTGAGTCATGCAGGAAGATGGAAATAATGACCTGGTATCGTTGGCGAGTGTCGATGTCTCGGTACGATTTCGTTTTGGGGCAAGCGTCTGCGACCTTTGTGTTTACATCATTTCATTTGCAGTGTTGTGCATCCCATGAAGCTATGTTTTAACACGTGTTTACTTACTAAGGTACAACCAGAGATATGTAAAAACTTCTAGATACGTAATAGGGCAAATTTCTTGGCTACACAAATGCAAGCTATCTAGCCAGAGAAGTCTTAGTTCCATCCCAGCTCACGTCACGATCACCCGCTTGTTGATACACAGTACATTTAGTTCACTTTCACAACATTATTCACAGACAACAATGCCTTCGTGCGTATTTAGGCGATGCACGAATAGTTTATTTTTTGAAAAAGTTTTTTTTCCAAAAACTCAACGAAGTTTTTGACTTTGACGTTTTATCATTCTCTCCTAACCGCTATGAGATGTCATAATAATATTATGACATCTCTTTCTTACGTCATGCAAGTAGCATTGAGTCTTTATGTTTTAGAAAGAGATAACAATAGTTTCGTCTATTTCTTCTTTAAATTATGTGAATGAATATAAATAATGAGGTTGTATAGCATAAAATTGTGCCGCTTTTCAATAATGATTTGTTCTGCAATGGCGTCTCTATAACTTTAATAGACTCATTGGGTACAACGGTTATTGACGTCGCAGTTACCGCAGTCTAGTCACATGAAGCCGCGATGTGAATGTCACACCACAGATATTGTAATTGTGAGGAGCCTAATGCCCTAGCCGCGCCCATAAGGACCTAAGTAGCGAATCTGACAATAAATATAAAATTACGCTTTGGTTGCTTTATTGACTGCATATTGTAATGTAATGCTTCCACGTTGAATATGGAGTCGCGTAGGCAGTTGCATCTGGCTTGTTTGCTTTTCGATGTCGTCAACAAAGGTAAACCCGATTACCTCTACGCTAAGCTTAACTTTTCTTCCTTTGGAAACAGGTATGAAGTACGTGAGGTGCGGGATACCATGTTTGCCTATCATCACAGAACTGCGGCATTCGCTGGCAGTTTCCGCTATCTGTCAACCAAATGTTGGAATAATATTCCTCCACCTCTTAAGCGTCTTAAGTCCAAATATTCCTTCAGAATTAAATACAAGAAAATTTTACTTGAAAGACAAAATTTAGGGATACCACGTGGTTGGCTGTTAGCGGACTTTGCTGTTTGAGTCGTCGAAATTTCTATTTATCTTTTATATTTATTTTACTTATTGTGATGATTTTGTATTGTATTTTATATACGTTAATTACCTAATTAGAATACCATATATATTCGTCTCTATTATTGTATTAATTTATAACCTTAAATTATCCTAAGTATGATTATTTGATATTATTATTTATTTTTTCTCTTACACTATCTTTTATATATCTAGGTTGGATCATGCTAAATTTTGTTGTGATCAATGGTCTACAATCCCTTGGGTGATGACAGAAAATCAGTGTTCGCTCTAACGAGTGAATCATACACTGAGTCATGGCCCATTGTCCTGCTGCAACACACACATGTTGTATTTGGTCTTAGACGTTGCCTACCTACATTTTAAGATTGATATTTTATGTTTTTGTACGACTATGTGTGTGTAACTTTAGAACAAATAAACTTTTTTTCTATTCTATTCTATTCTATTCTAATGTAAAATAATTGATAAAACTTTGGATAGACGATCGATAATGTGTGTAGTAAAATATATCCGATCGAGCTCCTTGCTTCTTACCTGTGCGTTGTTACCTGATAACAGTGGTTAGGTCGAGTTAGAGGCCTAAAGGCGACCTAACTTTAACCTGCTTCACTTAAGAAAAACAACTCAAAATAATCGTTGCATGACTGCTGCACAGGCAATAGCTATTGACGGTCACATCCTTGTTTTATAGCTAATCCACGCTGTAAACTACATAATAATGTAGTTGACGTGTATTACATGCGATTACGACATCCAGAACACCAAGTTTAATCAAATAAAGGGCGTTAAAAGTTTGAAACTACCCATAAAGCGATATAAACTCGGTTTTAATACGAAAACCGTACGTTAGCGCGGTAATAACAAGGTAACTGACACATCAACGTAGTTATTCTATGAATTTAACTTCATTTCGACATTTTATTTTTAATACAGTCGTTAAATTTAAATTAGGCTCCTTTTATATTTCTCTATTAGGTACTGTTACTATGTCGTACTCGGTAGGCAAATAATAGTATAGGTAGTATACTTTTAACCACATTTTCATTTATAGGTAAGTACTTATATTTTTGAATTGTCGAACAAAATCTAAAGAAAATGGCTATAAATCAGTCAAAATCACCTTATAAGGTATACAGTGCAGCAGTGTATACAGTGCAGCAGTGCATAAACTGCATTTTTGGTGGAGTGGACAATTATTGAAATTCATTACCATTAAATCTCTCCCCTTAAAAAATAGTAAAGAAACGTAGCACTTTCATATTAAATAATGTCGATCCCATGGCGGCCCACGCTCATAGTGGTCTAGTTTTGTTTTTATTTAACTTTCTGAATTTTTCAATAGAGTTTTCATTAATTATTTGCTTACATAGGTCAATTTTGTCTTTTGGGGGGTATTATTTTCCACATAATAAGACGGAAGAGGGGTATGCATTTTATAATTGTGCTTTATACATTGCTCTATTAGCTTTTCTTTAAATTGTAAGCATAAGGCTTAAACAAATTCCTCGAATCACAAACCCCGTCACTACAATACGTTATGAAAGACCTTTGATCCCCATCCTTCAGCTGTCTATCTGATAGATCGATCCATCCATAGTTAGCTACAGTTTACAACAAATAGAGTAGCCAGGCTAATGTTGTATGTGCACTAACAACCCTGACCGATGTGATGGACGGTCTACTTCTTCGTCTGGAACATGAACAAACCGCTGCCGTTTTAACATTGAGATATTGAATAGTACTCTAATTAGAATAGTAAGTAGAGGTGTTGTCTTAAACATATTCCATGTTCTTTTTACGCGCAACAAATATAAATAATTGCTGCAGCGCTGACAATATTGTTACGTCCATTGTAAACATGGAAATGACATTTGCTGTGGATGGATGGATGCTTCGACGATGCGATGTGGAAGAATGTCGCATAAACTGTCAACAGTATCATCCTTCTGATAACTAGTTATTGTCACGGCCAGTATTTTCTACAAGATGTATCTCAAACGTTGTGAAATTGACGTTAAATAAATAAATATTACCTACATGACATTACACACAGCGCAAGTAAATATAAAAGTATTTACAGAAAAAAAGTTTTATCTATACTAAAATTCATCAACATCGGTTCAGCGGTTTCGCTGTGAAAACGTAAATGACAGACAGATTTACATTCGCATTTATATTATTAGTATAGAAGATTTAATAGGAAAATTAGTTATAATAAGTATATAATTAGGTAATATAACGCCAATCGCACACTTTCTGACCGCGAGCCCTGCGCTCTGCGTACACGCATGTCGTCAGATATCATCTGTCAACTTTCTATGGTAGGTGTAGGTACACTGCACTGGCACACGCGCTTTCTATGCGCTGCTTCGGTCAGAGGATAGTCGTTTATTCAGATTTTGGTTAATCTTACGCGATTAATTTATAAGAAACGAGAGCGGGTTTTATCTAGTGGTAGATAACTGGATCTCATCCCGAAGTGCGTAGGTTTGTACTGCGGCTCTGTTGCTGCTGACTTATTTCCTCTGGGCATGATCGACTACCTAGGCCAAGAGGATGGTATTGATGCTAGACAAGCCTACTCCGTCATGTCACAGGCGTGACGTCAGCTATAAATAGCTTAATGAAAAGATACGGACGCTGTATCATCTGGATGAGACATAAAGGCCAATATCCAAGATCAAAATCAAAGGACTCGTCTGTTCCGATACGTAGACCGATGCAGCAGTGCAGTCGGTGCACTATGAAAGGCAGGTAGAATATTTTCCACTGCCGTGTCTTCCTGTATTCTAGATGAGCGTGCTAGATCTCAAACCATAATAGCGGCTAGTAGCAGGTGAGATAGTGGTTAAAGCTTTCATCTATCGTTTATTAAATGAAAAATGTATGTAAGGACCGTTTTTCTGTAAACAATGTGTACCGCTAGCTTGCATCCTGCATAATTGAAGCCACGCAGCAATGTTACCAGCGTAGGTGTGACATAAAACGAATTTGGTAGTATCTAAGTAACATTATCAAGTCCACGCGTGGGCGTCTCAGAGGATTATAAGACGCAACTAATGTCAGGCTCATTACAAATAACACGCTCGGTAATGATCGTCTGTACAAGGTTTTGCATTGAATTGTTTCGTCAATGTGCCGAGAACATAATTTAACTTCATAAGTAGGTATGTATACTCGTATTTATGTAAGACAAATTAGAATTGAAAAATATTAATAGGGACAATAGTATACGAATAACTTTTTGAAGACCAAATAATCTAAACATACATATTTTTGTTCGCATTGTTCGTGTAGAAGAGAACATACGTTGCAACTTGCAAAGTCTTTACCATTTGGTGACATCAGCAGCCCTAGACACCATTCTTATCGATTAACGAAATTGCAATCGACAGTTTTTTTTTGGATGAAATTGACATAAGTTCGCGAAAAGTCACGTGACTTCTCGCGAATTTATATATCAATTTCGTACAAAAAAAATCTGTCGATTAGCGATTTCGTTATTCGATGTGAATGTTGTATAGGGCTGCAGGTCGGGCAAAGTTAGAATCCGCATCTGCTAGATCATCACAACAATTTTACGCTATCCAAAACCATTAAATATTTCAATCCCCTAGCTGTCTTCGAGTTATCGGTGAACAAACTTATAAAATTCAACTTCGGTTTGTGGAAAATCGGTTAAAAAGAAACCATTACAAAATCCAGTATCGATTGAGAATGATACCTACAATAGCTACCAGTGAGTGTCTGCACCTGTACGTACCTACTTAATGTAGGAATCGATCACATCCCGTAAATAAATCGAAATCTCTATAAATATCAGTTCGCTCATTCCGGTGCGCAAGAGTCTGTAAATACGATACTTTAATGGGTTCATCCGCTTTTAAACAGATCTAAATAGAAGTGATGTGATTGTTGCCGTAACAACCGACTATACCAAGTACATACTTGTTTTTTGCATTTACAATTATATGGATAACTCTTTATTTAGCAGAGTACATGCGTGTTATGTTTGTTGAACATTATCCCGCCATAATTCCCTTATTTCCCCCAGTACCCGGTCCACTACCATTCCTTCTCCATCGCCGAGTAGTAAATAGTTTCTACCCTATAGCTCATAGATATCTATGGTTGTTCTTGGCTGCACTTAAATATTGCACGACATTACACTCTAGCCCAAAACTAAGATCGAGGCGTGTGCTTTTTATCGGTTGTCTAGTACCCGTTACTAGACAACGGATATACTAATGATATACTAATTATTATCTTTTTCTTAAAAACATACAAATGATAAATATGAAACACCCAGACAGAAATAGATACAAATATTTATTTTTATGTATAAATACCTGCACCCGCACTGAACCCGCAGCCTTCAGCACTGCAGTCAGGCCTTCCCCCGACGCGCCACTGAGGTCGTCAGAGAGGTACGTGTACTGGCTTTAAGTCCGGGGCTCCATAACCCCGCGATACTCGACGTATAACAGACAAAATATATAAAATATTTTCTATATCTCGCACAATAAAATGTTATGAAATTCCATATTCTCTCGAGTAGGCAGATATACGAAAGATTATATTATTATTATCTACAGTCCGAATCTAAACGCTTTTTAATGTCAATCGGATAGGTTTACGAGCACCACAATCCGCTAATCTCATTATAATTTCGTTATTTGTTACAGGTACGTTGACCCCTTTGGATACATTATACTCGCACCAAATTTATGTAAGAATACTTTTATTTATACCTAATAGTACTTACCCCCCTGTAGTGTTTTCTATAAAACTATATTTATTTATTTGGTACACCGACAGTAACACATATTGATACACTATAGCATCTCAGTTTTAAAGGGATATTTACCATGAATCGTGAACGAGCCAGTTGCCATAAAAATATGAAAACTAGATAATTATTCCGTTATTAAATAATATTTATAGCATACAAGTCGTGTCCCCATCGTCGACTAAACACAGAATCAGTAATAGAACCCTGTCACTCAGAATTTGAGATCCAGTTGAAGAATAAATAGATATTATATATTATAGAGGTAACGCGCCGTGCAGGGAATACTCTAGCATTACATAAATGTGTGGGAGTAGTAGCATATTTGTAATGCTAGAGCAGCTATCTATGCACTGCGTCACACACAGTCGGCGCGGGCGTCGCGTCGCATCGGTCGCGGTTCCGCTACCGTTCCGCGCATCTCCGTCCGTGTAGACAGGTAACAGATCGGTATTTTCTCCTCCAAACTTTTATTACTCGCCGGCACTCCAGTAGCAGTAAAATTAACTAATTTATGGCTCCACTATAACCTCTTATCTCTGCATGATAAGTAGTAAACAAGCGTCCGCGCAGACCGCACACTTGTCGAATACCGATACTTGGTTAGCTAGATATCTAGACAAACATTTGAAAACGGCTACCTATATACGCCACATTACAACTCCATTTTTATAGTACACTCATAGGTGTAACGAATATAGTTATTTAGAGTTTGTAATACAATACCATGTTATGTCGCGGTCGCGAGGGGATTGAAAAATGAAACTATTTCAACAAATTGTGGGAATGTAAAAAGTTTACTTGAATACGAATGAAGACAATCGACTTTTGCTTGGTAACATGTATGTATGTAATATACTCGTATTTTTGGGGGTAATCTCCCCAAAAATACGACTAAACGGGTACGGAAATACGGGTAAACTACAAAACCGATTTAAAAAATTCTTTCACATATAGATAGCTGCATTATCGAGAAGTAACAGTATCAAGGGATACTGCGGGACGCAGCTAGTCGAAAATAAAGTAAAAATTTGGAAGTGTCTCCGTTTTGATTATCCTTTGTTTCCAATAATTCTAATGTGACGTTACTGAATAGTGATGGCACCAGTACCCATATTATCTATCTGTTGACGTCTGACAATAGTGGAAAATGACAGTCACTATACACTACATTGCTGCTTTGAAGTAGTCACCGGTAATAACCACGTTACGTTAAAACAGCACTGTACTGCATAGTGCCTGTCTTTTCCAATGTTGTCAGACATCCACCGAATAGATAATATGGTGGGTGTGTTGTGTGTGATGTCATAGCAGTGCAGGCTATAGTGCAGGGTGCTGGGTGACGGTTAGCCCGGTTTCTTTTTAACTATCGACGAATTGTCCGCCGACAAGTCCGTGGTCTGCCGAGTCTAAAGCCACGACAGACCACTATAATAGTCACGATACATTTAATTAACCACTTATATGTACTTAGACAGACGTTGTAGATTTTATCACGGATTTAATAAAATAACTTGATATTAATTTCCTTTGCGTTGATTGAGATTTAGTTTTAATTAAGTTTGATGTACGACGCGAACGGGCCTGTGAATACTTTTGTAATGGTAGGCTTTTTATACAACACTCAAACATACTTTACCGCGGTAAAGTAAGGTAGACGCAGCAGCGCCTGGCATCATCAGTACTTCAATGGGCGAACGTTTAAGTGTGGATTTTTGCATTGCGGTAGGTAGGTGTTCGAACAACGCGGGATCGCAACTTACGCGGGTGAATTCGCGGGGCGCAGCTAGTAAATAGAATCTAACTAAGAGGTATCTCTTTTCATATTGTTTTGAAAGTGCGTGGTTGAGCAAATCCAATTAAACTAAAGTTAGTAATATAATAAGTTATAGTTATATGTTATGTGATTAGCTTACAAATTGCCAGCCGGCGCGGCCGTGGCGCCTGAGTCACCTGACCTGCGACATTTTGATAATATTAATAAGATGACCCGTTTCCGACCTTCGGAGGAGCTCAACTATTGCAAATGGTCATTATAATTAATAGGATATTTGTTAATCTAATTAAACATATATTATGTATCAACATAAGTTAAAAACCTTTTAGATTCGTTTATTAAAACAAGCTAAAATGTTGCCTAGTTTTTTTTATAGAACTACTAGCTGCGCTCCGCGGTTTCACCCGCGCAAGTCGCGATCTCGCGTTGTTCGAACACCTACCTGCTGCAGTGCAAAAATCCACACTTATTTTAAATGATGGAGAGTAACATAGGATACTTTTGATCCCGAAAATCCCGTGGGATCGGGACTTACGCGGGTGATAACTATTTATTGGATGAAAATTTGCATAGAGATACTTTAAATGATGGAGAGTACCATAGGTTACTTTTGATCCCGAAAATCCCGCAGGATACTGAAGTCGCCCATTGAAGTACTGTGGAAGCCAGGCGCTACCGCGGCGCCTGGTATCATCAGTACTTCCCTGGTCGTCCGTTTAAGTGTGGATTTTTGCACTGCAGTAGGTAGGTGAAGTAAGGTAAAGATTGTATGTCAGTATCCTGCGGGATTTTCGGGATCAAAAGTAACCTATGGTACTCTCCATCATTTAAAGTATCTCTATGCAAATTTTCATTCAATATATAGTTATCACCCGCGTAAGTCCCGATCCCGCGGGATTTTCGGGATCAAAAGTATCCTATGTTACTCTCCATCATTTAAAATATCCCTTTGCAAATTTTCGGCGGGGATGGCGGGGATGGACAAGGTTGTCGTTCACATTGACGCACGACATGTTGTCCAACTGTCGCCTAGTGAAGACGTGCTTCAAGTGATGGTATTGACTCGCTCTTGTCTGTCATTTTAAACGTCTCTGCGAAATTTTTACAGACCTAAGCAAAAGTCATCGATTTTCATTGGATTTGCTTATGTCCTAATCACGCAAGACTATTGAACCGATCGCGATGCAATTCGGTATAGATATGCAGATAGCTGGAAATCTGGATTAATACATCTGATTTCTACCCGGATATTCTCGCGGAATATGAAGAACCCGCGGGACTATGCTATTATCTCATATCGCCGACCAATAAGGTGCAGTTGAATATCGTATTATACGGCTCCTTAGATGAATGGAAGTAACATAAAGGTATTTACCGTTTACGTTACGTAAACCCCTCGAGTTGTTGATGGACTTATCGGAGAGAAACTTTAAATGACTGTTAATATCAAGTTAATATAATCTCAAAATAAAAGTCAACTGCCTAATGCTGTCAAGATAACCTGTTGTCACGCTGATGGGCAGTTTCTGAAAGTCGGTCGTTAGCTAATGCCTAAGTAAAAGTAATATAGGTACTCGGTTCATTAGATTTTAGACAAAATTTAGCCGCAACTAGTCGCTACCAGCTGCTTTACCCGATCTCGCCGGAACATCAAGTTTTCATTAATTATCATTATTTACTATCACCGGTCTGTTATTGTAACAATCTTTACGATCAATATGGCACGAACTTTTTTCATATAAAAATTACACTCAAAAAAATCAATTTCGAAACCTCATAAAGAATGTAATTAAATAAAAATCCAATGAATTTGGCCTTTGCTTCCAATTAATAAAAGCTAGGTGTGAGTGTGAGACACTACTCATGCGCCTGCATGTGTTAGCCGCGGCCCGCGGGTAATGCAATAGCTGGCAACATCCGTCGAGAGAGAGTTGCAACACGCCCGCGCCCGCGCCCGTGCCTGCGCCCGCGCCTGCGCTGTTATTGCCAATGTATGAAAATGAAATACCAACCTAGAACATTTCATACATTTTACGTGCGGATCAAATACAACGGGGTATTCGCTGTCCGTGCGAGAACAGGCCTGCTAATGAAATAAATTTTAATAAAAAATCCCCGACTAGATACTTTCAAAAAACACACATACATACCTAAAAAAAAAATAACTCTGTTTTTAATATTTTTTATTATTTGAAGTTACTTAAATTATAATTCTTTTTTAATTTATATTTTTTTACTATCAGGATGGTTTAGGTCCAGAGGAAAAGAGGCCTCGGTAATTTTCAAAATCAAACACAACCAAATTTAAATTCCTTCGAAAAAAAAAATTAAAACATTGTGATGTTTTACTTCGGCGGTGCTACATTTTATTGGACAGATATGTTTTATCTACAGATTTAAGAATTAGTTGTTAAGTAAACAAATAAACAATTTTCCAAGAAACATTGTCAAGCTGGGACAAAGGTTATCGTATCAGTTATGGTAATACGAGTCTGTAATGTCGTACGAAACTTGCACAATTACAATTTGTACTGCAGTTGGCGGATACTAAACTTGTGACCCCACCAATCAACAAACCGACCAACCGACGACGATAGTTCCGGACTTGGAAAGGTTACTCGAATGTTTGTTATACTCGAGGAAAGCGGAATCTATACCGTATTCGTTCGCAGCTACCACTATAATGTTCAATCAATCAATCAATCATTTATTTGCGAATAAAGGTTACAAAGATGTTATAAAATAATAAGTGTTCTCTCTATTCTACCCATTAGGTGTGCAAATTACAATTAGGATAATATTATGTCATTTATTTTCATATTATTACTATTGTTTACTTCAAATACAATAAGAGCATTTTTCCGTTTCTAAAGTTAATTTCTGTTAAATAGATACATCGTCAAAAATTATAAATTGAAAACAAGAGATATATTAAATTTTTGTTAGGAATTTACTTTTAAAGTTTCTCTCTAAAAGTCATATATTCGTTTAAATAATAAAAACACTTTTCCAACAACCATTTGGTAAGTCTGCTTTTGAAAAGGTTTAGCGGCAAGTCTTTAAATCTATTAGGAAGTTTGTTATAGACAGCAATCGCATTTATAAACGAGTTTTTCTGATGTAATTTTATTTTGTATTTCGGATAGTGAAGTAGAAACAAATCTCTAGAGTCGGCTTTCTTATTAACTACTACCTCATGTTGAAGTCTGAAATATTGCGGGTGCTGCCTTCATATAGATAGAGACTGAGGTAATAGCATAATATCGATTAAAATCCCTAAAACAAACACGAGAAACCGAGGATTATTATAGCTGGGTTTCTAGTAGTAGAAAAGTACAATTCGTTTTCGAACCTCAAAAATAATTAAAAACATTGCGAAACGTTAAAAAAAAGTTGGCGAGCTTTTGAAAAATTTGTCAAGGATCTCAAGCATGGAACTACTGTTCCATGCTTGAGCATGGAACTACTGCTCCAATACTACAATTTGGCAAAATTTTGCAAATACAGCCAGCATCCTTGGCTCGTTTGCACCGGGTACCATCGGGGGCGGCTTATTTGACTGATTATGTGTGATTGTTGTGTTTGCATTTTGTGACATAAATAAATGATTCAACCGAAATAAGCAGCAAGATTCGTGTATTGAGAAAAGGCGACGCGACGCGACGTTAAGACGACTTCCTGTGTGCGGATGAGGTCCCGCTATCTCGTACCAATTTCACAGCCTCACTCGTGTCGTGTACTTGTGTAGCCGATCGCAGAGACATTTGCTGAGACTTCAGATGTAGGTCAAGTACTTTTCATATTAGTATCGTTTATAGGTATACCTACCTACGATTTTAAACTAACATTGTAATGTTAATAAAAATCGCCAGTAATTACAACTGGCTGATTCATTCATTTATTTATTTTATTTAATATAGCTCACGTAGCTTACAATTCTGTTAGGGTTAAACAGAATTGTAAGCTACGTGAGCTTGTAACAGAGCGCTATTACAAAGTTTTTGTCCAAATTATAACCCTATACTGATGTCGTGAACAAACCAGTTGCAATTACTGGCGAAATATCGAGCTCTGTAAATAACAAATTAAAACATGGTAAATACTCCGTTATTTAATAGGTAATATTTGTTGTAAGTATCGGTAATATTTAAGACTTTTCTAAAGTGTTTGGAAAAAATAGGTTTTTTTTTTTTGCGTTATTGCATTGTAATTGAAACTAGTGGATCTATGGGATCCCCTTTCACCACGTTAGACGACGCTTTATTCTTTTAGTTTCACATATAAGCACAAAGTTAAATATGTGGTTATTAAAAACAATAAGTTATAAATGAATTTAAATATATTATGGGAAACTTGAGTTTCCAAGACATGAGAAAATAGTTCCAGTAATCTAATATCTATAATATGCATTGTTCTGACTGACTGACTGACTGATGGATCAATACGCAGCCTAAACCGCTGGAAGTGGTGAGCTGAAATTTGGCGAGTGTGTTATTTATATGATGGAGACAGGATCGGGATTTACGCGGGTGAAACCGCGGGACGAAGCTAATATTTGATTATTGAAACTAATCTAGGTAATTAAGGACATATCTACAAGACCTAAATAACTAAGTGACTTTGTTTAACACTATCTTATCTCGAGATGAAGTTGTTCTATTATAATATTTCCTTCAAAACTGGGTTAATTTAGTATTTTCTAAATGCCTAATGATGACAATTTCTGAGTAGATAGGTCTTTGTTACCGTCGTAGTTAAGGAAGTAAATAGCAAAATATATAATTTGGCTTACTTTTGTTTACGACTTTTTTTACTGGATGACAGTTTTTTTCGTTCGTTTGTAGAATTAAAATAAGGCTTCAGGTTCAGGCTACCCGTAAAATATATATTTTACGCTATAAAATACAAAGTCCTAACAGAATCACTGATTGATTGAACTTATATCATCGTACTGCCTAAACCGCTGATCCTAGTCCTTGACACTTGAAATATGGACGAGGCCAAGGAAGGGTTAATAAAAATCCCACGGGTACGCGGCGTGTCGCGGGTGAGACTGTCTGACACTTCAGGACCAATAGCTACCTGATGTGAACGACCACATGCCGACGTCTGAGACCTTGCAGCAATATAATTATGTGCTGTAGAATATAGATAGTAATAATAAAACGGCGCAGTTTGTTAATCTTCTTTTGTTTACATTACGTTTATTTACATTAGTTAACTCATGAAATCCGAAAATAAACAGTTTCAACTAGAATGAACCAGGAAACAAGCGTCCTTGAATGTACTCGTAATAAAAACTATCTGTCACGTTACAAACGAACATGTAATATTACATCATTGACTATTTCGAAATTCTTACCTAGTGCACGACTTTGGACTGAAATAACTGACTGGATTCGAACTTACAACCGCTGTAGATGCCAAGAATCTAAAAAAATATATATTATTAGATCCTTTAAAATATATAAATTCACCAACAGAAGGCGACAATTTTCAATGAAATCTAAATGATATAAAGTCATTTCTTTGTTTTGTTGCTCAAGGCATATAGAAATATTTTAAAAATATTTCTAAGATATAAAGTCAGGCGACATATTTAAACATAAACACATACAGTAGGAATTAAACGTAACTTCATAAGGATACCATATTTATTATGCATGCAAATAATTAATTCCATTCCCTGACATTATAAATGACGTTTAATTGATTGAATGTTTGTGTGTAACAATCTCGCAAAAACTGCATAAGACACGTGGCTGAAATTTGCCACTATTTGAAATTTGTTGATAACCAACCATATATTATAAAACCACTTTTTTAATGCAACTCCCATTAGGACTGGAAGTACGCGGGCAAACCCGCGCACACACACACAGCCACAGCAAGAATGCAATAATATTGCTCTGTACAATTGTAATCGACACGAAGCGAAGGGGAGCAGTAAACAATAATCAGTGCAGTTTACGACTCTGTACTGGAAACCGATGCAAATGACAAACATAACGACAAACAAACGACATTGCGAACGACGTTCTATGTACAGAGATAAAACGGCAGATGTTGATCGTTGCTGGACTCTACGCCTACTCCTACTCCAACTTGTATAAACTTATCACACATTTACGGCCACATTCTGAAACGCTACTCAAAATTTGAAGGCTTCGTAAACAATCAAGCATCAGCTCCTAAGATCTAAAATTCTCATTTATTCTTAAAATAACGGGCCATACCATGCTTATATTTGCTTTTTATCTGTTTCGTGAACAAGCCAGTTGCAATTACTGGCGAAATATCGAGCTCCATAAAAACTAATTTAAACATAAGAAATACACCGTTGTTAATATTATTTGTAGTGAATTACCACCAGTAAGGTAATCGTATTTATTTATTATTAAATTAGCCCTCTAATTGTAAGTGCCGTTTCTTTCGCCTGGTATATTATAGGAACATATTCAAATGTTTATTCCTCGGTACTAGTTGTTGTTGTCTGGCTATCGAATAAGCTGCTTAGAATGCAGTAAATTGCTGAGTTTTTAACTTTTATTAGTGAATCAGCCCTTATCTTAAAGTTGATTTGAAGGAACGTTTTTGGTGTCGAGATGATTTCAATGATTTTCTTTTTTTTATTTGTTTATTCCTCTTCTTAAACTTGTGATACATGTTTCAATGTAGATCTGTAATTGCTAATGAATATAGGTAGTGTTTCACATATAATAAGTGGCCTGATCAATATATTTACAATCATTGTCATAAATATTTGTGATGGATGAGTCAGTCAGTTAGTTGATTTCTGCGCAATAAGTCGACCGACTACCACCGACCTCCGCGCACCGTGGGAATATGTATCAACTTGCAGCTAATGAAATGACAATCGAACATGTCACAATACAAGTATAATAACAATACAAAGACACGAGTACGTGGTAATTATATTAGTTGAGACGACATAACATAATAAGTATGGCTGAATAGGTAAGTTGTACTACCTACTACAATGAACGTAGTCGGATCCTTGGATAATGCGTGCGTACAGTGGGATGACGTTTTACTAAGGGCCACAATAAAGTTTGCAAGAAAGAAACGATATTCATCAGCGTCTTTTCTCGATGCAAAAGTATACGGAGCAGCATAATATGCGAGCTGCATATTATGCTGCTCCGTAGCATAATAGCCAAGTCAAAATTAAAAAAAGCATTAACTTGATTTTTATAGATTGTTTTAAATATTGGTTCATTAGATAAGTTTGTATTGTATAATTTATATTAGAAATATCACGTTGCATACCAATAAGAATACAACAAAGTGAGCACCTTGAACGGTCGCATTATACGACGACCTCAATATTCTAGGATAACGCCACAGTCTTGTTATAACTGTTGTATACCGATAGCTATTGCGATAGTCGATATTGTACCATATTATGTTCTAAAGCATCGTCCTACTTGAGTGGATAAGGATTCAGATTTCGCACCGTTGCATTGTAGCGATTGTGGCCAATACATTTCATATAAGTACACCTACTAATATTATAAGAAGGCATGATTTGCTAGGGTTTTGTGGTTAACGAGAAACCCTTATTCACCGCTTAAATATTTCCAAATCTATTTGCAGTCGGTATGGTTAATATGGTTAAAACGCGGGGCAATCGTTACTATCGTTATAATATTTTCTCGCAAATGTTTGCAAAAATAATGCGTAAGGTGAGGTTGGTGTAAGTTTGGTAATGTCATTCCTTTATAGCGATGCTGAAGTTGCTTTGCTGCTTGAATTATTGATCGCTTCAGTTAGTTTTGATGATGCGACTGCGCCGAGGAATGCACTGTCGTCGTCGAACTAATTTGTTGTGTTCTTAACTCGTCGAGTGTATGTAGTGTGGTAGAACTACCTAATGGAGTCGTATTCTAATCTTTCCCGGTAAATGCATGCATTTCTTTTTAAAAAACCTTAACAAAAAGTTTCCCTAGGCGGTTTCTGTACATAGCCTTACAATTGGGTTTCAATTACTTATTATTTAAACTAAGGCCACGTTTATTAGTTTATTTATTGAACGACTAACTACTATATTAGTAAAGGAGTGAGTGTTAAATGTCGATGTCAAGAGGTCACTCCTTTCTCTGCTAATTCCCTTTGATGTCTCTTGCCACTTCCATACATTTCGCCACAACGAGACGCGACGCGGCACGGGCACAGGCGCGTGCGCGGGCGATAGACGCCGACAAATAATTATGCTGAATACGGCATAAATTATGCATCCGAACATATTTATAGTAATAATATGTGTGAATATGATTTATTTCTATACCTACGTTATAATGATACTGTTGTGTAATTGTGACATTTTTACTACAAAGAAAAACGATTGTTACGTTCGTTATTTATGGTAAAACTGTTACAAAATTAAAATGGTTATTTTGTTTTTGCACATATTTCATACTAATATTATGAAGGGGAAAGTAAAAAAAATGTGTCTGTCTTCAATGATTTAATTCACTAGTCATCGACTTTAGACAAGGATAAACACTGGGTATTTCTGTGTTTTTTAGTTCACCTTCATTACGAACTGCCTGATTTGCACCCGCAAGGGTCGACAAGAAACCCCTTCGAGGGGTTCCTTCTTCTGGTTAGGAGATGGTAGGCAGCCGGAGATGTACCGAACCCAGTAGTGAAGTGTTTACGTTTCAAGATGCAGATAAATGTGGTGTAGGTATCTTTAGAATTTCTTAATCTCCATCTATACCAACCAAAGCTATCATTTACCGCCGAGTTCACCTTGACTGCCAGTTCAAATTGTTGAATAGACCATAAACATCACATCAAGACCAACACACTTAGTTATTTTCTAAGATAAACCCGAATTGTTTGTAGAACTGGGCATGTCGGTACCTACGTACCGTGTTGTGTTTGCCAACCATTCATTACGCATAGATCTATGATTTAGATAACAACTGTAAAGGAAATAGCATACGAGAGCCGCAACTGTCTGTTATAAATATTATACTGGACCTGTTTGTGTGAAAGCCGAAATAATTTTAACATTTTTCTCGAAAGCTGTTATAGAATGGAGGCATTGCAAACCCTATACCTCTATTGTGCACCTACAAGTAGATAGATACTGTTAGAAGCTGTTTACACTCGAGTGTAGGTTCAGTTTCAACGAAAAAACAAAAGAATGATCTATACATTACTTATTTAGATATTTATAGCCGGTATTGGGTGTGTATAGATACAAGCGAAACATGTACGGATGTAAACATTTAATACGACCGCACACATTGGTCGCTTGCTATATAGATCGAGCGATTGGCGTCAAGCAAATCCTATTTTGGTAAACAATTGTTAATATAGTATAATACAAAATCCCTGTTGTAAAATATCCTGCCTGACTGAACTCTCCAAACCTATAAATCTATTTTAAATGTTATGATACACGGCACAAGCAACGTTACCTCGCCTCGTGCTCGTGAACGGTCGGATCGGTCTGTATCTAGCGAAAGTACACCCAGATGTGGCCAGCCGCAGTGGCCAGGCCGACCATTGTCAACTGTCACGGTATCTGGCCAAACCACCGTCTGTAACGAGAATTTGATATGCTATTGTCGTGTGGATGTCGAGCAGGTTCTTTCTAACGCAACTACACTAAATATTACATTTTAATATTTATCGAAAAAGCTATCTCGTGATTTCAGAAGTTTACTTTACATTTATTACGCTGATTTTTGTAGAAAGTAAATATTGATCGATCTGATCGATTGACCGTGCAATACGGAACTTTTTGTCGTTCCTTGTGACATAAGATTTGATAGTTTTCCATCTAGCTTCCGTAATGCACGTGCTCAATGCTCATATAATACCTACAAAGTTATTTTATCGACTTACGTGGTTGCACGAATCAAATCAAAAATGACGTATCAGCAATTTGTTAGTAACGTGATTACTCACTGACGTGAGTATAAACATCTAACATAATATGTCATGTCCTACTTACCTTCCTCAAACTTGTCAGCTGCGATTAGTGATGTTCAGAGCTTCGTCTCTTACCTTTTCACCAGGTGGAAAGTGAAGGGAAGTGGTCGAATATGTAGCATGTCTGCCTAAAAGATACACTCTAAGACTTGAAAACTCGAGAGTTTGTGTTTCCAAAGAGATTTATTTTATAAACATATTTAGTGAGACAAGACAGTCACACACTGAAGAGCATCAATATCGCATCCCCATAACATGCAACGCCTACAGTTCCATGAAATATGGCGCCGCAACGCCAATATATCAAACTCGCTTTTGCGGAAGATTGCTAAAATTATTGCCGAGTAGAATTATGGGATTTTAAAATATTTGAATGGTATATTAGTAAAAGGCTACAATCCACTACAACATACATATTGCTAATTGAAGACATTCGTTAGTAAATGTTTCTGTGACATTCAGGTACCACTTGCTAGAACTATATAGAAACGGGATATGAAAATCCCATTTTCGAATCATTATTTTGCGGGTCTCAATATTTCTGCAACCATTTTTAGTGTTCATAATTTACTTTTACTTTGTAAATAAATTATGTACCTAGTGGCATCGGCAGGCTATCAACAGATGACACTGAGGAAATTAATTACTTAAAAGTTTTTTCAAAAACAATTTCACAAGAAACTCATGAATTTTGGATATGATGTCATCTCCAAAATTCATGATTCTTTTGAAGTAGATACCGATACCTGAGAGTTACATAATTGTCAGATAGTACGGGAGCGTAGGAGTGAGATCAGAATCGTGGCCATATTTGTGTTCCAACTAAATTTGCTTTTCATTAGTCCAGCGGCCATATGAGGAGGCTTGTTTGTCGGAACTAACGAACTGGACCTGATGAGTTTTCACAACATATCTCTGATGTGAATCACATTTCTAAAGTACGAGAAGGTATTTTTGTACGATCTGCTCTCTACGATTTCAAATGCGTTATATGCGCACGAAGTTAATTCATAAGTCAGTAAAAAAACGAATTTTAATTAGTTTACTGGAATTGAAACCGGCGGCACTGCGCTTTAATAGTCCTTTATTCCTGAGGGGGTATTCAGACAGCCTCGGTCCGACATCGTAGATCGTGTCATTCAGCGCGACTCCATTTGACGGTTATGTGAATATCACCATAGATGAGCTCTGGACCACTATCTCCCCAGATGGCAGGTAAGCAATACGTAACTGTTCTGGCAATAGCCAAATACGAGGGCGCTGTAGTCATGCTCTGTTACCCCATACTTAGACCGAGAGGTGGTCGACGTGATTTCCATATTTATGAACAATTTATTTTTTAAACTGCAAACTTGACTCCATTATTCATACGCTTATAGAATCTTCGTTAGTTAAAATATGTTTGGATTCATTCGCAATTGTGTAATTTGAAAAATAGTAGGTACCTGATTAATTGTTTAATGAATATACTTACTATAATATCTCGATAAGTGTGAATTGTTTTAGCAAGTGAAAAATAGGAGCTAACCACCGTATGCGTATAAACAACAATACGTGTAGGACCTAAATATTTTTGAAATACTTAATTCCATCGCTCTAGGACTATCTATAAGTACCTACCTACCTATAGCACAGATAGTTTGTTGAATGCGGATAAAGGGCATCGACCTCCAGCGAAAACCAACATTCTCTGGTTAGAGTCATTAACTGGATCAAATCGGCAACAATTACCCCATTGCTGCAGACTAAGGAGTGTACCTACACAACTCATAGACATTTAGATAGAGAGCGGAGGGGCTCGATTCTAGGGGTTACAGGATTTAACGTCAATTGGGGATTCTCAAAGATGTAGACAGCAAAATAAATACTAAAAAGTAAAGTTGTATGTACATATGGGCTACCGATTGATTCTTTTAAGGCAACCTTTACAGAGAAGATTGATATTGTGAAATAACGCAAACGTTCTTTGTTCTTTGCTAGTCAGCTCGGCCATTATTATTGTATTTGCTCAAAACAGTGCCACAGCGATGGTAGCGAGAACATCGTTGAGGTGAGCCACTTTGCAACTTCCCTCAGCGCTTATAGCCTTAGAATCAGGCTCCCGTATGTAGAATGTGCTGTTGATTGGACATTAAAATCTTAAGCGATAATTGAGTTATTAAATAAATCGCCTTCACTTCCATTACGAGCCTTGGATGTTGATTTTGGATAATAGAATAACTAACTAACTTTCAAAACCTATTAATGTAAGTTAGAATAGTTTCACTTCAGGGCAGTAACACTCTTTTGAAATATGTCTTCGTAATTTGGAATTAAGTCCCGACTTTTATAAATATAATTGCTTTATGAGCAGGTGGAATAGCATGCGTGTTTGATATTATGGAAGGTGCATAGGTCCTTATCCTGCATTCTTAGGAGTACTACAGACTTTCGACTGCAGTCGCATTCCTGGCTTGCGGATTACCCTTAATATACCAGATCGAAGTAAATTTTACTTGTTCTTGACTAAATACAGAACTTACTTTGACTTTACAGCTTTTTAACAATCATTGACTTCAAATTGATCGCATCTTGTAATTGTTTACAGGCTCGTTTTCCGCAATGAGACTTTCTCATATCAGGCTCTTTATGCGTAAAGGTAAAATATTTATAATCCATCCATACATAGGTAAAACTAGTAGTCACTTTAATTTGGAGAAGTCAGAGCAGCAAGCCATACATTATAGAATATTTCAAATCCAATTTGGATTAATGCAGCACTCTCATTCAATTCGAGATTTTATGTGGATAGAATAAGAGTTCGAAATCCAGTGGCATCTAATTCTGAACCGGCCGCAGATATCTGGTTTAATTTCCAACGGCTGACAGGCAGTAATCATGATGCATTGTAGTAGTACAAATTTAATCTCGTACAAAAAATGTAGTCCGTAGCTAATGTTGGTAATGGTAGAGTAAATAGTGTTATTCTGACCAACAAACAAACCTTTGCCTTTCGTAAAGTGCTTGAGGCACCATCAAGCAATTTAAAACGTTAACGTTAAAGATATATGACAAAAATGGGTTGGAAATTAAAATCTTGTACTTATTTTAGATATTTCCGCGATGCTAATATAAAATCAGCTGTGATCAAGGGGTACCGTAAAAACCTCGAACGATTGGTACTGAAATAAACCGACGCGATTAAAACCTGCCCGCGTGTATGTTCCATGGCAACCGATTATCCTCACAAACTTTTGCATTTATTAATTATTAGTAGTAAAGTAGCATTATTGTATTTGTCCGTTTCCTAAGTTTTCTTAGCTTAGTATGAGATGTTTGTGAAATGTTCATGCCCCTTTCCACACAGTCAGTGGTGTATTGACCGCGCATTAGATTCACTTAACAACCATTGCAGTTCTATCTGTTCAAAACGTCTATACCCTTTGTTGGGTGCTCTAAAGTTGCAAACATTCGTTGGGTAACGTGTATTTTGTAATTGTACTTATCTATTTGATTGTTGGGTCCGAAATTATTGCTTTTAGTAGTCTTTTATTTGCTTTTATTTTTAGTTGGTAATATACAAATCTGTCATTTGTAACGCAACTTTAATAGTAAGAGCCAAAGACTTTTAGAGGTCCAGCATCTGTAGCTAGCCTAGACGATCGGCAAATGTTTTTTTTTGTAAAATCAACCATCGAATAGATTTCGGTGAAATGTCGTAAAGGCAAAAACTATTTCGATATATTATTCTAAGCTGAGGCAAAATAGCATATTTTACAATTCATTGTAAACGCTTATCTAACATTTACGCCACGTTACACCAACATACTGACAACACAAAAACGTTGACAGTTTTGAACCAAAATATACCAAGACTTGTATTTTCACAGTTCGATAACTATTCTGTTATCAGGATCAGTATAGTTCCAAATCAGTCAATCAAATACTTTTGAGTTTCATAATCAGAACACTCAAAGATGTTAAATGTTTACTAGATTATAGACGTGACGCTGGTTACACATTCAGGATTATAATATTTATTAGTTCTATAAAATCCTGATCCTAACGGATGTATCAAGGCATAGAAAGCTGTGATTTCGGACAATGTGTTCTTTACCTATACTCGTATAATATAGGCATCCGATAAGGATTTTACGAAATTCCTACGGGATAGACACTTACGCGGGAAATCGCGGGATAAAGCTAGGTGTAAAATAACATTATAAACTCGTATCATAATATATAACCTTTATTTAAACGATGTTTTTTGTCTTAGCCCGTGGTGTTCCACCGCTTCCCAAAGGCCTACCCCATTTTACTAGAACTATATCTATAAATCCATTTGCAACTAATTTGCAAATAAGTTCAATTGTTCTATTGATACATTTTTTTTCGATTGGCCTCATTTATACTAAAATTAATTAAAAACTAAAGATACCTTTGTCGGCTATGGTTTCTGTAACTTTGTTGTTGCAATGAAAATTACGTTTTGAGGACTTCTGAATTGTCCATGATTAGACATAGTGTCGATTAGGTATTCTAAGTATTAGGCATTCGACAGTTTAGGTTAATAGCTTTTTGGATGTCTTGCATCCTACCGACATTTTACCACTCAGGCACTATACGTTTTAGATGACCTGCTAATGAGGGACACAGAAATATAACGTCATACCTATTTCTCTATAACTTAAACTCTACAGAAAACGTCTAGTTACAAGCTGCATCACTCGATGCAATGAAATATTCAAAATGTTGTGGTTTTTACACGTGGTTTGTATTCAGGGCGAGTGTTTGGATGGCATCAGTTGGCATTGTGACGACTCCGACGAGATGTTACAGAATGTGTTTACTTTATCTACCATTTAGATGAGGCTCCGCGACGCACGACGACGTCTACTGGGTAAACTGGGGCTTGGTACCCTTGAAGGACTGGGCTTTCATTGTCATTGTTATTGTATTTAAATATTTTTGACCACGATGCAATGCGAAACCAAGAAAATCATACTCGATGGACCAGTTAAATTCTCAATTATCGCTTTGACTTCACTGTAGCTCTAAATTTGCGACAATATGAATCACATGATTAATTGATCACCGCAAAAAACCCATGAGTTTCTTGTGTCTTTTTCTCATTGGAGGTCGCGTTCCGAAGACTCGTTAGATTGCTGACGATTCAAGTGACGATCGTGTGAAATCTGATTGAATACATATTTAATTTGAATTGAAGTACCTGTGTTTTGAAATTTATTTTATTATGATATTGTTCATGTATGTTTTTCTTTGTTTTAAGGTATATTCCTACTCCCGGATTTTCCTGCGCAAATCTTTGGAAATATTAGTTGAACATTTAATGAAAAACCATCTTTCGTCTAAACAAATTAAGACGCCCTTTGACCCAACGTGGCCACATACCGTAGAAAATATCTACTATATTACAAAAATCATCAATCAAAACCAAGTCAGAACATTTCAAATAATATAATTTACGTCATATACCTACATAATGAAATTCTCATTTAGAAATGTCATCGTGCTTTTCCTAAACAGACACTAATCGACATCAATATATCAACCTCGAAACCTTCGCATCTTTTGATCTTTTCACTAATTTACGAACAATAATAATTCATTTAAACTTTGTAATGAATATTCTGATTTTAGTTACAAATTCAATGACGAAAATCTTATGTTTGGCAACATTATGACAGAGAACAAAGATGTTTGATTTAAGTTAAATCAAACTTTAATCATCTCATTAAAAATTGACGTAATGTTTCATCATTGAGATATTATGTAGGTACTAGAGGTGTTGTTCTAGTACCGTCATTTGGTAAAAACCATCAAGGTTCCTAAGATATAGATAGAGCCTGCGGTGACAAAAACACTGAAAGATAGGCAATGGACTCTTTGGCTACGGAACCCCAAAAGACGCATCACTACGTACGCAATCACTAAGTTTTATGTTGTATGTAGGTTTTAGCTGCGCCCGCGCGGCGGTTTCACCCCCGTAAGTCCCGATCCCATGGAAATATCGGGACAAAGTAGCCTATGTTAGCCTAATTCTTTTAAGTCTAGCTATATTCCAAGTTTCATCACAATTGGTTCAGTACTTTTTGCGTGATTGAGTAACAAACACACATACATATTTACATACTCACAAACTTTCAACTTTATAAATATTAGTAAGATTTAAAGTAAGGTAAAAGTTTCTGATGCGTCTAATAAATATGTAAAAGAAAGACTGCCTTCAAATGGAACTGTCGGCAAGCAAGGTTAGGTTGAAATAGTTTAAACCTAGACATTTTGAAGTAGGTCTAGAGAGATACCTAGATAACCTTGTGAAAAATCTGCGCCTGCCGCCGCGCTGCTAAAATATATTCTACTTTAAACATGCACTATTAGGCGACCCGCACACGTACTTAATTATAATATTAAAGTCAACAATTTGCTATTATAAATAATATAAGTATGTGTTTCCCGGGCGGTATTGTCGAATGTGTAATATATGAACAGTATTTCATTCAGCTTCGCCTGAACGAAAACAAATCGGATAGATTTCCAGAAAATCCGACATATACTTACCTAATGTAAACAGGCAGCGGCAGGGGACAATAATGTTGAAGAGATTCAGTGATTTTTGTGTTATGAAAGGAAACACAAACAACCTAACAATTAAACTTTCGCTTTTGTAATATTATAGTGGAAGCAACATTAGCAATACTGTACGTGTGTGTGCGGGGTGCGGGTCACCCTAAAGACGTGACTTTAGCAACATATTCACTTCGCATCACATTCCGTCGATAACGGCGACGACGTATGTTATCTCTCGCAATTAAAACTAGACTTAACTCTACACTGTACAAACAAACATCGTGATCGGTTGCACTTAAATTGAATATTTTTGCTTCTATTCTCCTCCCATTCCTTGTACCATTTAGAAGACGTCTATCACGAAATATTATTTGCTTGAATGAGTCGCTTGCATATTGATAAAATCTGCCGTCATTTGTTTGAACGATTTGTGGAAATAATGTTATCTCATAATTTCATAGGTAGATTATGGTGCAACTATACATTTTTGACAAAGATAGTGTTATATTCTTCGACCTATTGTTATGAAATTAAAATTTATTTAAGCAACCCTATTAAAACAAAAAAATAAGAATTTAATTTTAACCGATAGGAACATATTTTTGGTTTTGTTTTGTTTCTGATTCAAAGTTCAGTTGGTATAAAATATGCATTTTAATCTTCTTACAATGCTCTATTTAATCTCCTTGGTATTTGTAAAGTAATGAATGACGAAGACTCATACTTATTAAAAAAATAAGTATTTTCTTTTATTTCAAAGTTTCCTACCTATATATTTTCTGTATGAAAGTGACCATCAAGCTATGAATGCTTCAGTTGATTTACAAGCGAAGCAGAATTCTTATTTATCGCACATGAATATAGAATAACAATGTGTTGTGCAATTATTTATGTGGTAAATCTTGCTCGGATCGGACTTAGCTATTTACCATCCAACTAAGATATGGCACTTCATTTGCATTTTTATTTTTTGTTTTTAATAATATCTCCACTCTAAAGTTTCTTCATCGTATTCAAAGTTGAAGTTAAAAGTAACGTCACAAAAGAAAATTTGCTTCTAGACGTAATTTTAGCTATTCTATTCTATATAGGAAGGAACTTGCCATTAACAAAACAAAGGCGCTATTTCTGACTCTTTCTCTAATAACTTCTTAAAAACAGACAACACTTTTTGTCTTGCTTTTCACTTTAATTTGGAGTTCTTCCGAAAATTTGTGTAATTATTATATATCCGTGCAGAGCCGAGCGGTAAATTTTAAGTTTATTGTACGAGTGCACAAATTTTACGAGTGAGACATTCTGGAATACTCATACTTGGGACGCTATTTTTTTGTCAAATAAGTAAACGTATTTTAGTAAACTTTGACATGTCGAAGTAATGACTGCGTCAGTCGGTGCTTAACCGTAAACGATCGGCGCATGCGCCGCTATGCCATTGAAAATTTGAATAATAATTACATTTTAACTGTACCTACACATATGTACGCTATGTATAACAGTTAAGTAAGTAACCATTTTCCTACATAATCATAGTAATACATTAGTTATACATAGTTACCTATCAAATAAAAACGTTATTTTATCAAAATTTACCATCTGGAGCATACTAAAAGCTATTTTTTTACATACTTCATGCTCTAATAAAAACAATTATACAATTTTAGTGAGAGGTACTATATGTACTAATTCATGGTTATGTACATTTATGTATGTAATATGGTAAACAAGAGTTGTTAAAACTGTTAATTTATTAAACTAATTCTCTTTTGCATCTAGATAGAGAAACAGAGGTCCTGAGATGTGACCCTGCGGAATACCACGCGAAAACAGCGCGTGGCAATAAAGAGCTCAACGTACAATTACCATGACATGCGGGCCCGGGCACGTTCAGATATTATCGAGAATTTTTAAAAGTTTCACCAAAAAAATGACTATGAAGATCACGATCCCGAGCGATAGGTATAGGGCCAGTGCAATACATGAGCTTTAAATCACCCGATAGTAATTAACGCCTAAATTATGACTTATAAGCTTCGAAAATTCGACATGCCTTAATAGTTTCAGTTAATTTGAGATAATTCTGTGGGTTATTCTAATTGCTCTGCCTTAAATTAGACATAACACGATATTGTGAACCATATGAGATATTGTGTGTTCCTTCTTATAGGATAGTGCGTTCCTAAAGCACAGATCGGCCGATCGCTTCATCTACAATCTGCATCTCCCTGAACTTTCTCCCGTGTTAAATATTCAGAAATAACTTTACCTTCAAAAGTAAAAGTTAATTGTCATATGCCCGAACAGATTCATAGGCGCGGCTTGTCTCGGTAAATATTATTTATATTAGCTCGTGTCCACATTCCTTGTTATTATTTACTAAATAAATTTTATCGTATAAAGCTCTTTTAATCTGAGTTATTTTGCTGCGTGCAGTTTTTTTTTTCATATCATCCTCTACTTTACTTTCGACTTCAGACATAATTTTACATATTACTGGTGAAACGGCGTTAAATGTAAAAATAACATGGCTCCTCTGTGGTATCGCTTGCCATATCTTAGATCACAACGTCAGTTACTATAATGGTGAGATAAATTGTCAAAAGTTCACCTAAAATCCATTGAGGTTTTAACCTCTTTCTTTGTGTTATCTAACTGAAATGCATAATAACACTTCCTTTGGCAGTCGTGTAAAAAACAAAACGAGACTATATAATTTTGCAGACAGTCCTTTAAAGAATTTTCGTTTATTAAACTCTTTCATCTTCAATCTGCTGCGAGACGATAAATTTATTTGGGGCAAAGCCGCACAACACTCGCTCACCATATTTAAGTCAATCAAGGGCCAGATCCATCAAAACATTGGACCGAAAAAAGTAGGTTCAAAACCGGCCGGCATACCTCAAGTGTAGGACCATCGGTCGTGTGGCCTACACTAAACTCCAAGGTCGTTTCTCTACCGTTCCAGTACAATCTTATTCCTCTTTTTGTATGGTACCTACCTTTCTTCCTAAAAACATCACCCGTTAAACCGAACCCAACCTTATAGTTGTGTAGATAGAGTTTAAATTAAGTTGGCTCGTCGACGTCATTGGAATTTCAAAGGTCGTTGAGGCCATGTGGTGTGTGTTTTTTGCGATTTTTTTCATCCGAATACGTTCGTTTAAGATTTCGGTCTGATTCCTGGTTTGTGAGAGTGTCCCGTTAAGGTAACATTTTTGTAAATTTGACTATGTTTAGAAATAGTGCCATTTTCACAAATTAATTCCATGGCAACGTTGTGGTTACAGTAGTACTCGTAGTTTTGTGGACTACATACGTACGATACGTACGAGTATGTATGTACCATAGTGAGCTTTAGTCGGCTACGAGATGGCATCCTTTCTTTGAATTGTGTTAAATGTTCGCCAGCACTGCAGTAACTACTAAAGTATCCCGTTAATTTAAGTACAAAATCTGAGTGACACGGCCCACTGGGTTAGAAACTGGCCAATGGCCATCTGCTGGGATCTTGTTTCGTCACAAGATACTGTACTCGCTCGTAGCTAGGCTGTGCGACAGTAGGCAGTACTACACAACCATACACATGTGGTAGCCGTTTATGGTGCATAAAATGCAACAAGTTTGGTTTCGCAACTCTTTAGCTCGAAGAATGCAACCGAATTCTTGTTTTGGCACATTTTTAGACCAAATTGTAGTAGGTATTACACGTTGTACGCTATTAAGTTTTACACAAACATGTGGCAATGGTCGAATATATTAGCATTGTTGCCGAATACTCAAATACCACACCACTAAACATTCAAGGGTTCAAGTTAAATCATTGAGCAGCTTCTAAATACAAAACTAGTATGGGATGTCAAGACATAACTCAAGAGTTATTTTAGAACAGAAATGATAAATTTTTGAGAAGTGTTTCAATCTTTCAGTGTTTGGCTGATAGTCGCATTTAAGTAGCCATTGTAAATAATAAAAAAATAAATATTGCACTACATTGTACACAAAGGGGGCAAGTTAATTAAATTAAGTTAATTAAATACAACCTAATTCACTAGTCGGCACCGCCACGGCGACGGCGGGCGGCGGCGAGCGGCGGCGTTCCATTTCGTAGATTAAAGTAGCTGGCGCTGTATAAATCATCTGAATTAAATGTAAAAGGCCAATGATATTAGCCTATATCATTAAAATATTTAAATATGAACATTTTATATAAAAACAACATGTTTGTATTAATGAAATCGAATGTCAGATGTCGAAACTGAATGTGATCTTGATACTTGATCTATTTCAATGTCAGCAGGTTACGGATTACGATCGCTCATTATATATTTCTTGTTTTATTACACGCTTTTTAGATAAGTGATAAAGTTCCATTAAAATGTGTATTTTAATTCCTATATAATGTGATGCGAGTCGGCACGATTTACAGTTTTAAAAGACTATATTAAACTAGCTGTTACCCGCGACTTCATCTGCGTAGGAATAGTGCATAGCCGACTTTTTTGTTCATTACTCGGGATCTACTAATGGATTTCGATGTAAAGTATACCACGACGTTCCTCGACAATAGAACTATCCAATATTAAACGTTCCAGAGTTCAATCGGATTACTTAGTAGTTTTTAATTGTACGAGTATAAGGAACAGTCAGACAGACATGGATTTTAAAAATTATATAATTTTGTTCTACTATAGGTACTTAAGTCCCCTAGACAACTTTTTTAAAATTTACTTCTAAGTACAAACTTTTTATCCTTTCTTCCTTTATTATTATAAGTGTAGAAGATAAAATAGACTCCTTTGACTTGACCATTATTTCATTGACTTGTACAGAAAAAGAAAAACATCTGTTGAGATTGTATGTGTTAAAATCATTTTGCATGCTCTTATTAGTACATAAATAAACCAAAAAGCTGATCTTAATTATTTCACCTACATTAGATGATGCTGTTCAATTTTAAAACATTTTACCTAATCCTTCAGGAGTACAAAACTAAAAAAACCATTCGAACATTATGTTCTATAAATTTGCGTCGCGTCGCGGAGATCAAGCGACTGATCAAGCCGGTTTTCACACAGCTTAATAAATTCTTAGATAAAGATAGTAAGTATCATTCGCTGTCATACATCATAGACATTACGGACCGAGATAAAGTTCAAACCATAGACCTATCTACATTGCTCCGTAGGGAGAGACCTTTAGGAAACATTGTATTCAAACTTATAATAAAACGACGGAGACGCAAACCTTCGATTTTTCTGCGTATTAGATTTTTACTGAATAAACGGAAAAAAAGGAATTTGTTCTTTTTGTAATCTGCGATTGAACTCCTTTAAACCCAAAATTAAGAACCAAACTACAGATATCCGTTAAATATTTCTCAGAGATGTGTAAAAAGAGACGTACCTATCCATCGCTTCTGAAAGGGCAATCCTTACAATTTCGTTTATAAGTCTATGGTTGAAACATTTTCTCTCAGTTTTCTCTGAGTCACGTTTTCAACATAACACTAGGTAATTAGCAAACCGTATGAGCTGAGATAGGAGGTTCATTACCCTTCTCGCTTTCGATGCCATCTACGTACAGATCGCAAGCAAAATGATAATAAACCAGTGTAGAGTCAGCATAACAACACCGGGAACTGGAACCGTTCCGGGGCGGGTGCGATTTGCCATGTCCCACTATATTATTTAGTTAAGTTTATTTTGTTAGTTAATAAGGAAACTGAAAACCAGTTTTTAAGTGCAAATCTCTTTGGGGTTATCGCAGTTTTTGGAACATTGCACACAGCGCCATTTAGTCCCAAATTAAACAACTACGCTTGTACAACGGGTATTCTACTACTACTAGTAACAACTAGATATAAAAAAGTTTAAAAAATTAGCTTTGTGAATTTCTAAGTTAGCCAATATATTTATGTCCATTCGCGGATTATGACGTACTACGTACGTGGCGAATAGCGTTTATGACCTGGAGCGTGTAAACCTTTTTATCGTGTTGGAACTCAACTTGCGAAATCTCTAGAAAATCTGTGTTGAGTTGACAGACGGACAAGCGGTTCTTTTGTTTGAGGGACGGAACTCTAAATCAAGCTGAAGGCTAAAATATGAGCACCTCTCACAGTTGCTAGTCGGGTAAGACCAGCCGGTAATTAGTAACTGCAGGCAGTTAGTAGGTACCTACCACCTACCTACCTACTCTACTCAGTAAAGTGAAAGGTGCATTTTTAGTTTTAAAGCGTTATGTAATTTTGTATAACAATTTAACTAATTCTCAGTCGAAAAATCAACGAATTTCCAACAGTCGTACAGCAAAGATGTTTTTATTTAAAACTTACGCGTTCCGCGGTTCCAGTCGCGTAACTAACACCCTATCCCTATATAGTAGCTATAATAGCTTTGGTAAAGTTTTCCAATGTCTATTTGCCAGTTATGGTAACATTGTTTTCCAAACAATAACAAAAAATCGCCTGGATCCCGAAACATCAATTCTGTCCATATGTCCTACCACTTGGTCTACCATATAGCTGTCATATATGCGGCAGCAGTAGGTAGGTACTCGCCAGCCGCCACCCGCCAGCCGCCAGCCACGATCCGCTGTTAGGAACATAATCGGCACGTCGTCGAAGTCACCGTTACGCACTTGTACTCGGATCGCTACCATCATAATGCCTGACCATAAAAACTGTTAGCATTAACAGATATATAGACTTAAAATTATTGTATTATATAGGTATAAAATAGAGGGTACTCCACATATGCCTCGTCAACGGGAACTATATTTATGATGTGAAACATCTATAGGCGGGGGTAAACCTGATTGTTGGACATAATCATAATAATCATAATCATTTATTTATTCACACAAAATAGAGTAGATACAAAGTAGGTCTTAAAATATATATAGTGCGTCTATCTTGCCGTGGGTTGGCGCGTGAATTAACTATAGTCAAATAATTAATTTAAAATTATTAATTAATTAATAAAAAAAATAATAATTCAATAGTCATAATTCAAATTAAATTAAATTCATTGATTTTACATAATACACATGTCATCAAATAGATTTGTCATCGAAGAATTCTCTAACATTATAATATACCTTATCAACTAAAATATCAAATAATTCTGATTTATACATATCTAGATTGGTAATGTCACGAATTCTCTTTGGAAGTTTATTAAAAATTGTTACAGGCATTACACATACACTTCTCCCCATTAAGGTAGTTCTATGTGGTGGACGTGGCGAGGTCTCGCCACGCTATATGGAAACACATCTGTCAATGTCGAAAGTTTCACATCTACATACAAAAGAGGATCGAGGTAAACACAAAATCAGATACGGTCGAAACAAATACAGTTTATAACAATATTATTGACGGACTAAGTTAAGTGAACTCCGTGATGACTTCAAACAAAAGTAGTCGGTTCCCAGTTGGCCGGGCACGGCCCAGTCTAATGAGATCGTTTCTGGGGATGTTCTATTTAGTATTGTAGTAGTAATTATTGTATCTCTCTGGTGCAACAGTCCGGGGTCGGCGCGGGCGCGGCGCGGACGACCGGACGGTCATGCGGGGCGCGTGCGCGTGCGCTGCCCGCTATACCGTTACAAGCGCTTTTTGTCTAGATGTCACTCTGGTACAGCTAGTTTCACTTATTGACGACAGATGAGACCGAAATAGTAAAAATGTTAGTGCCCTTATAATAAGACTCCACTGTCGGTCTGTTTGTCAACAGGTTGTAAATTCTCACAGATGACGACTGAAAAAAAATTAAATACTTTAATATTTAAATAGGGCTTCATACAACAAACATGATTTTTTTTGTGATAAGTAGTGATAAGTGATATGATAAGGAATGAAAGGAGCTTCGTGCGCGGATCCAACTCGCACTTGGCCGGGTTTGACTTTTATTCAAATTTATTTACAAAAAACACACCCCGTGTTTCTTGTAAAGTTAACACGGAAACAAGATATAGGGTGCGTAAGCTTACAGTACCACTTTTGAACATTCTTGAGTGTACTAAATGTAGTAGTGTTAAACATTATAAACTGTAGTGTGACCGTACCTCAATCGTCGGCTAATTGCAGTTCAAATGTGACATTAGAGTGTGGTTATTTTCGCGCGTCGCTATATTTGGCTTCGTAGGGGTTTGATCGGCTATTTATATGATGTACTGCAGGTAGGTACGTATTACTTTTGTTGCCGATGGCTATAAATAGATATCTGATACTTTTATATGTTTAGATATGTGGTTTGAAGCCGCTGCAGCCAGTGAGAAAGTCGAGTCGGAGCTTGTTAAACTGTCACTGAGTGGCTACACCGGCCTGTGTAATGGAACACGAACACGAATGTTTCTACTTGGTGCTATAGTGTGCGGTAGTAATAGTCACCTAACAGCCGTATTCACAGACTCAGCTTTTGTCACATTTTCTTTGATTATCAAGTCACAAGAGCAAGACAAAGCATTATGCCACGTAAAGGGTTGTTTGCAAATACAACGGTAGGCTTCTATATTTATAAAAGGCTTTGTAATAAATATTTGACTAATCAACGTTCACCCTAAACCGCTGGTAGTAAAGGGCTGAAAGTTGAAGTGAGTTCTTTATGCGAGCGACGTAGACATTCGAAGGAAGGATTTTATCCTCCAAAAGGACGGTTGGAACTGCTGAAGACAACACAAACAAAATACGATCGAAAAAGCAACAAATGAAGATCAAAAATAAAATAAAATAACTGATAGGAAGTGTCGATGATATAAAATGTAAAACATTCGACGGAGACGTGTCAAATCAAAATGCACTTATGTAGACAAGACGTTCATGCTCGAGCTATAAGGTTGACTGTGAAATGTCAGTTGACGTCCTTCCAACTTCCCTGCCCGTGCAGAGATTCCTTAAATGTCATGAAATTAATTATACATATCATGCAGGTAACTACAGATTTAATTACGTTTTAAATCTGTCCGAGTATTAAATTACATTTATGAGTAAGTCTTGTTTATGACTGTTCCGCAATCTTAGGGTTTTAAATTAAGTGTACCTACTCCATCCGTATTATGAATCTAGTTATTAACTCAGTTGCATAGGCATTCATTTCATAGTTGAATATATATATATCTTCTGATAGATCTGAAAGTCTGAGTATCACCACTATAACTAAAGGTTTATGTATTTAATGTTTATGAAATTGAGGTTATTTAGTAAGGAGTAAATAGAGGTTATTTAGTAAGCAAGGCAAGTGCGATAAGTACCAAAAGCTGCTGCTAGATAGTAAGTGCTATAGCTACTCGCATTCTTTCTAAACGATAGCCATCTGACAACTTTCTCACCTTGATGATAGATAAGGGATGATGGGGACTAAGACATAGCACGCACGTTCATTCAAGTAGGGAAAGTTTCTGAGTGACTGCACCGAATACTAACTATTGCGCTCTGGACAGCAGCCTGCACCGGCCTATGTGTCGGAACACGGACAAGTCCGTTTGGCGCCACGTCATACACTTTAATATCCCGTATCTATGAGCAAAAAGGTCATCGTATTACGCAGACACAGTTCTCCTAACCTACAATCTGAAACAAAGGGTCTAACAACTAACAACTATAGAGAAATCCCCACAATGAACCAATTTGTTGGTTTATGTAAGTAATGGCCGCTTCTGTACTGC
The DNA here is from genome assembly GCA_949358125.1 of Idaea dimidiata. Classification (NCBI taxonomy): domain Eukaryota; kingdom Metazoa; phylum Arthropoda; class Insecta; order Lepidoptera; family Geometridae; genus Idaea; species Idaea dimidiata. Next base: position 259,573 of record OX442329.1, read on the forward strand.
GAATAAAAGTGCTGTAATTATAAACTCTATGATACAATGTAAGTGATGATTGGCAACTAATCATCGCATTAAATGATTCTTGCAGTCTCATTTCAGGTCAATACTGACTAATTGTAAAGATGACTTTTACATAGATAAAGCCATCTTTATTTAGATAGATGTGGTATATAGGTTTAAGATCATGGCACATTATCCCAGCACAGCAACGGCACGGCTTCAACCCAGCAATTACCTTGTCATTCGATTTAGACCATTAAAACGGCCTCTGTGGCGCAGCGGGCGAAGCTCGGATTGCAACGCAGCGGTTGCGGGTTCCATTCCCGCCGGGAACAAATATTTCTGCTGACCATAAATCTCGTTTCTGGTTCCGGGTGTATTCTATCTATCATGTAAAATATGTAGTATATCCGTTGTCTAGTAACCATAGTACAAGCCTAGTGCTTAGTTTGGGGCTAGATAGCGCTGTGTGTAATGTTGTGCAATATTTATTTATTTATTTAAATCGTATGTTATTTATAATAATTATCAATGTGAAAAAGTCGACGGCGCGGCGGGCTGTCTGTGTGCTTGCCGCTATTTCCGCAAATTTGTACCTTGCTGACGACGCGTACCTAGTGCGCTGGCGGCTAGCCTTAGCCTGAACTGAATTCGAGACGACTCGACGGCGCGCGGCGCCGGCGTGCCGTTGCTGTACTGTAATAGTATGCCATGACATGACATGACCTATAGGGTCGTTTTAATTTTTTGACTTAGAAGTCTCCGCTTTTTGAAGGTGGTAAGATATGTCGGTCCTTTCAATAAAGTGTTCGCGAGATCTAATGTTCGCAGAACGAATAGTGTTAGTGGTATGTGAGAGAGACTCGTAGATCTCTTATCTATCTATTTATTATCTCAAGTGGCTCGTATCTCCACAGATGATAAACTGAGCTCTTAGCGCTGAAATCTGTAGGTGTGCTGTGACGATAGCGCACAAGTTTAGTGTTTTGATGGACAAGCTGGTAGTTATGTACTACTCGGTTACTGACACCAATTATGTTTAAGTACTAGTTTATATTGTTTACTAGCTACGCACCATGACATTATATTTTACACACGATGATGTGGTAAAATAGGTATAAAAGTAACTTACGTGAAATCTAGTCTCAGACTTTACGTGACTGAACACTAACAAACAAACTAACCTAGTTAATGATAATATTCTATTGTAAGTTACTAAGGTTTTATATTTTATACAATTTCCCATATGTACTCTATATTGTTTTTCCATGCAAAATCAACGTCAGTTTTATACAACAGTTCCCTTAAACCCCATATACTGCAACAATGCGTTTTAGTACTAACTTGTGACCTAGTTCTGCTACAAAATTGAATTCTAATGCCTTTATAATAAGGGTTCAACTATCTATTGTATTCGAGCGGACAATCTAGCCGTTATCTGCGCACGCGGCGAAAGTGTCCCGCTCGAGGGTGACCAACATTTTCTTATTAAAGTGGATAATTTTCATAAATTTATTTCGCTGTGACATTTATTGTTGTACAAATTGAATATAATCGGAAAGTAGGTATACTTGTAATTTTACCGTAACTTGATCATTTATTTAAATGTTTATTACTATTAAAATATTTTGCGTTCTCCGTGTTTATATTAAATTAGCTTAAAGCTTTCGAATACTTCTATTTATTAAAATTATATTTGTTAAAACCTTGGGTTCTTATCGTTTCCATTTTAACCGTAAACTAAATAATATTATAACATTTATAATTTTATAAAAGACGAGCCGATTTGAACTGTTAACTTGGTAGATGTCGCGTAGATGAGGCCTTACTCCCAGACTCCCAGAGCCCCGTGGATGTGCATTCTTAATTTAGATTTAGCGGGTACCAGTATCCGTGGCGAATCGGACCCCGAGCTCTCTCGAGAGAAGCAACCGGGAACATCTCTCGCATGATGATAACCAACCACCAGAAATTTCTCTCAGCATAACCGGTTATTAAGGAATATTTTTTCTACTTTCGTAATCAAGTACGAAAATAAATAAAAGAACAAATATAGAAATGGGAAACGACGAAATCTCATGTCTCCTTTGACCGCAAACACTTTCCCTCTCTGCTGTTAGCGCTAGCACCCCCTGCACTTCACATCTGGCTAGCCGCTAAAAATATCTGACAGACAATTTGGGACTTTCGGTATGGTAGCATTAAAAAAACAACAATTTGTTTAAGTGTCGTAAACATTTTTTAGGAATAATGTTTAAATAACATTTAGATACATAATCCAATATCAACCTTGAACTCTCAGTGCTGTATGATTCACTATAAGGACCATATGAGACAACTGGTTTGTCTGTTATGCCCATTACAGTATAAATTGACATCGATTCTTTATGTAATTCTTATATTATCTTAAGAAAAAAACGCCCGTTAGATACATAAAAGGAATATTTTAGTGTGAATCATACATTTTTATTGTATTACCAACATCAGGTGAGTATACCATTCACAAATTGCTGTAATAGACTGAATTGTGGTCCGAAAATAATAAGTAATTTTGTTGGGTATTATGTTTTATTTTTCTACTATAGGTAGCAAATAAGTTGGTTAAAGTACTTAAGGAGATATAGTAAAATAATTCGATTAAATTTTCATTTATTTAAAAATACAGTCTGTTTGTACTTGGAAGCAAAAAAGTATTATAGTTTGGAAATATTTTCAAAGAAAAAATCGTGTAAGTATTAAAAATTTTACTCGCGGCGAGGTATTGTTAAAAATATTTCTAATAGATATACCGAGAGCATTAAATAAATTTACGAAAAATGTATCCTTATGTTATTGTAAAGCACAGTCACCCTCGCCTGGACAACAATGTAAGCATCAACCCGCGACGCAACGCGTGCGCACCGCGCGCGACCGCACCGCGCCGCGCGGCTTGTAGCATAGGCCTTGTCTTGTCAGTTCGTTGGTTCAGTTCACCGTGTCACGTGACTCGGTCATTGATCATTGTAGATCACGGAGAAATGGGACCATCTGATCACATCACTCATCACACTGATCGGAGATATTGGAGCTCATTGGCCTAGCTACACCAGTCGGTCTTGGATACCGATGGGTGGGTAACTAATGAGCGAGGCAAAAATCATAATATCTTCGTGCTCCTCCGTGCTTCGGTGCGGTACGTTAACTAGTCGGCTCCGGCTGTTATGTCTGATAAGTCATTTTTAAACTGAATTAATTATTTTAATCAAAAGAAAACGCACACAAATACAATGAAATTAACTAAGTAATTAAATATCTAACCAATCTACTTCCAACCATTCTCAGATCAGAGATCATGATGAATCTATCTCTGAACCAAATGTACACTCTAGCTCTCACCAATATGTCCAAACAATCTGTTCTCGGATCAGATAGATATATCTGTACTGGGAAATTAGCAGCATGTTCCATTTGACACATCGATCGGTATGACCATCGATATGTTTTCGTATCGCACGCTGATCTGTCATGTTGTGAACCACATCGAGGCAGCTAGGTAGGTATACTCTCGTATGTAGTAGGTGAAACATGGTCATGATTGATATGGTTCACAATTCACATACAGTGAAAAACTGGGTACGATCGCTTTAAATCTTCTTTCTTATATAAAAAATGAATCCCTATTTCCCGTGGTCATGACATCACGCCTGAACGGCGAGACCGATGTAGCTAATTATTTTTTTGTTGTGTTCGTTATTATTATCAGGAGCAGGTTCTTATAAAAGAAAAAAATGCTAATTATTGAATATCAGGACTAGAGCCAGTGAAACCGCAGGCGTCACTAGTCTATAATAAAAATTGATTTTTAAGCGGCTTACAGGCTTCTATAGCCTATCGTGCTAGACTGCAAGACCAATGTAATAATATTGAAATAATCCCTTTCTGCAGTAGCATTGTTAATAATCTTAATAAATATTACAAACATACACACAAGATAGGCGCGATAAACATAAACCTTTCCTTGCAGCCGGGTGAAAAAGCTTTTTCATCACATCTATTCGAAAGAGCTAATCCAATCCCTGTAAACTAGGCTGGAACTAGCCCTTTACTGGCGCTCACGCTAACTCGCCGGCAAAACGTTTTGCCTCCCTGTTAGCAGGGATTTTAGGATTTTACTTTTCCGGCTACATTTATATTCAATTATTGTTTATTTATCTAAATTGAATAAAGAGTTCTCTTCTCGAGTCGAGACTATGTTGGTTGACAGAACAATATTAGTATGGTCCCGGTGCAAGCGCGGGCGCAGGCGCGGGCGTCGTGTCGTTCGTTCGTTCATGATGTCTCCGGGTAATGAATGACTCATCCTAAGATCAAAACACCTTTTTGATCCGACTGTATCTATCTATCATAAAATATTGTTAAACAAACAACGTCACAAGTTTGGACAATGATGCTATTTATAATTTTGTTGCTGACTGGGGGTGCTGCAGATTGTATTACTTCGAGTCCAATATAATATTTTATTTAAACAAATCCTTTCCGAAGCGTTCTTGTTGTAAATGCTGTCCATTGCGCTTCAGCGTGGTAATGCTGGGTTCGCTTGGGGATAGGTTGTTTTAGGGCATGATGACATTTTAATTTTTTAATGTAATACGTTAAATTAACAAATGTTACAAAAAAAAGGGAAACTTTAAACAGAATCTCACCTGATGGTATCTAAAGAAGTGGTCTAAGATGTCGCATGTTTATCGAGATGATATAATAATGTTCGTTGAGCAACAAGTCACTAATGAATGAATAACAACAACCTTTTTGATTTCTATCTACTTTGGCTTTACCTGTGACTCGTCCCGGAAGTCACGGCCGGTAGGCCAAGTTTAAAATACTTACTCATTTTAAAAAAAGCCAGTGATCGATCACTGATCATTTTATTTTATACACACGCAAAGTTAGAAGTCTTACAGTAAACTTCGTTCTGTAAACGTAAAGAAAAACGATATTTATCCTATGCGAGAGGACCGCGCGAGAGGCACACTTCATGCCAACCAACGTCAGTCGCGACTGCGGTCCCGAAGAGAGCGGACGTGTCGTCACAACACCGGCTATTGCCAATAACCGAGCGATTGTGGACCCTATTGTAACAGTGTTGTTGTGAAGTGATTCTACTTACTACAGTTTAACTATAAGCTGGTCGGTTCTCAGTGTTCAGGTAATTAGCAGATCTTATTGTGTCGATGCGAAACTTTAAGTTATCTAGGCAGTCATTTCGCTTCGGTTACGACATCGGCTACCTAGTTTTGAGTTGGATTGTTCTGTGAGTTTAGATTTATCTGTTGTATCTATAAGTACTTATAAAATCCACGATAAGGGACTTTTCTCAAGTGTTGTATTTTGTTTTATCTCTTCAGTTATCTACCAATAGAGTCCAGAAGACTAAAATTATATTCGAAAACAGTCATAATATCTACCATGTTGCTTGAGTTTTTCTTTTGATATTTTGACATTAATCCAAATGTCTTCTTCCCTAGACCTGTTGTTTGTACTGGCCCCCTGTGGGTATAATTTCGAAATAAATTGTGATCCGGAAAATACTAAATTATGATAATAAAAACATAATTTATGGTAAAATACTCCGTTTTCTAATTTTGTACTTAATTAGTGTTGTTTTGATTCGCTTTGGTTACCTAACAGTTGTTCTTAGAAGTATTACTACAGTGCTAAGGTTTAAGATTGTAATGTTGAGGTAAAGTTGCGTTTCGGCGGCTACCTGAGGCTCAGTGTATACGACCTTTCGGATGTTCTTCCATCTGTTTAGTTTTTTTTATACGAGGTTGTGGATCTAATTGTTATTTTTTGTGATGTATTTTTTTTGCTTCATGTTTGCAAGGAGGGAGAAATATACGTATGTATTATTAATTAAAGATACAATCGAGAAATAATTATTTTAGCTCATATCTAAACCTGTTCAATTTGTGTACCATCTGCTTAAATTTTTGGCTCAAAAGCTCTAAGTTCGGAAGTCGCGATGGTTTAATTGTACTTATATATTTCTCTAGTCACCTAATCAGCCAAATTATTATTTGTTAAAATATTTTTAAATACCTACGTAAGTAGTTAAGTACGTCAACGATAGCAACTTCATGACTTATCTTGATACTGTCATCATCACCTGACTCACGTCAAGTACCAACATATTTACCTCTAATGATGCATTGCATCACAATTTACTTGTAAAAACTGTTTCTATCTAGGTATACCATTAACTCAATTTAATTTAGGTATAATTTTTTTTCATGGATTGATTGATAAAGTATTTCACCAAGGCAAAACCTCGGATGCGTCCTAAACACCAATGGTTAACCTTGGATTCTTCCCAAGTACTCATCGTATAGACATCTGTGCACTCAAATTTTAATAAGGGGTGGTTTAGACAAAGTCAGTTAGTGCGTAGAGTGACCGCTATGGTCCCTGGACTGGGCTTACTTAATACCTAGTGATAAAGTTCTGTGATCGCCATAGGGCCATATAAACCGGGACCAACTCTGAATTCTCGACTCCGTTTGTTTTCGAAAAACCGTTTTTAGTGAAGAGCACACCTTCCAAATCTTTTCCATGAACAGCGGTTTGAGCTATGAGTTGATTGATATACACATACTTCAATTAGTTAATCAAAACACAACTTTGAATTAATTTATCCCAATTCTGAAAATAGGTGGTCCTACCTAGACAAGAAAAGCGATCAACAAATCTGAGTGGAAGGAGTTGGAAGGGGCCTATGTGTCAGACACGCTGATTCAACTAAACTAGATCTATATATTTCATATAAATGTTTTGTAAGCAAATCAGCAATAAAGGCTTAATAAAAAAAAACTCTGCTACTTACCATTTTATTAACAAACCATTTGTTTTCATTCCAGGTACAGACAGACCTAATACGAAGACGTTGTATTGACCTTGTGTGCGAGTGGCTCAGTGTTGTGCTGTGGTGTCTCGTTATAATGTGAACAGTGTGAGGGTAGTGTAGTGACAATGCCTTCAGACAGCGGCGCGGCGTGGTCGCCTCCGGCCTCGGCTAGCGGTGAGAGGAGGCTCAGCAACTCCTCCGATGGAAGCGCCGGCAGCGGATATTCTAAAGCTGTAAGTACCTCTTCAAAAACATTTAGGGAAATCATAATTCGACCTCTTGCATATTTAACATTTTGGTAATTCTACAATTGTATGTACTCATGTCTCTGGTTTTTTTTTATTCATATATGTGGTCCTAAACGCTCTATACTAGTTTTTTACTTCGCATAGTGTCAATGACGGGAAAAAAATAGGAGGCACAAAATTATTAGTTGCTAAATACACAGCGACTCCTGTGTCCTCCGTTTGGTCTTTCCTTGTGATTATTTTCATTTTAGATCTATACTAGAACATACATTAGAATCATCATGAAAATGAATCTGTCAAAATGATTGTTTTTGTCCACAATGGTGCCAATCGCATTCCCAATAGCCAAACCAAACAAGCACCGAAATGATAATGAGCAGCAGCATATTTATTAAACTCATTAAATGCCATAAAATCAATATCAAGTGTATTTGCTGCTGCTAAGGCAGTTATACAATAATTGGTGTAAAACCGGGTGTCCTTATTACATAACTAAGTACGTCACTTAGTGTAGTGGTAGTGGCCAAGTGATAGCAATTATGTTTAACCTTGCAGTGGGCGGTTCGTAAATAATAAACACTTAACTGGTGCCTTTTGCTTCGTACCTACTTTATTACTGCAGTTCAGGTTAATAGAGAAACAAAGTACTTAATATTATATACATATATAAAGACGATGGGACGTTGCAGGTTAAACAAATTTTTTTTTTTTTAATGAAAAATACATATTCCTAAATCAACTCGCGGTGAGGCAATTGAATTGAATTGTTGATTTTTATTTCCTTGATAAATTTCTAGTAGATATGCCCGTAGATACAACATTAAAAATCAAATTACGAAATACTTAACTAAAAAATTGTGATACAAATATCAAAATAATGTTTTGCCAGTAACTCGCCTCGCCCCATGTGGTTCATAGGTATGTGGGATAATTCACAAGTATACCCACTATTTCCGGCGTGACAGAAAGAGTTGCAGGTTTAATAATATTAAGCCTACAACTCGCCCCATGTGGACGATTTAAAGGTAAACCCACTACTTATTTTCTCCTGTGCGATTAAATGTTAACTTTTCTAACGAAATTTGAAACGGTGTTCAATATGATTTAGACTGACTCACTGAGCGCTGAAAAATAAAGAATCTTGAAAAATAGGTACTTAAAATGTCCATAATGCTCATTTTCCGCTGGCAGAATAATATTGCGAACAACGTTTTTGCAAGAAATCGATTATCTATGGTCTAAACTAGCAACTAAACTAATATTTAATTTAACCTTTTAGTGTTAAACTCAAGTAGGTAATAGGAAACCAGTGAAGCGTAAGTACTGCTTTCACTTTAGTATCACCTTTCGAGATTTTTACTTTGATCTTAAGGTAGTAGAAAGTATATTAAATTATGTAAATGCAAAAATATAAAAGTATATTTAAGAAGGGATTTTTATTTTTTCGTAGAAAATTTCAAAATATATTTCTTTGTGAAAACCAAGAACATTACAGGTGCCAGCAAATTAGTTGGGAAACGTCTGGCATGGAGGTGTACTGTACATTTGCGAGCAAAGTATACTGCGCGAACTTACCCCCTCTACGCCAATATTATTATATTCTAACTAATTTGCCGCCACATTAACCATCAAACTTCGTGTCTACAGGACCAACTAGCTGATTAATGATTATGTAAATTTGTTGCTAACAAATCTCGCTAAAGAAATTTTTCTTTGCGTTATTTTTTCAAGTACGGATATAGGTAAAATTTGACAGTTACAGTCGCTAGTTTCAATTGGCATTGCAATTCGTTAGCGACTACCATTGTCAAATCTATATCTATATTAATATTATAAAGCTGAAGAGTTTGTTTGAACGCGCTAATCTCAGGTACCTACTGCTGGTCCGATTTGAAAAATTCTTTTTGTGTTTGATAGTCCATTTATCGAGGAAGCTTATAGGCAGGAACTTTTAATTCTTAGGGGGTCGGGACTTACGAGGGTAAATTTAGCGGAACGCAGCTTAAAAAACGAAAGTCGTGTTACACTATTTATCTCAAGAACGGCGTAACCGATAGGAATGAAATTTGGTACAGGGTTAGTATAGGGGTATATATAGGGTACTTTAAATGATCGTACGGGTTAAGCAACGCTTGGCGTGACACATACGTGATGGGTCAATAGGAACGATCGCACCAATTAGAATGGTACAGGGATTATAGTTTAAGGGTATAAATACGATACTTCAAATGATCGTACGGGTTAAGCAACTCTCGGTATGTTAAGGGATAGGAATTTATGCGGGTGAAACCGCGGGGCACAGCTAGTTATTATATACTTACCCGTAATCGCAAAATTGGTGCGAAAACAACAATTGCCGTAGTTTTAATGGAGATTTGTTAGCAACATAATAACATAATCACCTAGTAGCAGTGCGTTGACATAATTATTATTATGTATACTCGTATTATTATAGTTCAGTCAGTCGGACTTCCAATAATCTTATTTTGTTGTAATATCACTTTCTATAAACATTTCATAACAAGCAAAATTACCAAACGCGCGAACTGTTTCACTACTGTTATAACTTGTAAACTATGTAAGTATATCAGTAAGTAAGGTACTAAAAAAATAATTTAAAAATTTAAAAACCACCAAAAAAAAAGAATTGATAAAAAAGACCAAAATAACCTCTACATACAGCGCCACCGACTAATTAATCTGTTTTATCATCTGACGTCGGGCAGCCAAACTAAGTACAATATGAAACCATACAGCCAGTAAAACTGCCCGACTTCAGATGATAAAACAGATTAATTAGTCGGTGGCGCTGTATGTAGAGGTTATTTTGGTCTTTTTTATCAATTCTTTTTTTTTGGTGGTTTTTAAATTTTTAAATTATTTTTTGTTCTTTTTTAAGTCGGTTTTTTAATTTTTAAATTATTTTTTTATTTCACCCTTTTTAGTACCTACCTACCTACTTTCGACTGCCAAATAAATTAACAATACCTATTGTTACCGTAATTTTAATTATTGAGGAGTTTGCTGATGAGAAGGTGGTTTTAGGTGGCCCATCAATCTGTACTTAGTTCTTTAGGGGTCTATTCTTTTTGGTAGAAGTCCAAAAACGAGTAATTTATTACATTTTATGAAGCTATCCTGTCCATCATTCCGAAAATACTCATCAGATCCTGACCAATTTTTTTATGGGACCACCACGTGTCTTCCACCTTTCCATTAAAAAAAGAATCATCTCAATCGGTCAAGCCACCTTCGAGTAATCGGTGAACAAGTGAATTGAATACAGGTTTTTGAGGAGCATTCCTGGTCCTTACTTCAAAGATCCTCATCAGATCCTCACCAAATTTTTATGGGACCACCTCGGGGCTTCTACCTTTCCATGAAAAAAAGAACCATCTTAATCGGTCAAGCCACCTTCGAGTAATCGGTGAACAAGTGAATTGAATACAGGTTTTTGAGGAGCATTCCCGATCCTCACTTCGAAGATCCTCATCAGATCCTCACCAAATTTTTATGGGACCACCTCGGGGCTTCCACCTTTCCATTAAAAAAAGAACCATCTTAATCGGTCAAGCCACCTTCGAGTAATCGGTGAACAAACATAAAAAAAAAAAAAAAAAAAAAAATATACGCTACGAATTGAGAACCTCCTCCTTTTTTGAAGTCGGTTAAAAATAGGTGTTAGAGATAAGAATGTATTTACGTTGTCAGTGTTTACTGTCATACATAAGACCTAGAGAATTCTAGAAAATACTCGGTTATATTATGATAGTAGGTACTAGCTAGATAAAATACATCTAAAATGCATTGCATATAACTGCATAAATATTTGGGTGTATTGAATATGATACATAATATTTTTTTAATTCAAATGTAAACAATAATTTGTAATATATTTTTAAATCTTCTGCTCGTACTAATTGAATATTATATTAATATTTAAATATACTAGTAGTTATAAATATTATCGATGCTTGCATCTCGTTCCATATGGGCCGTAGTAGGTGTGACGAGTTGCAATTAAAGCCGAATTAACAGTTTTTTTATTATTATTTATTAATTGAAAAATTATTATTTTTCTGTGTATGGATTATCTAGCACTGGATTAGACTATTTTAGGCAACTGACCCGGATTAGAATCGAGCACTGGAATAATGTATTAATAATAATAAGTATACCATATTATCTAGTATTCATTTTATCAAGGATCAGAGATAAAATGTCGATGGTTTTATCAAGAAATAAAAGTTGTTATGTATGTTAGGTCTACTGATATCCTTCGTTACTTTGCTGATAAATAACATCTTTAGTCCAAATAAAAATGTTAAACACACGCGTAATGAGGAAAACTAACTCATTTCTTCTATGGTTTTCGCGATTTTGCATAATCAAACACTTACAAAATTTACCGGGTTTAATCGCGTTTTATTCATGATTTTTAACTATTTTAACATTCTATAAAGTTACTGTAAAACTACCGCCTCGTAATCATTTGTATCGAAACGTTCCAGTGTACGCAGACTAAAGAGTTATTGGAATAGTTCTGAATTTAAATTATGATTATTATTAACCCTAGCTAGCTCTAAAAACTACCATGGCTTAGGAACGCGTCCTTCAAATGAGAAGAACCTGCTAAGCGTGAGCTAAACTAGTTGCAAAGATCGCATTATATAAATACCAAAATTGTTTTAAGTCAAAGTGTTTGCTTAACTCAAGCTAAGGTAAGTCTGAGCTAAGACAAAGTACAGCCTTAGTGTCAACAGAAGTGCTGAGCTAAGACAAAGTACAGCCTTAGTGTCAACAGAGGTGATGGTGCTAAAAATCATCAAAATTGTAACCGTACCTAACTTAAATGTCAACCATTTAAGTTACGATTACGGTTCGTAGATATTCTTGACTACAACAAAATCTAGCGTATTTGTATACTTTATACAAGGTTTAATGTAACACGTTTTCAATCGATTTGGCATACCTAGTTACATTCTTCATTTCACAATCATGTGAATCCAACCTACACTTATCATTTTAACTAATGAAATGGCATAAAAATATTATTCGGAGTTGTCTGACCAACAATGTCAATCATTGAAAACACTCGCACAATTAATTACTGATTAGGCAAAAGAAGGATAGTTTTTTAAAATACTTAAGTAATTGTTTTTTTAGTGAAATCTTGATTTAGGGACTATGATATTTTATGCATAATTATGTTATGTTGTAACGCCAAGGTGAGATGGTGAAGGCCTTAACCAACCTCTCAGCTTTATCGACCATGTCCAGAGAAAATACTCGTCAATACGTCTACTGGCTACTACGTCGCGGACTTCTTCACGATGCATGTCAACCCAAGTCTCAGAACTCAGTCCTCATACAGTCTCGTACCTGACATGGCATAAGAAAGTAGCGATACCGGTATGATATGATATCAAGTTCAAACGCCGGTAAACATACTGTCAAGGCAGAGCGGATGGGCCCAATCAATCACAATTAGCGATATTACCATGTCCTTAGTTTCTCACGGGTGACTGACTGCGCTGCGTGCTGTAGCTGTGGTGTGATGCAGTCGATGCGAAAGTTGGAAATGATGGAATGGAGATGAAGCATTTACTTGAATCGGGATCCAAATTTTGATCGCTCTATCTATGAATTTGTAAAGTTTCATACCTACATTTTATTTCAAAAAATGTTCGAGTACATTTGAGTCTCTATAATATCCATTGTCACTCAATTTTTTTTGTGTTTTACCGGTTTTATGAGTGGGACAAAGTGGTATGGTGGCTAGCCAAATGAAATCTCCTTCCAGGTTCTATTTTCAACTCCCAATAATTAGGCTCTCATCCTATCTCCCCTTCTTGTTTGGAAGCCAGTAACTGATGTACCGAAATTTCTTTTTAAGCTTCCGTATTTTTGATGTCATAATACAGGTGCTTAAATGTTGTATCGGATAATTTGTATTTCGTTAGAAACACCAAATACAAATAATCAGATTTGTCCATTACCATCTAGAACTGTTATTATTGCGCCCGTCCGTAGTGCATGAACACTTGTGATATTATGCAAAGGACCGGGAAGTGATCGCTGGGAGCTAGTTCTCTTAATAATGTTGTGGGTTGCTGATTATGATACTTATTTTAATCCAGGATGTCCTTAATCTAGTTTACTCTTGGCAACGCCCCGTGGATCCACCTATGATCCAGTGAAAATACTGGGATTAAACTAAGCTTGCATTACTCTACAGATTTCTATGAACTCCTTACTACGAGCTCTTAAAGGTACAGGAGTTCAATTGCCCTGTTTATACGCACCACGATGAACAAAAGTTTAAGGCCTGCTTATAAACTCCTCAGAACAGGTTTGTTAGATGTGTCATCGTTAAATCGGTTTCCTCACATATTGTCGAATCTTTACGAAGGTTAAGTTATTCGTCAGGCTGTAACCCAATGCAGTGCTGGCTTGCTACTGGGTTTATGTAGACACCAGTTTCAATCCAGTCCAGTGCTGAATTCTCGTTCTGCCAGTCAGGATTTGTGGCGTCCCAGTAGAACGAATAAATGATACGTCTATATATTCCTACTTCTCAGTTTCTGAAATTTTGATTCATTTGGTGCCTATCACTGACCCCGTTTGAAAACCCACAATATTAGCACAAATAAAGGACATTGGTAAATTCGTTCGCAAGCCAGCACTGCCTACTCGAAAGTATGTAAGGTCGACAACTTCGTATAAAAATCCAATTATGGAATGGCTTCCTTTCCCTATTTTACGTCACAAGGGCGTTTACGCAGAAATAAGTAATATGTACTGGCAACTGATTTTTGTACTAATTGGATAAGATTAAATTTACGTCATTGTCTACGGATTGTTAGTTTAGACTAAATGTTATATTTGGCTTCGCACTATTGCTATCACATATCTATTACATAGGTAAATGTTCTTTAGTCCTGTCCTTATCCCAAACTGTCCCAAAAAGTGTCAAAGTATATCATGTTCTTACTGCAAAGTAGTGTAAAGCATTTATCTGTTTTATTTGGGCCATTATAAGGAATGTTGTTACCACTTTAGGGACATCCATTTTTTTTAAATCTATTAAATAAAGAGCTTTATCGAGCAAACGGTAATGTCGCTCTGTTACGACATTAGTACGCCTTATCGTCTATTCAACCCTACAAAAACAAGTTTGTAAAGCGCCATAGCTTCCTCTGAAAGAGGACATGCCAGAATTGCTAGAGCGCCGGTCATCCATATTTGCAACAGCTATGATCAGGCAAGGTCACAAAGTCCCTTCTACCTACCACGACTTAGGTAGCCTGCTACCTACCTAACACGGGTTATTTCCTAATTTGTGCCGATTGCCGAGGGCTAGGATTCCTGTTAAAAAACCTGTGAGTATGAAACACCTATTTTACAGCTTCCTACAGACTGCCAAGGAAGGGTTATGTTACTACTTCCCGTTTCTGTGCTCGCTCCCATTTGTGTTTTGACTTTTGATTTGGGTGTAGACTCAGAATAAGCCCACTTGCACGGATGTGTCTGACAAGCCTTGTTATTTGTATGAGTACTTCAAGTGCTTTTTCTCGACAAAAACAGCACAGATTTGATCCGACGGATTCGTTAATTGTGTCCACTAGACTATCTTACTGGAATGTAGGCTAAACTGAAGAATAATATTGGCCTTTACATCCAATCTTGATACAGATTTTGGAATATGTATTAGGTCGACTAGGCTTGAATATGTGAACAGAATAGGTTGGTAGATGAATAGGTTCAAACTACCTTTATAATAGATCTAATTAAACTCGTCACGAAGCGGTCTGCGTCGACCACACCCCGATCTATTCGATTGCACCTGACTGCCTGACTGACTGCCATTTCAACGACCTTCGCATTAATCGGCTGAATATACGAATACCTACCTGCCTGGCCTGCCTGGCTGCATTCGTAGAATGTTTAACAAATGTTAGGGGTCAGTTGCGTCGGTACTCGCTAGGAATGTGTTTGTTGCCCGCTCCAGCTCCGTTATGAGATCATTTCTATTTGTAATGGCTATTTAAATACTTATTTAATTGGGTAATTAATATGTAGGTGTGCGTTAGACCACTATCTCGCTAGATGTGTATGTAGTGTATGGTGTAGTCACGCCTTTCCCTTCATCGTCTTACGAGAGTCACATTATATCAGCTGGTAGACATATAGCATATATCGCCATCTACCGGTGAAACATTAAGATGGGTCCAGCCCCACCAGTCAGTACCTAGGTACTAACTGGTCTTACAGCGCGTAATGTACATACCATTCGCAGCGAGCATTGAACATGTGTGCTTCGCTGCGAGCGCCTTATTTAACCGTATTTACGACTCGACTGCACGAATGCTCGTTGCATTACGCGCTGTAACGTCGGTCAGTAACCACCTTTACAATTTCAACTTGTAATCTAGTAATAATCTTCTGCTTAAAACAGGATCATTTAACCCGCCGTCGGTCGCGCGGGGTCTTTAAAAACACGAGGTTTAGAAAAAACGTTTTTATTTGGAAATGGTAACACTTACAGATCTGTGTGTCACAGTAGCTTCCTAAATAATACTAACCTACGAAATAAAATACATTTGAGTTAGTTTGCATTGTGCGTTTTAATGGAACAGACGTATATTTTGTCCTCGGGCTTTGAAAGACCCCATGCGACCGACGGTGTAACTTTTATTTATTTTGAAAACGATATTGTTTTATTGATTTAAAGTATCAAAAATGTCACGTCCCCAAGATGAACAAATAATTGGGTGGCTTGTGGATGAAGACGAGGATAATGTGGTGATAGATGAACTAGTTGATCAGTCCGGAGCCCAAAACGAAGCCGAATAAAAACTTTTCATTTTATTTTTTTAAATTTTATTTTTATTTTGTGGTAAATAATATCTTGTTTTTTAATTTTTTATATAATTTGTAAAAGAAAGTTTAAGTTTTTTGTTATCTTATAGCTTTTTAAGTAAACATTACTAAAAATATGCCAAATTTTAGATACTCTTTTGTAAGATATACTGATTATAAAATAAAAATAATAATAAGAAGTTTTTGTATTTATTCTATTAATTATACCCTAAATTAATAAATAAGTTATAAATTTAAATAAATACCTATATAGTATATATATAATATATGTATTTAAAGGTAAGGCTTTGAAAGACCCCATGCGACCGACGACCTTACAAAATATAGCGCGACCGACGGCGGGTTAATTTAATAATCCTGATCTAGATCATCCACCTATCAATGTCACATCTCCTGAACAATGTCTCTGTACGTTTTCAACTCTGCTTTCGCTTTCACTCGTGTATCTTTCAATCTCAAAAACTTACCGCATAAAAAACGTTCCATTTCACACAACTTTGCTTACGTTCCGTTTTTTACATGAAAGATGTCCTAAAAACGAAAGCGTAGCAAAAATACCTTGAAAATAGCACAAGTTTCTACTTAAAGCTTGAAAGGGCTAGAAACTCGAAACACGCCAAAGGCAAGAATTTCACAACGAGACTGTAGATCTAGTGCAGTGGTCTGGAATCTTTTGAAAAAGTCCTGTTTTGGAAGTGGGTCGTGTGCCACTTGGCTTTACTGAAACTTTACTTACTTTGGTCTTAGACGATAGTGCTTGCCGAGTGGAAGCTGTTGGACTAGATTCTATAGTACCTAGCTTAGGTACTAGACTAGACCTATGTTAATTTAATGCGCTATTAATGTTGATCTTACGGGTCAAGGAAAACGTGATTAAAGCGGCAGCTTAGTTGATCTAAGATGTAGCACGCTCACTCAGAAGTTATAACGACGTTGACGGCAGTGGAACACGCTTTGCAGATCTATTCTCGTAAGTTATCATCACATTACAAAATGACAAAACGTTCAACCCAAAATCTAATAAATTTACAGCATAATTAATTAAAATAAATGTGATTGCAATTGAATTACAAAAAAAAACGTTCTTCTTTATGACCATTTCGTTATTGATGTGATCCTTTCAATGCTTATTTTGAATGTAATTTTCGTGATCGGAATGATATTGCAACGGTAATGTAATGTGATTATCTATGAAAATAGGTAGACTTACCTGATTTATCTTTCTCCGCGGCTGCACTGGCTTATATTTAACATTTGAACCCGGCCTAGTTCGCTTGGCGCTACAAGTCGACAACCCGCGCCCGAAGCCTCTCAAGATTACATCATCAGGTAGATCCGTCGCGTCGTCGGTTAGACTACTTAGTATTTTAGGTGTCGATATAGCGAGGAAGGGAAGCCGTACTATTGTTAGTCTGGCACCATTCGATACTCAATAGGTCAATAGGCGTAACACTCCTAAATAACAAACTGAGACTATGTCTTATAGCCACCAGCCAGCTGCATAGCTATGTATCGTTAGTCTTTTACTGTGGCATGAAGTTTCAAAATTGAAAATAAACAGAGACAAACGTCACATAACCGAAAACCCGTGAAACCGCGGAGCAAAGCTAGTATTTAATAACATTGAATTTCGTATCAAACGATTTCGTTCGGAATAACTCACTATAACCCTATTAAGTTGTTACTTATGGCATTGTAATAGTGGTCACTTTCGTCTGTTCAAAGTTGTTGGGTCAAGTACGTTGTTTTATTCTCTAAGTACCTATATCATTGTAATTGATGTTCTATCCCGAAGAAAATTGGATTAATTTAATTGGGTTTTGTTCGACGCAGTTCAAGTAGGACACACATTTAGGTATTTTGTAGTAGGTAGATACTTTGAATAGGAATGGAAATTAACTTTAATGCGGGTACTTCTAAGAAAATAATTGTAAGTTCTTATGTAAGTTCTTATGTAGGTATTTGTCATTTCCTTATGTACGAACTTTGCAATTACTGACTATGCGAAAGCATAATAATTGAAACTTAAATGATGTATTATTTTAATTTTTATTACTAAATAAATTCTTATATTTCACTGTCTACTTACCGAATAAAATTAAATAAACTCTAACAGTTATTTTGAAGGTCATCATAATAATTATCATCCACATCATAATTATCGTTCCCTATGTTTTAATATAAGCAAACAGAAATAGTATACTTAGTTGTTAAATACACTGTGCAGAATTTGGTAATGGACCGCAAAATTAGACCGCTTTTTTGTATTTACTAAAAGAAATCTATCAGTTGTGTGAGACCGCAAGCCAACGGTATAAGTTACGCACGGACTGTCATCTAAATGGACTGGGCCATTAGGTGTACAACTTTGATCTTGCCTGTTGACATTGGCATAGATATTTTTTAAGTGTTAGTTTAGGCATCGCATAGTTTTTGCACAATCGACAATGGAAATATGATAAACGCGTAATTTGGTGAGCGTGTATGTTAGTCCTTCCCGCAAGAACAATTACATAGGTAACTACTTAAATCAAACACAAAGATACAAGCGCCAGGCCCGTCTACACTGGACCTGGTCAATAAATCTATATCTATCTATACTGTTATGCATTATATGACACTCGTGTTATTTAGCAAGTTGGCGAAATAACCCCTTGGACGTTCAGACGTGTGAACAGCATAGTCCCGGAAGGCTTATAATAAAGAAAGAGAGGACAAAAAGTCTGTACTTGTCAGTTCAGACGTGTGAACAGCATAGTCCCGGAAGGCTTATAATAAAGGAAAAGAGGACAAAAAGTCTGTACTTGTCAGAGATATGTAAAAACTTCTAGATACGTAATAGGGCGAATTTCTTGGCTACACAAATCTAAGCTAGCTAGCCAAAGAAGTCTTAGTTCCATCCCAGCTCACGTCACGATCACCCGCTTGTTAACACACAGTACATTTAGTTCACTTTCACAACATTATTCACAGACAACAATGCCTTCGTGCGTATTTAGGCGATGCACGAATTATACTCCAAAAACTGGCAAAAATATTTCATTTCATACGTAAGTAAAGCTGTATTTATTTATTTTAGTTTATTTTTTTTTAAAGTTTTTTTTCCAAAAACTCAACGAAGTTTTTGACTTTGACGTTTTATCATTCTCTCCTAACCGCTATGAGATGTCATAATAATATTATGATATCTCTTTCTTACGTCATGCAAGTAGCATTGAGTCTTTATGTTTTAGAAAGAGATAACAATAGTTTCGTCTATTTCTTTTTTAAATTATGTGAATGAATATAAATAATGAGGTTGTATAGCATACTTTGTGCCGCTTTTCAATAATGATTTGTTCTGCAATGGCGTCTCTATAACTTTAATAGACTCATTGGTACTTGTAAGTAAATAAAAAAAAAAAAGTTGTTTAGAGGGCTTAGAAAAAGTATAAGGTAAAAATTATATAATTTTGTTCTACAAAATTATATAATTTTTACCCGACTGCGCGACGCAAAGGAGGGTAATGTGTTTATCGGTCTATGTATGGATGTTTCTATGTGGCGTTCTAGAGGCCAAACGCGTTGACCGATTTTGATGAATTTTCTTACGTCAATCGATTCGTCTTAATCTGGCGACAGACATGACAGTAATCCAAATTAACTTTTGTCACAACCAGACGCCATATTGTCAAAATGGAAAAATCCAAAATCGTTAAAGTATGTCAAGGTGGGTATCGTTAAATAGGTACCTATTTAAAAATCAACGTTAGGTTTATTTTACCATTTTTCATTTTAAATAGCAGTTTAGGAAATAGAACGGTTTAAAGTTAATTACTAATTAGGTATTCTTGCTTTTTATTACTAACGAACAAGTTTTTAAAATTCAAACCCGAAAAATGAACGAAAAAGTGCAACCGCTCGAGAACCGCTCGGCCGCTCGCGCCCGTGACAACTGACAAAGCGTTTTTCACTTACGCGGGTGAAACCGCGAGGCGCAGCTAGTAAGTAATAAGTCCGTTAATTTGTCTCATTGCAAGACAAGGGCCTCCTCTCAGAGTGGATAGGCATTAAGACGCCAAGAGAGCTTGATCCGGATTAAAGATATCCCATGCCTTCTACCGTCCTAGGATATGTCGGTTTCCTCAAGTTATTTTCCTACATCGTAAGATAACATTAATTAATTAAATTAATGTACCTACATTATTAATTATCAATTATCTCTGACCGCCTATAAACAAAATGTCCTTCTAAAGATCAAAGTGTATCTATCTAATGCTTGTTTTCTTCCTACAGACATCAATGTAGGAATATTCCTAAGAAACCAAACATCAACAGACCCCTTCGCCATTATCGAAGCGATAATCCTCCAGCAATACCACGTTAATGGTGTACTTACACGAGTCAAAACAGACCATTGCATTTAATTAAGGCGTTATCTATTATTTATTATTAGACCGATATGATTTGTCTCTCGCAAGAGTTTCTCACATATGTATCTGTCTCATGGTCAGGCATGGAGTGTGAAGCTTCAAGCATGAAACTGAATACATAAAACCGACAAGTCTTTGATACCCAGTAATTTTCTGACATCATACAAGCTCGATTTTGACATATAAAATTCGGTCCTGACTGATTGATTGATTGATGGAGAGTGGGTTCTTTGTATAGGTAGCCACTAACAAAGGGTTTTTGGGAAACGCAACGGGAATTCGGACTTCCGCAAGTGAAACAGCGGACTATGCTAGTTACATAATAGGTTTGTTTTTTACTTGTCAAACATTTAAATATAGATCTAGGTATTTACCCCGTGCATTCTTTATTCTGAACTAGTCAGTAAATCTTTCACATTTTAAACTTGTGACTCGAAATGAATTTGACCATGTCGGGAGGCCTAAAACAGTCAGCCAGACTAAAGTCTGTTTATTATGTTATCATCAAGTAGTCAACACGTTCATTAAATTTTATGATCGAATGATAACAGGAGCTATTGGTTCAGACGATAAATAACGATAATTGATTTGTCATTCCTTACTTATTATTTAATATAAAAACATTCGATAGGAAGTGGTTGTTTTGACTAAACACGATGCACGATAGTTCTTACATTGTTTTTATTTTTGATATTTTGAAACACTGCAGTTGTAAAAGTGTGTGTTAAGAACCAAACACTTTTACAACTGCGATTCAGCGAGGCTGAAATGGAAAATAGCCATTTTCCATTTCTCGCTCCGCTTGGTCTCCAACGGAACGGCGTTTAGCGAAGCTAGGGAAATGAAGCGACTGTATGGTTCTAACAAACGCATAGACAGCAACACATCCCTTGTTTTAAACGCAATGTAAGAACTGGAAAGATAGTATTTAAACACACGTAGGAGTAGCCGACGAGGACGCCCATTACTTAACCGTTGCGTTGCAAACATCATGGCAATAACTACCATTCTCCCAATAATCAGTATAACCATACCTCTAAACACCTTCCTACTTGTTTTCCAAGAGTCTGACGTACCCACTATACCCACTAGCTAGTATTGTGCAACCTCTGAGATCACGTTCGTGGTACATTTAATAAGTTATAATTACAGTAATGAAGTGAGACGTACTTACACAGTAGGTACACAAACAAACGTAACTCAGTTTCTCCGACTATTTCTCGTAAATTAGACTTGTTCGAGCTTCTTATTGTTCTATAGTCTATTATTTTAATTACTCAATTTAATACTTAGTTTCTTTGTTGTTTTTTTTTTCATTATAAGTAGTAGGCTAAGTAGTCTGGCCTATTTGTTGAGTTTAATAGGCCGCAGCTGGCCTACCTTCGGACTTCGGACTCTCCTTTACTTCATTACTACTTTGACATATCGAAATCTAGGAGTAATTACTGTATTAAAATTGACAAATTTCAATATCGTTACTCTGGGTATCAGCTCCGAACACGTTTCACACGTTAATAAATACTAAATCTAATTTTAAACTCCTCTTAAAGTCAATATAACCGGCTTTAATGTCGATATTGCAGCGAAGCACACCAGTTTGCGTAACATCATCATCATCATCATCATCATCAGCCCGTTGCAGTCCACTGCTGGACATAGGCCTCTCCAATTGCACGCCACCTAGATCTATTTTCGGCTTCTCGCATCCAGTTTGTGCCAGCCGTCTTGCGCAAATCGTCGCTCCAACGTGCCTGAGGACGTCCTACACTACGTTTGCCGAGACGCGGTCTCGCGTAACATCATCATCATCATATGAAATCAATGATTATAATTAAAACTGCCATCGTTTTGTAACCTTCCATCAAGCCAGTCATTAATCACTCTTAATACGAGTCTTCTGTACAATTCTCAATGGACCGCGCGGCTTATTTTACTATTTGTTGAAGGAAATTATACCGTTTGTAAACTTGATAAGGTCTTTATTTGCACGCAAATATACCGTACCTTATATACATACCTTACCGCTCCGCGCCGCCCAGTCTGAATTGTCGATGGCCACATGCAGATTTGATTCCGTTCGATACATCCAGTGACTGCCTAAGCTGAGCCATAGTTGATATATTTTAATTGTATACTACAAGCCCAGAGGCCAGATGGCACCTCTAGACATGTCCCCAGACACTCACGTATCCAATCCACATACATATTCGCAAAGGAAAGTAAGTGTCGTGTCATGCAAAATGCACATCATTCATCCTGCTTAGACACATCCAGTGACTACATTACGTTATGTACCGTAACGTAAGTAGAAGACAAAGGCAGGTCACGAATTAAACTAATTAGGGCTCGGTTTCAACTCAATTATATTTTATATTCAAGTCCTTGTGTGTTGATAATTGGGTTGTTGTTTTTTGCACTTCACTTTTTTTCATCTAACGAACGTCAAATGTAAATTTTAAAATTAAATAATAAACTCCATTTGCGTAAAATAAATTTAAAACAAATAAACTGAAGCTTAGTTCTAACATTCTAACCTAATAAAAAAAAGATTTTCTTTAACCCTCGTTCTACGGAGAACTCGTCCTTTTAGAAGCACTCTTAACGACTGCAAAAACAAGAAATTACAACAAAAAGCACAACATTTTAGGCCCAACCTCCACTAATACCTCGACCCGCATTCTACTGTGACAAAAACACAAACAATCACAATTACAAACAAAAAGCGGTCGACGATGCGACGGAATGTTATAAAGGAAAGTACGCGGAAGAAGTCATCACAAAGTCATAAAGAGTTTCACGGTCCGGATGGAAGACAATAGGTCATTAGATCGGTACCATTTAAGCTATTTAAGGGGAACCATGGGGTTCTTAGCACAGGATGCAATTGAAAAGCTTGGATTTTGACTCTGTAACCCGGCTAGCTGATTATGTAATTATGGTGCCAACGAATCTTAATTAGAATTCAATTGTTGTTATCATGTCCGTATTTAACGATTACAAATATACAATTTAACAGTTACAATCTCTTTTTTTTTATTGGAATGGCAATTTGTTGGCCGACTGTTTAGTATTTCGCGATAGTAAAACATTATTTCTTAACTTTTCACGCCTTATTTAACCTTTAAAATTGCTCTGATTTAAATAGAAGTGCCGTTTAAAGCCATTTATTTGCAAATTAATAGATTCTACTAAAAAAATGTATATGTATGTGCCATTTACCTAAAAATATACATATTTTGTTTATTACAGAATAACGTGTTTCACGTATAAAAAATTATTACCTAATTATTGGATGGAATTAATAATTAACATGGATTTCATAACTTAGATGATGTTTTTTTTGTAATAACTCCAAAAAAATAAGTGCTATCGAAAGCAAAATCCGTTCCTGAAACATCTGACGAATAATAGATCTGACGAACAATGCATCTAACGACAGACGAGTCTTACGAATAACGAGACTATCTGAAGAGTGACAGATGTAATAAAACACTTTTTTACCGGGTTTATTCGCGAATAAACCCGGTAAAAAAGTGTTTTATAATGCAAAATTGCGAAAACCAAAGAAGAAATTAATGACAGATCTGACAAACATCGT
Organism: Idaea dimidiata; assembly: GCA_949358125.1. NCBI lineage: Eukaryota > Metazoa > Arthropoda > Insecta > Lepidoptera > Geometridae > Idaea > Idaea dimidiata. The sequence goes on from OX442329.1 coordinate 283,591, forward strand.
GATAAGACTTTAAAGGAGTCCCCGTTTGCCACCTGTGACCTGCCCTGCATACTTTGTCTTCGCCTTATCCAGCGTTGTGCGTCTGCGTACTAATTGACCCTAATAATCACACGTAACACTAATTACTAGGAACCTGTCTGCCGCACGCCCGCGCCCGCGCCGCACGAACGTTCGTTTAGATCGGCCATTGTTTGAGTAGCGTGCTTCATTCACCTGTTCGATAAGTTCATAATACTTACAACTTACGACTATAGAGGAGACGAAGAGAGACGATCGAAAACAAAAACAAACAAAAAATATTAATAAATACGTATGAATTGAGAACCTCCTCCTTTTTTGAAGTCGGTTAAAAATGAAAAATGATGTTGCACACTCTTGCACAATCTAAAGTTATACATTGTTTTCTGAACTTGGTTTGACGTGATACAGTTAATAAAAATAAAATATAATGAAATATAAGCAACTAACATCGAATTAGCAAATCGTTTTGCAGTGCCAAGCTCTACTCTGCACAATTCAGAAATACATGGGTTTTTGATAACTTTGACCTTAGGTTACTTTGACACGATAGTGTTAAAAAGTAGAAATGTAAATACGCAACAATATTTCATTACACTGAATTAGCAATACTACGCCCACCCATACATATATTATTGTAAAGGTTACATCACAAACGTCACAAAAGCTGAACATTTTACAAGATCTGAGAACGATCGCCATCCTGTAGATGGCGTCTCAATCGAGCCGTAGTCGAAAAATAGTAGACAGGGAAACATTCATATTCTTAAATTCGCTGCTCGAGATGGGAACTTGCGTGGCCGAGCGGTATAGGCACTGGAATATTGATCCAGGGACGCGAGTTCAAATCTCGCCCCAAGTGAATTTTTAACCGACTTCAAAAAAAAGGAGGAGGTTATCAATTCGTCTGTATGTATAATATTTTTTTTTTTTTTGTATGTTTACCGATTACCCGAAGACGGATTGACGGATTAAGATGATTCTTTTTTTAATGGATAGGTAGGAGCTCCAAGATGGTCCCATAAAAATTTGATGTGAATCTGATGAGGGTCTTCGGAGTGATGAACGGAAATGCTCCTCAAAACGCATTAACAAATCCAGTTGTTTATCGATTAGTCGAAGATGGCTTGACCGATTGAGATGATTCTTTTTTTAATGGAAAGGTGGAAGGTCCGAGATGGTCCCATAAAAAATTGATGAGGATCTGATGAGGATCTTCGAAGTGAGGACCGGGAATGCTCCTCAAAACGCTGTATTCAATTCAATTGTTCATCGATTATACGAAGATGGCTTAACCGATTGATATAGTTCTTTTTTTAATAAAAAGGTGGAAGCTACGAGGTGGTCCCATGAAAGTTTGGTAAAGATCTGATGAGTACCTTCGGAATGATGGACAGGATAGCATCCCAGAATTCAATAAATTACTCATTTTTGGACTTCTACCAAAAAGAATAGACCCCTAAAGAACTAAGTACAGATTGATGGGGCACCTGAAACCACCTTCTCATCAGCAAACTCCTCAATAATGAAAATTACGGTAACAATATTGTTGATTTTTAGGTAGGTAAGTATACTAAAAAGGGTAAAATAAAAAAATAATTTAACAATTAAAAAACCGACTTCAAAAAGAAACAAAAAATAATTTAAAAAACAACCTAAAAAAAAGAATTGATAAAAATGACCAAAATAACCTCTACATAGGTACAGAGCCACCGACTAATTAATCTGTTTTATCATCTGAAGTCGGGCAGTTTTACTGGTTGGTTCCATATTGTACTTAGTTTGGCTGCCCGACTACAGATGATAAAACAGATTAATTAGTCGGTGGCTCTGTACCTATGTAGAGGTTATTTTGGTCATTTTTATCAATTCTTTTTTTTAGGTTGTTCTTTAAATTATTTTTTGTTTCTTTTTGAAGTCGGTTTTTTGAAGATGAATTTTTCCTTTAAAAATATTTCTAAGATCTGAGAACTTAGAACATCTAAGATCCTAGTTTGTTTTATTGTCTGGTTTTCGAACAACATTTTGAATTCTTTGATTGAAAGTAATCTTGCCTAGGAGATTGTGTTATACGCGGGTATATACCTATATATGAAATTAGTTACGCTTTATGTAAGTCTTGAGCGGAACGAAATTATTGCAAATGTTTGGTAATCATTGTTTTTTTTATATTACATTTTGGTTGTTTTCATTAAAAATATTATTAGTACATGGGAAATGTCCCGTTTTAAAAAATACAATTTACCTAAATGGATTCAGAATCGACTGTTTTTTTTTAAATATTGCACGACGACGTTACGCATAGCGCGAACTAACCCCAAAATAAGCACTAGGCTTGTGCTATGGGTACTAGACAAGGGATATACCACGTATTTTACTTTTTTTACTGTGATAGATTCTAATTTATTTTTCTATTACATTCAGACTTGTAACTGCTAGATTAAATAACTAACGACTAAAAATTACCTGTTTAAAAACATCTAATTGTTTAGTAAACATATTGTTTATAGCGTGAGTACCTCCATTGTCTACCGCGGAAACTATTGTCTTGATCTATATCTACGAGACTCGCAGACAACAGCCTTTAGTCGGACGATAGTTTTGTGTTGGGTTGTAAGAAAGAACTTACGCATTAACTTAAAGAAATAGCCTGCTTTTAAACCCACTGAAACAAATATTAATAAAATTTAACAATTTATCCCCCCTACTTATTTTTAAAGCTTTTGTTTAATTATATTCTTTTAAATTTGCCTAAGTCAGTCAATTGCTAAAGTGCCAAAGGGAATATTCCTTTAACCACTTGACATAAATCATAATACACTACACCATAGAAATATACCATACATATCATATTTAAACTAAAAAAGGTTTATACGTTAATGAATAAGAATCATAAATGCCTATTATAGTTTTTAAACATTTTTAAATACATTTTCCTAAAATATATTTTTAATCGTTTGATCGTTTTCAAAGGCTGACAAGCGATTCGACATGCTATTGAGGAACTAAAAATCTTTCGTCCAGTGAAACACAGAATCAGTAAGGTCAACAATCAATACACTAATCTACAAAGGTGTACTGAGATCGTTAGTGCGATCTGTATGTTTGGTGGTCATGTTCTCCCCAACTATTATTATATTAGTTACCTTGTAATTATTAATTGTTTCTGTGTTACCCGTGGTTTTTGTACGCACTGTTTTGTGTTGGAGTGTTTGCTGGTGTAAAGGTCACTTGTTTTGTATCTACTTTTGAACAGTTTGTTATTTTATCATTATTTCAATGCTCGACGTTTTGAGACTTCACAAATTTACTATTTATTTAAGTGGATTGTGATTAAAATTATTTTAATTTCAGTTTTACTTACAATCTACCCTGAAATTTAAGAATGTATCTTATTTTAAAAAGTTTTTGTTTTAAAACTACACCAAAATGTAGGATAATCCATACACAATGAAATATTCAATAACATTCCGTAATGAAACAATCAACAATTTTCGATGATCCCGACAGGGATTTAGAATTTAGTTCGTATATGCCCAAGAGTAATTAATAGGTAAATCCGCAACTTCCTGCTTCGAAGACTTCTCTGCAATACAGAGGTAGCCCTCAACTTTGCACTTACAAGAAACAGCTGTTCGGAAGAGTTTAATTCGTCCAATTACAACCGGCATCTTTAATACATTATCTCTGACTCAGAGGGCAATTGAACCTCTGTTTGTCCGTCACTCTCGGCCCGTCAAAGGAACCATCGTATTTGTTTACTCTTCATACATTCTGGTGGAGCGTGAAACTGAATGCTCGTTAAAATGCTGGACAACTGCCAAATTTTATTAACTAAACTCATTTGGAAAGTTGGGAGTCAGTATCGACCTGACATTCCATGAGTAGAATAAGTGTTTATTTACTTCGTGCTTCGCAAATGCAAATTCAAAAATATCCAAATAACTTCAATAACCATAACAGAGAATTTGTGATTAGTTAATAAAAACTGCACACTTATTATAACAGACGCTTATACCAACTTGGTATTGTTCACGTAATTATTTAAGGTCCAAATGAACATAGGCGCAGTCAGGTACAGTCGAGTAAAGTTTATAGATCTGACTTTACAAACACCGGCGCTACCGCCGTCCGCGCCGCGCCGCGCGCCGCGTCAGCGTTCCTATATAGCCACTATACGTCGGTTGGGCAACCTATGGTGAAGTGTACCTACCTATACAAATATTAAATGTATTATACTAGCTAAGCTCCGCGGTTTTACCCGTGTAAGACCCGTAATAAATATCTGGATGTGTTATACATATAAACCTTCCTATGAATGAATCTTCCTACTAAAAAATCCGTTGCGTAGTTTTAATGATCTAAGTATACACACAAATTTCCAGACGGACAGACAGACAGCGTTTGTTTTATACTATTAATGAATAATTAACTTCGTTTTATCGTTAGTTCGTTTTTATTTGGGTAAATCGTTACGCCTTCTTACTCGTCCTGTGTTCAGTTCAAATAATTATATTTTTAAAATAATAAATTACAAATATAATTTTTATTTTTAATTGCCTATAAAATAAGTAACGAATAACTAACAAAAAATAATATCATCTTTAGTAATTGACTGTACTTCGAAACAAAAAGGGCATGTGTTTACCTTTTTGCATAATTTTTTTTGACCATCTTGAACATAAGTTCAAGATGGCCAAAAAGAGTTATGTGACCTATATCCTTCGTGCTCTCTTATAGTTCACATGTGGAACGAAAGTTTATAAAAACTTCGGCCCAGCTTTCGGACTAATGCATTTTACTTTAACTTTGGGCTACTATAGAGCGAAAGTCTCCTAGATTTTAAAAACTACAGAATAAAATCTCAACTGAAATTAATTTCTTGTATGGTTTTCGCGATTTTGCATAAAGAAAACACTTTATTTATTCGGTTGAATCGCGTTTTTATTCATTGTTCTAAACGAACCAAGCTTTCGCCAACTTAACAGTTGGCTTTTTCATGGTTGACTGAGATGTAATTTGTCTAATTTTAACATTCTAAAAAGTTACAGTAAACAACCGCCTCATAATAAAATTATTTGCAATAAAACGTTCCAGTGCACGCAGACTATTGAGTTATTGTAATAGTTTTCAATTTAAATTATAATTATTTTTATCTCTAGCTAGCTCAAAAACAACAAATTAGACAAATTACATCTCAGTCAACCTTGAAAAAGCCAACTGTAAAGTTGGCGAAAGCTTAGTTCGTTTAGAACAATGTATAGAAACGCGATTCAACCGGATAAATAAAGTGTTTTATAACTGAAAGTAGTTGCAGAACATATAAAAGAAACATTAATTAGTACGGCCTTTACCTCATTGTGTCGGCCATTGTTCGCTAATGTCCACGTCCACTGCTTCAAATATCCATTCTTTACTTACAGCGACGCCCTTGAGTCGTAGGTAGGTACCTACCTACACTACGTTACGTACTTACCTATACTGTACTCTGTAGTGTAGTAGTGTAATAGTTGACAGGCAATCACATTTTTGGTAATTATAATAAGGCAACTGTTTTGGGAGTTAAATACTTTAGTTAGTTTTTAATGGATTTCTTTCTGCTTTGAAACAAATACAAATCACTTATTTATCGATAAACTAGCTGGACCCTCTGTTTAACCCGATCACTCAGCAACATCGAGATAAGTAGCTTATGTGATCCAGATTCTAAGCTGTCTACAATATCAAGTTGCCTCGTAATGGCTGTAGTAACTTTTGCAAACAGCAAACAAACATATAAACTTTCGCATTTTAAATGTTATTTGTGGGAAAACATTTTTTTCTGTCGATGACTTATTTATTTCACTTTTAATAACCGTAAGCTTATCACAAAACCCAACGTTTGGACATACATAATTATGTTTCGACTAAATTGGGCTGTCATGATCCAACTGTTTATATAAGTGTAAGTCATACACGAAAACCAGGTCACAATTAAAGACTACCTAATCAAAATGAATGAGACGACAAAACCGTTCAGTTTGTGCCATATTTGCCAAAATGCAAGTAAAGTAAAGAATTAATTTAGATCATCTTTCCGGGCTGCGCGGGCGCCAGCCATCATCAATTTTAATCAGGCTTTATGATGCCCAAAACGGTATGATCAGAAGGAAATACCTAGTTTTTTATTTTGTTGGCGTCTCGAACGGCTCGTCTGTTTGTCAGTATTTTGAAAGCAGCGGTGTTTATGAAAGAGAACTGTAAATTATTGTTTTGTTTAGGATAAAGGCATTAGTGCAAGACCTTATTTAGATTGTTTTAATTTTAATTAAAATCAAGCTTTAATTAGCTAATCCGTTTTAGTAAACTTTGGCATTAGGTTAGTTTGGCCTACTTTAGTTATCCGAACAAACGATAAACTATTTTTTCACTTGTAATTTACGTCCCCATCAAAAAGTAACCTATGTTAACCTAAATCTCCAGCTATCTAAGTACCAACCTACCAAGATACGTATTGTCTCAATTGTTTCAATAGGTTTTTTGTTAATTAACAAAAAAACATTAGAAGGATGGAAGGAACTTTACCATTATCGCTATTCAGTTCTCATCGACTAATGCTATAAGTTATTTCATCGGAATCAGGATCGAACCTGTGACCTGTCTTATGCCACACCTTATATTTCGTCTAGACACAATGACTTCCCGTTAACTATTATATTCTAAAATTCCATAACATTGCGGGGGCGGATACAATCGGAAGCATAAATTCACAATTGCAACGGGTCTTCCGAAATATTTGTTAAAATAATGGCGTATTTTTAAAGTCAGGGAGGGGTCACCCGCCCACCTGCATTCTAGGAACTAACCAGATCATTGATTGTCTCCGTGCTTACTCTGGCTTCTTTTGTTGTTGTTTGCGTGAGACGTTTCTATGTAAAAAAAGTGTCCAAACTAAAGGAGTTGAAAAAGTTTGTTTATATTCTTCTAAGCTTCGATTTGATTTTCGAAAACCATTGCATTTTCAGTATATAGACAAATAAACAACTGAACTGTGTCTAGCGCGCAATGTCAGTTACCTAAGTAGTCGGTGCGGGTCTCGGCAACAAGCATGCCAAGTTAGGTGCTGGTGAAGTGGTGAAATGTGTGAACTTTATCTTTTTGTAACAACTGGTGTGACCATACTTCGTGCAAATAAATGACATCCATTCATTCAACAGTAGTCAGTTCGAACAACAGTTTAAATACGACAACTCTTTCTATTCTTTTAGTGTAGGTAGATAATAAAACTAAATTATATACATATTACCTACTACCCAATATATTTGTAACACAGTTTTTTTTCTTAAAATAACTTTTTATTATGCTAACTGTGTTTCAGTCTAACTGTGTTTTCAGTATACTTAAAAACATTACCAACTCCTTTAAGAATATTCGGCTGAGTTTCTCTTTTTACCAAACTTTTACGATATAGCCATCAACAAAGTAAGGTAGCGAAAAATGTACAAATTGATCCCAATTCCATACATGTTCCATACATTCACTCGGTATCAATGATCATTAAACAAATTTCACTTTGTCATTTCATTTCGTTATTATAACGAGACGGAATACTTATCATTCATGGGGTTCATAAAAAATGTATGTTGAGAGTGAAATGCATATTTTGAGATCGAGTTTCGGGTGGACATACAATGTATGTCCACTTCGAGCACGAGGGAACCTACCTCGTCTGGACTGGTTAGCTGGTTACATACCACTTTTACTCAAGTACTTATTTTTTATTGAGCTTAAGGTGTTTGCACACGATCAAACCAGATTGATTGAAGATTTAAAGCTAACTATGCAAAAAAAAAACATTTTAGATCAAAAATAAAATACTCGTTTGTTGTGCATTTGTAAATAAAGGTACTGAAAAAGCAATAGTTTTCGAAAATCAAATATACGCTTAGGTGAATATCCCCTCGTGGGAGCGTATAGGTGTCGGGCGACCAAAACCACCTTCACATGAATCGTCCCCTTATATTTGTTAAGTCGATGGCATAGGAACTCTGAACTAGGTATTTATTTTACATATGTACGCTATGTATAGATTCGTCTTCACGGTAATATGCGAAATTCTTTAATCCTTTGACTGCTAAAAACACATTGTTTTTGCGATTTAGCGTTTTACGATTTTTCGGTTTTGCGATTCATTTTGCGATTTCAACATCAGCAGTCAAAGAGTAAATCAATTCCTCCAGTCTTATTGATCGTGTATCTATTGCTTTAGTAATTTCTTTCTTAATTAATTTACGAATTTCAAGATACATATTTTTGTAAACGGGAGATAAGTGGCATCTTATCACAGTATGGAGTGTCTTGTGACTAATTTAATAAACATTTCTGTGATAATAATGTTTACATTCATGTTTTAGTGGCAGACAGTTTACCAATTACCTTGACAACTTGGCGAGATTGGTACATGGTAAATGGGAGCATATTCTATGACTCTTATGAATTATGGTACCTGCCAATGATCTTTACAGAATTTAAAGATCTCTCAAGCAAAATGTATTTTTTTAGAACTGAGTTTAAAAAAAATACTTTATAACTATAAATTTTTTACCCACTTGCCACAAAATGGGTAAAACAATTATTTATCTACCAGAATTTTCTATCACCTTATCATTCTCACAATGTTCCCGGTAGTATCCCTCCCGCCCGAGAGCCCGGGACCCTCTTTCCTACTTCTACGTCTACACTTCATGTGATCATGAGCTACACATCTGTCACATTGTGTCAAAATTATACCGAAAGCTAGTGATCTTATAGTATAGAGGTTCCTCTGAACCAAAGAAACAAACTGTAGTTGTCGCTTGTATGTAGGTATAATAATTGATGTCAGTTGCGTGCGTGACTAGCCCTTTGTGTACAGATGTCGAAACAAATCAAAACACACACTTGTGATAGCTATAGTTGTAGTTCCCATAGAAGACAATGCCAGCACCCATAGTCCCATACGATACACACGACCTTGGACGGTGAAAGTCAATAGGTAAACATGTAGAAAACTGCTGATAGATAACCATGTAAAGTGTAGGTACATCAAGTGCTGCAGGAAATGGACTCGGAATGGACACTGCTTTGGCTATCTGCGATTGATTAGATTGTGGAGTCTCAAGGTGTGTTAGGTACCTACCTACCTACCTAGACGCATCCATTTTTATCGATAACGGTGTCCAGTCCAACAAAGTCCATAATTTAAAAAAAATCAAACGTAAAATTACGTACAGTATTTGTTAATTTGCCTGATTTCAGACTTCAAAGGGTTTTTTTTTTGCGTTTTTTTGTTATTGCTCATCTTTTTTGAAGTCGTGTTTCTTTAATTTATTATTATATCGCTTGTTGTCGATAAAATCCTCTTGATCGAAAGTGATAAATATTGCAAAAATATCATCGGAACCGAGTAACGTTCAGGGGTGGAAGAAAAATACAAGTAAAGTTGTGTAAGATTTGTTGAACTATGAAATCTGTGTCATTTAAGATGAATCTTTGTTACACACGTGTCAGTTGCAGAAAGATGTGCGAATTAACAGTAAACCAGACAAAAAGATATCAATAAATCATCACAACGTCGCTCGTTGTGACATGACTGCACGCCTCAAGAATTCGACATTTAAAGCTGTTAGGTACAGAATAAATAACAGATAAGTTTAGATACCGACAAAAATATTGCAGAAATATGTAAAACAGTGCAAAAAGGTGCAAAGGTGTGGTCGAAGGTGGTCACCTATTGTTTTACAATGACAAACGGATTTGAATATATTTGGATATCTATAAATAAATATTGCAACACAGAGCCATCTGGCCTAAAACTATTTACCTACGCTAATGTTATAAGCGCCAGTACCAGTTAATGGATATACAATATATCTACACTGCAACAGTACTAGTACAATGTATTGTATACGTACTAAATATGCACGCACTGGTAAGTCGCGTCGCGGCGCAGGCGAATTCCTTTGACATAAAAAACAGAATAGATGATAATTAGAAATGAATTACCACGCCTTCACCACGACGTATCAGATATCGCCACAACACTGATACCTATACTACATACAGGTTTTCGTAAAGTTATAGATAATTGATTAAATGCATATCGTCGGCAAGTGAGACAAGTTGCACAACTCCACAACCGTCGCATTATGAACGAATCTTGTACGAAATCGCGTCTCGAGTGGACAATGGTGCAAGTATCTGCGAAGACGAGGTTGGTTTTGATTGTCTTCCCGAAACCACAATCACGTTCGAATTCTGCCACATGCATGCTATAATGGGCGATCCGATTACGATGCAGTCAAAGGGTGAACGAACGATCATTTGCGAACGAACTACAAGTCACGTGAGCTAATAGCTATTTACCATTTCCCCAAGTCCAACTAAAAATATTCTATCAACCGACACACCCGTTATCGAGAAGCTCGTCCTATATCTAAGCCATACAAACTTTCTTACAACGAGTCTCCGTCTAAATGCCATCGCATCGCACGTTATATAAAAATGTAGTGAACCATGGATTTCGCAACTATTACAACACTACAAACAAATGCTAAGGATTGATCACATGGCCTTAGTTACAATTATATTTGTTTTTTAAGTGAACTATAATGAACAAATAATTGGCTTTTTTTGTATTATATATAAAACCTTTTTAAAAGTTGAGCGGCTACCATTTTTAATAGCCGACAAAAATATTAATTATTCATATTTTAACTTATATGTTTCTATACATTTTTTAACTTACACGATTTCCGTTCATTATTATGTCTTCCCGACCACGGCCGGTGTAATCCGTTTGCCGAAACGTCGGGGTAATTTCAAATTTATTTATTAAATTTAAAATAATTTTGTTAAAATAACGCGATCTAGACCCGAAAATCTAATATTTATATGTTTCTTCCTTTTAGATCCCGATGTCGTGGTATTTTTCAAAAATCTTTCATAAAATAAAAAATGTTCATCGACACCTAAGCAAATTGTCTCTGGCTCTGGTTGTAGCTAGTAAAAAAATATTTCACTGGGTTGTACTATAATAATTATTATTTACTTTAAAACCTATGTTATATTTACCATGGATTTGTATTAGTTTTTCAACATAATCCCGTTATATATCCCGGGACTAGCATTTCTCTACAACTTCTGAACCGCCCGCCGCCGCGCCGTCGCGTCGCCGTGTGCAAGCCCTTACCGTAACAGTACCGGCATACGTACACGCATCATGTGTGCCAGTTTGGACATAACCTCGCCCGTGTCAGTAGCTACCTACCTAGTTCGTTACACTTTCTATAGGGATTTAACATTTGTCAGCTAGTGGCATTGCGTGTGAGTTTTCACTTCGCTTATCTTGTTGGGATACATGTAATTGTCGTGAGATAGTTTTACTCCTACTTTTACTCTTATTATTAGGTACATCAAAAAACAAGTATTAAATACATTTATAAAAAAAATATTTAAATTGTTATTCTATCTACGTATGCATGGGTGCGATGGGACTCCCACCCATACCATACACTAAGCGTTTGTCTTTAGATTAAGATACATCTAAAGGTATTTTGTTTTTCAGTACATATACTATTTATTCGTATGGCATAGTTTTTGTACAGCAGTCGTTTTAATAATTTAAGATTTTATATATTGAAAATAGTTTTTCTTGATTAGCAAAGTTTCAGATCAGAAGAAGAAGAACTGTAAATATTCCTTATTACAAAAACATACTCTGGTAGTATGTCATTTGACAGACTTCATCTTTGAGTTACCTACCATTTCTTTTAACCCACTAATTTGTCCTACTGTAGGGCAAGGGAAGACGCCTCTGGCGGGAGCCTACTCCGGATTGGCGAATATCTACTTAACCAATAACTATATGGGACTCTCAGGTATAAGACCATTACTACCGTATCACTAGTGGTGCGTGTGAACTTTAGAACAGCGGTCACGCGTCAAGTCGTACAAATGCGGGGCACTAATCAATGCGTTCGATACACGCTTGCTTGCATAGAGGAAATACTCAGCCTGTGTGCAAACGGGACACCAACCACAACACGCCACTATACACTAGTGACATTTTGTGGCCTAGTGGTTGGTATTTATTGTAATATACTTACTGGTTTAATTTTGTAGTTGTTAGAGTTTCGTTGTCACCAAGAAACTTTTACAATTATTAGAACATGTTCGATGCCGGTCGCGGTGGTCGCTACAAATAGTTTGTAACTTCTAGCTTCTTCTAAAATTGTGTCGGTGCGTGCGCAGCCATACTTAGCCATACATACTTCCAAAAAGGAGTAGGTTATCTATTTGCATGTATGAAACTCATGTGATTTGTTTATGCTTTATGTGATTTAGAAGATTGTGATTACAAATTCGTCTAGTGATTTTTCGTTCTCAAATTATGATTTGATTTTCCTACTTGTAACTGATTTAATAAGTTTTGCCTATGAAAGCGCTCATTGGTAATTGGATATCTCCATACGTGACGACCGTAGCCGTACTTCTCCAGTACCGTTCAGTTACGTTGCGTTGGTCGTTGTCACCATCGCCTACGATCAGTTCGATGGTGAACCTTCACGCGGGCAGTATCTACAAATACGACGTATTAATTGACTTCAAGTGTCGATACAGTTTGTGATATGTGACGGAAGGTGAAGGAAGGCATCGTGTTCGATGTAGTCCGGGAAGAGCACCCAGCCGAATAGCAGCTGATTGAAAGAACAGCCCTCGCCGAGTCTACGAAGGGCAACGATAGTTATTTTTTCAGGTGCTTTTCAAAATGAGTTTAAATTCAGTAAATTCTTGTTCCTTCGCTTATTCTGAGTATCCTAGACTCGATCATTTTGTATTTGCACCCAAGTATAGACTTTTCTCTCTATCTTCACTATAAGTATAAATACATAGATACGCCTAATAACTCCGATACCTACGAAGAATTTGTGAATGAAAGAAAGTGTCGATGTCGATCGTCGCGTTGCGTTGCGTCGCTCGTCGTCGGCGTCGTCGAATGAGATATGATTTCTACTTGTGTATAGCTGTTAGATAATGTTGATTGATGTCAACGTATCTAACAATCGTTGTAGAAACTATAACATGTCGACTCGGTGTTAACTGTAGTTTTAGTTTAACGGGACAACGCAGACTAGAGATAATGCGATGGGCCGATAGATAGATTAATGCTTTATTTGCAACAAAATTACAATTAGTAAACACGATAGCTTTCGTTGTTCTGTATGAAGGTAGGTAACCTTTTGGTTTCTTGTTGGTGTCGGCCATATTTTATCATGTAGCCAAATGTACTTATTCGTATAGTTCCTATACGTCAGTCGGTGCAGCCACCGAGACAGAAATATTGAAATGCTAATTGAACCTTTATAATTTGCTTCGTAGTTAAAGTTTTTTTTGTAGAAACATCAAATTTCAATCCTGATATTCCGAGGGGATCGGGACTCACGCAGGTGATCCGTGGGGAGCTAGTTCAGAGGGCAAATATTGTGCAATCTTTGAAGTACCTATTCCGATGCTGGTTATGCCGGCTCCCTAGATTAAACAAACGATTGTTCCCCAGCGAGATTCGAGCACACAACCTAGACCTCCTCCACCGTGCCATACGTGCTCGAATGCCCAAATTCGTGTGTCGGTCGCGAGTGGCAAGCGAGCAAGCAAAGGCTAGCCGTAGTAGCCAGTGGTCAAGTGTCAATGACACTCCATTATGTAACCGTTATAATACCACCAGCACTACACTTATAGTGTGGTTGTGTGATGTAGGCGGCGCGGGCGCGGCGCGGCGCGGTATTATACATACCATACCTATTGCCTACTCACAATGTCGTACTTACGTGCTTTAAGCTCGGGGCAAACATTCCGGGAACCGGGAGCGATCCGGGGACGGGCCGGGAATTTTAGAAATCGCGTGCCGATGTTGTTTCGATCGTCGTTTTTGCTTTTGTTTCAGTCACGATTGTCGTTTGTTTTAGTTTCTATCGTCTTTTGTGTCAGTTTCGATCGTGGGTCCAGTTGACTATTATCAAGTTTGATCCCTATAGGTACCTACTAAAATTAACTGCGCCCAGTTATTTTGCAAGCTTGTTATGCAAGAGGCTAAAAAGATCGTATAAAAGACAGTCTTATCGTTGAAAGCGATTTGTTTAACGAATGAGTTGCAACGTTGCACCGGCAAGGTTCGCCGGCGCGAGGTCATCGCCTCGCTATCGGTCAAGCGCTGTGTATGTTTGATGATTGTATGATAAGGCGCTGCGACGACGCGCGTCACGTGGGGACGAGACTTGAAGCCTATTTGTTTGGTCTGCCCTGTTAGTACATTGTACAGAGCTTGTTATACCACTGTTGTGTATGCCAGTGGACAATGAACCTGCACAGACATTGAAAATGGAGGTTTGTGTAAAAACAATTTGAATAGCATGTCTCTTACGCATGATTTTATTGTTCGTTTGTTTATTTGCATATACTGGTTTAATCTAAAATGATCTAAAAAGATTCCCGCCGGGTTAAGGGATAAAGTTCGATTGCAGTTTCGTTGCAAGTTAGTTGCAATTGTAATTCAATTTTAGACAATTTTAACACCTACGGGCCTGTAGTGTTTAAAATATTTCGTCGTTTTGAAAATAAGAAATGACCAAATAAATAATGTTCCTCACGCAGAGACACAAATTCTTGAATTCGAAAACTGAATACTCTACCGATTGCAACACGATTATAATAGCATTACATATTCGATCCAACACATGTCGATTACTATACGAACAACGAATGTAATCGAGAGGTTTAGCAAAATAAGCACGTTTTTGGTGAAAGTAGGGATTTGGACACTGCAGACCAGACACACTCAGCGTTCAGTTCACTTCGTCTTGTCGGGACCACGGTCGGTGTAGCCTGTTTGCCGAAACGTCGAAGTCATTTTAAATTTATAAATTTTAAATATATCGCGATCTAGACCAGCAATGTTATCCTACTAATATTATAAATGTGAAAGCGTGTGTTTGGATGTTTGTTACTCAATCACGCAAAAACTACTAAACATATTGCGATGAAACTTGGAATATCAGTAGTTGGATACCGGGACACATGGCTACATTTTAGCACTGTAAGGTAGCTCGAGACATCGATCATCAGGCGTTTGATAAATGTTAAACATAATAAATAGTACCAAGAGACTGGAGACCCACTGACTGGAGTAAAAGGCAATGCAATGGCTGACTGAAAGAGTAAACCAAAAAAATGAGCTTCATTTCAAACGATATACCTACAGATTTTCTCTATACTTGAGCCGACTTATTTGTAGACGATCGATGAAAGAACTCTTATACCACTACTAACCAAACTATCGGACGATATAAAGTTGTGATTCCGCGTGTCTTTTAAGTATGCACTTTTGTACTTACCTATCCTATTGGGTTGTAATCACCAGTTGATCGTTGGAAGTCCTCGGACCTGGTGTAGTGTCGGTGACGGTGGCGGTGATACATTGAGGAACATTATGTAGCTTGTTACAAACAGGTAATAATAACTCCAGTATAATAGTTTTATTATGAACAAAAATGTCTTTATTAAATAATTAGCGATTCGTTATACTACCAGAAACCAGCTTCATAAATAAATTCGGTTCACAAATATTAGTTGTATAATACAAATCAAAATGTCTGAAATTATAAAATTAACCTCTGACCCGCCTGCGCCGTTGCGCAACATACCTAACATATTATGACATTTGCCGTTGACGAGACGACGACGACGACGACTGCGTGTCGTGTCGTGATGAGAACTCGCGGGTAACTCTCATTAGAAAGGTAACTTTGTCATTTTATTTATTTGCTTAATAATTCGTCTGTTTCATTCAAGTAACTAGGAACAGTTTTTGGTCAGAACTTGTTCTACCGCCTGTCGTATTCTAAGTGACCATGCATCATCTTAGACCACATACCACATGCTCTCCTATATCCATCGAGTGAGGTAGTAATCGAACGCTACCCTAACACGGCTTACGGCATTACCTAATTGGAATGTCGCCAAATGAACTCATCAATGTTCCGATACTTGGCCGGCACCGCCTTCGTAAAGACCGTGCTCCATCTTAGATCACATTGTCACTTACCATTTAGTGAGATACTGGTCAAACGCTCACTTATTTGTATAATTATTGTTAATTAAGAAAGGTATCTTAGCAACCGAGAACATGCGAAACCCCCCACTTAAGTAACTAAGCAACTGTCGGTATTTTATCTAACGTATCAATTATGTTACACGCTTCAAGTGTTCACTTTAAATAAACGAATTAATTGACCATACTTTCCCCACTCTTGGAAAACTGCGAAAGTTACCTCCAAGTCAAGTCCAAGGCAGTCAGCCCGCGGTAGCTAAACCAAACTAACTACTCCTACGGTTAAACATACGTTAAACGAAACGTAATTCGAAAATAGAACGAGCAAGTGACAAACGACAGTGTCGAACAGTGAACTAAGTCGAGTTCTAAATTTAAACGCGCATACCGTACCGAAATTTAGAACGGCCCAACGGATTGCGCGTTCTATTTTTAAATCCTAATGCAGCTGCCAGTGTGAAGTTGTGAACTTTGTCCGTAGGGATTCCGCTTTCTTTTTTTTAAACCGTTCCGTTTTACTTAGGTACTTTGTAGATTAAACTGTGTCTACTTTTTTTTAGAAAAGTATGACTACTATGTAATTTTAGGGTCGCGATCGTAATAATGAGGTGTTTGTATTGCAATTGTCATCGACAGTGAAAGTGAATGTCGTAACATCTACGGTAAATATTTTTGTCTGTTTATCATGTTTTATTAGACCCTTGATTACTTTCACTAGAATAAATTAGATGGGCAGAACCGGTCGTGTGGCTTGTATTATTGATTTCGTCTGATTTATTGTCAGTTTAATACGTTATGTTATAATGTGATGTTTATGTAAACAAATGTTAGGTGTGGTATCTAATCTACTCATTTATGGCAAACTTAATGTAAAAATATTCACTAGTTATTAGTATTTCCTTAGGTTTTAGAGATATAATCCTTACAAATATTATGAATGCGAAATTGTATGTTTTTTGGTTTTTGCCTTATAAATTTATACTCGTAATACAACTAACTTTTCACGTGAGGGGTTTAACCTTCAATGTCTGAAACAGGCTACGAAACCTGAAGTTCTCCCCATTTGGAGGCGGGTGGACTGCTTGCTCCCAAGGAGGATTAGTAAGTACCAGCTGTGGTATCATCTAATTAGCATCCACCGCTACTAGTGGCTAACTTGCAGTACATTGATGCTTTGATGTAACGTGGTTGTTACGGGTGATTACTTCAAAGCAGCAATGGAATATGTTTTTTGGCAGTAAATAGCAATTAGTAGCGGTGGTTGCTAATTAGATGATACCACAGCTGGTCGGTCGTAAAAAAATACGAAATCTGATTGCAGTAGGCAGTGGGGTTTTTAGGGGTCCCCAGATATAAACTGGGAATATGACTCAAATGAGAGGGATATAAAGAGAGAGTGGCAATATGTAACAATACAATATTCGTTTAAAAAAAAGGCATATTACGCAATGTAACCATGTTTGCGAAAGCGACAGCGGTTTGACGAAAGGCAACTCGGTTTGGTTATTGCTATCATTTGGTATTGTCGCATAGATTGCCACTTCCCATGACATGATTACTGGCTTTGTCACAGACAGTTTAAACGCACTATTTGTACGAGCTTTTCTTACAGTTAGTTACCTATCTACCTTGTCAATCGAACCTAGTACAAGTTAAACCTAATTCTTATGAATGACCGAAGACCGTGCAAAGTGGACACGTAAAAGTAGGGAAGCGGACCCGGGCTCCCGAGAGGGATGCAACCGGGAACATCGCGGCCCATGAGGACAAGATAATTTAATTATTGTGTAAAATAGTAGGTACGGTATTCATTGTAAATCTAAGTTAACTTATAGTTAGCCAAGCTAATTTTAATATTCTACAGTAATGTAGTAAGTCATTTCTAATACACATTACTAGAAAGTTTTGTCCATTCATTTTAATATTTTATATTAATCTACCTCACTTCAAAAAGTGAAAGAATACAAAAGGGATTATTTAAATATAAAAAAATTATAGTAAAAGTATTAAAATTAAGAATAATGTTAATTAATTTAAATATGTACCTATTATATAATTAGATCTTAAACACTTTCCCATTATAAAAAAGTATATGACCGAATAATATTCATAAATTTAACTTAGATATTAAATAAAAATGAATATACATTAAAAACAAATGTATTTCCTTGCAAACGTAACATAAAGTGTGACGTTCGGTATGCTATCCACACTATAGATGATCAGGTTGCGAAATAACAAATGGTGTTCATTTAAACTGCAATGTACGCACGTTTGCCGCATATATCCGCCGCTCGTCGTCGTCGTAGTAAATGTATTCCACTGTGATATAATATGACATACTTGTTTGTGTACTGCTATTGTTTCGACTTGTCTTTCTTTACTAATATTATTGCAAGCAAAGTATTTCTGTTTGTTTATTGTCTCTTCAAGAACAAAGATATCTACATATTGTTTTTAACGTTTGGGTTCAATGTGTCCAGATCTCAAAATTTACAAACTCTTGAATGTTTATGTTTCAATCACGTATAGCTAAAGATCTGGATCAACATTTTTAATCCCGATATTACCTACCACCGGATCGGGACAACCCGCATAACTCCCTACTACAAAATAAATAGACAGAAATTGAAGCACCGCCTTCTACAATCTAAGTGACAGACGGTTGTCGTCAATCAATCGGCCGATCAAAATCTTTCGCCTGTTTTCAGTATTATAACACTACATAATGGTTATACCTCTTACAGTCTAGAGTTATTTAGTAGGTAGGTATATAACAAACACTAAATACCTATCGTATGCGCACGCGACTCTGAAAGCCGGTTTGATTTATATCGAACATGATTCACTTTCGGTTTCGAGCGACGAAACGTTGCTCTCGTGTTGGAGAAGATATGAACGAAACAAAAAACGCATTAGCCGTTAAATTGTTGTGGGATGTTTGTTTGTTGTCCGTACTTAATGGTCGGTTAAATCGAAGCAAGTAACTTGTGCTACATCTTAGACTTTATCGTCACTATTAACTACATACCTTGGAGTAGGGTTCTATAATAGTTTCCACCTTAGAGTTCTGGAATTGCTATTGTTTGAATGTTTCATTGTGAGAAATGGAAACGTTGATGTCTTCTTTACTTAACGTTAGATAAACTTCAATTCATAAAACTTATATGAAAGAAGTGGTCATAAAATGCGTATATACAACAACGTATTTAGTACGAAATAGTATTAGTATTTAGTATTTATTTATTAGTGTTTAGTATTTAGTAGTTCAATAAGAAATGCAATCCTTAATTTCGACTCGATTGAACATGCATCCGTGGCCAAATTGGAAAGGCGTTGGGACGGATCCCCAGAGATGCAGGTTCAAGTCCTGTCGGGTGCGCAATTTTTGGAAAGCATTTCTTTAAGTATAACGTATTTAGTAGCCAAACAATCAGTCAGCACTGAGTTTGGCCGCGTTTCCCACAGATATGCGCCAGGATGCGTATCGAGGGATGTTTGTTAAGAATCGCTCCATTTACCTAGCCTCGCTCAGCGCAGCTTCAGGAAACCACTTAGCGGAGCGAGGAGCTAGGTAAATGGCTACACGTCCTCGCATATTCTGGTAGAAACACACACAGCTTTTACATACATACTGCAGACCGTGTAGTGCCATTGGGCACGAGGTAGCTCTCATTTATAGAGAACCGATCACCAGCTTTAGGGACACGACTTGGTCAAATGGGACGCTATATCATAAGCATGATAGATTACTAAGGAGAGGGTTGTTGACCGCATATAACGCAGAAGTATAAAGTAACAGTACAAACTAAACGTAGTAGAAAGTTAATGAGTTAGTTAATTATATAGACTTGGTAATTTATTAATTAGTTTCAGTTCTCAAATAACGCGCAGGAAATTATTCACGGCTGTTGACAACAGGTTTCTAATCGGACGTTGCCACAGGCTTCGCCGAGTTCGTAGTGTTTGCAGAAATTACGTGACATTCTTATTGTGACAAACTGTTCTAAGGGAGAAAGTCGCAATTCGTCTACTTGCGTTTTTTCGTTAAATACCTAGATTCCCTAGCATAATAAAACCCTTTAAACCCAGTCGACATTGATATTAGAGATTAGTAATAGTACCACAGGAGCCACTATGCGTTTATGTTTCGAAAGGTACTTTAACTGAATTAGCCATAGTATTGACCGACGATGGGGGAAAAATCCGCTGGTAATACTAGTGTAGTTATCGATCTGACCAATGCGACGAAAACAACCGGAAATATATAGTTTTATAAGCATTTTAGTCTACTTTCTCAGTATAATAGTTTCTACTTGGTACCAGCTGAAATGGGGTTGTTGACGAACGCACCCTAGTCTGAAAATAGCAATTTGCATATTACGTATTAAGCTACAGTTAAGGCCATGCAAGATTTATCTAGCTCTATAAATTAAACCAAGAAAATATCGTCTAGTTTTGTTGCCTTTCTTCTTACAAAATAGTGTCAAATTAACCGAAGATAGATTTAAAATCGTAGCACAAAGCCCGTAGACAAAATAAAACCAAATATTTGGTGTCGAAATTGGGCTAATTAGTAGCAAATTAATGGCCGAACTAGACATAAAACTGGTGTTCAGCTTGTCAATCAAGTTGTTAATTTGTTTTACTAATTTATTACCCGTGTTTACTGTAATCTTTATGTATTTTCTCTTGCTTACCTACTTTACTCAAGTTCTGTTGGACGGTCACTGGTCTTGCAAACAATAAAATTATTGTAATTATTTACTTTTAAACTTGATTCAATTGATTAATTAAGTGCCGATTTTTCATTATACGGATAAAAGATATAAATAATAATTAAATAAAATAATTTGATTATTTTTAATATCATTGTGACGTTTTTATTCGGTAGTGTTACATTTTATTTGTCAGATATCTCTATCTTTATCTAGTCTAGGGATTTGAAAAATAGGCCCTAAATCGATTAAGGTTTTTTCCGATAGGTTTTTACTTTCAGCTGTGTTTTATTCTTAATTATTCTGCAATATTCTAATTATAATAAAAATGAACAAAAAAATCATCCCTTCAGTACCAAAATGATGATTTGCTTGAATTCACCCTAAAAATGTTGAAGTTTCCAAAATATTGAATTCACAAAATATGAATGATGATATAGATCAGTGCACTATCCTCACCTTATCCTATCGTTCCAGACAACAGACAGCGCCGACTTCCTCGCCACCCGGCCACACACGGCCGCCGTCATCCCCGGCAAGCCGGCGGCAAACCCGCTTCAGTTCATCAAAGTTGGACCAGCCGACCTCGGCAGCAGAGCCAGGGAACAGCTCCGAAGAGCTGAATTAGCCAAACGGACTGAACCCGCGAGGATCGAGAGGCAAGAGGATTGGCAGTCGGTGAGTTTATATAAAAGCTCTACTTTCTTTCTCTATCTCTGAGGTCTTTTTTCACTCTGGTTTCACTATTCGATAGCGAATATCGCTCAAAGGTTTTCACAGCGTGTGCCTGTATCTGGTTGAAATCAATAAGTGCGCCCTTTGACTTTGCTCAGACTGAACTTAGCTTTGCCTTAAGGCCCCATACTCACCTAATAACGTGACAGGGATAGGGCTAGCAAATTTCAGATGTCTAAAAGAAGGACGTAAGTAGTGCAATATTTTAGTGAGTTAAATCAAGCAATTCCTAATAACAAGATAACTATTGCTAATTTAGTAAAACTGTTCTACCAATTTCAAGTGTATGTTATTATGCTTTATAATACAGAAAAAATAGAGGTTTAAATACGTCACGTTTAGGTGTAAAATGAGAATTTCGGTTTTAAAACAGTTGTTTTAGATTTAAAAAAAATATGTTATAAAAGTTAACCAATCGTGTAAGGAAAACTACCAAAATAAAATACCAAAATAGTATTTTCGAATGTTTTGTAATTACTGATACCTATTGAGATACCTGCCGCCAATATCGTGAGTATAATGTTACCTTTAGTCAAAGTTTTTGCTTAGCAATGTCAAAGTACGGACTATATAATTCAGCCTCTGTCATATTGAATCGCGGTACAAGACGGAGATACGCTTTCCATCTTCTGTGTTGGACCGAAGCTCTTTATATATCCTCTTAAATATGAATAGACCTTAGAGGTAAGTAGCAATTATTTAATTTCTTCTTGTCAACGGCTCCGAAAACTCGGACTAAACTTTGTCATGACCAAAGCATTTGGATTTTATTGTCATCAACCCACACGCAATGAGGTAAATTCTGCATTTAACTTGAGACTTTCGTCTGGAGTATTGGCCAACGCCATACTGCTTTTAAGGATTTGGTGATGTAATTGAAAATACCGAACAGTTTAGGGGTAATGAAATTACAAACTTCGACGATTCTACGTTTTAATGGTCCACCTAGATAGACAATGCCGATTCCCGAGAAATTCGAGAGAAGTCACAATTATTGAATAGTTGTTACGGAAATTGCTTCTATCAAAATCGTCCATCAAGCCCAATCTGCGAAGTGTGTGTGGTATGAAGGTACACAAATTTACGGATCCCTTATAATCCATTCCATGAAACCTGTCAATATAAAAAAATCCCGGGATATCAGAGTTTTACGATCGGCTCTATGTTATTAGGAAGTCGTAAGGAAGCACATCGCTCCGTTTAAAACTAGTTCAAATGGAAATTATACGTAGAAAATTCTCATTTATTAACTTGTTTGTTAGAGTATTGTAGGTCAGTGGCCTCTGATATGTCCAAAAGCACATCTATAGTGTAGTTAACCATAGAAGACACCGTGCCATTTTCAATCTAATTTTTGACATGATCATAGATTTTGTTTTATTTTTGGCTTGGAGATAAAGATCCTTGCAAATCCTGCAATTTTAAAAATAGCAGCTATTTTGCACTTGCCATTTCTTAGATGGCATTATCAAAGATTAGGATACGCAATTCTTGTGCTTCGGCACGACCGACACAGTGCCACAATATTGTGAATTATTGTGACAATGGTAGCAATTCTATTGTTCATTTACCTAAACTAAACTAAACCTAAAATTGATTAATTTTAGTAAAGAAATTACAAAAAGCTATTCTGTTGTTACGCTCGCGCTGCGTTAAATTTAGTACCACAAAATAAATAGTTACGAACTGTTAGTTTAAATTTAAGTTTAGGATGTCACCAAAAGAATACGAATAATGTCTAAACTAATTAATAATTTTCATGTTAAATTTTAGTATTAGTATAGTAACCAATTGGCCGTTGCCATTTTCGGCATGGCATGGCGTGGTGGTCTTCTTATCAGATAATAGACGTAAGTTACAAAAATACACATATATTATTCACTTGATTCCTTCAAATTAACCTACTTAATGGTTTCCGAAGAATTCCGAAGAAAGTCTTGATCTAGGTTAAATGACAGATGGTCTGAGCTTTTTAATCAATTTAATGATACAGCTTGATTTATTGATTTCTCAATGAGATCGTCGTGATATATTGGGGTGAACGCAGGTAACAGACTAAACGATCGGCCGATTTTTTTGTCAACTTGGTGGTTGGTTGGCAGTTCTGTCGAGATTTAGTCGAACTACGATTTATAGCACCGACTACTAATTCTAATCGAGACTGATATCGCTCTAAGTCTCGATTATAATCAGCAGTACCTACTTCAATGGGGTAGTATCCAAATACTAACTCATTGAAGTTACATTGCAATAACGTTTATGTACAGTACAAATATTTATATGAAAGCATGTTAAAGATGTAATAGGCCATACTGTTTTCTGTCGGTCGATTTCTAGTCTATAGTCTGCAAATTCTTAAGAATGATATACGATGGGGTTTTGTCATTTATTTCTGGTGAAATATGATTTAGTTGAAGGTATTTGATTTGAGACATAAATTATTTTGTTTTAATGTATTTTTATGACTTACTTTTAGTTTAATTGTTGTCTCGTAACAAGTTACAAACCAACAAACATACTGGCAGGAATATACATTATACATTCTAGAAACCCTGGAACCCGTAAATAAAATATTTTTGAAGTAATTCGGAGAATATCTAAAAAATTAAGCATGTACGAAATAATTTCTTCTATGGTTTTCGCGATTTTGCATAATTAAACACTTTATTTATCCAACCTTGAAAAAGCCAACTGTAAAGTTGGCGAAAGCTCGGTTCGTTTAGAACAATGAATAAGAACGCGATAAAACCGGATAAATAAAGTGTTTTATTATTAACGAAATAATTTGAAAGACTGCCTACTGTGGCCGACTTTTTTAAAAATGATTAAGTAATAGGAAAGCGCTTGACCACTCTCATCTGGAAAGCGACGATGTGTCAAAATGTGGACTAAACTAAAGTTTCAGATTAGCAATTTCAATACCTCCTCTCTAGTTAAAAACTTCAAAGAAATCCAACAATTCCTGCGGGATTCCTTAAAAATCCCCGATTTCCTTATGTGACCGGAAATACGCGGCACATGCGCGAAGCCCCGGGAATGCCGTGTGCTTCCTTTCGGGGCGCGCTTTGTCGGCGTGTGTCGGGGACGGATTGTTTACTGTAGCCGGTATTTTTAGATTCATCGGAGAAGGAAAGGTACAGAAGGTTAATGCCTATATGCTTAGATGCGAGACTTTGTGAACATCATTCGAAAACTCTTGCACTCAGTGAGATTAAACGTGGAAGTTACAGAATAGCTGAACTTCTGGAATACAGTGCTGGTTATTGTATATCCTACGTAACCGGGAATTGTAACGATGTAAGATATATATGTAAGACTGCTGATGACAAGTGACGAAGTGATGTGAAATGTAGCACACAGATTTCAGAAAGCGGTAGTCAGCAGTGGGACGGTCCGACTCGTCTTCCTCAGGGGTTGCACCGACGTAGTTAAGAATGTTAAATAGGGTAGTTAATATTTTAAAACCGTTTACTTACAACATATTATTATTCAAGTATCGAAATTGCGACTAAACTGCACAATTTGATCACGCGATGTGTCATGCGCGCGCGCAACTAATTCTGCACGACGACGACGTAGGTATCTGTTTAGATCTAGTTTCGCAATAACCAATATTGTTATTAAATTGTTTTTATTTGCAGTTTGTTTTATGGTTGTATATCATACAACCATAAAATACAAACATACAATGTATGATATCAGTTGAAAGTCGTTCCGCGTCTTCTAGATACAAATTGGCCATAGAAAATATTTTCAGATTGTCTGGTTAGCTAGCAAGAACTTATGTAGCGTTTATAGGTGAAGCTTGTGTTATGTAGTAAACAAGACTTGTGACTGACATAGCTACACCCTTATTTATAAACGCTAATTAATGCGCTGCATAACTATGCATCGCATTGTCTTTTACTGTCACATGAAGTTTCAAAGTTGACAGACAGAGACAAGCGTCACAAAACTTAGTCATGAAGGGTGCCTGCTAGTCACTATGTATCACATATCGAGATTGTTATAAGTAAGCCCGTGTATGTTTATGTTCTTCATTTTATAAGTCCGAAATCTTGTTTGTATATTTTTTCTCCTTTGCGGGCAAATGGATCGACCGATTTGGATGAAAAATTCCATAGGGATAGTTCAAGTGATGGAGTGATATAGGATACTTATGATTGAGATTTACGCCTGTGATTTAGTTTTCATTAAATAAATATACCTAGTTGATAAACAAATTATGTTAGGTACCTATTCGTATTCCCCGGAAGAGCAGCGCGGGCGTCGTAAACCACCTCGTATCACCTAGAAGATTGCTCTCAAATCGTTAACTTCCCTCATTGAGATCAAACAACCCAACTAGGACATAATAAGTCGAGAATCAAACAGTTCTGCTGTACATACATACATCGGTACTTACGCAATGCTTTACTTAGCAATGTAATGGCAGATAATCTTTGTAATGACATCGGGAGAAATAACTCTACGACCTACCTTAAACCTGGGACCTCATGACGACTTTGATTACGTAAAGTATTTGTACCTCAAATACGAGCGATGTTCCCAGTTTCATCTTTGTCGTGGAGCCCGGAGTCTACTTTCCTGGTCTTACGTCTCCACTTCGTAAGATCTTCAGCACCACTTCTTTAATGTTACGTCAGATACGCTGGCATTCAGTACGTGCTTAAACTATTTTATGTTACAAATTCGATGAAAAAGTAGTCGTCTGATTTGAATCAATTTTATTCAATTCATACACTATTCCCCAATAGGTTGTTGAGTATCTTGTGTTATTTTTATTGTATGGCGCGTTCTACATTGAAATAATGTGATTTAGTTTCAATTCTTTTTCTACAGTTGTCTTATGTTAATAAATCCTATTAAATATCTTTTATCTGTAGATTGATAAATCAAACAGCAAAACGCATGAAACTAGCGTATACACGTAAGTCTCGACGTCGTTAGCTCACCGACCGTAAGGACGTATAATTCAAGTTTTTGTCCGTCCATTCCTATTTTTATTGCTCTTTTTTCGTCGTAGTTGCAAGGATTGGAATTGGTTGCAGGTTGTTGCAAGTTGTAGCTCTAGCTCGTTCAGTTTAATTGTTACAGTCCTTCCGCGAGTTTCAAGCGCTAATTGGTGTAGTTACGTGGTTGTTACGATAGAGGTCGCTGAACGATTCATTGGAATTTGTGTTATTCATTACATTTCAATTAAAGTAAAAACGAGGCTATTATATTATTTCTTGTTAAGTATATCTATTAAATTCTTTCTCCTGGATGACTGATGGGTTGACGCACTACCAAAACCGCTAGTAGTAAAAAACTGTTTTTTCGAAATTCCTTCGAAATCGGAACTGACACGAGTGAAACCGCGGGAATCAGTTTATTTATAATGTTATTTTACACTAGTAAGGTTTCGTATATTATGATTGATTAGGTTGGTACTGAAGGATAAACAGGCCTTTTTTTCCAAATAATTTAGTACATATTGTTCTTCTAAGATGTAAAACCCATTTTATCTGTAATCTACGTAGGTCTATATCTTATGAAGTTATTTGGTTTTTGGTCTTTCTATTTTATAGTAGATAGACGATTTCCATTTTTCTGTTATTTTTTTATTACAATTTCGTCTTTGTCATCATCATGTCTGATATAAACCTCTCTGAACGTAAAAGGATGTCCTTTCCCGACGGATGTGTCCTTGTTTATAATTCTGCAACCGTAGCTTTAACAATAACTTGTATTAATGGCTACTTAATTGATTGTCTGTCTTGAGCGGTGGTCGTCTAGTGGCAATACCTTGAGTTTCGCTCCGAAGGTCGTCCGATCGAAACCCGGCTGTTCCTTGTTATAAGTTATGAGTGTTATTATTTTCGAAAGGAAAACATCGTGACCCGGTGTTTCCTTTGGGCATAGCTGACCGACTAGGCTGGAAGGGTGGTATAATATAGATACTGGTGCTACTTCACATAACAGAATACGCTATAAAATTGCGTGGATTGAAAGTTGCTTAAGCAAATATAACTCGTCTAAAATTAGATCATAAGGCCACAATTATAATTAATTGTCTTTTTGCACATATCATTCTTGAGGCCTCTGGAAGAATTTTAACTAATTTTGATTGAGTTGAATTTGTTTTGTTATCGAGAGCTTAATTAGGAGACAAGGCCTGGCTTTGATTGGAGTTAAATAATTTGTTGGAAAATTTTCGTAATGAAGACAATTTCAATTTTTATTGATTTACAGCTTGGTGATGATGGCATCCATAGTAGAATTTGTCTAAAATCTTACTAATATTATAAACGCGAAAGTTTGTATGTATGCATGTATATGTATATGAGGTTGTTATTCTTTCACGCAAAAACTACTGAACCGATTGCGATGAAACTTGAAATATAGGTAGCTGAGTACCTGGATTAACACATAGGCTACTTTTTATCCCGATATTCCCGCGGAAATGGGACTTTGCGGGTGAAACCGCGGGGAGCAGCTAGTTATAATATAAAGAGGAAAAACTGAGATGTATGTTTGTAAGCAACTTTTGAAGAACTTTTAAAACTGATTTGATCTATCCTATCTGTTTTGCCATTGGTTTACTAGAGGATTACTCTATGGACCACTTGCACAGTGACATCAGTACACATGTCACGAAAGCAATTTTTAGAAATACATGTTTCTCTAAAAATACGAAACTAAAAATGTCTCATTTTGTTCCAGAATCTGGACAACTGGAAGTCCTCGAGGCGAAAGCGAGTAGAGCACATCATCGAGCGGTGTGTGGAAGTGAGGAGAATGGAGAACGAGCCGAACCAGCCGCGTGCTAAGTCTAAGACCTTCAATGAAATGTTGGAAGAACGGTAAGTGGGGCTAGATGTCATTCACTACAAATTATAATGAATGAATCTTTTTCGATACTATTAAAATGGCGTTAAACTTCAATACGGCATGGTCAAAATATTTTAGGCAACCTTAGGACGAAGAAGAACTCAATGTTAGGTAGGTAATATTATAGCATTACAAACCCACAAAATGAAACCTCATTCACAACTCGAAATAAAGGGCAATGATTTATTTATTAAGCAATCATTGTAATAAATGATTGATTGCATCACTGATTGCTTTTAAATCTAATTCGATTAATGAAGTTTGCGTCACTAGAAGTAAATAATTGGTTCGCCATAATGCCATATCGCCATACCATACATGACTTCGACAATGAATGACCCTTGATTATTGCAATTGTAATTTGATTAGATTTGAAGCGCGAAATAAAGTCGTTTTGTAATTGGTTAATGTGTAGAAGGTTACAATTATGGTATTAAAAGTGTGAATGTTATTGTGTAACCTTGTATTTTTTTTAATTACTTATATACTAGCTGCGCCCGGCGGATTAATCCACGTAGGGCCCGATGCCGCGGGCATATCGAGATCAAAAGTTGGTGTCACTCCTCGATAATGTAGCTTTTTATAAATTATAAAATTTAAAAAAAAGCAAGCATTCCTAAATCTAAAGTTCCCTCCTAGAGAGTGACCGGCGGATGTGGTTAAACAACAGTGAGAACACAAATAAAAGTTCACCTATTGAATTACTTGTGTCATGTTGTTGCGGTCGTCCTTTTAGACAAACTGACATATCGAATAACAAGCGGTAGTTTGTTTGGTTTGGAATTAAATATTCAGTGTATTTTGTGTGTAGAAAAATCACTGTCGTTAAGGAAAATATTGGACATTGTACTTCACCATAATGAAATATTAATTCCATGCGTGATTATTACACCCTGGCGAAACTAGTATGTCCTGTGTGGCTCTCCAGCGGTAATTCACGCTGTATTTTTATAAACATTTCTAAGTAGTATAGATGCCAGTAGCAGTGGTAGTATAAAGAGGAAAGATTTATTCGTTTGTTTGTAATGGAATAGGCTCCGAAACTACTGGACCGATTATAGTAAATTCTTTTACCAAAAGAAAGCTACATTTTCAGGAGATACTTCCCGATAAGGTATTTCTGATCCCGATCGGGACTCACCCCGCAGTAGTCTAATTATAAACTTAAAAAGTTATCCGCCACATAGAATCGATTGTCCAATAGTGTCGCGTGAGTTGCATAATGCATAATGAATCAATTCCGACCAACTTTCACACAATACGGCCACATACAACCATGTTATTACAGAACGGATATCCGCAGACCTTGGACGCAACCATCTGACGGACCGATTAAGTTCGAACTAGGTATCTGTGTCACTATCTATCTACAGGTATCTTCGAATGGCCGTTCGCAAAAAACTTAACTAGAAATTACTAGAGGTGATGTCTCAACTCAACCATATTCCTATTACGCGGGACATATATTTCGCGATGCATTCACATCGTCATTTACGATGGACGATGGCACCTGACAAGTGACTGGAGACTGGAGACTCTGGTCGGGTCGGATGTTGTCCGTCGTGTTGTGTGTTTGTTGGATGTGATTCGGCAAATATTAAAAAAAGAGGTATTATGTCATACCGGTTGTTACACAAAATTGAATACAATAATTAATCGTAATGCAACACGGTAATTACGAAATCGGCTGACATTGTAAATCTAGATCTCGGTGCATGGATCACACAGGGTGTTCCCAAGAATCTTTGTTTTTCGTGAAATGTGAGTAATGTAATCACCAACTCGACTGAGACAAATTATTTTGGTTTTTTTATATAAATGAAAAAAAAAATTAAGTCTAATAAATGCATCATTAAAAATCAACTCCCTTACTTGACCTTTGATTTTTATCTTTGATCGAGGAGGACATGGTAGGTACTTATAATACTAATATTATAAAGCTAAAAGTTTGTGATGTATATGTATGTGTGTTTGTTACTCAATCACGCATAAACTACTGAACTGATTGCTATGAAACTTGGAGTAAAGGTAGCTGGGGACTTGGATTAACACATAGGCGACTTTTTGTCCCGATATTCCCGCGGGAACAGGACTTACGCAGGTGAAACCGCGGGCCCCGCTAGTAGAAATATAAAAGCAATAATTAAAGTTTTTTCTAATATATTTTCAAAAATCGTACATCCTGTACAAACAATGCAACAGAATCCAAGAATCGATACAAGTCAATGACATCGATATAATATTACCGGCGCGGGCGGCGTTTCGAATCGATATCCCGATCGCTCTACCGCAAGCAAATATACTTACATTTACATCATAGAAAAGCTACCTTTCAATTCTTCGAAATAAGGGCCACTTTACAACAACACCTATCTTATTAATAAATATATTAAGTCATTGGAAAACCTACCTAATGTCCTGGAAATAATGTCTAGTTTTACAAAATGGGGTTTCTAAATGATACAGTGTTGCTTATTTGCAATTAATTATGATCTAGATTTGTAAATGCAATCAATTGTCTTGTAAACACGGAAATTTTGTCTTTACTCATGATGAATCAGTTTGGGTAACCGACTGGGTTAGTGGGCGCTTAGCACGGGCCATTCGCATGATCCGCGCTTATTGCTTTTTTAAACTTAGCTTAAATAATTATAATTTTAAACGTAACAAACCTGGTAGCGAAACTATGAAACGACAAGTACAAAACAGTTTTTATACATAAAACCAAGTAATAAAAAATCAGAAACAGCCCTAAAATGTGACGAATTCATTTTTTAATTGAATTCTAAAACCAGTCTTTTTAATGTATTTTATTTACCAAAGTATTTTTAATTTTAAAACCAAAGTCTTGGTTTTTAGTTCAGTCTAGATTTTATAATTCTTAAACCAAGACTTAATTCTAAAACGAAGACTAGGTTTATCACATTTCGTTGTCTAACACCAACTTTTTGTTTCAATTGAAACGAAAACTTGTTGATTTTAACTTATCCCACGCTTATTGCTGTTCTCAAAGCTCGTAAGCTCAAGCTATCGTGATGAAATTAATGAAAGCTTTCTTTTATTGATGATTGAGACGGTAAAACAATAAATCACTTTCGATAAGTACCTACCGACAACTGATAACAATAACAATCAAACCATACAAACAGTGATCTAATGATCGACTAATTACGAATTAGCATATAATGGAGTCAGTCTACTGTCTTCCGTTCCGATCACAATATAAACAAAATACAATGATGAATTGAGGACTCACACAGTGTAAACAATATTGCTTGTGCTTGATTTTATTGTTAAAGTGCAAAGTTTTGGAAAGCATTGTTTCAAAGTACCAATATTATCCTTTTCATTCTTGTTCTTATCCTCTCGTATCATATAGTTAACCAAATTAGGTTTTATTGGGTTAGTCAATCAAATCAAATCAAAATAGTTTATTTCCTTTAGATTCTTGTACAATATTAAATGTACATGATCATTTGGCTACGTCTTAAGTGTATTGATTTTAGTTGTCAATTCACACGCCATTTTTTCCATCTACGATTTTAAACTACAAGGTATTTAGAGTAAAATTAGAGGTTACCTCTATTTCTCTAGGTTACAAATAAAGGGGAGTATTAAATAGAGTGAATACCCCGTTTCTTTAAATATTTGAATTTTTGTACTTTGTTATTTAATTCTTAATGTATTTCTCCCGGGGATGTGAAGTTGAAATACAATCCACCTTTTGTAAACAAAAGGTGAGATTAAAAGTTAGATATTAAAAAAATATGTTATGCAACTCACACGAAAAACAGGTCTAATCGTAGTCGTTTAAGAAGTGTTGGAAAAGCATGATAAAATGACTAATTTTTGAATACGACGATAAAAAAAATACTTTATCTTCCTCTGAGTTAATTGAAACACCATTTTAGTCACATTATGCTAAAATTCAACTAACATTTGCAAAATAACAAGTATAATTCTATTTGTTAGCAAATTGTTTGAGAGCATTACTTATGTCTTATACCGTAATAACTAGACGAAACATTGTCAGGTTTTGTTGTGAAATGAGTATCAGATACATTTAGCGTATTAGATACACGTCGTTTATGTTATTGGTTAGACCTTGCAATAACTAGATACCTACATATCATTAAACTTAACTCAGTTGATTTGTTATAGATATTACAGATATTAAAGCTAATTTGAAATAAATAACCTCTTCAAGTTTCATAATGTTTAAACTTACATAAAATTATCATGGACTACGATCTAACTAAACTTTCATGCAACTACACGTACTGATGATCTAAACTATCTGCACCGACCTACTAATTCAGTACTATCTTATCCCCATTCCTATTAAATGCGTTGTCCTAACTGTCTATCAACATACAGCCTAAACCACAGACAATAGAGCTGAAATTTAGAGCGTGTGTTATTTATATTATGTATAGGCATTCGATAAGAAAAGGCTTTGGAAATGCCCACGGGATCGGGACTTACGCGAGTGAATCGACGCGACACAGCTAGTTTCAATATAAGACGGTATCGACCGATAAAAAAATTTTCGTTCTAATTTCCCAGAGCACTAGAACCATCAATAAATCACCGTGAAAAGAACGTACAAAGACAATGTAAGCACCCGCCTACGTCACTCGTGCCATGCGCAAATGCAACCGACAGATCATCCATCAAGACCCACGCTCTAAAGTAAAAATTATCTTTAGGAGATTTTATTAGAACTTGTAAATTAGAAGTTGATGCGTTGTATCTTTAGTATCCTATTAGAAGAGTGGTCTATAGCACTAAACGCGACTCATTCCACTTCAGTAATTTTTACATTTTATCGCCAATGTCAAGTTTATCCAATAATGTAGGTTTGTTTTTTCTTTATTTATAAATACATTTCATGCATTTTTGGTAGCCCGCTAATTTGTCCCACTGCAGAGCTTCTTGAGACGTTAGACTTTAAATAGCCAAGGGAGTCTCCGGATTAGAAAATGTCCTACCTATATAGGACATGTCGCTTTCCTCACGATGTGTGTGATATAATGTGTGTCTTTCACCGTAATATTTAATATTAGGGGTTAAAGTATGAAATTGCCGATTTGTACTGAAAATCTTAATTGTTTATTTTTTAAATTTTTAACAAATTTATTTAATCATAATAGTTGCCATTATTATCTATACATTGCTGCCATCTAATGGGAAGGTTATTAATGCCTTTGCGATAGAACTCCGATGATCTAGACTGCACAAACTGTGTGAAAGCATTTTGTACTGCCTCCTGGGAAGAAAACTTCTTGTCACGTAGATAATTGTCCAAATCACGAAAAAAATGGTAGTCCGTTGGAGCAAGGTCTGGTGAATACGGAGGATGACGAATGGTTTCTAAGTGCAGTTCCTGAAGGGTCAAAATGGTTTCTCGTGCTGTGTGAGGTCTCGCGTTGTCGTGGAGCAATAATGGTGAAGATCGATTCACGAGTCGGGGCTGTTTTACTGCTAGTTTTGTCAACATGGTTCGGAGTTCGGCACAATAGACATCTGCCGTAATTGCTTGACCAGATCGAAGAAAACTATAGTGAATAACACCATGCCGAGACCACCAAACAGTTACCATTACCTTTTTATTGGTAAGTTTTGCTTTAGGACACTGTTGTGGCATTTGACCTGGGGTCAGCCATTGCATTTTTCTTTTCCGGTTATCATAAAGAATCCACTTTTCATCACATGTTACAATTCGATTCAATATTCCTTCATTTCTGTACCGGTTCAACAAGGCAACACAAGTTTCAACACGCGTTTCTTTCTGCAGATCAGTCAAATCATGAGGCACGCATTTTTCGTATTTTTTTATTTTATTGATTTGACGCAAGTGAGTCAATAAAGTGGGTAAGGTAACGTTAAACCATGCCGCTAATTCTTGGGTAGTTTGACTAGGATCGGCTTCCACTATCTCTCTTAATTCATCGTTATTCACCTGTGTGAGCGGTCTTCCTCGTGGCTCGTTCTTTAAGTCGAAATTTCCATCACGAAAGCGTTTAAACCAAAATCGCACGGTGCGTTCATTAGTAGACCCCTCTCCAAACGCAGCATTGATATTGCGGGCTGTTTCTGCCGCGTTAGTTCCGCGTCGGAACTCGTATTCAAAAATCACTCGAATTTTCGCAGTATCCATCTTTCTTGTCTAAATTGAATAACAAAAACAATTGAAAGTCGATATTCAAATGTTTCACATTTTTTAAAAAAAGAACATCACAGAAACCATTTGAAAATAGTTTCATTCGAAAACCTCAAACCATGAAGATTCTATGTCAATTCAAAGAACCTATTGCAATAAAACGGCAATTTCATACTTTAACCCCTATTATTTTTAATTTATTTTAATGCGCGGATGGCGTTGCAGTTTTTTTTATATTGTTTTCTTTTTAATTTTAACGATTTATTTTGTGCGTTATATCATGCATGATACGAAAGCTTATGTATCATTTTGTTGATACATTTTGTAATGTTTTAGAGAGAAGGTGTAGGAGTGTAATTCGCACGATTTGTAAACTTACGAATTGGCCGGTAACTCGGCATAAAAACAATATGTAGGTTAAAAACAACACACAAATCGAATAAAGTTGTAATGTATAAATCTCAACACGCACTACATTTTCAATGTTCAGTGCCATTTCAGAAATAAAGGCAACATTTACGCAAAAGATAACGAGGAGATAGCGTAGCGAAATATATTAATTTTACGAGATCATAAAGTTAAGTGTATGGTAATAAAAGTAACTATTTTTAGATAGAATTGTTTGGCAATACTATGGATATACACTCAGTTATATATCGAGCTAACAGACTCGTTAAGTTATATGGCTTGATTTATTTATAGGCTCATTTCGTTCCAACTAGGTACCTCTCAACCTATATATTATACTTGTTCAACCATTGAACTTAAAGATGAACTAAGAGCGCGAGCGGTACGACTGTCAATCGTAAATATAAGACGATTTCTTCAATTTAAATTTGACGATCTCTGTGGAGCGACGTGCGAAAGCCCGACTGCAATGCGTATGGTTGCGGGTTCAATATATTTATTAAAACAAAAATATAGGTACCATAAAAACCAATATTACTTAATCTATACTTATAATAAAGGAAAAGAACTGCTTTCTTGTATATGTTCCTTATACAATTAAAAATTACTCATTCGATTGAAATCTGGTTCAATATTTGATAGTTCTATTTTCGAGGAAGGTCGTGGTATATTTTGCATCGAAATCCAATTAGTAGAACCCGAGTAATGCATGAAAAAGCGCAACCGCTCAAGAGCCGCTCGGCCGCCCGTGCCCGTGATAACGCGTTTTTCACTTTCGCGGGTGAAACCGCGGGGCGCAGCTGGTTTACGTTTAAAGACAACTACCTACAAAAAGTATGTTTAAAAAGTATATAAAAAGAGGTAGGTAGTTCATAAATAGCCTGTGACCACATCTGACAAAGACGCACATCGCACCAGTAGTGTGTTCGTGTAAAGGTGAAGGTTGTGACACCAATCGAATTATTTTACGATTATCACCTGAGGCTAATTTTATTTTTAAAATACCTAAGTATGTTTTGAAATTAAAATTCCAAGTCAAGTAGGTATCCATGGTTTTTTAAAGGACAATCGATAAAGTACCGATTTAGTATCTTATTCGTCATCTGGCTATATACAAGCCTATATTACAAGCATAATTAGTTTCGGGTTAAAAAAAGTCTTTGTGTAATGGCCTCCAGTATTCTTAATACCAAATATTAGTTCCAAAATTAAATTCGTTATTTGGTTAATTCGCATGAATTCCGTGAAATGAGAATTACCACTAACCCGTAGAAGTGAAAATTTCATAGGTTAAATACCATAGGTTAAATAACAAACTTACCTTTATTTCTAATACGGCCTATGCGCATTTTAGCAATGTGTTACTTGATTATAGTAATATTACGTTTAAATGCGTTCTGGGGATACCTTTGGCATAAATACCTAACATATGGCTTAGTTTTACTAACAAATTGGGTTAGTAATGAAATAATATAGCGTAAGTAACCAGACTATAATTTATAACTAAGATAATTAGACGCCTGTTTTAAAAAACAACTGGTATCCAAAGAGATGTAACCATAAAATCACCTAGTTCTTATGAAACGGTTACGCAAGATGGACATCAACATCTGTCTACTTCGAACCCCCAAAGCTACAACATTACCTAATTTTAGTAGTTGTTGGGTTTTAGCGTAGGATCTATGTCTTAGTTAAATTTCTTATCCTAACCTACTATTTGTAGCAAACAAGTTGGAATCGAAACCATCAATGGCTATTATCATGTCAAATAGCGGCCATTTTGTTTCAGATTTCACATCGTAATCGCCATAGATTATCACATTACGTCATAATTCGCGAACATTACCGTTCGTTACATTATAGTATACTCTGTGGTTGATCTCATTCTGATACTTGTGTAGTGTAGGTCTGTACATTGTTATCTAAATTATGAAATAGAATCGTGATCGAGATGACTTAGATTTACTTGTACAAAGCTGAATAATAAGTAATAACTAGCTGACCCGGCGGCACTTAGAATCGCATCGAAAGAAACTTGTCGCTGGCAACACTAGCAATAAATGAAATGTCGTAACTTTAATATAAGTGCATATGATGTGGTAGCAGCGCCCTGCGGTTTCACCCGCGAAATGCATGATTTTAAGGGAATTCAAGAAACCCTTTCTTAGAAAGACCATGGTTTCCAATTTCAAGGCTCTAGAACGAGCGGTTATAGGTACTTCCGGGTAGTCCTACATATACCCTGTTACATGGTACCTAGGTATTCAAAGATAACAATTTCAACTACGTCGTTTGAGCAATCAATAACCATTGAACGATTCATCGCAAACTAGTCCAAATATGTAACTACAACTAACAATCTATTTCAATTTATAAACAGATATAATAAATGTCTTCAAATAGTAACCTACTCGACGGATATAATGCGGACATTATGTTCCTGCTTAATTAACGTTATTAGAAACCACGGAAATTGTGACACGATTGTTATTTCATAAGTATATAGGTACATAAAATAATGTACGAGTAGATAGGGCTTCCGAAGCCTACTAATACCAATTAAAAACGTGAAAATTTGTGTGTAAGTAAGTTTATCAATCTATCACGCAAAAAGTTCTGAACCGATTGCGACGAAACTTGCTTTGCATATAGCTGGAGACATGGATTAAGACATAGGATATTTTTATCTCGATATTGCCTAAGGAACGGGACTTTGTAAGTCTCGGAAATATCTATATGTAGCTATCTACATATGCAGTTTCATCGCAATCGGTTTGGTGCTTTTTGCATGATAGTGTAAATAAACTAACTCGGTTACATACTACTAAAGAGTAAATCGTATCTCTGTAGTTGAAATAATTTGAAAGCACTTAGCTTATTTTTTAGCTTTAATTTTAGAAGCGTAAATTATTACACTCGACGGATAGACGGACGGACAGACAGACGGACAGGCAGATGGACAGAAAACGTTTGTCTGACAAAATAATCGCGACTTTCTAGTCGATTGCGCTTTGTGATCGTGCTTTCTGGTTTTAGTTCATGAGAGTAATTTACATCAGTGATGTGGCGGAATCGCGGGACTCTCCTATATTGTCTGTAACATCATCCTTCGTTTTTTTGTGTCGCCGTTAAAAAAAATATCGAATTGTTACACAAAAGTGAAACGAAATGAAAAGTCGTACATTATATTTATCACATAAAGCACAACTCTAGCACCAAGTAAAAACTGCACAATTACCATTGAATGCCAACAAAATTCTTGTCTTACCTATTTGTGTTCCCACATCGGCTATTATATAACTTGTTCACGTATCATACTGAGATATATATAGGTAGGTATACTTCTGTACTTAACATTATAAGGAGGAAAGATTTGTTTGTTTGTAACTTTGTAAAAATATATGTATCTGGTCTGGGTGTATTTCTATGTATATGTATGTATTTACAAAAGAAATATAAATTTAAGTATTATATCCGTTATCTAGTCACCGTAACACAAGCTTAGCAGCTTACCACGGGGCTAGGTGGCGCTGTGTGTTGGTCACAGGATTTATTTATTATTAATATTTTTACTAGATCAATTTCAATAATTCTACCCACCGAATAGAAAGCTACATTATCGTGGAGTAAATAAATAATAAATAAATAAAATAAAAATTTTATTGTAATAATTAAGTACACATCAAACTTACACAATAGGTATAAACATTTTGCTTCAAAATACATTTTGAGATTTTTGTGATAATTTACTGATTCCCAAACTAAGACAAGCTTGTATTTTAGGAATCAGTTTTAATAAAATATGACAAACAATAATTATTATGTACCCATTACTTAAACGTTTAGTTATTTGATTAATAACATACAATATAGTAATATTTAACAATGACATACATGCAGAATTATTAAATATCTCATATTAATATTTGATTTGCTGTAAAAAGTTTTCCGTTTCCTCATAAGATTGAGTAAGCAACCATTTTTGAAGCTTATTTCTTAACTCAGTTTTATTTAATCTAGATATACATAGACTCTTATTAAGTGCATTATAAATCCCACGACTTGTGGCCTTAGACTGACACTTTGCAAATTCGGTTCTACATCGTGCTAGGGGGCAAGCCAAACTTCCAGGACGCATCGAAGTCTTTTT
The DNA here is from genome assembly GCA_949358125.1 of Idaea dimidiata. Taxonomy (NCBI): domain Eukaryota; kingdom Metazoa; phylum Arthropoda; class Insecta; order Lepidoptera; family Geometridae; genus Idaea; species Idaea dimidiata. Next base: position 322,782 of record OX442329.1, read on the forward strand.
CTGCAGAGATGGTAAAAATGTATGCAGTCTGAGTACAACACAAAGAATAAATAACTGTCTAACGTTCATACAGTGGCAATCCCTATACAGTTGCGTAGTGGAATATCTACGAGGCTTAAAGTAAGCCACTTTAAGAACAGCTCGTTGTGCTCTTTCTAATTTAAGTAAAGTCGTTTTGTGTGTAACACCCCAGACAGGTATGCAGTACCTTAAAACAGATTGACATAAAGATATGTAAACAGTTTCCATCAAATTAAGATTAGCCGAATACCGAAGTGTTTTAAATATATATATTAATTTTCTCACCCGTCCTGACACATAATCTACGTGTTGTCTCCAAGTGAGATTTTCGTCAACCACAACGCCTAAATATTTTATATGTGTAACCCTGGTCAGTGGCATACAGGCACAAGACAAGTTATTATCTTCACATCTATGTGCTTTCAATACTCCCGAAGTTGAGGGTGGTCTTACTGGAGAATGAGGTATACAGAAACGCACGAATTTGGTCTTGTCCAGATTTAAAGTCAACAAGTTAGCAGAAAGCCAATTCATAACATTCCGCAATGCATACTCAGCGTTGATTTTTGCACTATCCCAATCAGAACCACAAGCCAAAAGCACTGTATCGTCAGCATAAGTATATACTTCGCAGGATGGTAGTTTTAGCTGACACAAAGCATTAACGTAGATAAGAAACAAGGTTGGGCCCAAGATGCTTCCCTGGGGAACCCCATAAGTAATAGATTCCTCATCACTAACCCTCCCATCAATCTTAACCGATTGAGTACGGTTACTGAGATAATCTTCAAACATTTTTAAAGCTAAACCCCGCACTCCAATATTTTCAAGCTTTTTGAGAAGGATAGGGATAGAAACCGTGTCGAAAGCCTTAGACATATCCAAAAATATACCGTAGCATTTCATTTTATTATCCAGTTTCTCAGCAACTGACTCACTAAACTTAGCCACAGCATCTTCAGTCGATAGGCCAGGCCTAAATCCATACTGATTCGGCGACAGAATTTGATATTTGGCAAGGTAACCTGTCAGACTTTTGTGAATGATTAGTTCCAGAATCTTGGCCAAGGCACTGAGCACTGAAATAGGTCTGTAATTTGTGACACGATCTCTATCCCCACCCTTATGTACTGGTGTGACCAAAGCTTTTTTGAGCACATTCGGGTAAACTCCAGATTCTATACAAAGATTGCAAATGTAGGTAATTGGACCGACTAAAGATGGCAGGGATTGCTGGATCACTTTCATAGGGATTAAGTCAGATCCCGTAGCACAGTCGCTGCGTAAAGATTTAATCATTCCAGCAACTCCTGTCTCAGTTACTGAGAGTAATGCAAAAGAGTTGACTGGTATATTCCCCTGATATTGAAGTACTTGATCTTGGTTAGGTGTAATTTGGGAGGCCAAGTTTTTACCAACATTGGCAAAAAATGCATTAACCGAATTAAGGGAGGCCTTCTCATTTTGTGTGATTTGCAAGAGTTCTACAGGTTGATGAGATTTGCTATTTCTTGATGTTATGCTATATTATTATGTCCCAGGTTTTCTTAGGGTTGTTTTTAGCACTCTCAAACTCGTTTTGCTCATATAAACGTTTCAATTTCCTTAGCAGCGAGTTACAAAAATTCCGATAGCGTTTGTAAGTGAGTTTGAGAATTGTGTTTTCTGGATCGCACCTATGTTTACGGTGCAATGTGTCGCGATGTCGTATGCATCGAAGTAAACCCGGTGTGATCCAAGGCTTTAATATTCTTGTTTTACTATTTACTTTTACAACTTTGGAATTTTGGTTTATTATATTTTGAAGTGTTTTAATAAGCATTTCCATAGCTAAATTTGCATTTTTTTCGAGCATAATTAATTCATAGTTACTGCTACTGATACATTTTGCAATAGATGCATAATCAAGTCGAAGTTGGGTCCTTTTTTTGTACATTGAGTGTGTCGCACATGATAAGCATAGTATAATTGGTAAATGGTCCGTAATGTGGGTTTCCAAGATGATAGCAGAAGCAGGTAAGTTTGTTTTAAGAAGGATATGATCTAAACAGTTATCCTTTCTAGTAGGATAAGTATGTGCCGGTAATAAACCTAGTGATGCCGTGTATAACGTATATTTATCAGAGAGACTATCTATGTTATTGCACAACTTGATATCCACGTTCATATCTCCAATCAAAATTATATTTTTAAATGTGCTTAAACGTGACATCAAGTTACCCAAACTGGCGTAGAAAAGTGTAAGGTCATCGTATGATGGCGAGCGGTACATACCTATGACAGCTGTGTCACCCACAGCGCAAACAAGGCAATTGGCATCTGTAAATTTTGGTTCAAAAACTTTACATCCAAGTCCCATTCTAGTGTACATAAGAACCCCATCATTTTGTAACATATTATTTGTGGTGCCATGTGTCTGATAACCGTCAATAATAGGGACATTAGAACATTTCTTAAGCCAACACTCACTAAAAACAATTATGTCAAATGAAACACCAGTACTCGCAAGCAGTATTTTGAATTGATCTATGTTTTTACTTACACTTCTAATATTTATATGTATTACTTTGAAATGACTATTTGATTTATTTATAAACGCCAAACAATCATTAGGCACACACTTATAAGAACTCGCAACGCCATAGTTATCAATTTCATTATTTAAACCGTAGAGGTTTCCATTATGCAAAGCCATTTGTGTATATGTGAACTACCAACATAGTTTCCAACAAAACATTCCCAGGATTAGCTTGAAAACCAAGATCGAACGTATTTTTACAATATTTTTCCATAGCATATAATTTCGTGAGTGTAATTACAATATTGAATACTTTATGACAAAAACACAGCATATTACAATACCAGCAAAATACTTCAACCCCTAGACAATAATATATCAATGTGGGCAAATTATCATTGCACTTTAGACTTGCAACTATATTATTTTTATAGTTACCAAAGTACCTATTTGCATGTATCAAATTCATTATAATAATAAAAACAATATTACAATAAAAGAAACTAATTATGTTTAAAATAAAATGAGAATAAAATAGACCTAGTCACATATTTGGTAATAAATCTAATAAACTTTGTTGTGATTTTATGGCATGGACATTTTTATCATCAGCTGTTTTGCGGATAAAGATTTTTCCATTCGACGTCCAACAATACTTAAAGTTATTCTTTTTGGTAAATTCACGAGCCTCGTAAAACAACTTCTTCTGGGTCATCGGAAGACGTTCATCCACAAAAATTGGTTTCTTGTCTCCAGGCAGGTCAAGAGATTTTGTGCTAAGTTTTTGTTGTATCGGTTTGTTTTTGTTGAATGCTCGGGCAGCATTTATTATATTGATTTTAGTACATACCGACGTAAATTCCGTGACCACCGTCTTCACTGTGCCTGGTTTGCCGGGTAGGCGGTATAGATCTCGAACATCCGATTTTTCAATACCAACCGATAGAACTTTGCCTAGTTGCAAAACAGAACGAAACAGGTCATCAGGAGTTTCATTTTCCTTCGCAGGAAGGCCTCTTATCTCAACCGCTGATGATCGTGATTGCGTCTGAATATCTAGTAGCTGCTTTTCCAGGTTTTTTAGTATACAGTTTCGATGATCTCCACGCTCTTTTTCCAGCAGTATTATTTTTTCCTTGATTTGCTCATAACTTTTATTAATAAAATCGATAGATTTGTCTATTTCCAAGTTAGTTTTTTGGATCTCCGTACATTTGGCCCTGAGGTCGGCCACCTCTGAGATGAGTTTACTCATAGATGAGTTTTGTTCAGCTTTCCACTCTTTAAGCATCCCTAACAAATCTTTTCTTAGTTTGGTAAACTCATTATTTGGGCTACCAGGGGACTCATGTGACTCAGTACGCATGCGTTTTTTACTTTGACTTCTTTTTTCTGACCTGCTAATCCTTTCATCTGCTACAGTAATTGGGTTAGATTGTCCAGGATTTCTACTTTGTTCCTTACCCTTTGGTGAATTCGTAATATTCGACATCGTGTAGATTGTAAACAGTAGGTACCACTCCAACAAAGTTTACAAGGACGGTCGTCGGTAGTTTAAAGTAAATGCACAAGTGAGCTCGCGAGAAGAATGTCGTAAGCGCCGTGAGATATGAGGCGCTTACGCGTATCACCCCAAAGCACTTTGTAACAACACTCGTCGGTATATTTCGACTAAAATTGGTCTAGATTTCGATAAATAAGCACTAAAGCACTACTACTATATTTGTAACTTGTAGTGAACTTGTTTATTTATACGTTTATCAAATTTTTTGTCAGTTTCTTGCACTTTTACATGGATTTAAAACATTATTTTACGAAACAAAAATCACAGCTGTTATTCGTAATGAGACGTTGATGATCGAATCATCATCAACGTCTCATTACGTAACATTAAGTAACATCGGCTACTTCTGATCCCGATATTCTCACGGAATCGGGACTAGCGTGGGTGAAACCGCGTGATGCAGCTGGTATTTGATAAACTACTACATTTCTATGTTCTATGTACCTTATATGGCAAACAGTATCAATTGTTCTCTGTGATTGAAATAAATGTTACGCCATCGCCACAGTCCTTGTCAAAAAAAAAGTTCCATCGCAATCGGTTTAGTAGTTTTTCCGTGATTGAATAAAAACCATATAGAAACTAACGTCTAAACCATTCCATCTAATGCATTTGTAGTAGGTATTTGTGGGATTTGAAGTCTTGCCGATTTCATTTATTATGGTATTGAAATATCGTGTGGTCCAGCAAAATGGACACTTGTCTATATAAATAATCAAACGCCTACCAGAAAAATAAAAAATACATCTTCAGTATTGCCAAATGGCAATACTGAAGATGTATTTTTTATTTTTAAAAATGTTTTTGTAAAAATGTATTTTTTATTGAAAATATTCTTTAATCATCTGCCTATATCTTATTTATAGAGTATGTTGCTATGGCCTAAGTAGGAGTCTCCACAGTGACATTTCTATAGAATTGAGCACCATTAGGGGTAATGCATCGTCAATGGGAGCTATTAAACTCAGTTTAAGGTCAATAAAACAATTGGTTTGATGGAGTTTATTGACAACTTTCAGGTTATAGAAAGATTGTTGTTGAATAATTTGGGAATTACAAAGACAATTGCAAAAATACGTTTAAAATGAAACTATAGCCTGAAATTATCATCGAAACTTTATTGACTCAAAAATGCATATGGACAACGGTTAAAGAAGTTCTGATCTTCCGTAGTGACTGCACCGGCCTACGCGTCGTAACACAGCGAACATAATGTTTGACGATCAATCTCACAATCTTCTATGTCGCAAAGTATGTATGAGTATGGATTCCGGGAAATGAAGAATATTACAAACATACAATGAAAAACATAACTCCTTTCCTTGCAGTGGGGTAAAAACACGAAGCTATCTATCTACCTAGCTACCTAGCTTGGTATCCTAAAGAATGTGGTCTATCACCTGCCTTCTAAAGGTCCACGGCCGTATAGAATTCGGCAGCACCTCGCCTCGTCCCGATATAGTGATGCAAGCTTTCAACGTATCGAGTATCGACTAAATAGGCAACAAGCTAGACGGGAAGCGAAGGGAAGACGAACGCACTTTTTGTAGACAACTTCTAACTACTCATGTGCTCGACGACACTGTTACTTCCACAAACTGTCGATATATCGATAAAAACACATTACTGGCGATTACTGTACTTTGTAGTACTTTATTTTAAATTATAGAAAAATTATGACACAGAACTTGACAGTCATCCAAATTCAAACTTAAAATTATAAATCCGAAACTTTATGTTTGTATACTTTTTGTTTGCAGACTTCACAGTCAAACTGGTCGACTTATTTGTATGAAAATTTGCATAGGAATAGTTTAAGTGATGATCGACATAATAAAAAGACTATTGATTTCGATATTCCCGCGGGAATAAATCGGTGTCGATTTAATTTATGTCACATATGTTTTTTTTACATTAATTAAGTAATACGTCTGTATTAAACTTTGAGAGTGAGAATGGTGATTGATTTTCCATAGTGGCAAAATAATCTACTGTGTTTTTGGTTGTCTGTGATAGTCTGATGGTATTCATATAAATTTATCGACTAGCAATTTATATTTCTTGATAGCATAACAAGTAAATATATCTATAGCGTTATCGTTTTCACTACTTAAATATAAAATTGTAAAGATTGTGTGTTTCTCGCAGTTTTATACAATAACCACTAAATCGATTAGATGTAGCTGACAGCTATGGCTAAATTTAATGCCAATATCCCCCTAGGACAGGAACGAATACAAATATTTTTACAAGTAGGTAAACTTAATAGTTATGTTATTGTAATATCTAAAATATGCTTTAGATTAACTGATCGAGTTAGGCACATTTAATATTTATATTTCACTAAATAATCTTAACGAGTAGGTAAGTAGCCATAAAAAATAATCGTCACAAGATTATCGACTATTTGATAGACCAATTATCGATAGCCTGTTAAGTAAATTATCGACAGTGGCAATCACTATGCAAACTAGTTGAAAGTCAAGCAATCTGTCCATCTGATGGTTGTGCACATTTTTCTGTTTCTTGTTCGATTCTAATTAATTATTCATTGGATGGGATTAATACGGTAAAGTTACGGTAGAAACTGTACATTTTCTAGATTTTTGTTTTCAAAGGGAGGGTTTGAAAAATGAACAGTAATTTACGAGTCGTTTCTAAGGGATGTCATTGCCCGTCAGGCCGGTTAATGCAGTTTAGTGAGTAGTTAAGTCGTGCGCCTCGGCGCCCGCGCCCTCGGTGGCGCTTGTTTTATTCAGTAAAGGCAACGTGATGTTCTAAACGGAGTTTGTGGGTACTTCTAGCTTGCATTGTTAAAACAAACTATACAATAACAAAACCTCAACCAGTAGGTAGGTACCTCCGTACACACGAAACAATCATACATGCTACAACTGCATTCCGCACAAATTCGCTATCATCTCCTCGCGCCGCGCCTCGCCTTGCCTGAACCGAACGTGATGTAAATTGTTCGTGAGGAGCGAGGCACGCTCGCCCGCGCCGCGTGCTCACGGGCGCGGGGTACTATACCCGCTTCGGGAAATTACATGTGGGCGAGATGGGTGGAATTCCTACAACTAATCACTCTTCTTAAACTGACACGATTTCCGTCCATCATTATTGTTAAATCTACGGGTCTAGATCGCGTTGTAGATGATTATAGATGATTCTCGCGACTACGGCTGGTGTAAAGGACTCCCAATTCAATGGCTTGAAATTTCGATGCCACAACGACGCGCCGTCAAGACTATTACTCTGCCTATGTTTTCTTCCGCCGCGCCAGCGGTTGTAGCGCTCGCGAAAACTGCCTTTGTTGGATTCGTTTTACAGACGATTCGTGTTTTAAATATTTCTAAATAATTACTAATTGACCTTTTCATCTAATTTTAGATTTTTAATCCATGTTTTATGACGCTGCGCGGGACTTTGGTAGGTGAAGTAGTTTCATTTTAGTTGGCTCCTAAATAGTAGCCACTATAAAATACAGCCTCATTACGAGCCCCATACAACTTACAGTACATTCAATTTATTAAAGTTATCTCGTCCCTATAATATTTATTGTGAAAGTTATCTAAACTCCCACGCAACCGATGACACAGTTTAACCAACTTATTTACCCAGACGGTTTCACGTCGAACTACAGACGATGTATGAACTCCAGAAGACACTAGCGCCACCACCAGAGATCAGGTAACGTGGCGATAGGAACTGGTCTCAAGGTGAATGTCACCTTACAAAATCAAACGATAGTCAAATTACAATAATTATGTAAGTATAGAAAGTGAAACTCGTATGTTTTATTAGAATTATTAGTAGATATTAAAAATGTCTGCGCGATAATGGTTCTTAATTTCATTAGGTAGTTATTTTGTAAAACTAAATACAATTTAAACTGCCGTGCCGTTTTGTTTTTTTTTTAATAGATACTAAAGGTTAATATTAGGGGTTAAAGTATGAAATTGCCGATTTGTACTGAAAATCTTAATTGTTTATTTTTTAAATTTTTAACAAATTTATTTAATCAAAATAGTTGCCATTATTATCTATACATTGCTGCCATCTAATGGGAAGGTTATTAATGCCTTTGCGATAGAACTCCGACGATCTAGACTGCACAAACTGTGTGAAAGCATTTTGTACTGCCTCCTGGGAAGAAAACTTCTTGTCACGTAGATAATTGTCCAAATCACGAAAAAAATGGTAGTCCGTTGGAGCAAGGTCTGGTGAATACGGAGGATGACGAATGGTTTCTAAGTGCAGTTCCTGAAGGGTCAAAATGGTTTCTCGTGCTGTGTGAGGTCTCGCGTTGTCGTGGAGCAATAATGGTGAAGATCGATTCATGAGTCGGGGCTGTTTTACTGCTAGTTTTGTCAACATGGTTCGGAGTTCGGCACAATAGACATCTGCCGTAATTGCTTGACCAGATCGAAGAAAACTATAGTGAATAACACCATGCTGAGACCACCAAACAGTTACCATTACCTTTTTATTGGTAAGTTTTGCTTTAGGACACTGTTGTGGCATTTGACCTGGGGTCAGCCATTGCATTTTTCTTTTCCGGTTATCATAAAGAATCCACTTTTCATCACATGTTACAATTCGATCCAATATTCCTTCATTTCTGTACCGGTTCAACAAAGCAACACAAGTTTCAACACGCGTTTCTTTCTGCAGATCAGTCAAATCATGAGGCACCCATTATTCGTATTTTTTTATTTTATTGATTTGACGCAAGTGAGTCAATAAAGTGGGTAAGGTAACGTTAAACCATGCCGCTAATTCCTGGGTAGTTTGACTAGGATCGGCTTCCACTATCTCTCTTAATTCATCGTTATTCACCTGTGTGGGCGGTCTTCCTCGTGGCTCGTTCTTTAAGTCGAAATTTCCATCACGAAAGCGTTTAAACCAAAATCGCACGGTGCGTTCATTAGTAGACCCCTCTCCAAACGCAGCATTGATATTGCGGGCTGTTTCTGCCGCGTTAGTTCCGCGTCGGAACTCGTATTCAAAAATCACTCGAATTTTCGCAGTATCCATCTTTCTTGTCTAAATTGAATAACAAAAACAATTGAAAGTCGATATTCAAATGTTTCACATTTTTTTAAAAAAGAACATCACAGAAACCATTTGAAAAAAGTTTCATTCGAAAACCTCAAACCATGAAGATTCTATGTCAATTCAAAGAACCTATTGCAATAAAACGGCAATTTCATACTTTAACCCCTATTACAAAAGGTTTCAAGAATAAACCAACTTAGAAAAACGACTATAACAAGTTTCGGTATTAAATGAGGAAAGTCTCTTTGAAATTATCTTTTAATAGTTTAATGTATTTTCAAACTCTCCACCCTGAATATTTCCCTCAAGCACAGGTACTTAAACTTACCGTTAGTAAATTTTGCACAATTTACTTAATAAAATTGCATGTATGGAGTTGGTAATAGGTGTTCGAAAAGCATTGCTCAACTCAATTGTGGAGAGTGAATGGGTGTAACGAGAGTTATTTCGTATAGCTATATATTTTAACAATGAAACAAAAGGTTACAAATTATCTAGGAATTTAATAATATAATAAAAAAAGTTCCAATTTTAAATACAATATTTAAGATTAGCAGCCTCTGCGATTTCCGCGGGAGTATCGGGATAGAAAGCAGCATAAATGTGTTATTTCACGTGTTCAGCAATCTCCATACCTTGGCTTGGGGCGCAGCTAGTACATAATATATCATAAAGAGCAAACGGAACCCACTAATAGTGAACACATGTACCTCATCGCAGATTTCTTCGTAACAATGAATCAATAGTAACAAACAGGCAAGTGCGACAGAACTGTCGCCGTGACTAACATACTACACAGACCAAGAGATATGTGCTGATAATTGTGGCATCTGATTCACGCCTAGCTGCCTAGACGACGATGTTACTTTAGCCACTGATGACCTGGTACACTGAAATATTTAGCTGGAACAATTTTAGATTAATATGATTATGACTATTTCAACGCTACGAACATTACGCAAGATTACCTGTTGTTTTCTGAAAACGGACTTTGACAAGTCGGTGTCTCAAACTTCCTACATGTTCCTACAAGTGAAGGAACCTCTTTTACAATCAAGTAGCTGCCGTAGCTTTTTACAATAGCTATTACTGAAAGTATTACTGCATTGAGCTGGACTGGAGCTGGTCTCTATTAGCGACTGAAGAAGAAAGGCCGCCTGGTAGTGAAGCTTTATTATGTCGGCCCAGACCGCGTAATTTTCATACGTTACACAGTTAAACTGTTCGGAAATATACTCACACCCCTTTAAAAAAGTTGACTCAAAATTAAAACGTCGTTGTTCTATCAGCCACTATCTAGCTTTTTAGGTAATCTAATTATTACTGCAATATGTACGCCAATTTTATAATTACTAGTACGTAGTAAACTGTGTTGATTGTTATCGCAAGTGTCGCAACACTGTACCGACCGACCGACCGATAGTTTAACTGATGTTATAAAAATTAAGGTCAATAGCTGGGAGGTGACCTCGTAGCGACGAGGAGAGGTCACGGGGAAATTGATATTGAATGTTAAAAAAAGAAAACATACTTTTAGTGTCTATAGCTATCTTCTACTCAGGCTACACACACTCTGAGATATCCTTTGTGACTTTTATCTATTCTGTGGTTATGTCAAAGGAATTAGCGACGACGCAACTTCTCAATGCGCGTATAGCTTGACATAATATAGCCTACATGTGAACATTAGTTTTGTACTTTAGATTTCGAATTATACCAATTTCAATTCATTTGAATTCAATCCCTTAATTTTACCTATTTAGTTAAAGACACACACATTGTTTTCTTCAAATGTTGCAATATAGAATTCTTAAAGCTACTCTTACCATTATTTTACTGTAGTCGGCCACGCAGACGGCATATTTATCGGGGTGAGATATGTGTCTATCACTATCTTCCTTAGAAAAGGTTAAACCTATTTCAAAACGGTTTTTGAGTGGTAAAGGTTTCATTCACAGTGCAAGTGGCACTGTTAGCACTGAGTTAATATGAAATCAATTGAATTATATTTCACAAAACCACCTTCATACATACACTGCAATAACCTTCCCTCAACCGACTAAAAAATGAAGAAACCAAGCCAAAGGTCACACCAGAATGCAAATCCAAATAACAACGTTACTTTCGCAAGTAACCACACAATAGACTATATACCTTTGTTCAAACACCATTTATCATAGACTATTATTTATTTATCATCAAATATCATTGATCAGCATGATAATGATATAAAATGATAATATATAATTAGTGAGTCATTGACCGACCTCAGTTACGGACTGACTATTTAGGTTACGGTGTATAAATGCATCGGATTAATTATAGAACAGACGATTGAGTACGTTACGACATTCTAGCTTTACATCTGATGAACGCTCACTTTTATGTTTGAAAGGTATTTTGATACATTTTTCGTTAACTTACGGAGGACCTACTTGATTTTGGCATAAGATCGTTGGTCGAGATTTACTATCAACTAGTAGCCTAAATTGCTGGACGTAGAAAAGTGTTTAAAAATTCAGAAATTCATAGCAGAGTTCTACTATCTCATGTACCAGAGGGTAATATAAAATATGTTCTAACTTGTAGCTTAGCTAATAGAATTTTAATCCATTCAGGCCAAAAGTGACCAACAGCGACCAAAGCCTTCCACCAAATAATTTCTCTTTTAGGACAACAACCACAATGGCCAAGTTTAAGACAACTAAAGAGTACTAAGTTAGACCATGATATCAAATGATCCTAACATCATCATATTCCATCTTTACAGAGCTGGTAAAAGAAGGCGAAACCCGCTAGCGCTGTACGCAGACGACGACTCCCATGACCTGAGCGACCTCGGTATAGGCACTTCCAGCACCAAGTCCAGTCTCAGCGAGGACTGCGATACACACAGTTTAGCCGTAAGTATATTCTGTAGTAATTCTTCTTTATTTATGGAGTCTTCTTGGAGTCTTAAAAGCTGTATTCACAGACGATCATAACTCTTATTGAATGGTGTCTGATTCTTGTGAGTTTAATGCTGACAGTTTATATCTGCAAACAAGGTCGTTCGTAGGCAAGTTCGTTCGTAGACTGACAAGTCTATGTCTAGTTTTATCTGGGCAAGCATGCCACATCGTCGACCTATCAAATGAAGTGCGGTAGTTTTGTACATAGTGTTTTTTTTTAATTTGAAGATGTTGATTTTGGTTTTGATTGCTGTTTCAGAGCGACGGCATGGACTTGGACAAAAACCACTCAGACGTTGACAACATGTCTAATTGCGACACAAACCGCAAACTGGGCTCAAGTGCTAACGAATACGACACTTGCACAACCACGACTATCAGCTCGCCCGAACCGGAAGAATACACATATGAGGGAGCAATCGAGGGCTACAAGTCCCGTATCATCTCACAAACAAACAGCAGCGCTGTCAAAACACTTGTCAACAACAACAAAGAAAAATCACCAGATAAGACAGACTTAAACAGAATCAGAACGACAGTCAGTAACAAAATAGAAGAAAAAGTGTCTTCATTCCAACTCGAACGAATAAACGACAGCAAAAACAACAATCAAAAGAAAAATTTACCGAAAGTTGACATACATAAACGAAGAGAACAATTTGAAAGAGAAAACTCACAAGAGTTTCAAACCAAACCAAAATTGCCAGAGATAGCGAACAAAAAATCGATAAAGGAAAGACTGTCTAGTTTAGAGAAATTCACTGAAGAAAGTCAAGCCAAATCCACGAGTGACCTGACAAAGTTACCTACTGAAGTAAAACCGTTAAAAGAAAGGTTATCTTCGCTTGAAAAGGTAAAAATGGGCTCTAGTGAACCTGAAAAAGCGAAAAGGCTTTCTAACGGTGACCTTAACAGCAATAAATCGTTGAAAGAAAGACTTTCGAGTTTAAAATCCCAGAAGAGCGAAGAGGAAGTCAAAGTGGTTAAGACTGAAGTCAAAGAAGTGTCTATGAGCCTAAAAGAAAGACTGTCTTGTCTCGATGCAGCTAAGAATAAAGAAATTCCTAAAATTTCAGTCGAAGATGAAATTGCTCGGTGTGACAAAACTGAAACTGTTCTGGAAGACGTGAATAAACTCAGTGACAGCACTTTAAAATCGAGTCTATCAGGCATCGAAAACCAGATGCAAAGTTTCTGTCGCTCTCTCGATAGCCTCGATATTACCGGGCAATCTTCTCCGAGCTCATTTGAAAGGGTTCAAAGCTTTGAAGATTTTGAAGCCGAAATGCAGAATAATACTGTGCCAAGTGATATCGAAACTGAAGACAGTGGAATCCACACTGCGAAAGATTCTGCACCGGCTGATGATATAGCTGACTTGACACAAGTCGCTTCTCCGATCGGCGAGCCTTTGGCTTCAGAATACGAATCTTCCAACGAAGATGGGCTACAAGAACTCAAGATTGAAGAACCTGTCGAAATGGAAAAGTTGTTAGGACCTGAACCACTACAAACGATTGTTCAAGACATAATTATTGAAGAAGTGGAAGATCAAGACGATGATAATAGTGCAAGTCATTACGCCCAAGCCGTCTCTCAGCCTGAAGAACTAAGTGTAACTGACGAGGTGACAGAAATTCAATTGGACAAAGAAGATGATGATACATTAAAAAGTTTGGACAATCAAGATACCAGTGTAAGTCTCAATGAACCTGTCTCGACTGCATCGGATGGTGATACAGTAGTATTTGAAGGGAAAATGACAATACACTTAAACCTGAATGAAATATGCAATAATTTGAACGCTGGTGCTGGGAAAACTAACGAAATAACTAACGTATCGACTAACAACAAAAGCATGCCAATGGTAACTGTCTCTAATATAACCACTATTACTAACATTTCACCTAAAAATTCCATTCAAACGCTAAAAACAGTTGACAATAACCCGCTTAGTAAAGTCGCTGATGTAACTTGTACATCCGAATGTTCGCTCGTCAAATGTTTAGATTCACACAACCTTGTAAAGCCTGGTAATGTTAATGGTACTAATGAAGTCATTACTCGTGATATTACAGCTACCGACGGACCTACGGTAAGTACGTCGCAAGATTCTAACCCATTCTGGCAGAAAAGAACAAAGCGTAGCCTAGAACCGAATAGAAGAAAGACCATTTTATTCATTAATAACAAAGTAACTACGAAAACCGTAACTAATAACAACAACACCTCTACAAATTGAGGCCAAATTAAATATTATACAAATAATTTAAGTCCTACTTTTCTCATGAATTGCTGTACCGCAAGTGAGATGAGAAACAACATAGGACTGTTTTATAGAATTTTTATGATCTATTGATCTCACCCACCATTATTCTTGCAACCACTAAACAAATCGATGTCATAAATCCCGTATACCAATATAGATATAGAAAACACTCATTCATTTGTAACATTTATGTGTCCCCATTAGTTTAAAAATAAACACTAAAATTAACAAAATCCTAGCACTTAGTTCATGTACTTGTACAGGGTTATATTATATGTATCCCAAAAAAAGTTATATGTATAAATAGTCTTCATATATAATAACAATTACACTTTATACCCTTCATGTTATAGCCATGTAGTTTATTTATTCAAAACACTCGTGATATTTGTAAATTCATATTACTTATCGAAAATATATGTTACACCGTTATCATACGAGTTTCATTTTATGTATGTTTATGATCCTGTCATAGCGCCTGCATTTCGATTTTAATCTAATTTATTGATAATCGTAATCACTTCTGATTTTTTACTATCTCTTACATTTAAGTAGGAAAAACCATCAAAAACGCAACTACTACCTTATCTTTGAACCATATCTAAGACAAATATTTCCTTATCTTTTTGGCCGTGGTTGATAAGCCATTATGTCGAGAGTAGGCCCCTCGGTAACACCGTCTTTAGAATTGAAATAGGTAATAGGTTCATCATGGTGAAGGGTTAATTCAGAAAAAGGTGAGACCATCTTATGCTCCGCTTAGCTTCACTAACATTGTGCATGGTATCTAACGCTATTTTGCTTTTTTATCACTTGTTTCTTGTATATTGTTATTGTTGTGTTTACTTTCTTACATATTAATTTTTAGGTTATTCTTATGTGTTTTCAGTACAATAGTGATAAATTTAGTTTTCTCTAATATATTTACCTACGTGTCAATTTATATTTTCAATGTTGTGAAATGACCACACACTAGTTTTTAGAATTTACTTTGCAGTTAAAAGAACTTAACGCTTCCGTTATTTTTTACATTTTGACTAGCATTTTCCGAAATTAATGAGTAAAAACTGACTAGATATCGATATTTCCAGGTTATAGATGCACTTGAATTAGCATTCCAAGAGCTGGATTCTGAAGACAACATAAACATTAGCAACATGGAGGAAGAAAAGAAAGAAATCAAACCTGACATCACTGAACAACCTGAGTTAGACACTAAATATACAAAGAAAGATCCAGTAACACCTTTGTATGAGAATATAGATATATTCTACCAGAACTCTGTAGACGCAGCAGAGGCGTTCCCTCTAGATCTGCCTACGAATGTCTTGGAACCTCCCAAGGAGAAGCCTCCACCGCCACCCACTGAAGACAATGTCGAGGATGAACTTCTTGGCAATGTAAGTTAATTTTAAAGCATGTTCTAGTTTTCCTATGTCATGATGACTTTCATTATATTGCACTACAACAATGTAGTCCGTATGTTAGTGTGCGGTCACCGCGGCAGCGTTTATTCTTGCCTGTATCTATCTCTAAACACTAAATTGAATATCTGTAATATTAATTGTTGTTATTATTCTCACAAAATATTAAATTGTAAGTTATATGATAATTCTATTGATTATACAAATCCCTTGCATGAATTTCATCACATACGCTGAATAAATTGGTTGAGTGTTTTCAGATTCATATATGAAAAATGTAGTCCTTATTTTTGTCTCGTTACATTAGTCATTATTGAGATTTACACACAACTTAACCTTATCGATTATTATTACATAGCTTACGTAAATTACATATTATCAAAAGTACAGTAGAACACGTTTAATCGTGATTTGGAATACTTGTTCTGAGATATCACAATATTTTACAATATAATTTTACTGTGATGTAATCTTTTATTGGTAGTAATATGAAGTTTGTTGTAGACATCTTCAATCATTTCATATCTCACAGTTCACAATACTCTCTCTTGTTTGTTCATTGTGTACTATTATTACAATATTCATAATGTCAGCGATCCTTTGCTTTTTATTACGCAAGAACAGTTCTAAATTGCCTAAAGACGTCAAGGTGTCTTCATTATTTTAAATACTTATTTTCTTTAAATCTTTATAGTTTAGTTTTTCTAACAAATATTATTAAATACCGGATTAGAATTGTTTTTACATGGAGCTCGATATTTCATCATAAATGTCTAATAATTCCAACTGACTTGTCTCGTGAACAATTCTAAACATGGTAGATACCCCGTCATTTAATCATATTTGTTGGTTTTTTTTTTGTTGTACTTCCTACTTTGACTCCGATAAGTTCCGATACAGTAGTATTTTTTGGAATACATGTCTCGTGTTACTAACAAGATCTATATCTATCTTAAAATAATACTAAAATCGAAAAATTAGTAGTAGTCGAAGTTTCATAGCCTTAACAAATAAACTTCTATAGCCTTTTGTTTCTATTATTTCTCAAAATAAAAATTAAATTCACATGATTTGAATCACCCCCCAGGGTAACTTCAAGCACACGTCATCAGCTCGGCGCATCAAGAAGGAGATCCGCAACAAGCGCACCAGTTTCCTCGGCATCGAGGGCGACGATAGCTACCTCGACGCTGACCTCGCCCAGCCCCCGAGACCTGACATCACCTCCTTCTTACAAGTGAGTCATTAGAAATATTTTTAAAGGAAAAATTCATCTTCAAAAATTCACTTGCGGCGAGATTTGAACTCGCGTCCCTGGATTAATATTCCAGTGCCTATACCGCTCGGCCACGCAAGTGGCCGAGCGAGTAAATATGCCTTGAGCAATAAAAACAAACTTACGAAGTGAGTCATTGTTTTATTTTGACCGACCACTGTCGCACTCTGCCACATCTTAGCTTACCAAATAGTAGCATAATGATTTAAAGTAATTAAACTTTATTAAATAACACACACATATTACAATAAAAAAGCAAACGACAATTTAAATAAACAAACAAAATACAAAAACAAATACTTAACTAAAAAAAGAAGAAGAATAGTTCCCAAGATGCTGGCAGCATTCCCTCTCTGTATAGCGAGACTAACTCGCTGAGAAAGGAACCCGCCAGCCCTGGGATCACCGGTCGCCTCGATCAGACGTCGATTAAAAGTTAGGAAAATGGCATTGGGTCGAATTCCGATATACTTGCACTTGGCAGTACGATCAAGGCTGATCGGTGACAAGCCGTGGCCGAAACCTCCCAGAAAGTTAAACAAAGACATGTAGGTTTGGGCTTAATTACCTAATATAAGTAATTAAGCCCTACAGTATAATGCCATAGGATTAAATCCACACCTACTTTACACAAATGATAATTGCATGATTCACATAACAAATCTCGCCTAAATAAGAAATCCAATATCTATATTTACTTAAGTACATAATATTCATGGTCATCACGTCTCAGTTATTTAAGTAATATGGAGTCAAACCGAAACCTAACGCCGATTGTCCATGACCGACTAAACTAAGCTAGTTTAACTTAGCTCCACATAATCAAACCAGTTATATAAACCTGTATACATAAGTATGCACCGCACACTATGCAAACTATGCTCTTTTGTACTGAAAATTGTTGTAGAAAATTTTAGTATTATTAACTGAGTTCTGGTTATCGATTCGGATGTATGTTTTTTGGGTATTTCGCCGTCTGAGGCATCCCATGACGCGGTAAATTATTTGGTACAAAAACCATTCAACACTCATCATCATCATGAATGAATGAATGCCTTAGGTATCTATAACTATAACGACTAAATATGTACCTGTCTATCCCACAGGAAGAGACGAAGATCGAGAAGTTACTGTATAAAAAGACCCTCTCCCACGATATGGATTCTAAGCTCCGCGACAGTCGGGACTCCGGTGTGGACGTAGACCGCGGACCGTCGGCCGAGCCGTGGTACCGCGGGCACTCGGCGCCGGGATCCGTCGACCACACGCGGCAGAATAGTGAGGTCAGTTGTTGTACATACATCACACGCGGCAAAATAGTGAGGTCAGTTGTTGTACATCACACGCGGGAGAGTAGTGAGGTCAGTTGTTGTACATCACACGCGGGAGAGTAGTGAGGTCAGTTGTTGTACATCACACGCGGGAGAGTAGTGAGGTCAGTTGTTGTACATCACACGCGGCAGAATAGTGAGGTCAGGGGAACATCTAGCTAGGACCTAATACATCATATTGATATTGAAATGTGAATTTAGATGTTTGTTTCCCAAAAACTACTGAAGCGATTGAAAAAATTGGTATGCAGATAGCTGCAGATCTGGATTAACACATAGGTTACTTTTCATCCCGATATTCTTTCGGAATCGGGATTTATGCTAGTAAAACTGTCGTGCTCGAATTCAATATTTAAACTAGACACTTTACAACGGAAGAGTATGCCGGTTCAAATCCTGTCGAATGCAGAATTTTGAAAAGCATTATTTAAAATAGCTGTGATTCCAAGTATGGAAATCAATTTAACTTAAAATAAAACCTCTGTATTTCTCAACTTCCAGCCTTACAACAATGTAACCCTTACGTCGGACGAGGAGGAAGCGAAGAAGAAAGACTTCAGCACCAACTTACAAGCCAAGCTGAACGAGCTCGACCCCGAGAGCTCCATAGACAAGCTGGACAAGACGTTGCAGCATCAGCAGGTACTCGGGTGATGGTTGCTTGACGCAAGCTCTAGCGATACCTGACTCATGCTACTTAAATAAATAATACGAGGTTTGAGTATTGAACTGCCAGTTTTCTCTGAGAAAATGAAAGTGATTGTATTAAATAGAAAATGAAGGTTTTTGATACGGTGATCGATTTATCTAAACATTATTTCTTAAAGTGTTTACCACACGTAGGAAATATTTATTTAAAAAATGTTTAAAAAAATTATTTCTCGGCGGGAACCTATTGGTCCGAACCAGCGCGTTTGACCCCTTTCGCCCATTTATGATTTACTAAAAAGGAAAATACAGAGTTCTTCCAATCCAATCTTTTATTAGTAGATTACCTATTGTTTAGGGGTCAAATAATAGATGGCGCTAAAAAAAACTGTTTTGTAAAGATACGATTGCCTCTATTAGGGTGTAATATGACTTATTTTACGATCATTTACTTTACTTGTATGATCTTGTCAAAACAAAAAAAATAATTTCATTAAATTTGTCATTGAATACAAATATTATTCTACACAATAAAACGGCAATTTCATACTTAAACACCTAATATTTTCATTAGCAAATTGAACTCTTTTCGTTTCATGTAATGAAATAGAAATTGAAGTACTAATATTTATTTATAGATTTTCTATTTTACCTACTTAGCTATTAAGTTGATTTTTCTTTAGCCATTTAGGGCAGAGTAGATCTCATTGATTGGTCTAGTTAGACTTTTAGAGAAAATATGCAATTTTTCTCGAAATAATAAGCATATTATACTTAATTTTTTCCAGTTGAATCCAATATTAATAAGGTGGTGATTTCATTTAAGCTAAGAATAGAGATAATTATGCAAAGTTTGTGTAGTATAATTTATATATTAACTTTATATTTAACTGTTATATTATGTGGTAAAGGCTAGTTATATTTGCACCATAAAGCTTGAAGCACTGATAATTCCTAATATTTGTATTTTTGGTTCTGTAACATAACATACTTACTTGATAATATTTTTGATGGTTTTATACTTTGGTGAAGTTACGCTTCTGAATTTAAATATCACACTAAGAAGAATGTTTTGTATCATTTTTGTGATTTATCATATTAAAAATTATATTTTGTGTGATATTTTAATAATTCTTATAATATAACAAAAGCCTGCTATTCTATGCTTTTAATGTATAATTTACTTCATAAAAAAATATAAAAAAGATGAACTTTATTTTCGTAAACTATAGTAGAATTTATTTAGTTATACACGTTTATTTATGTAAATAAATTTATATCTTATGTAATGGAATCTGGCCTTTTATTTTTGCACTGCGCTTGATTAAAAGCTTGCATTATTAAGCCACTGCATGAATTACACTAATACCTACCCTTTAGGAGAAGTAGTTTATCTTAGTAGTGGTATAGTGATTGATTGAAAGTAGAATTCTATATTTTTTTTAGTTATTCATTTTATTTTTTTAATACATTATAGAGGTAGTAGTATCTACGTAGTGGTATCGAATCAACTATTGTAGTTTTCGTTGCATTTTGTATGTCTATCACTAAATAAAATTAATTTTATGTGATAGCTACGGTTGTTATACTTATTATCATTTAATTTTTCATCATTCGTTTTCCAGAATTTTCGTATTACATCACAAAGTTAATTAAATCAAAAAAGTGGCTTAACACGATATCATTAATATCGTCTAACTAAATTGTCGATTTTTATGTGAATATTGTGAATAACTAAAACTAACTTATATCCACTTTATCAAAAAACGGACGTGAAACAGACCACAACATAAAGTTGGCTCATATTTTTTTTAAAACTGAGAATTGTTTTTATTGGTAGGTTTTTCGGACTCAACAGCAATGGTTCGTCATATTTTGTCACCAGGCATCTTCCTAACTGTGCTATTGACTTCAACAAAAAGATAAAACATGATTAAGTCTTGGGCTAAAAAGTCACAGTCATAATACTGTGCCTATACATAATATTGTTGTGGTCCTTCATCGTTTATTGATAAAATGCTGTTATCTCCCGCCGATTTGAGTCTGCCATTTTGTGTACAAATAACATTTAACAACATGGCTGCCGGTTGCAGTGTGTCACTAACGAGGATTGGCCGGATGGGCACTGCGATGACTCGCATACAAAGGTGAACTATCAATTTTTTTGACTTTTCATTTTGGTGAATAATAAAATAAGTTAAGTAGTCTCCCATTATAGTGTGATTTGGCGTTTAGATTGACGATGCGCCACGACTATGCCTTATTCTATCATTCATTTGTGTTTTTTTTAAATAAATAAATCAATTTTGGGTACTTATCCTTATATAAAATAATGTATATTAAATAAATCCTATCAAATTGCTTTATTAACCCCTAATACGTAAATTAAGAAACCAGAACTAAAAAAATGAATCATCATGAAAAGCTAATATCCCACGCTAGCTTCTTTTGCACATAAACGTTTATATTAATTTTGTTAATTAAATTATAACCGTTATCTAATTAATTCATTATGTGTCAACAGTGCCAGTGCTGTTATTTTGAGTGAGGGTTTGATACAATGAAACGACAATGAAACTTTAAAAACCTAAAATTACTTATCTAAAATAAAAAAAATACTAAATTAATCTAATGCACCATAATCTTATCTTACTAATTGTAAACGCAAAGGTTTTTATGTATGTGACATTGTTACTCTTTCAAGCAAAATCGATTGGACCGATTGCGATAAAACTTGTAATACAAGTAGCTGGATACCGAGAATAACACATAGGCTACTTTTTATCAAGAATAGGCTAAGCTAGTGTGTAATAAAGATCTTAAGTTTTTAACCCTAACTCTTACGTCAAAGTTTCAACTATTGCTTTGGGCTCAAATAACAGATGGCGCTGTTACAAAGCTCAAACTGCAACTTTACAAACCATTGTAGGAGGTGCTACGTTTCGAACGCGAACTCTTGCAACTAGAACAGGAAGAACTCAAGAGGCAAAGAGAGAACCTCCTCCGGGACCAGACAAGGATCATACAGAAATCAGTGCAAGATGTCTCGGCGCCTGAAAAACCTCCTTTAAACAGGCAGAAACAAGACAGTTACAGGCATTCTATGCCTAATTTACTTGTTAATGAAGGGTGAGTGTGGTTTTGTTGAATTTGTGGATAATTAAGGTTACTTTTGATTCAAAAGTTATTCTACAAGAAGTGTAGACTACTACTCTATTTAATTTACCATATTGTTTAGAAACGATTATTCTTTATGATTGATTATTGGCCATTTGTTGTTGTCTACTACCTATATCACGAACTTAGTTACTAAGCAATATTTGTTTTCGTTTTGTAGCTACACAATACCGAAACAACCCGAGCGACCCACATACGAAGAAAACCTAAAACGAAAGCCTTTCGTCTCCGAAGAACATATCCAAAGACATTTCGGTGTGGAAGAGAGCCGACGCGTTTTGTACGACGAGAGGAAAGAGGAGAGGAGAGGGCACGGTGAGAGGAAAGAGGATAGAAGAGCGAGCTTGTATGAGGAGAGGAAAGAGGATGGCAGGTTTAAGTGAGTACCTAGTCATTCTCATGTTAAAGATTTATGGTGTTATCTTTCGCTGTAATGTTTTGATGTCTATTACAAAATGTATTTCACAAATTCAACTCCATGAATAAACCAGACTATAACCCCCGTATCGAGCACACATTTAGCAAATAGCATGGTCTTGTACCACAGATAAAGGAATATTCTCTAAATAAAAATAAATAAATCAAACCGTTTCCAAATTTAATAAAACTGTGTAAGTTCTCGATCGAATGACCGCTCATACAATAGGAGGGTCAATGATTGCTAGTCAACAATTATAGAGACGAATTTGTATGTAGGCTGTGAGAGATTGATATAGAGAGAACAATATAGTTCCGTCTCTCTCACATTCTCTCTCTTCCGCCGGCCATCGTAGGGTGTGTTAGCACGTTGATTTTGTGGTGAGGTTTTTAATTAATAAACCTTGTTAAAACTATAGCCAGTGTTTCTACTTCCAACCATATAACGAAGAACCCTAAGATACAACAGTGGCGACGAGAAAAATTGGTTGGTCGAAGATATTTCTTTCGTAATCTTGATCGTAATATTTGGAAAATTCTAAGCAATTCAAAGTGAAGTGTGCTTAGTGTCGGTTGCATTGCGAAATTGCATGCGCAGAAAAGCTGTTTGAACGATTGAGCGATTGAGATCGAGTATCGACATATTACTGTCACTGTCACCAACGCGCGTACTTCACTGCACTGTCGAATGTAAACTATTGTAAACAAGTCAGATGAATTTTCTAATACAATTTGAAGAACAAATAAAATTAAAACAAACGAGTTGGATACAAAACTTGAAAAAAGACGACTTGTTAAGTATCCTTACCGAGGGCGATATCGAATACGAAGAAGGAAACATCGATGTGTTACGACGTACTCTGCGAGAAACTATACAAAGCGGACAATTAGCGGAATTATTGTTACAGAAGAATTTGATACAGAAGAAGCCGGAAATAAAAATGTCTAGTAATAACTATAACATTGATAGTTTCAATGGAGAAAACTGGGTACAGTTTGAACAACAACTCGATTGTCTGATATTGTTAAATGATATTCCGAAAGAGAAACACACACCGTTACTATTAACGAAACTGTCACCTAAAGTGTTTGAAACACTAATTCACCTTTGCTCGCCTAACAAACCAGCGACAAAAACATACGACGATCTGAAAAAAATATTACTGAATCGTTACACAAGCACAACATCGACACCAATAGATAGGGCATTATTTCGTAGGCGAAATCAAAAGGAAAACGAAGATATACAAAGCTATGTTTTTGAGCTAAAAAGACTGGCCAAGAAATGTCAATTCAAAGATGTAGACGATCAAGTCAAAGAAAAGTTTATTGATGGAGTTGCTCACTCCCAGATAAAGTTTGAGCTATTGAAAAACGGAAATCAGTCTTTGGATAAGCTTGTGGAGTTAGCAAGAACCGTGGAGGCAGCTTTGTTACAATCTAATACTACAACAGAAAACCTAACACAAGACATGTTTTACATTGCGAAGAAGTTCACGCCTAAGTCATCATCGGTACGGTCACCACAACAAAAAAATTCAAGAGTGCAAGGTCAAGACACAAAGAGATCATTTCGTCAGAAACCGGGTAATAAGCAAGTGGTCAATAGTGGTTCAAAGTGTTATGTGTGCGGCAAAAGTAATCATATCAAATCTGAGTGTTCCCTGCGTTACAAATTCTGTTCAGAGTGTGGTATTCAAGGACATATATTTAAAATGTGTCGTAATCGTCAACAACGTACAAATAAAGTAGATACAGAGGAAGAATTAGATATTGAGGCAGGAATTAAGTCCTTATTTATAAACAATGATGAAAATGAAGTCGAGGAATACAGTATGTACTCAAACACAATAAATAAATGTAAAGTACCACCACAAATTATTAAAATTTTAATAGAAGGAAAATCCTTAGATATTGAGTTAGATACTGGTTCTGAGGTAACTGTTTTGACATTAAAGGATAAAAATAGCCTTTTTCCAAGTAAAATTATAGAAAAATGTAACACTATTTTCAAAAATTTTGATCAATCAACTTCAAAACCAGTAGGTATTGTGAGAAATATATCTGTTTGTATAAACCGCCTCACAAGAAATGTTGATTTATTTATTGTGAGTGATGAACAACCTCGCATCTTAGGAAGAGATCTATTAAATATTTTTGGATTGTGGCCATTAAAAATAAATAATGTAACTAGCAATAACATTAACCAACTAAGTGACCCAGTGTTAGCTATTAAAAATAAATACACAGAAGTATTCTCACCTGGCTGGGGAAATTGTAAAGGGGAGTATATTACTTTGAAATTAAAAAGTGATGCCAAACCTAAATTTCTACCAGTTCGTCAAGTCCCTTTTGCCCTAAAAGATAAGGTAAAGAGTGAAATTAAACGATTAATTAACAATAAGAGAATAGTTCCTGTAAATTATAGTGAATGGGGAACACCTGTGGTTCCCATTCTGAAACCCAATGGCTCCGTCCGTCTGTGCGGAGATTATAAAGTCACCTTAAATAAATATTTGGAAATAGACCATTTTCCAATGCCACATGTAGAAGAGATATTTCAAGCCCTAAAGGGTGGAGAATACTATTGTGAGTTAGATTTAAAGGAAGCATATTTACAGGCCCCGCTGGATCCAAAGTCTCAGAACCTTACAACAATAGTAACTGAGCTGGGTATTTATAAATTTTTGTATTTACCATATGGGGTCAGTACAGGACCAGGGTCCTTTCAGAGACTGATGTCAAATCAGCTCAAAGACATACCAAATGTAATAGTTTTTATAGATAATATATACATGAGTGGTAAAACTTATAAGGACATGTATAAAACATTAGAAACAGTACTGTGCAAATTAAAAAAGTTAGAATTTAAATTAAAAGCTGAAAAATGTAAATTTTTTAAAAGGGAAATAGAAGTCTTTGGTTATAAAATTAATGGAAGTGGAATCCATATCATCAAAGAGAATATAGAGCCACTTTTAAAACTCTCACCACCGGAAAACATTACTATGTTGCGATCATTTTTGGGAAAGATCAATTACTACTCTAGATTTTTGAAAGATATGGCTACCACTCTTGCTCCACTTTATGAATGTACTAAACAAGGTAAATTTAATTGGACTTCAGAATGTCAAAACTCATATCAATTAATAAAGGAAAAATTAATGTCAGCTAATAATTTAACCCATTATGATATAAATTTACCACTCATATTATCTTGTGATGCCTCAGCATATGCTGTAGCGGCAGTAATTTCAAATCGTGGGTTGGATGGTGTAGTCCGACCCATTGCATTTGCAAGTAAGAAACTCAATGATGTAGAGAAAAAATATTGCGCTTTAGATAAGGAGGCTATGGCTATCATCTTTGGAGTTACCAAGTTTTACAATTATACTTATGGCCGTGAGTTTGAACTAGAAACCGATAATGCTGCATTGGTTAGAATCTTAGGGCCAAATAAAGGCATTCCTAAGATGGCAGCTAAGCGCTTACAACATTATGCCATTTTTCTCTCTGCATTCAAATATAAAATTAGACATATAAGTACGGAAAGAAATCCAGCTGATTACCTTTCCAGGTCACCCGCCAAAGAAATTAGCAATACCGAATATTGTCACTCTAACAAGAATTTATACAAAATATGTACTAACTATATTGATTCCTCAGAGCTAGAAACAGTAAATTGGGAAGAAATAAGAAAGGAAAGTAAAAAAGATAAAATTTTGTCAAAAATTATAAGATATAGCTATGATGGATGGCCTGAAAGGAAATTAACTGATGAAGAGATGTTACCCTATTTTATGAGAAGAAATGAAATAAGTTTGGATAGGGATTGCTTATTGTGGGGGCATAGGATCTTAATACCTACCTCACTAAGAAATAAAATTTTAGAAGAACTGCATAAGAGTCATTTTGGTAGTACTAGGATGATCGAAATGGCTAAGGCGTACTTTTGGTGGCCTAAACTTAATAAAGAAATAGAAGATATCACAAAAAATTGCTTATCATGTCTCAATTACAGAATTAGTCCACCAAAGAATACACTAAAGTGTTGGCCTGTGCCACCATCACCTTGGTACCGCATACATGCAGACTATTTAGGTCCATTGTATGGAAAAATGTTTATGATAGTCATAGATAGTTTTAGTAAGTGGCCTGAAGTATTTCAGATGTCCAATATTGGAAGTGGTCTCACAATACAAAAGTTTAAAGATATATTTTTAAGATTCGGATATCCATTACAACTTGTAACAGATAATGGTACTTCTTTTACAAGTAAAGAGTTCAAAAACTTTTGTTTAAATCTGGGTATACAACAAACATTTATACCTCCATACCATTCCGCAACCAATGGTGCTGCAGAGAGGTTTGTTGAGACTTTCAAATCAAATGTAACAAAAATTGTGGATAGTGGTAAGTCGCTTAACTATGCCATTGGCATATTTTTGTCAGACTATCGTACCACTCCACATAAGTCGACTGGTGTGTCACCAGCTCGGTTGATGCTGGGGAGGGAGATCAGAAATAGATTTTCACTCTTGAGACCAACTCCAATATTTCAAAACTTATTTAAGAATCAAAATAAAATAGAAGATTATAATTTAGGAAAAAGAAATGTAAAATTTAATGTAGGAGACAAAGTAATGACTAGGGACTATAGGAAAGGTCACAAACCCTGGGCTCTAGGCACAATAATAGAGGAATCCATGCCAGGTGTCACATATTACATTGATGTAAATGGTTTAAAATGGAAAAGACATGTAAACCAGATGAATGCTTGTGACCAGAGTTTGGAGCCTTAAAGTTTATTTACAGTTTAGTTCAATAGTACTTAAAATAATAATAAATGGGGGGAAGACTGTGAGAGATTGATATAGAGAGAACAATATAGTTCCGTCTCTCTCACATTCTCTCTCTTCCGCCGGCCATCGTAGGGTGTGTTAGCACGTTGATTTTGTGGTGAGGTTTTTAATTAATAAACCTTGTTAAAACTATAGCCAGTGTTTCTACTTCCAACCATATAACGAAGAACCCTAAGATACAACATAGGCAAAACTATTACTTTTTGAATTTTATAGTGTATACGACAATAGAAGATTATATGATGAAAGACGATCGAGTCTATACGAAAGCGACAAAGATAGAAGATGTGCGGGAAGCGAGGACAGGAAAGAGACGAGCATACAGCCCGCGTTGCCTCCCAAACCGAGGAGCAGGGAGAGCATTGAGAGGGAGATTACTATGAGGTTGGTATTGACTAAATGGGAACGATTTAGATGCGGTTTTATTGAAATGTTTGTCATTTTTGTGATGTAATTAATACTGTACCTATATATTATGTTGTCGATGTGTCTTTCAGGGACGGTAATTTAAGCCTAAAGGAGGTTTTAGAGGTCTAGGCGAACAAATTTTATTTTACGACTTAATATAGAAATTCGAACATTTGTTCTTTCGAACTTTGGGGGGTTGGTTATGTTTCACTGAAAAAATCCTGTTTTTTTTAGTTTAATTAATGTTTAGATTGTTGTAGTTTAAACTAGATAAAAGGAGATTCTTATGGTCAATGACCTTTAAAATCATTGTCGGTACCGTAATCATTGGTTATAACTACTTTCAATTTTTTAATGTCGTGGAACAAAAGTTGTTCGGAACACACTGTTGAAGGTTTATATACTGATCTATGGTGAATATTTCAACGCTCTCGTTACAATTCCAGAAGCAGCCGCGTCCCTTCAGCCGTAGAGTACGTGAACGTGGAGCGCTGCGCGGTGCTACTGCGACAGCAGAACCAGACCAACGGACAGTACCACGCCATGATGAGGCACACGCTACAGGTAGGGAAAACTAGATGGCGCCACAGTGATGTTACTGAATCGCGCTATCGTTGTGTATAGCCTCCTGACTAACTCCATCCGTTAATTTTTTTAAACTAACACGATTGGAACTCATAATTTCATATTTTCCCGGGTCCTCATCGCTCGAATGTTACTTTTTAATTTTCATACCTCGACGTTTCGATAATGTTATTCTTAATGATTTTGGTCTTAAGGGGATCGAGATCATCGATACGCGCGATTAAGACCCGAGAAAATATAAACTTATGGACTTTTTCGATCGTTTAATAAATTAGTTAAATGAACAGCCTGGCTAAAAAGGGACTTCAACTCGATCCAAATCGTCGTCTCTTTAGGAGGCGACGTTTGGCTAGTATTTAGATTCGGTACGTAGGATATAATAACAATGGCCTACATAATGCTCGGAAAGCTAAAACATTTGTTACGTTTTGTTTGAAGGCTCTAAGTGCAGCTCCGACGCCGAAGCTGATATCGTCTGCCGACTGGATGCAAGCTAAACAAACGAACAGAAAACCACAAAACTATAACCAACATTGGCTCATACAGGTACATTTCAAACTTAGATACTATACTATTTGTCTAAATTCAATCCTCGATAACCTTTCTAGCTTAATTTGATTATCTTCTACTTCTGTTTACATCGTCTTCTGTCACTACTTCGATCGTTTTTTAGTAGTTTTGATCGTTCGTATGACCTACTCAATCGGTCAACATCGCTCTTCATACTTGTTTATACCCCACCGAGACGAACGAGTTATATAGCATCTGGTAAGTTAACTATTAATTGGTAAATATTGTCGTAGGAAGCGGAACAGCGTCGCATCGAGGAGCAGAGAAGTAAGATCCCTCCCTCCGCGCGGCACGCGCCCCCCCCACTCGCGGACGTGAGGGGGCGCGCTACACGCGACAGGTAACTGTTGTCGACGTCATTACACATGTCTCATACCCACAGGTAGTAGAAGTTGCTCGTCTTTCATACTTTCTTTATCGGGTCCTTTGGATAGGTCACATAACGTGTAGGAAAATGTAGGAAATTTGACACATGGCTTGTCAAAGCACGTTTTCATAAAACAGGCAAGTTTACATAATTTTATTACTTATTACTAACCATAGCAACCCTAAGTCCCACCTTGGAACTCTAAGTTCTAAGACTTAGAAGGTTTTAATGCCTTTAAATAACGTTTTCGTAATAGTTTTTTATTCTGCATGAAGTAACTAACACCTCGAAAGCTTAAGTGGGTTCATGTAGAATAACCAACTCACTCACCACTAAACTCTAAATATTAATAACTGAACAAAAACTTTACTGATCGGCAGCCAGCCGCTCGCGCTGATGCAGGAGGTGACGTCACGGGACCGGGACTCCAGTCGCGAGGACAAGCTGCTCACTGTGAGCGGGAAGAGGAAGTGCTCGCACTGCGGGGAGGAACTCGGTGAGTCTCTCTGTAACTTCACTTAGCTTAACGTTGCATTCTGCGTACCTTGGGCCCTCTGGCTTACCTCGGACTGCCTCCCCTTCTAATATAATTCTTCATACTCCAGCCCTATGTAAAATTGGCGGAGATAAAAACGTCTCCTTTTATCCGACTGCAAGGTAAGTTTTTAGCGCTTATCTTGTATGTATGTATATATTTTTATTTATTGACCGAACGAGCGAAGCGAGTGAGGTCCAGTGTAGACGGGCCTGGCGCTTGTATCTTTGTATGTTTGTTCGACGATAACTTGAGTATCGTTGCTTCGATCTTCATGAATTTTGGTATGCGCGTAGTTTAGGTCCATAGAATTTATGAGTTCGAAGATGAGCCGGATCGGTAGGGGGGTTGGGGAGATAGGGGGTGCAAAAAGAGAAAATAATCAAGTTCTAAAAATGTGTCAATAGATGGCGCTCAACATACCTCCTAGATCGCGGTATCGTTGCGTTTGCTTGCGATATATACTCCAAGATCTGACATTTTTGTAGGGAATGTTAACGTCTATTAGTGATCAAAGTAAACAAAGTAAATAATTCATATTTATGTTACAAATTGTGGTCGATTGTCGTAAATCTATACTAATATTATAAAGTTGAAGAGTTTGTTTGATTGTTTGTTTGAACGCGCTAATCTCAGGAACTGCTGGTCCGATTTGAAAAATTCTTTTTGTGTTTGATAGTCCATTTATCGAGGAAGGTTATAGGCTACTTTTGGTCCCGATATTCTTACGGGGTCGGGACTTACGAGGGTAAATCCCGCGGGACGCAGCTATAAAAACGAAAGTCGTGTTAGTTACACTATTTATATCTCAAAAACGGCGGAACCGAAATTTGGTACAGGGTTAGTATAGGGGTTTAAATAAAATATAGGGTACTTTAAATGATCGTACGGGTTAAGCAACGCTTGGCGTGACACATACGTGATGGGTCAACAGGAACGATCGCACCAATTAGAATGAAATTTGGTACAGGGTTATTTTAAGGGTATAGATACGATATAGGGTACTTTAAATGATCGTACGGGTTAAGCAATGCTTAGCGTGACACATACGTGATGGGTCAACAGGAACGATCACACCAATTAGAATGAAATTTGGTACAGAGATTACTTTCAAGGGTATAAATACGATACTTTAAATGATCGTACGGGTAAAGCAACGCTTGGTATGACATACGTGATGGGCAAAAATGACGGTTAAACCGATTTGAACGAAATTTGGTACAGGGATAGTTTAGTGGTTAAAATAAGATATAGGGTACCTACTTTGAATAATCCTAAGGGCTGAGCAACGCTTGGTATGACATACGTGATGCGCCACATACGTTACGGGATAGGAATTTATGCGGGTGAAACCGCGGGTCAAGGAATAATTCTTTTTGTGTTATCGTTTTTACACGACTGCCAAAGGAAGTGTTATGTTTTTGCCGTAAGTGTATGTATGTATGTTTGTATGTGACCTATTTTTGTGCCGTCGTAGGGCCTAAACGGCTAGGCCGATTTAGATAAACGATACGTGGTTAGATTCGTCATGACCGCGTGAGTGACATAGGGTACATTAAAATAATAAATAAATAAAAATAATGATGTAAAACGCTATTAACCAATATTTGTAAAGACCATAAAAAACAGAAAACGCTTAACATTGTTCACTCAAACAATATGTTTTATTCTTTCCTAAATTTACATTTGAAAAGTATTGCTTGTAAAGTTTTACAATTAAGTTTTAAAATTTATTAATTATAAAATTATCGTGTCCCGCCCGACTGCATCCACCATTCCTAAAGCTACTATAAGCATCTTGTTTTTCACTTTTCTGTTAAAACTGCAGTCGGGTTTTTTATTTTTTTAAATATTTTTTTACTTGTCTTTCGTTATATTATTCGTTTAATAATAATTCTTATTTTGTAAAAAAATAAAGCTGTTGGTGTTAAAATCCTACAAAAAACAAAATCTCTGTAAATGGATTCTCGTGAGGTCTCAGTTCGGGGCGAACTACTAGTTTACACACAACAAAAATTAACGCCCTACGTTTCGAGATCTCGACAGACCTCTTCCTCGAGGACGACTGATTGGAAATATGTCACCGTTATCGTTTTAAAATGTCACAGAACACTGCCGTCTCGTCTAATTGACCGAACGAGCGAAGCGAGTGAGGTCCAGTGTAGACGGGCCTGGCGCTTGTATCTTTGTAACTTTGTATGTTTGTTCGACGATAACTTGAGTATCGTAGCTCCGATCTTTATGAATTTTGGTATGCGCGTAGTTCAGGTCAGTAGAATTTATGAGTTCGAAGATGAGCCGGATGGGTAGGGGGGTTGGGGAGATAAGGGGTGCAAAAAGAGAAAAAAATCAAGTTCTAAAAATTTGTCAATAGATGGCGCTCGACATCCCTCTTAGATCGCGGTATTGTTGCGTTTGCTTGCGATATGTACTCCAAGATCTGACATTTCTGTCGGGAATGTAAACGTCTATTAGTGTTCAATGTAAATAATTCATGTTCATGTTACAAATTGTGGTCGATTGTCGTAATTTAAGGAATAATTCTTGTTGTGTTATCGTTATTCTTGTCTTTCGTTATATTATTCGTTTAATAATAATTCTTATTTTGTAAAAAAAATAAAGCTGCTGGTGTTATCCTACAAAAAACAAAATATGTAAATGGATTCTCGTGAGGTCTCAGTTCGGGGCGAACTACTAGTACTTACTAGTATAGTAGTAGTAGTAGGCGAACTACCGTTCGCCCCGAACTAAGACCTCACAACCCCCTACCTCCCCCCCCCCCCTTCTACCGATTCGGCTAATCTTCGAAGTCATAAATTCTACTGACCTAAACTACGCGCATACCAAAATTCATGAAGATCGGAGCTACGATACTCAAGTTATCGTCGAACAAACATACAAAGATACAAGCGCCAGGCCCGTGTCTACACTGCACCTCACTCGCTTCGCTCGTTCGGTCAATTAAATGAAAATACCCCCGTGTAATAGTTAATGAACGTTGTGCCGGCGGTGTGCAGGTCGCGGCGCCGCCATGATAATCGAGTCGCTGTCGCTGTGCTACCACGTGTGGTGCTTCACGTGTAGTGTGTGCGGCGCGCGACTCGGGGACGGGCGCGGCGGCGCGGACGTGCGCGTGCGCCGCGCGCGTCTCTATTGCCGCGCCTGTCGCCAGGGGGACGACGGCCGCCAGTACTCCGCCGTCTAGCGCCGCGCCTGTCGCCAGGGGGACGACGGCCGCCAGTACTCCGCCGTCTAGCGCCGCGCCTGTCGCCAGGGGGACGACGGCCGCCAGTACTCCGCCGTCTAGCGCCGCGCCTGTCGCCAGGGGGACGACGGCCGCCAGTACTCCGCCGTCTAGCGCCGCGCCTGTCGCCAGGGGGACGACGGCCGCCAGTACTCCGCCGTCTAGCGCCGCGCCTGTCGCCAGGGGGACGACGGCCGCCAGTACTCCGCCGTCTAGCGCCGTGTACTCCAGCGACTCTCTCTCTTACCTACGTCCTAAAAACGAGTAGTAAGGCACGGAAGAAAAATATTTCAAGTTTGTTAAACACGTCTGTTAAACCGCCGGCACTCACGGTGAGCGACACGAATGGAGTGACATGATCGAGTGAAACGGGACTGAATCACTACACAATAATATACTTAACGTTATTAGAATAAGATATACCTACCGTTTCGATAATCTTGGATTTGGAATTTTTGTACTCGAATAATCGATATTTATGTGTTGTGTCTTCTAAAGTCGATATTTTTGGAAAATTTTTGGAGCAAAGCTTCAGAAATCTTGGAAAGTGTTTTTTTATAACTTACTTTTACTGACATACGATTTATATAATTATATTCCGGAAAATATCACCAAATGTTACTCTTAAGTTTTTACTGCCTTTTTCTTTTTAAAATAACTCTAGTTGTAAATTTTGTACTTATCTTATTTTCGTAAGAATTATAAAAATCATGATTATGTGACAAAAAATCGGTTTAATAATCATGTTTTTTTTTTTACATTTATTTGGTATTTATTTTATTTTTAAAACGTCTCAGCCACTCAGCTAGTTTCTGAGTGAGCTATTGCACGCTTTGTTTCCAATTTATGAATCTTTAAAATAACGCCATCTGTTATTTGATGCTGTCAACTTTAATGCCGTACAGTCAGTGTCAAGTTGGCCTTAAGTTTTTACCCGAAAGATGTCACTACTGTAAATAGAAGAGAACTAAAGGAGGTTTTATGTTAATGTTTAATTGTTTAAAAAGATAAGATATCTTTGAAGAAGATTGAACTACAAAACCTCTATTTAATTTTCATGTAAGTGGCTCCTCTGTAATAAAAAGTTATATAGCTTCGTAAGCACCATTTTCTGTGAATAATCTCTTCTAGGTAAATATTTTTAATGTTTTTTTTTTGTTTTTATAATTATTATTCATATAATAAAGTAAATATTTTGGTCTAGATTGTGCCATTTCTATCTGATTTGTGACAACTGAGATTTTAACTATTTTTCTACATAAAGTTGATTATTATTTTGTATATCTAATTATTAATTAAGTACATACTTACCTACTTCTCAAGTCTAACTTTTTATGTTTGATTTTTATTTAATTACAGAAAAAAGATAATAGCATCTGCAATATTTTTATGCTTTTTTGTTGTTATTTTGTAGCCATAGCTTTATTTTAACTTACGGATCATTTATTTTTAAATCCACTTTTGGAAGTTTACGACATCCTTTTTCAATAAAAAAAAATCCACCGGGAGTTTAAAACAAAAAAAAAACGATTTTCCTAATCAAAACAACTTGAGATATATTTAAATACAGCTAAAGTATGTCTAAAAAGGTGTTCCATTGTAATATTGTGTAAATAAAAATAATAATTTATATGTGTTGTTATTATATTACGTAGCTTTAATAGTTTAAAAATCATTTATATCCAAAAATGTGTATTTCACAAGTAGTTTTAATGTAAATTCTATGTATATTGCATCACTCTAACATTATTTTAGTAACCCGCGTTATTAAGGGTAAGGGATACCTACCCGTTCTTCATAACAAACGTAGTCGACTTTAATGTCTTTATCCAGGGAGGATAAAGACAGAATATTATGTGTATGCCATAAAACCTTCATCTGTCGTGACATGACCGTGCTCCTACGTTTTGTTGAGGGTCATACGTGTTTATAGCTTAAACATATTTCCTCTAATGTCTTTATCTGGTGAGGAATCAGTCGACCACGTTTGTATGGAGTACGGAGTAGGTATCCTCTCTCCTTAATAGATAAAGAGTAATCATGTTTGTGGGGTCTAAGTTACGTTATTTCTCAGTAACAACAAAATAGTGATACAGTCTCACAATGATTTGTCGTGTCAAAAATGTAATCTATTACCACACAGCATAAGGTTTAGATTCAATCGATTTCGTTATCCCCTTAGAAGTTTGTGGGACTGTAAACATGTATTTTTCAGTAGATATATTATCTGTAATTATGTTATGAACAATGTACATTATCTGTGTAACAATAAATCTTTCAACTAAAAGTATTTGTGTTATTTAATAGACCTATCTATACTCAAACTCTGAAAACACTTGAATTAGATGAAACCACAGGACACAGCTAGTATAAAGGAGACTTCGGCCGTTATGTGAACTACAAGTCAGAAGAACAGTCGGTATGTTCATTAAATATTAGGGGTTAAAGTATGACGTTGCCGATTTGTACTGAAAATCTTAATTGTTTATTTTTTAAATTTTTAACAAATTTATTTAATCAAAATAGTTGCCATTATTATCTATACATTGCTGCCATCTAATGGGAAGGTTATTAATGCCTTTGCGATAGAACTCCGACGATCTAGACTGCACAAATTGTGTGAAAGCATTTTGTACTGCCTCCTGGGAAGAAAACTTCTTGTCACGTAGATAATTGTCCAAATCACGAAAATGGTAGTCCGTTGGAGCAAGGTCTGGTGAATACGGAGGATGACGAATGGTTTCTAAGTGCAGTTCCTGAAGGGTCAAAATGGTTTCTCGTGCTGTGTGAGGTCTCGCGTTGTCGTGGAGCAATAATGGTGAAGATCGATTCATGAGTCGGGGCTGTTTTACTGCTAGTTTTGTCAACATGGTTCGGAGTTCGGCACAATAGACATCTGCCGTAATTTCTTGACCAGATCGAAGAAAACTATAGTGAATTACACCATGCTGAGACCACCAAACAGTTACCATTACCTTTTTATTGGTAAGTTTTGCTTTAGGACACTGTTGTGGCATTTGACCTGGGGTCAGCCATTGCATTTTTCTTTTCCGGTTATCATAAAGAATCCACTTTTCATCACATGTTACAATTCGATCCAATATTCCTTCATTTCTGTACCGGTTCAACAAGGCAACACAAGTTTCAACACGCGTTTCTTTCTGCAGATTAGTCAAATCATGAGGCACCCATTTTTCGTATTTTTTATTTTATTGATTTGACGCAAGTGAGTCAATAAAGTGGGTAAGGTAACGTTAAACCATGCCGCTAATTCCTGGGTAGTTTGACTAGGATCGGCTTCCACTATCTCTCTTAATTCATCGTTATTCACCTGTGTGGGCGGTCTTCCTCGTGGCTCGTTCTTTAAGTCGAAATTTCCATCACGAAAGCGTTTAAACCAAAATCGCACGGTGCGTTCATTAGTAGACCCCTCTCCAAACGCAGCATTGATATTGCGGGCTGTTTCTGCCGCGTTAGTTCCGCGTCGGAACTCGTATTCAAAAATCACTCGAATTTTCGCAGTATCCATCTTTCTTGTCTAAATTGAATAACAAAAACAATTGAAAGTCGATATTCAAATGTTTCACATTTTTTAAAAAAAGAACATCACAGAAACCATTTGAAAAAAATTTCATTCGAAAACCTCAAATCATGAAGATTCTATGTCAATTCAAATACCTATTGCAATAAAACGGCCATTTCATACTTTAACCCCTATTATCTGCACTTCCCACTTATAATGAGATACTATTATCACATTACATTTGCATACCCTTTAGCAAGAGGAAGCAGTCTATTATCTAGTACTCGGGGCGATAGACATATCCACTTGATCTTTACTAATTAGGTGTAACCTTGTTTATGGCTGGAACTAGATTTTGATCTAGTCTAGATGCTGCGATCAGCGCATTATCTAGGTACATATCTAAAGGCCACACTTTTATAAAGCAAACAAGCATAATAAAGCATTTTTTCACTGTATTACTAGATAGATTTATGTTTTAACACATCAAAGAGTTTCTTTAAGAGGATTTAATTTTGTTGGAACACCATTCTGGCTGTTGTTGGTAGACAAGTCGGCGGGTTCATGTGGGTGGGAAGTTGGAGTGAAACGTTCGAGTTATGGAACAAAGGTGTTTTTTTATGAAGCGATAAGTATACACTACCTACAGGTTGAAGCAATAGAATTTCTATCTCGAGAGGATATAGATATTATATAGATTATAGATGATCGACAAAAACTACTCTTATTTGATTGACATAGCTTAGTTGGTGAACGGACAAGAGTCGCTAGATGTAGACCTCATACGACCGATCACTCTTGAAATCAATACGAGAGGCATAAGATGATCTTGATTTCCTAGACTATAGTAATGCGTGATACAATGTCAGAAAGTTACTATTTTTAATAGGTACAGTCCGTTGTTGTCTTCGCTTTGGACAATAATAAGACAAGTGTTTTCCATCGGTTAGAGTTAGCGGTTGATTACCCATTATGCCCAATAATGTAGTTCCCAATAAATAGTTCGTGTTTAATTAAATGACCTTCAAAGAAGGCCGGTAGCAAGTATTATTTTTAGGCTTAGATCCAGCTGGCCCTCTTTGCTAGCTCCAGCAGCCAGGGTGCTTTGTACTCAACCCCACTTGCAGTCACAGAAGGTCGTACGAAATCTTCGCTGCGACTGTAGAGTATCAGTTGCTTGGTCGGACGGAAGTGTGCTAAAGTATTGGATAACGTTTCGTGTTTTGAACATGGGCGATGATAACTTGCAGACAACTGGGTATTAGTAAAAAAAATCTATTTATATTATCTACTAACTTAAAAATCACCTATGATGCCCGAGCAGAAATGCTCACGTCAGTAATGCTGAGGAGGGAGTCCACTCTCTACCATCCATAGAAGGACCGCGGCAGACGTTGCTTAACCTAGGGTAGACTGGGTACGGTTGAAACAATTTCACTTATTTTGTTCATGGTTTTACTATGTTTTAATTAAACGTTGCAAAATTTATGTTAAATGAAACTTCAGGGTTTTGTCTACTAATGGATATGATAAGTTTAGTTCTATGTATAATATTTTTAATAATAGCTCTATTTAAAAAAATAGTAAAATTTGTTTCAATCGTCCCCAACCCAGGGGCGGTTGAAACAGTGATTAGGGTCAGTTTAGGGTCATATAAATGATACAAATTACGTTGTTATATAAGGTTTTAATGAATATTAATCTAACGCATAGAATAATTAAGGAGATTTTCGGTTAAAAACACAGAGTTCAATACTTTAAGTACTTCTGACTATCAAATTATTAAATCTTAGTTAAAATCTACTTAACATTGTTTTAATGCAAGATAAAAAAATAAACAAAACAAAAAGCATTATAACTGTTTTTTAAACCAAATTTAAACCAAAAGACCCAAACATAACGGAGGTTTCATCTCATTCGAATGTGTCTATGGAGCGGAAAATTATTAAATTATGTTTTTTTGCCATTTTTCACAATTAATTTCCTGATTTAACCTCTTCATAAGTGTCTCTACGCGTTAACATGTCTATTT
Source organism: Idaea dimidiata (assembly GCA_949358125.1). Classification (NCBI taxonomy): domain Eukaryota; kingdom Metazoa; phylum Arthropoda; class Insecta; order Lepidoptera; family Geometridae; genus Idaea; species Idaea dimidiata. The sequence continues at coordinate 361,562 of OX442329.1, forward strand.
GTACATTCAAAACCTTTCTTATATGTTATTATACTATCTAAAATTATCAAAAAGGAATCAATAAAATGTTTCAACTGTACCCATAAAAATCGTTTCAAGTGTACCCAGTGCCTATTTTAAATATAAAGTCGTAATATTTTTTGTTACAAGAATAATATTTAAAAACCAGTTGCAGTGTTATATTCTACAAGCTTCATAATACACACAAGCACGCACTCAATACCGTCACTCAAATAGAAACGAAAATAATTGAAAAACTGTTGGAGTAAAAATACTTACTTTTGGTTGAAAAAATACAATAGGGTCCCTTAAAAACAACCAGAACGCGCGAAAAGCGACGCAACAACAAGACTTGTGCTCGCGCGGGCCGTCCCCTTCTTTCTCCCCTTGGAACCTCCTCTGTTCCACTAACGGTTTGTAAGATATTTGAGTTGTTTCAAACGACCCCTGTTTCAACCGTACTCAGTCTACCCTACACTTATGTACAAGTTCGGTGGACGCACTTAGACCATCGAGCTCCTCAATGGCAGCGTACATTTTTCGTACTAGCCGGAATATTATGTTTTGTTTTTTTTTGTCATCGTTAAAAGTTAGTGTGTCGCAGTCAAAAACACGGTAATTTTACATAACATCGTATGACCTTATAATGCGTTTATTAATAAGACAATGACGAAACTATTTTTATAAAATTGTGTTGTCTGTCCCTCAAACTATAGGGAAATAGTGTATTTTATAAGAAAAAAAAAATTCTAGTAACAAAGTTTTTTTTTTACTTTGCATCTTGGGCTGTCGGCATCGGCATCGGCTTCTGAGAGTCCAAGAGGGCCTAACACTTAGCATTAGCCTTGAGTCTTACTGACTCTAACACTAGTTTAATTATCACTTTGGATTCTGTGTACACGATTATTTTATTACAATCAAAAGCCTTCCAGGGGGTAATCTTCTTCATCAAAATGAACAACTTTTGTCCTACGACTTTTGAAAATGCAATGTTCACGATTGGTTTAGGTACCCTAAGTGTTAACAACGTTGTTTACATTTTACCGGGTTTAATTGCGTGTTATTATTTATTTTCTTACTTTAACGTTTCATTATGTATTAAATAGTGTAAACTTTACTTCTATGACTATAGGTAGGTATGTAAGTGTGACCTTCCGAATACAAGTCGACCTCATGGCAGGTGGACTTCGTCCCTCGCCACAGTTCCCATGACCATACAATGATCGATTCTCCTCATCAGATATCAATTGCATTGTTATTCGTCAGTCGAGCTCATTTCCTGTGCCCGTATGTCTGTCTGTACCACGTGAATGTTAGTACCTACTTACCTAGGTAATCATGTGAATGATCTAGGTATTTACCCAGAAACCTGATTCAATAAGGTTTTAATGCCAGTGAGGTACCCGTACTGCGGTTATACGCCACGTTTAAAACTGTAGGTACATACATAAATCGTAGATATGGCATCAGAACGAAGACAGTTCAAACAAGCCCCTGAAGTAACGCTCCCTTAAGTCCAAATGATACCTTAGAAGTTTTAAGCATCATTCATCGACTTCAATTTAGCTCCCGCAGCGATTGTCATTTTATTATGACGATAAACGTAACAATATTGTCAGAGGCTTGTCAGATTTTTATTATATTTCGCGTAACTTACGCGAAATATAATGAAAATCGGACAAATAACTTCCTTAATTATCATGAAATTTGTTTTAGAAATCAACTCTTGTACTTCTTTTTGTTCTTCTTTTCGTATAGTGGTGTGGTTCACTTGTAGGTACTTATTAGCACACATTTATATTGCTCTCTCAGAACGGCGATAGCGTAGCGATTGATAGATACACGTTCATTCCGACGGTCGCGTAAGAGCACAACCAATTTTAGTTGTACGTCGCGAGGAAACCACCATGTACTAGAACTCACCACGGTTCGCAGGCATGGGACATTTGTGAATCCGGGTAGGCCTTTACTCTACTGTAGGACAAACAAATAAATTAATTTTCATCCTATCTGGAGCCTTATTTTTGAATCGCTCGTCAGATTTAAGACGATTTAAATAATTCGATATCTGCTGATTTTCGTTCGATATCTGACTCCTGCGGCGAGTGGTTGACACCACTCGTTGCTACGGTGCGATTCACATTGAAAAATAACAGAAATCTAACGAATGTCAGCAGAAATCGAGGTATTTAAATCACTCGAAGTGGCGCATTTGGTTCAAAAATAGAGCCCCCGCTCGAAAAGAGCTAGTCCAATCCCTGTAAACTGGGCAGGAACTCAGCACTGGACGCCAAATTGGAATAAAAAGTTTAAGTGAGGTTAATTTTCTCATACAGGGCGATGAGAAGTAGAATGTCTACTCGGGAGCAAATACTATTTTTCGCTCGAGTAAGGTACTTTGATGCGCTCAGGATTCTAGTTAAGAATCCTTCGCTACTCTCTGGACTTAAAAAAACTCTCAATAAATAGTCTTATTTCCCTAGGTACACAATGTAGGTATTATTTGAAATTAGTGGGCCAACAAATACATAGATGGGTATTTTAATCTTGAGGTTCATAAATGATTAAAGACATGAGCCCAACCTATTAGGCACACATACGTACATAGAGTTAGGAGCAATAGTGTGTAGGTATTAAATATCTAAGAATAGTCACGCGAATATGTGTTAATTACTCTCAGTAAGTAGGTACCTACGTTACGTTACGTCCAAATGTCCCGTAACACTCATCGCCGATACCTAACTCTTGTAGGTAAAGTTAATTCAATTAGCCACTTAGTTTGAAATAAGATCAACATTTCAAGACTACCTATTCGCTTTGAAGTAGAATAATAAATTGCGGATGAGATAGCAATCTCCTTTCCCACGTTTTTATTTGCAAGTTTTTATGGGATATCTTACAGTTTTTCCCATTATCGTCATGCTAAATGACGAATCGCATCAAAATGATTAGATACTTTATACCTAATTTGGGTTTGCGGACGTCTACTCCGCATATTTTACATAATTTTCAAATAAATAATGAAGGTTCAACAAAAAACGTCAGTTTTTCTGAAAAATTATCCTCAATTACCTACAATGCAAGGTCAGAACAATCCGACGTGATAAATCCCACGATATAGAGTTCATTAGTGATCCGATGTGGTTCATGTGAAGACGGCTACCGATAGCATCGCGACCGGCCACTTCTCGGTGGTTAGTAAACACAGATGCAAATAATGCATTGTTGGACTCACGCGCCGATGTCGTTCGTCCGTGTCGGTCAATACAATATCGGATGTCAAGTGTACGGTGTCCAGTGACGTCGGGTGTCGAGAGTGGCGCGGGAGGGCGCGGCGCGGCGCGGGCGCGGGCCCTCAGTGTTCCGCTGACCCGCATGGCCGCCACGCGCCTCCTGCGGCCGGCGTGGTTCCGGCGCCGCGCCGCCCCGCCGGCCGGCGCCACCGACGCCGAGTCCCTCGAAAGGGCCTTCCCCTCGATGGGCCACCTCGAGTACGTGCTGGCCGGCTCCTCGCCCCCTGCCGAGAGTGCTCCCAACATGTACGACAGCTTCGAGGAGCCACCCCTCGACCTAACTGCGCATATCTGCGGCGATTCCATACGACAGAGTGCACACGAGCAGATGCGCGCCGTCGGCGGACGGCTGCGCCTGCTAGACGACTTGGAGACCGGTGTCGTTACCGCTGAGTCCGTCGCCGAGACTTTTACCACTGCATCAGAAGCGGAGAAGAATGTCTGTTTGTTTTGGGCGGCGTTCCTTAAGCAGTTTGCCCTGCTCCCGATCCTTGTGGAAGCGGGAGCGGACCTGCTCTACTTCGATACCCTGGGACTGTCGCCGCTCCACGTCGCAGCTTTCAGCGGGTCCACCGAGTGCGCCGGCTACCTGCTCTCGTGCGGAGCCGACCCCAATTACATGCCGCGATGCTTCGCCCCGCTTCATTGTGCCGCGTTCGGAAACTCTGTGCAAGTGGCTAATTTGCTGATCGGTAAAGGTGCATCCGTGCACGCGGCGGTGAAGTACGTTAACTGCGAGGGCGGGCTGCTCCACTGCGCGGTCAGGGCCAATTCCGTCGAGTGTCTCAAGTTGTTTATTTCCCACGGAGTCGACGTGAACTTGATCGAGCCTGGCGGAACTAACGCCATCCATCTAGCCGCCGATTTAGGAATTACTCGATGTCTCACTATACTTTTGGAAACCCCCGACGCAGACCCCAACGTGAGAACGAGAGTGGGAGACAGAGAGTCGACGGCGCTACACCTCGCCGCCGATGGTGGCTTCATCGAATGTGTCGATCTATTGCTCGCGAAAGGAGCGGACGCGAGCTTGAAAAATCATCGAGGGTTTACCGCGCTCCACTTAGCAGCGCGCTCGTCCAGTTTAGAGTGCGTCGAGTCTCTATTGAGAAAAGGAAACGCCGAACCGAACGCATTAGACTTTGATTTGAGGACCCCTTTACATGCGGCGATAGGTAAATCTGATTCAGCGTGTGACATCATAGAGACATTGATAAGTTGGGGGGCCAACGTGAACCAGAAGGACGAATATGGCTTCACCCCGTTGCACCTCGCCGCGCTGGATGGCCTATCATCGTGTGTCGAAACGTTAATCTATCACGGTGCTGACGTAACGACGAGATCTAAAAAAGGAAACTCAGCTCTTAATGTAATCGCTAGAAAAACGCCCGCCTCACTCGCGATGGTAACTAGAAAATTGGACTGTGCTATTACTCTACATCATTCGCAGACGAGCAATAGAGAAGTCGAACTCGAACTTGACTTTCGTAGCATCCTGCAGCATTGTTACCCGCGCGAGATTAGTTACTTGAACACGTTCGTCGACGAAGGTCAGAAGGAAGTGTTGCTTCACCCTCTCTGTTCCGCATTTCTATACATCAAGTGGGAGAAAATACGAAAATATTACGTCGCTAGATTATTTCTAAGTTTTATTTTCGTTTTGTGTCTGACGTTGTACGTGTTGACGGCGCTGGCGCATAACTGCTACAACGGCAGTAAAGACATGGAAGAAACTATACAAGAGCAAGAGCTGTGTCAAAAACAATCAATACTCGGAGACTTGTTGCGGAAAAATCCTTTCGTCATTGAAATGCAGTGGTGGGTGTTAGCGGGCATAACGATATTTGAAATATTTCGGAAAGTGTACGGTATCGCGGGCTATTCAACGGTGAAACAATATTTAATGCAATCTGAAAATATAATTGAATGGTTCGTAATTATAAGTGTATTTCTTATATCGTATATTTATACAAATATAACTTATACGTGGCAAAATCACGTCGGCGCTTTCGCAGTGCTCGCCGGATGGACAAATCTAATGATGATGATCGGTCAACTTCCTGTATTCGGCACTTATGTCGCTATGTACCAGAAAGTCCAAAAGGAATTCGCTAAACTGTTAATGGCCTACTCTTGTATCCTAATTGGGTTTACTATCAGTTTCTGTGTCATATTTCCTGACTCGTCATCGTTCGCGAATCCATTTATGGGTTTTATAACCGTGTTGACGATGATGATTGGAGAACTGAATCTAGACTTGTTACTGAACGAACCGGACGGCAATGACCCGCCGGTTCTGCTGGAATTTTCCGCCCAAATCACGTATGTACTGTTTCTGATGTTTGTCACTGTAGTCCTGATGAACTTGCTCGTCGGTATCGCGGTCCACGATATTCAAGGATTGAGGAAAACGGCTGGACTTTCCAAACTAGTGAGACAAACGAAACTAATATCCTACATGGAGCTGGCTTTATTCAACGGATACTTGCCTAAATGTCTTCTGAAAGTGCTACACTCGTCCGCTTTAGTATCCCCACAAGCGTACAGAGTCGTTTTAAGTGTGAAGCCTCTAAACCCGAGTGAGAAACGCCTGCCTCGAGATATAATGATGGCTGCATACGATATTGCTAAGATGAGAAAGCAGTATGGTCATACGATTTCTTCAAGCGGTTCGACAACGGGGGCTTACTCTTGCTTTAAAAAGTATGAGAATAACAACGATTCGGGGTATCGGGAGTATGGGTACACGTCAGGGTTGGGAAGTGTCCAGGCGCGGCTGGATGAGACGTCAGAAAACGTACGCCAGCTTACTCAGGAAGTGAGAGAGTTGAAGAAACTGATCAGCGCCCAGCAGCTGGTTATCCAACAAGCGCTGACTGGCGCGATCGACGGTTGATGATATAATGGGCGACCATTTAGTTTCAATGCCAACGGTACACAAGTCAACAAACTATAGAACATGTATTGTCGGACTGGACTCGTTTGGACGCTGGAGATGTTTAAATTGTAGTAAAATAGATAAAACATCTGAATTATTTGTTACATTTTTACAAAAACAATTACCATTTTTTTAATGAAGGTGTCACGTTGTAACTACAATGACAAAATTCGAATGTACCTACTTACTCGATTGTATTAAAATTCCGTACTCGCCAGGATTTGAAATTGCGACTATTAGTAATTTGAACCAGAGCGTTAGACCTCTTTCTAATGCGCTGTTTCGAATTGTCAATATTCGCGGGTTCGAATCCCGCCCACGGTTTAGCGGTTGCGTGAATGAGCAACATATACACTTTTAATTATGAATAGGTTAGGATAGGATCTTTAAGTAAGTTATTTTATGGGACTACATTTGAAATGATTTATAAGTTATATCTATTCTACTATGATATTTAAATATCTTTATCCGGCTCCCATTGTCGACGGACTTAATATTAGAGCGGTGATATTTTCGCGATAGTTTTAGGTATATTTAATTTTTTAAGTTGATAAGCAATCTGTCTCGAGTTTTACAGTTTTACAGATACTAATCAGGTTGCCTGGAAGAGTTCGCTATAAGCGATAAGGCTGCCCATTGTACCTCTAATATAATTAGTTAAGAATAAGTTTAATTTCGGTTTTATTTTTGTGTATTTTTTTCTGTATCTCTTTGTTTTTTTAGGTACAATTAAGCATATCTAACTATCTGAAATATGTAAAACTTGAGATAGATTGGTTATTAACTATGGACGATAGTGTGGGTATTATGGTTCCGTACGCAAAGTGTGAAATCGGAACTCTATTTAAATTGTTTAACGTTGGACGGATTGGATTCTGTGATTGTAGGTAGATTAGTAATAAGAAATTATTATAATAAATAGTTAATTTAATCATGACAAATAAAATAATTTCTTAATTAATTTATTGAATTTACTCATTTGAGGCAATAGGTACGCGCAGTGATAGGTCGCGGCGGGACATCGTTGTTCATGGCTTTATGTCGCGAATTTTTTTGCGACTATCGCCTAACCTGGGGCTATATCAGAAATACATACAATACAAGATACAGCTGCGACTTATCACTGCGCGTATGGCCTAAGTACCTATCACCCTTTTTACTTATAACAAATCGAAATTATATCGATTGCAATTCAGTTGCAAGTTACCTATAATTTCATTCTTAGAGTATTTGCAATTGCAATGATGTTAAAAATAAAATTTGGGTAGGTAACTAATTCAAATACAGCGATAATGAAAACAGTTATCTTTCCCATAATTCTGAATAAGTACATCCATTATTACCATTACGTACCTAATCAGTCATTCAATGAACATTCATAAAATAATGTAAACATACAGACAACAATCGTTTTTAAACAATAAACTTTTCAAATAGATAAAATTTTAAACTTTTACAAATCTAATAATCAGTTTATTTAATGTCGTCTAGCTGTGTTCCGCAGTTTGTGGTTCATTCCCATGAGATCGGGACCCGCTAAGTCCCGATCTCATGGGAATTTAAATAAAAACTCTTTCATAAAGAGAGTGGTACCTACATCATATAAAGAACACACTCCAATTTTCAGCCCTTTACTATCAGCGCAGCGGTTTAGACTGGTCACAATTCACATACATGACTTGTCCGATACAATTTATCCCATAATTATTTTTCCCGGGTCTTATTCGCGTATTATTGTCGCAAGGGGACCCCTCGCTACCAAGATCATTGTAACATGATCGAAACGTCGAGGTAAGAGAATTTAAAAATAATAATACGCGAATAAGACCCGGGAAAAATAATTATGAGTTCAAATCGTGTGAGTTTAAAAATCGATACAATTTATGTTACCAAATTATATTCGGGACACAAATTTGCATGAAAGGTAAGCTGGACAAATGTAAGAAACGCCGCGATACCAACTACTATGTATACTGTGGCCGAGGTAAGGGAGACAAATCTGTCAAACAGGAAACCAGCTGTACAGACCTGCCTGACGCATGCGCGTTGGAACAAAAACAAGACTCTCCCAGATCAATACCCGGTCGCTCCCGAAAAGGAAGAGAAAATCTAGATCCAGACGTACTCTTTCTAGAACTATCGATTGTTCATGTTATCGTCAAAGATAAGGCCGACCGATGCAGGGCAGTTTCAAGATACAACTCATCAACATGGGGACGCGGGCGGCGGCATGTAAGTCATAGACCGATCAATCAGAACATTGCATGTTGTAACAATTATATTCAAAAATACCGAAATTATCGCTCGCTGTGGATAATTACAATGGGACGTGCCAGACTTCTCTGTGTTCTTCTAGGGTTAGTCCTATTTTCTCACTAAAACAATTTTATTTAAAACTTTTTAAATTAACACGATTTTATTATCACAGTTAGATTTTATCGGGTCTTTTAATCACGTATTATTATTAATTATTTTGTTACCTAATATCTAATACGCAATCAAGACCCAGTAAAATGTAACTATAAGTACGTAAACAATTTAACTTATTCGAAGGATATCAACAATTTGTGTTGCTTAAGTCCTATGCCGCCGTTGGGCCCACTGTTTAAGTATACTATCTCTTTCAAATACTTTTTTAAGACTAAATTATTTGCATAATATTTTGTTGTACCTTTTTGCCTATTTGATCTATATTTCCGACTACCCACGGACATGAGCAATATAAATCTCTCGTTTAATTTTCGTTTCCAAAATGTCAATTAAACAAAATGCGATAATCCCGGTAATCAATTCGAATTTAAATTGCGAAAAATCTAAAGGTAACGACTGACATCACTGTTTACTTGGTTCAAATATTTACAACAAGAAGTTATTCGTTGTATGTAAATCCAAATAGGGCTTGACTTGTAAAGCTGAGTCCAGAATATATAATACAGTATCAAAGCTGCTAACAGACTTTTTAGAGTTTCGGTAGGTATCCAAAGTCAAATATTAACTACTTTGGATTTTATGTTTTATGGATGTCATTTTATTTGGTTTTTAAATATGGGAGTGGTAATTTAGGGCTCTGTTTATTTGGAATCTGTCGCGTTTTGGTCGGTAAATAATTCCAACGGTTCTTAGCAGCTTCGATATTAGAAATATTTTAAGGGAAAAATTCATCTTAAAAAATTCACTTGCGGCGAGATTTGAACTCGCGTCCCTGGATCAATATTCCAGTGCCTATACCGCTCGGCCACGCAAGTTCCCGTGCCTTGAGCAATAAAAACAAATTTACGAAATAGCTTCGATATTGTTTACTTTCTTTATACTGTGGGACAAATTGAGCGAGGACAATCGTCCTGTCTGTAACCTTAGTCCGTAACGCACGTTAAAACCCTTTGCGTTTTCGATCGCTCTCGGTTTCTCTCATTATTGGTTGGGTTTCGCTCGCTCGCGTTCTTTCGAGTCAGTCGATGTCAGTCGCTACTTTTTAAAAACCTTTGAATTTTTCTTTAAAGCGTTTTATTTTCAGAATTTGTTGAGTCTACATCGACGTCGTTAGAAAGCTTTTTCTGTTATAAATGCAGGCAGATTCCGATATGCAGACGGAGACTTTGTATCAGAAAGGTGAACTGCGTTTATCATTGTTGTCGCACGTTACATACAACTCCTGGGCACAGTCTAACTGCAATATTTGGATCACTTCTATCAGACCCTTGTGTTTCTTTACTCAGGTATATCCCTTATAATAATATCTTGTCTCTATTTTCTTTTATATTCATTGTCTACTTTCTATATTTAATTATATTCGGGGAACTTGATTAGCCTGACACCCGTGTTTGGGCGTCAGGTATTCTGTGGTTGATTACCACTGAAAACAGAAAGTTTAGTATACTTGTTACTCAGTTTTTACGTAGTTATTATAACCTTTATTATTAATCTTTTATTAAATATTACTTTTTTAATACACCTATAAACTTTAGTGCGAATTTTCTCACGCAAGGAAATCCTGCGTTGCAAACAAATCTGCATGAGACTAAACTCGCCCCCACCCTTGTACTCTATACTTCGTATATTCCTATATTATTTGTACATAAATCATAGCAATTTTTAACCTTTCTATGCCCATTGCAACTTACAACTTATGTATTGTGAAATTTTTGCTACCACGCTGAATGGCAACTAAACATAGCAAATTATTTTACTATTATACCTAATGAAAAAAATTATCCCAATTTTATTATTATAAGTGAATGTTAAGAGTTTATTATTAAATTACTATTCACTTATATTATTAAGTTTTACCCAAACCGTACAATTTCCTTGACATCTATAGCTGATAATGATACTGTAATTGGATGCTTTAAGAGGTTGGTAATTGTATCTCTTATATTATATTAACTGATCATATGCAATAGAAAACGTAAGTGTGTTGTATATACTTTCCTATTTTATATGCAATGGTACCTAAGTACTTAATTAGTAGGTGTTATTTAGATAATCTAATCTCTGTATTGAAATGAAGCAACAATTGACCAGTGGGTCGATTCTGTAAAAACATAGCATGCGGAATGCCGGCGAACTGCAGGCGACGTGCAGAAGATGTGCGTTAATTCGTATTCTGTAAATGTTATTTCACTTAATTACTACTTAATTAGTTAAGTTGCCTTCAAAATTAAGGGCTACTTAATTATTTAAAGAGCTTCCCTTGTTAATTAGCCAATCAGTCTTTAAAATTATAGAATAGCTATTATTTTTACTCCTGCAACAAATCGACTTCTGCAATGCTCATGCATCCCGCCTGCTTGTCGCATGCTTTGTTTTTACAGAATCGACCCACAGGGATAATCTCACAATTAAATTATAACTTGCAACTGGATTTCAATCGAAATTTTATTTACTCAAAAATGTAGGAATAATTGTAAGTAGGTACTTTTACTTGTCTAAGAAAATTTAATTTAAAAAAAAAAACAAATTAAAAATAAATATTGACTATAATAATAATGATGTTTTGTTTAATTTTATTACGCGAATAACCCATCATGAGGTATTGGGTATAAAATCCTCGGAACAACGCGGACGCGACGGTCGAGCGCTGAAAAATGCTAAAAATAACAAAAATCGAAAACTAAGTTTAATTTTGGTATAACATTAGTTTTTGGTTATCGTTTTTAAGCAAAACAACTCGAATCAAGGGCTGATAGAGTGGTACCAGATAGTTTACACTGTGTTCTTCCTAGGGTTGCCATCTCGTCCCCCCCAATAGACACCCTAAAACAACCTCTTTTAAACCGGGGTTGCCCCTAGACTAGCTGGGTAGATAGATTCATGGTTTTGTGCTAAAGTTGATAGGACTTGTAAGACACTGTCTCGTCTACCTACTCGATAGATGGTAGCCCTTAATATGTGTGGAATATCTACCTAAGTACCTATATATACTTCTCTGAACTTTTATAGTGTCTCTTTGATGTTTACTGTTAGTGTTTGAACCCCTTGTCTTGAAATGTTTAAATGTTTCGATTCTGCTAACTCTTATTTCTTATAAATTAGAGTTCATTTTACTCGTAAATAAGACCTAGGTGAGAAATATAAAAATAATAGGGTCCCTTTGGGTACGCAACCCTATAAAATGAAATAAGTACCTGAAGTGATTGACTGTACCTTTGTGGCGTGTTGGGATAATACTTACCCGTAATGCAGATGGTTGCGGCTTCGATTTCCGCTGGGAACAAGTACCTATTTATGTTTATGAATAGCTAAGTAACACAAGCTTTTAGCTTACCATGGAGCTAGATGGCGCTGTGTGAATTTCACAGAATTTATTAATTTAGGTTGGCATACCTACCTAAGTTAAACTGACTTGAATATTTATCAAAAATATTTTAGGTACTTTAAATGAATATAAAAAAAATTTAATATTAGGTACCTGACATACCGCCTGACGTATGTATAAATGATTAGATAAGTGAATCGAAATGAGCTGTTTCAAGCTCATTTTATTTCACTGAGAAGATGATAATCATCATCATTAGTCGTAATACAATGCACATTAAAGATACCAAAAAACTAGATTATTAAAGTTACTAACGTCATGACGATTAGGTATACTTCACTTATATTTTGAAAACAAACACTTCAATTTTCCGAGTTAGCAGAATCAGATTCTGTTTTTGTGGCTCACCTTTCTTACAGAAGACTGTATATCTGTCTGTTTGTCTCACATCCAACGCTTTCTTTACTATGTTGCTGTTTGTTTATATTATAGTTGTAGATCATTGTTTATTTGTTCAATAAGGTATTTAAATAGGTACACAGGAAAACTGAGTACCTAAGTGACGCGAATTGGTAAGAAAACTGTTTGTAATGATTTAATGAAGATTAAAATAATAGTAGCAATGTAAAGAGTTCTACATTGCTATTATTATAAGTAAGGCTTACACACGCCTGTTGTGGGGTAAACAAGACCTCAACTGTAAATTCATGTCAGATTAATCGAACATTGTGTAATATTTATTTATTTATGGTTACCCTAAACTGGCAAACATGCAAAATTGCTACTTGAACGTATAATTGTCTATCTGGCAACCCCGTATGTGTGTGTGTGTCAGTGTCTAGCATGGAAGAAACTCTTATGTTTTACAGGCATAATTATATAGTTTGTATGTATTACATTACATCCCCACCTTAAGGCGGGTTCGACAGACACAAATAAACGAGGCAAGATCACATTAATAAGTTCCCGACGGCTACGGTGGCCAAGCGACCGGCGCGGTGCCCATTGAGAATATTACGTTTCCGTCTAACTAACCGTGCCCCTGTACCCTGTACTTTGTTTCCGTCTACCTAACCGTGCCCTGTGCCCTACCATGCCACCTCACAGTCACCGCGAAGATCCGCAGCCTCTACGACTGCCAGCTGCGGCTGATGCACAACATCCAGCCGCTGCCCTCTGGCGTCGACATCGCGAACACCGTCAAGTACTTCTCGCAGACACTACTCAGTAAGTATCCACACTGTTTACATTTTACAGCGCACTTATAAAAGTTGACCGTCTTTTATCCCTTGTTTCATCATCTTTCATTTGTAATTGTAGGTAATTTGACAAATGACTTGTCAAATCCCGTTTACAAAAAACGCATACTATTACTTCTTTCTACTACTTATGACATCTACCAAAGACATGATATCTCTACATTGCATCGGTTGGTGTTACAGAATGAGTCTAAGCGTGTTGTCGGGATCCAATGCCATCTGAATTGTACTCCATACCCCATAAACTCAGCGGTTGCTTCTGCTAGGTGTCCTGGTGTCCCCTTCGTTTGTGGATGGGGAAGTTTGGATGGATTTCGTTCTTGCACTTACTATGCAAGAATCATTGTTAACTCGCACAAAAGCTTTCAGTTTGGCAGCAGATAATGGAAATCAAGCACCAGTTCGATCCTCGCTGCGATTGTAATTGTTCAAAATTCATATTTCATTATTCATTTTTCTATTTTCTATAAAAATGTCGACTGTATGTAACCTGTGAACTGTAACAATTTATCATATTCCAATCAGGTGTCCTTAAGGATGTGCCCCGATCTCCCCTTGAAATGATCCGGGATGCAGACAACGATACAGAACGCATGTCTCTGTATCCCAACCTGGACTACAAGAGCCTTTTTAACGCCATATCACAGCTGGTTGACTCTGCTCCTCATTTGCAGTATGGCATTCAGGGTAAGCAGTTTCGTAATACTTTCATATTTACTTGTCTATCTATAACGAATTAATTACTACGTTAACTTGTATTATATATATAAAAAACAGTCAAGTTCCTATGACTATGGCTTCGGCCAAATCTTTGCTTAGTCAACATGTCCAGAAGAAAGAACTGGATAATGCGACGTCTGGAGACTGAAGCCAAACTTTGCCACGAATTTGATAAAAAAAATATCGCCGAAAGAGTATACAACCCATACATCTTCTAAAAAGAAAAATAGATAGCTATATTGGAGGCCGGGAGGAATTGAAACTCATGACAAGAAAATCAGAATTTACACAAGATGTGATTGTGGATTTCGTTAGTAAATAGGGTTTTTTGATGTTTTTGTTTCTCAGCATTTGGCCAAGCAGTTCTTCAATGTCTTGGTTGTCTGCTCCCCTTCTTGGAGTACGATATGATCGACAACCTGCCCTACCTCGTGGCGTACTGCGTCGCTGTCTTCCCGGTGACCCTTCATCAAGAGATCCTCAATCTACTCTGCTATTACATACTGCCTTTTACAATACGTGAGTGTTCATTTTGAAATTTGCAAATATGACTTTTAGATCAATATCGTATCTTACTATAATGCTTCCCATGATCATTTTTCATAATTTAATTTTCTTGGATATTGTGACTTCTAATTGTTGTTTTAGCTCGAAGATATTCAGGACAGGAAGAAGAAAGTCAAGCATCACAGTCTGTGGCCGCTATTGTCATGATGGTCTTTCAACATTCTAACAATCCAGGTAAGTGAATTGTAGAGTATGCCTTCAAATAAAAAAAATAGCATAGTCTATATTTGAACAAAAGTATTTATAAATTCACGCGATTCATTAACGTAGTTAGATATTTTCCAGCCTTTTCTTTTTGCGACTATTGTACCATATCGAAACGTAAGAAAATAAACCAAAAATTGGTTAACAAACAAAAATTTACCTATGCATATGTTTTTTTATCTATCGCACTATAACTTAGTGTTATCAAAGAGCCTAACCCAAATAATGACTTCACTAATTGCTGGGACTAAGTCACTGTAAAAAAATTCCAGTGAGTGATGGCAGTGACTAAATAATTACGTCTCGAAATTTAATATTTTTTGTAAACATCGCCCTTCAAGGCAATATTGATAAATCATTCTGTGTTGCTACTGATTCCCATGGATTTGGGACATAAGCCGCAATTCCATTAGGCAATCCTTGAATGCCAGTTCGACGTCTCAATTCGTTCGGTAATTATTTGCCCTAATAGTGTTAGTCTACGAGTTCATAAGTTTATTACCTGCTCTGCCCTGCTAATTCAAAACGCAGTAACTCGAGTTTTCTGCCAAATTGAGTTATTTATATATACTGAATCAGCAGAAAAAACTCTGTCTTTTAATCTAACTCCCGTATCGAAATTCCTTCAAAAACCTGAAATACCATAAAGAAAAACGCAGTAACTCGACTAATTTAGAAACAATCCTAACGATAACAGCAGTAACCACAGTTACAATTCATTGGATTAACTAATATGACATGAATACTAGTTATAACTGCAGTAATTTATGATACTGCACTTATTATAAGCATAACTAAATGATCAAAATACCTATCCCTATACTATAATATATACTATAACTATGCATACTATATACTATAACTATTTATGTTATAAATGCAGCAAATTTGACAGAACTCATACTAAATCTATATGAAGTATCTAATAGATACTGCAGTATTTCATTATTGTTAAGTATGAGCCGTTCGAGCAATAACCACTTATAAAGCTAGTCCCTGACTTTCACCAGCTCACCACTGCCAGCTCCTCGAATGTCTCATGTCGATGAAGCAGAGCGTAGTCAAGGACGTTCTCTGCGTGATAGCCTATGGGACCTGGGGTGCAAGACTTTCTGCTGCCAAGCTGCTATTTTACTATTGGCCGCCTTTCGATGCAAAGCTCTTTGATAGAAAAGGACTACTTTGTAAATTTTCTAGTGAGTAAACTTCAGATTACATATAATGCCATTTGAAACAATTCTCATAATTCTTTTGTATTCCATTATTATTACAATAAAGCTTTAACATCCAACATTAAATTAGTCTACGTATCTGTCACATATCCGTTACGATCACGTTGCGATATATCAACAATCTAAACTCCATTGTTTTATATGAATGTGTTCTTTGACACCGAGATTAGATTTTCTCTGATTATTTGTCACTGTAATGTATTTTGTAGATCCTTCTTCATGATATAAAACGTTTATCTGGATGTATGTATTTTCAGACGATCTAGTCCCATTCCTATGTCAACGCGACATGTGCCCGAACGCCGGCGCGGCTGAGGCGGCTAAAGTCTGCTACGATCATTGCATCAGCGTCACCTTCGCTTCCGACAGCCCTCCGCCGCTCTACCTCTGTATTGAGTGTGCTAATGAGATCCACAGGTAAAAACTCTTGGCTGTAAGTGTAACTGGTTTGTATACTTACTGTATTTTTTTCACAGAATTTGCCTAGACCGGCGCCGTAAAACAAAAATCTCAATCATAGATGGATCTGTTTGTTTTACAACCGTTCAGAATTATATCCAAAAATTATGCTCAAAAACACTTTTAATCACAAAAATAGGAAGTTGATTTTGCATTTTTAATTTGTTTTCAAATATTGCTTCAGGGAACATCCAAACCAGCGATTTTTCGACATCTTGCATCCACAGCAGCAAGTGTCAATGGTTTGCGAGAATAAAGTAAGTAAAACCAATGTGAATGTTATTTCAAATGAACATAATATATACCTCAAACTAATTCATCATGTTGTTTCAGAACTGTCGGTCTACTGATAAGTCTGCTTACTCCATCTGTTTCTCCAATGAGTGTGCGAGCTATAACGGAAACCATCCCATCAGGTTTGTCATATTGTATAAATCAGCGTTATAATTGAAAATTATGGCTGTACTATATTTCACAACTTATCCGTCCATTGCTGAACATAGGCCTCCCCCGTACGATGCCACAAATAACGATCACGAGTCACTTTCATTGAACGACTCCCCGCAACCGCTACAATGTCGTCGGTCCGACATTTGGGTATAATGGAACACGGGAATTTGTGATAGCTTAGTGTATAAATGGCAACACACATTGCTTTAAATATCTAAGTCCGTACCTTCAGGAAATCTATACCTACGTTGTTAGCGTTTCATCACTTTTGTAGTTATCATGAAGTAAAACTTCTTATGTAAACCTTGTCAATATGGCTTGGTATAGGAACTGTATAATCACTTGAACTAGCTGTGCCCGCCACTTTGTCAGTGTTGTTCGAACACCGACCTACTGCTGTGCAAAAATCCACACTTAAAACAGTCCCCCATAAAAATACAATTGATCAACAGATACTGCATGGGCTGCCACAGCAACCGCCACAACAGCCGGCGCGGCGGCGACCACGTGGTACATTCGCGTCTGCCTCTCGCGGCGCACATGCATCCCGACATGCACACTAACTTGGTTGAAGCTATCGTCAGGTAGATATTTGTCCTTCTTCAACAACAATTTGTACTCCTCTTCCTACATAAAACACAATTCTACACTGATCTTATGATTTCTAAACGTACATAGATTTTAAAATTGTCACATTATCATTCCTCAGTTTATTAAAAGAAGCTAAACCGTTGAACATGGAAGATCCTGACAGTTCTTCTGAGCATCTGAAACCTCCATTGAACATCACAGTACACGATCCTATATCTGTTGAAGATAGACAACTCTTAGGAAGGTAAGACATTGACATTAGCAAGTTATATAAAGTTTTTAAGTAATTTAAAGAGTTTTAAAAGTTAATGAGTGTTTTGATTCGAATAAATCCAGGTACGGTGTCTGGCTGATGGTGGGTCTTTGTTCTCCAAATGCCGATACTCCTGACGAAGTTCTTGGCAGATTGCTTTCGGTACTATTCCATTGGTTCCACGTCACCTCCTACGCATACACTGGTACGCCAACGTATTTTTTTTAATAAAATATGTTTTACAACACCAGTCAATCAGAGTCATAGTAAGACATTTCGTCGAATAGGTATATTAACGACGTAAGCTGCAATCATATTGCGAGCAGAAACTCGGAGAATCTTGACTGTGTAATGCTGACTGAGAAGGTTGGCAGACCATTATCTACGTGCAGCTCCGTGAAACAAAATACTTGCCTACCTTATTAAGGATAGCTGTTAGGGTCAACTAGGTCACGTGTGCCGGATGTCGGGTGATATGTGGCACAAAATTACCACAATGTGAGCGTAACCGTCGCTCAACCAACTGACGAAATACATCAATAGAAACAGGGAAAGTCAAAGTCAAAATAGTTTATTTCCTTAACATTAAATGCACATGATCATTTGGCTACGGGAGTATAAAGAAACAAAAGTGAGCCCTTGGCCGAGGACGAAAAGGGGTTTAAAAATATAATATTGCCTGTCATTTACCTAGGTGAAACAGCAGCAAGCGTAGAGAAACTGAAGGCGGAGACAGTATGTGGGTGGGTGCGCTGCGCCGCGAGCGCGCGCCGCAGCGTCGCCGTGGCGTGTCTGTTGCCGCACCCCCCGCACTACACGCGGCACGCCGGCCACTGGGACACGCTCGCCTCCCGCACGCATCATCTCAGGGATGGACTGAACAGGTCGGGTAACATGCCAAAACTGTAGCTATAGGATGCATCGTCTCAGAGACGGGCCGCACATGCAAGTGTAGAGTAGCCAACGGTGGAGCTGTTTCCGCCAGTTCAAGCAGGAACAAGCGTAAAGATAGTGAAACCCAGTTATGCATTTTTTTAAAAATTCTAATATAAAAGCAACGTTCACAAAACTAATAAATGATCTATAAATTACTTTCGAATTGTAGTTTGTCAAAAATACTTTTAAAATAAAAATTAAGCTAACCCAAAAGTTATTTCACTGATTATTCTTGAACTGATTAGAACCACTTTTTTCAGGTTGTATTGCTTGATACCGTATGGAATCATCACACAATCAATTTGGGATTACATCATGCCGGCTTGGATGGAAGCTATTTGCACGGACGTGCCAGAAAAGGTGAGAACCTAAACGTTGAGAATGCGGTGGTGTTATCATTGTTACGAATATCATAATTATCTTTATAGGTATACATAGTATAGTCTGTATACAACATACCACACCATGTATGTTGTATAATGATACTGATTATATACACGCAAACTTCATACCCATGATAAACAAAACAAAGTCACACCCTTGTCTATGTGATTCTGTGTAGCTCAGCGCCTTATTTCTGTTTTTGATTTCATGGGCGATCTTATAAATGAATGTATCAAGACAAGATATTTAAATAATGGAACAACTTTGATGTTGTTATGAATGTTGTAGGAGCTGATGGAGCTAAAAATCCCCCTGGGCAAGATCCTAGAGCCTGATGGAATGATGGTGGGTGTGGACGAACGTAATCTGTACGCGTTTGCGGCGGCGCGCGCGTCCTCAGGGAGTTCGCCTCCTGCGCCTCACACGGTGTTGCCTGTACTGGAGTGGTTCCAGGTGAGCTAGTTTTTAGCTACCTACCTAGTTATTTAATCAATGTTACCCATTTTGTATTGCGACGGTACTTTAAGTCGAAAAGTCGTTGTTGTAGACGACTTTTAGAATTTAGAACTTTTTCGAAAATGTTGAGATAGAATAAATAGTCTGGGCATTAGCCGAATGTGACTGCTGGTTTCTAAGCAAAAAATAGTTGGATATTCCAAAAGTCGAATCACAAAAGCTGTGCGTAACCTTATTTAACTAACCGTAGATATTATTTTTGCTCGTCTAAATGAGCGTGTTCCATCTTAGACTATAATTTTATTATCATTTATCGTTAAGTAAGATAGTAAAAAAAACGCTCACCTAGTTAAAAATACGAACGTAGTTTGCTAAAGTGAATTAACTTTCTTAATTAATTATAGTTACACCAATTTATCCTTACAGACGATTTCACTATTAGAAGTAAAGATACCACTGAGCCAACTATTCGATCTCTTCAGTCATTGTGTAGTCAACATGCCTGAAAAGATATTCAAACCACCAAACGCAGGTAAATATATTATTTAAAATGAATAAATACTAGTTTCAAATATACCAAATCATAAACAACTACAATTGAAGACTGACGTTGTTATAAAGTAATTAATTTTCTAGATGGTACTAAACCTAGGGATGGTAAAGAATCTCCTATTGCCAATGACAAAGAAAAGAAAGAAAGAGATGATCAGATGAAACCACAGAATTTGACGTGCTGTATTTTGATGTTGGATATTCTACTCAAACAGGTAGGTATAGTTGATGATAGTTTTATTCAATAGTCAAAATATATGCGTTCATGATCTGACTATGAATACATATTTTTATTTACGTGAAAAGCATAATGTGCATATTGTTTAAATTAAAGTAGGTTCGAAAGACGATTTCCAGAACTTAAATATCATGAGAATAAAAAACGTAAAAGTACAAACAATAAATATAACTATTGTCTATTTTAGATGGAATTACAACAGCGACGTATAAATATCCAAACAGTGAGCAGCGAAGCTACTAAATTGCTACGTCTGATGCTAAAATCTAACCAAACGAATACTATAGAACATGGTAAGCTCTTACTGTCGTATTTTATTTGCATTGAGTCAGTGACCGAAGTACCTTCGAAAATTCCAATGTAGGTTAATTTAGATCGCAAATTTTTAAACTCTCAAATAAATATCTGTCTAATACTTTGACCATGTTTTTGATTGTTTTTAGCATCATGTTTAGCGCAAGGCGCTTGTTCGTATTGTGAAGCGGCTGCGTTGTGGCATCAGCTTGCTGTGATGTTAGTGCGAGCACTCTACCCAACAGCTCCACAGGTAATCACTCTATTACGTAGTACAATCCTCCATCTATACATTTCAGCTTCAGTCCAATCACAGACAATAGGCCTCCTGAATTTTCTTCCACTCGTGGCGATCTTGACATCTAATCTTGTCCTGCGTGTCCTTCAACGTTGCCGTAAGTACTTCAATAAACAATTTAAAATAAGAAATTACTATGTATATGTATTTTTACCATTTAGCCAACATCAGATGATGCCAGAACCGACACTTCATGCAAGAAAAGTCAATCCGAAGAGGAAGTGTCTGGAGCATGCGCAGTGGCCGCCGGTGAAGGTCTCCTTGCGCTCGCGCATCAAATGCCAGATCGAGGAGCCGTGGGGGGAGTCCTGGTGCATATGCCACATGTGAGTTAATAGGCTTTTATCTATCTTAGAAGATCTTGGCATAAAAATAAAAATATTGCGTCAAATAGGTTCCATGACCGTCAAAAGAATTTTCTTTACCATATTTTTAACATCATAACTAAAAGAAAAATCTTAATTCCATAATCATGTGAATTGCATGGGTTATAATATTACATTATTACAATTTACATCTAAATAATTGAAACATTTTGAATTAAAAATTATATTGTGTATAAATAAACGGAATGAACGTTTAGAATTGGTTATATGGAATTAGAATGTTAAAATTGTTATTTTGTTATGGTTTATTTTGCGATTACGGCTTTCTGTGTTTTAATGTTTATTCGTTAAGTGATAAATTCATTTAATGTCACTAAATGTTCTAATTAATTTTAGTTTAAAAAAAATGTTGTTTATTTTTAGTTATTTCATTAATAATGGGTATTTGATGGTTCTTGAACACTTTTGTAATCAAATACTTGAGATTTTCAATGTTGTCTTTGAAAATTGGTGCTTATTCTCTATCTACACCTGTTTTCATATTATCGACCATTTTGTCTAACTATAGTATCTTCATTAGCATTGAACTTTCCTATATCTGTTTAATGTTTCTTATTCCAAATTAAAATCTATACGAATAGATTTTACTCTGGAATATGCTATTGGTTACTGTGTTTCTATAGAAGTTTTACCTAGTACATTTGAATATGCCACTAATGTTATAATATATTATGGAATAAGAATACGAAACTGTATCACTTTAACCAATAGCCCCTTAAGACTATGTTCATCAAAGCCATATAGCAAAAACTATGATCTGTTTGTATCAGACCACCTAACACTTTTGACTGTTCAGTAGCTGCTTGGGCGACCTAATGTAGCCCTCGGGTCCTTTCTCTCCCACAAGTTTCTTTGGTTGTGGAGGAGAAAGGAACTGCTTTAAAGCCAAAGGAAGTCACGGGAATAAACGGCTTATGTGATAAATCTGAAATAATGAACATAGTCTAATAGTTGTATAGTTTGTTCATTTCATGCAACTATCTCTCATAAGCGACGTCGCTTCGGACGGCACGTTGACAAAATCCCCAGAGAATACACAAGTACGTTTCTTTCTTCCTATAGCTACATAGAGCTGCTTTTTCGCGTCTATTTTGTCTCGTGATTTAGTTTGTCAGTGTTAGGTTGAGGGTGATTTAACATTTTCATCAATAATAAAGTGTTTTAGACTTTCTAATGTTCAACCAATTTCATTCAAGTTTTAATTCAATAATGACCGAGATCATGAATAATGGTGACATGTTATAATCACTCTTATGTAATTTTACTGAAGTACAAAGCATCAGTAAAGTTTCTGCTAATAGCTTCTATAGTGTAGTATAGTATAACAATTATTATAAAGTAGAAAATAATATATTTGCCCAGTCAGAAAATGAAAAATACTTAAAATCACACTAATTGTTACACACACCTGAGCTTAATAAAACCGCTTTTAGATACTTTTTTATCCAAATTGAGCTTAAGTATTTTGACTGGAAATTAACGAATAAAAGCATGTTCAAATATAATGCACTATAAGCAAAAAAATCTAGATAGTCCTTAAAAACTTATGCACGACCTTTCACCATTTTAGTTCTAAATAAACTACTAGTAGTACATAATAATCACGACAGCATGCATATTGATAAATACAATATAAAATAACGAATAATAATTTACAAATCAAGAAAAAAGAAATAAGCGATATTTGTAAAATAAGAATCCCAAATCATTTACAATATGTGTTAAAAAAAATAGAAATTTAAAAATAAGCATTCGCAAAATAGCATTTACGTACACCCATGATCTAAATACGATTAATAAAACGACTCTGTATAAATTTGAAGATGAAAAACTACAAGTTAGTATATATTTGTCTACAAACACTAGCTAATAGTCACTAGCCACTTCACCACTTCACGAGTTACGGCAGAAAGTAAAATCTTACTTAAACTAATCTTTCTTACCCCTCAAAATAATCAGATAATGACTGCGACAGTAGAGACAATAACTGAACAGTTGGACATGGCAGTATCGCTTCCTCCAGCCGATGCACCGCCCACGGCGACTGCTCACACTCATACCTTGACCGATACTGATGTCGCCACCGCTACTGCTGATGTGAGTATTGTAGTATTCCTTTCTTATGGACTATGGGTCTTTTCTTATGGCTGGCACAAACTGGATGCGAGAAGCCGAAAATAGATCTAGGTGGCGTGCAATTGGAGAGGCCTATGTCCAGCAGTGGACTGCAACAGGCTGATGATGATGATGATGGACTATGCAAAATTTCACCATTCGTAAGACTATAGCTGGATCAAACCTCGGATCGTAGGCCACATTTTTCGTGGAATGGGAGTATTTCAGTGGTAATATCAGTAATATATTTATTTATTACGTTCATCTCATAAGCTTGACTTGACTTAACTACTGCAACCAGAGATAGAAGTGAAGTTCCACATTATAACGTGTATTTCGAGACATTATTGAAATAGAATTGGAATAGTAGTACATATTTCATTTTATGCACGGTATTTCAGTGATGTTTCGTTTTTATAGGTATCAACCCCACACTTGGTATGCGATCATGAAGGAGTAGCTGAATCGGTAGAAGAAGACATGACTAACTTTTGGCCGACATCGGCCGGAAAGTTCCACTTCTGTATTGAGGAGTTGCCACA
The DNA here is from genome assembly GCA_949358125.1 of Idaea dimidiata. NCBI lineage: Eukaryota > Metazoa > Arthropoda > Insecta > Lepidoptera > Geometridae > Idaea > Idaea dimidiata. The sequence continues at coordinate 385,484 of OX442329.1, forward strand.
AGAGTTACAGTATATCCATCAGTTATTGCAGGTTAATACAATTGATTAGGTAATTTAAGGCAAAGCGTATGTACTTATATTTACTTTAATATATTTCGTAAAAACTGAAAATAATTACAGGAACTGAAAAACACATCTCGTCCAGATGTATTGTACCATCTTCTTCAGTGTCTTCAAGTCCTGGTTCTAAATGCTGATGCTTTAGCAGATCATCGAGGGTTTTTGATTTGGTGCCAAGAGAATCTGTTGATAGATAAGTAAGAATGTTTTACTAAATACTTGGCAATTTTTAGTCGTTTCTATTTGGAGATTTTCTTTTACTTGTTGAATAAAAATGCAATCTGATTAAGTCATATGAATTCTGAGTCGTATAAATAGAGGTTTACCTTAATTACCCGACTCCGCGACGCAAAGGAGGGTAATGTGTTTATCGGTCTAAGTATGTATGTATGTATGTATGGATGTTTCTATGTGGCGTTCTAGAGGCCAAACGCGTGGACCGATTTTGATGATTCTTACGTCAATCGATTCGTCTTCATCTGGCGAGTGTGACTAAAGACATGACAGTAATCCAAAGTAACTTATGTCACCACCAGACGCCATATTGTCAACATTAAAAAATCCAAAATCGTCAAAGTATGTCAAGATGGATATCGTTGAATAGGTTTTTAAAAATAAAGGTTTAAATAAAGGTTTAGGTTTCTTTCACCATTTTTCATTTTAAAGAACCGTTTAGGAAATATAACGGTTTAAAGTTAATTTACAATTAGGTATTCTTGCTTTTTATTACTAACGAACAAGTTTTTATTTTTGTTACGTAGTTACGCTTGGAACTATCAAAGTTTAAGCCGTGATGGTACAGGTGACAGGAATTTATTGATATACCTACATAAATTGTACCTACCTACTGAATAAAAGCCTAATAACACTTAGGTACCTAAAAACGTTAAAAGAATAATAATAAATTTAAACAATAAATAACTAAACCCTAACTGAAATAGAATCTTACTAATATTATAAACGCGAAAGTTTGTATGTAAGTATGTATGTATGTGAGGTTGTTACTCTTTCACGCAAAAACTACTGAACCGATTGCGATGAAACTTGGAATATAGGTATAGCTGGGGGACCTGGATTAACACATAGACTACTTTTTATTCCCGCGGGAACGGAACTTACGCGGGTGAAACCGCGAGGCGCAGCTAGTACATTATAACCCCCTAATGAAATGAATAGATTACGAGACTTACCTACCATCAATAAATGAAAATAACTAAAAAGCGTAAAATAAAAAAAATAATTTATAAAAAAACAAAAACCCGACTGCGTAAAAAACTCGATAAATAAATACGCATAGAAACAACAAAAAAACCAAAAAGAAAAAAACAAGCCCAGTAATTTGAAATCACGCTAAGTAATAATAGTTTTCTAATCGATACACACAGAACACATAATAAATGAGTAAAAAAATACTCACAGTCGGGACCCATTGGAAAAATTAGATTGGTAAAATGAATGGGTCCCGACTGTGAGTATTTTTTTTACTTAGCGTGATTTCAAATTACTGGGCTTGTTTTTTTCTTTTTGTTTTTTTTTGTTGTTTCTATGCGTATTTTTTCATCGAGTTTTTTACGCAGTCGGGTTTTTGTTTTTTTATTTATATACCAATATTGTCTTTCTGATGTAAGTTTCCTAAAAAGGGTACTTGTTTGTTTTATATCATCCACATACATCTGTTGAGCAAAATTGTGTGGTTCCAGTAGGACTCTCGGTGTTTGTGATATAGATAGTCTATATATTTAATTTTAAGTATACTTGGTGTATAATGTACGTATGACGCAATAAAAAAGTAATTTATCTCGATATTTGTTCCTAGCCTCTGGAACGTGTGCACGCTATCAGCGTCCCACATCAGCTGCGTTGGAGTTCCCGTCCTGCTCCACTGCGTGACGCTGGCTGGAGGAGCAGACGTCTTCTGCACGCTGTTAAGGGATCAGTTTCATCACGCTGATCCGGCTATACGCTTCGCTGCTGTAGAACGAGTCGCTGTTATTATAAGGCTAGTACTTTTTACTTAGTATTTACTAGTTTGAGATATTGTACATAACAATGAATAAAGTGTAGCTTTGTTGCTAAGGTAATAAAGATAAAAAAAAAATCTGTTATCGCGATGTTGGATTGAAATTAAACTCTTAATAATTGATTGTTAAATAATTAACCATTTTTGGCATTATATCAATGCCTAATGTTTCAAGATCTTTTCAGATCTTATCCTCTAGGTAGACCCAGGGAAACCTCAGGGTTCCTCAGGGAATTAATTAATTAATTAATTCATTTACTTAACTTACAACTATCATTACAGGTGTGTGTAACTAATGCGATAGCGAAGCACATAATATCGTATTTTTGTTGTTTAATTGTATTCGTTAACTCCGTCGTGTGTCCGGTAATTTCTTTCTCTGCACCAACTACAGTTGTACCAACGTCTGCTTCTTCCAGGTTTATGGACACAGCTCCAGTCCGTACCAGCGTGGCGCTGCAGCGCTGCGTGGCGAGCGCTTGCTGCTTCCTGCTCTGCAGTATGGATGACACCAGCGTCTACGTTGCACAACGGGCGACTCTGTATCTGGCGACCATCCATGATAACGCTATTGATGTAGGTTCTTCAACTTTACTAGGTATATTTTGTGAAAATGGAATGAAGTTATACTAGCAGCGTCCCGCGGTTTCACACTCGTTCGTAACTCTTGATCCCGCTGATTTTTTTTAAAACTTCTTTTTTTTTTATAGAACTTACACACCTCTCAAATTTATGTCTCTTATCAAGGGGTTAGACTCTGTGTTAATATATTCTTTTACAGCCCATCAATCGGTGACTATTAATTTTATATGTATAAATTTCACGTTCATAATTTTCGTAGGATGACTTTGAACATTGACCATGAAAAGCCGATTTTTTTGTTATGAATAATGACAGCACCTTTTCGAACTAGTTATTATTCTCTTCCAGCTCCTACTATTCTGCCTAGAGAGCCAGTTCGACCTGGTGATAGTAGATCGGCCCATGGTTCTTCAGTGTGTGTATCAGCTTCACAACTCGCTCAGTGATAGAAGGATCCTCTCGTGGCAGTTCTTCCTGAACAGATTCGAGGCGTTGATGTTGGAAGCTCAGATACACTCGAATAATGCTGTTGATTTAAATAATCTGAGAGGTAAACGCTTTCAATATTTATATTTATTTTACCAAGAACATTATGTATTTCCATTTCCAAAGAAGATGGTCAGTTAATTTTAAAAGTTGCATTATGTTTTAAAATATACAGTGTGTCCCAGAAAGTAGTGTCAAGTGAAACGCCAGAGGTAGAGGACCTTAAGAGGCACCCGAATCACCCCCATGTATGTTCTGTGATTGTTGTTTCTGAAGATATATTTACTGAGGAGTGATCCTCAAACTGGGACTTAATGTCCTGCAATGGTTATTTATTTATTTATTTGTTTATAGTCAAATAACACGATTATTAAACCAATTACATTAATTGACTTGGAAAAAGTTTCATTCAGTTTTCTCACAAAAGCTCGAACCAATAAACTGAAGCAACTGGTCAATTCTACAAATTTTTCTATCTTGCCTTTAAATGCTACTCACCACTCTCCCAATCATATCCCTTCTCTACTAGATCTTATGCTAGTATCTTCCCCTAATAATGAAGCTAAACACGGTCAGTGTTCGGCGGACGGTTTTTCGTATCATGACTTGATCTATCTATCCTACAAGATTCGTCCTCCGAAATCTAAGCCTCAAATTCTTCTGTGTCGAAATTTTGGTGGTATCGATTTAAATGCTCTCCGTAGTGATGCCCGGGATCTTGACTGGACTGAGGTAGTTGATTCTCAAAATGTAGACGATCAGGTTGAGGCTTTCAACAAGGCAATAACCAAGCTATATGACAAGCATGCGCCATTACGTAAAGTCAAAATAAAACATCTTCCATCACTTTGGCAAACAGATGAAATTCGCTCCTTGATGCACCAAAGAAATGTAGCCAAAGGTAAATGGAAACGTCATTCCACTATAGCAAATAAAACTAAGTACCATACAATACGCAACAACTGCAACAGAGTGTGTAGAGACGCGTTACGCCGGCATATCTATGAGTCTATTTCTATTGACAATCCAACTAAAGTTTGGAAATTTCTTAAGTCTTTGGGAGTTGGTAAATCTCGTTCAAGTTGTCAAACTTCAAAAGACCTTAACCTAAATAGTCTAAATCAACACTTTTCCTGTTCTTCTGATCTTGATTATTTAACAAAATCTGATACTTCTTAAGATAAGATTTCTTCTAAACAACTACCCAATTTTCCTCCCTTTTCTTTCTCCCAATTCTCCGACGTTGACGTTAAAAGAAGCCTTAAGTCTATTTCTTCTAGTGCAGTGGGTAATGATAACATCAGCCGAAATATGGTAATGTCAATTGTTGACGAAATCGTGCATATAATTCGAATTATTTTCAATACATCGATCTCCACAAACTCTTTTCCTGTGATTTGGAAGGAAGCCCAGATTATTCCTCTTCCGAAGAAACCTAATCCTTCAACCTACTCCGAGTATCGCCCTATATCTATCCTTTCTTTCCTGTCAAAAGTTCTTGAACGTCTTATTCATCAGGAATTGAGCATTTACCTGTCCAATAATTCCCTAATGAACCCGTTCCAGTCTGGCTTCCGCCCGGGGCACAGTACAACTACGGCCCTGGTTAATATTTTGGATGATGTTCGGCTGGGCATGGATAATCAAAAACTCACTGTGCTAACCCTCCTTGATTTCAGTAACGCTTTTAATAATGTCGACTTTGATCTACTTCTAGGAATCCTTCGCTCTCTTAATATACGTCCGTCGGCGATTGAATGGTTTCACAGTTACCTGTATGGACGCCGGCAACGTATTCGTATTGAAGATAATTGCTCTTCCTGGAATCCAATATCTGCCGGTGTTCCTCAGGGCGGCGTGCTATCACCTCTCCTTTTCGCTGTGTATATCAACACTATTTCTTCTAACATCTCTTCTATTTACCACCTGTATGCAGATGATTTGCAAATATACTCGCAAGCACCCCTTCTTCAACTTGACTCTGCGATTAGGATGAACAATGATGATCTTACTAAAATCTGCGATTGGAGTAGAGCCTATGGCATAAAAGTAAATCCGACGAAAACTCAGGCTATCATCATAGGAAGTTCTAGGTTAACTTGTAAAATTAATCATGCTCGACTACCTCAGTTAGTCCTCGATGGTACTGTGGTACCTTACAGCGCTGTAGTGAAAAACCTTGGCATTACTATTGATTGCAATCTGTCATGGGATCCGCAGCTGTCTGCGCTGAGCCAGAGGATGTTCGCGGCCAATGCTTCGCTCAGAAGGTTGCGGAATTTCTTGCCAATTGCGACCAAAATTATGTTGGCACAAACTCTAATGCTTTCCGTTCTTGACTACGCAGACGAGTGCTTCCTTGATCTGACTGAGGATCAGCTCGACCAGGTTGAGCGACTACAAAATCTTGCAATTCGTTTCATTTACGGGCTGCGCAAGTACGATCACGTGTCTGAATACCGAAGTCGGCTCAAGTGGCTACCCATTCGTTTGCGTAGGGATTCTCATATTCTTTTTCTTCTCTACAGAATTCTGTTTCTGCCTAATTCTCCATTCTATCTTAAATCTCGCTTTAGTTTTCTTCACCCTCCCTCTCAGCCTGTTCGTTCTTGTAAAGCTCTTCTACTCGCTGTTCCCGACCGTTCCTCTAACTTCTATGGCAACTCCTTTACCGCTCGCGGTGTGCTGCTCTGGAACGCTTTGCCAGCTTCTATCCGTCAGTCTAAATCACTGGCAGTGTTTAAAGCCAACGTCTACCATCACTATCTTACTCTCGCAAAAGTAAATCGTCAAAATAGGTAGTTACTGTTATTTATTTATAATATTTTATCTATATGTATATTACTATGCTATAATATGTCCCGTTAGTTGCTACAAGTTGATATTATATTTATTTATTTTTATTCTTTTTAGTTCATTTATTTTAGTAAATTTGTATATTGTATGTATAGTACATATAAATTTATAATTATTTATTACATGAACATGTTATTCATTTTATGTCATTTTAGATCAAGTCCATTATTATATTGTGTAATGTAGCCTAATTTATTATCTATTCGTAATTTTTAAATTTATTTATATGTCATTATCAGCTATCATTTTATATTTTATTTTTTCTGTCCAATCACTCCTATTAAATTAAATAAACACCTTACCTATCCTATTCGATAAGTCTTGTCCATTCACTGGTTGCCTGGAAGAGATCGCCTTTAGGCGATAAGGCCGCCCATTGTGCCACCATATTTTAAGATATTTTCTGTATTATTTTGTCATGTTTGTGTGTGTACAATAAAGAGTTAATCAATCAATCAATCAATCAAAAGCTCAAGTACACTGACAATATCGATCTCCATTCGTCCGCAAACAGATCGTTATGTACATACGTTACAGTTGGGGAATGAAAGTATTCGGTGGGTTAACGACATCGTAGCGGTCGTGGGGAGTCGTGTGGCCCATGATCGCTGTTTGTGGCGTATCGTATCGGGGAGGCCATCGGGAGGCAGTGGACGGATAAGGACTGACATGATGATAGTTGTGTATTTCCAACAGTAGACGGAGACAGAATCTCCAACTGACGATGTCCTCCCCTCAGAGTTGGTGAGCGGCGACACGCCCCCGGAGTGGTTCCTGCACAAGGTGCGCGCGGCGCACGAGGCGCTGCGCGCGTCGCGCGACGACTCGCGCGCGCTGTCGGCCGCGCTGCACGCCAAGTGGCCGTACAAGCGCACCGCCTCCGCGCCCGCCGCCATCCCGCATCCCGCGCACCAAGTGCCCGACGCCAGGCTCGGTAGGTACCTGCGTTATACTACTTACAACTAAGTTTTCTTCTTTTCCTTAAAGATCTCCAATGAAACTAGGGAGCCTTAAATGACCATTTAAAAAAAGTTATATACTTAAATATTTATGTGAGTTCCACAAGGCGCCATCTCCGGCCCACAATGCTATTTAAATAGTGATCGATGATTTGCGTAAAACTATTCTTCTTCAACAGACAGAGAACGAGTATATTCGAGGCAGTTTTCTGCTCCCCTATTGAAACGGAAGACGTCTCGATTCGGCCTCGGGCATCTTTTGGCAGCTCCTCACGCTCCGCAACAAAATAAGAATAATGGTAAAACAACTACAACTCTGGTGTTGTCCAGCCTAGACTAAATAGGGTTCTCCCTAGGCGAGCATGTTACACCGTCGATCGTCATGAAATTATTATTTACAGAAGGATTCCACTCGGCGAGTAAATCCACAGATGATCCTGGCAACGCAACTCTGCCTAAAACAGTAGACCTTGAAGAAACTGACAAGGAAACTACTAATCTACTGGTGTTTCTACTGATGCAATTCTTATCTAGGTAAGTTCACAAAATTAAATAAAATGTAAATTGTCTTTTAAATATTAGTTAATGGTTGAGAGTAAGTTTTATAATAATATTTTTAGAAGAAACCGTTTTTTTTATTATATTATTCCCAGAGCAAATTTTTTGATAAGTGTCGAAATACCGTTCAATTTTTAATTTATTAAGTATTTCTTTGTCATAAAATTCTGTAGACGAATTCCCAGAATTACGGTTTTTACTAAGTATGAATATTATGTATTAGTATATCAAGGCTTCTTTTCTAACGAATTTCTATATCATCATTCAGGTCAGATCAAGCACATCCTATTGAAGATAAAACGACTTCAAAAACTCAGGACTTAGTTCTGAAACATCTGTTTCTGTTATTGGGATATAATTCGGCTGAGAAATATTTTCATATGTCTCCATTTACGATCAGGTACGTAATTAAAACCTCATTCTCATTACCATTTACACTAAAAACAATAATACAGATTTTATATTATTTGACCAACAGGCAGTCTTCAATATTCAATGCCTTCATGGCTAACCTGCCGCAAGTATTGGACCAAAATCACGTGATGGGTGCAAGCATTGCTGAACCAACACTGCAAGTTCTACAGGTAACGTTTCATTTTTGTTTCTATGAAAGATTTATTGATTGACTATGACAACATTTATTATATTAGTCTCAGATGTTTTTCTTCTTCTTTACCAGAATTATTCTTCTTCTTTACCTGTAGTGAGGTGGCTTTCCTAGTGTTCTAACACCCTGTGTTTCCTAGTGTGCTTTACAAAAGTGACCAAAGCTCACTAACGCCTGCCGATTGAATCATATATGTCAATAATGCTGTCACTGTTGCAATCTATTGGTCAAACACATCTGATTTGATTGACTCCCGAATCTAAAAGGAGAAGAAGAAATAGTAATCCATTATAATTGTGTTTGTTCCTTTTAGAAAATGAAATCTTTTCTTTCATTAAAAGCTACAATATTAAATAATTTGCCATCAGTACTGCAGCGGAGTGGGCAACAGCACAGGTACCTCCAGCACCAACGCCAGCACCGCTCATTCCCTCGCAGCGCTCGACCCTCACGTCCGGAGACACTGGCTCATGGCTTTACTTGTCTTTCTGTATAAGGTATACTATACCCATGCTACCCCCAGGAGTTTCTTGGGGCTTCTTCTCATCGGAGGGCGCGTTCCGAAGCCACACTAAAATAATAGCTATAAGACGATTCAATATGATCAATTATCCAATTACAATTGATTATTGGTTTTGCCTTATTTATTTATCAGACGCACCGCAAATATCAATTGGTCAAGTGTCTAATATTTGAAGATTACCAGAACATTTTATTGTCCAGTACCATTACGGCAGCGGACCTCTCTGCAGTCAAGTGCAGGGTCTCATTCGAATCGTGCTGAACACGGTGGAGGCGCAGTACCATCAGTGCAAGAGGATACCGCCTATGATCGTTATGTCGAGGCCTAGAGGTTAGCTACATTTTTTTTGGTAGCCCGGTTATTCGTCGCACTGTAGGGCAAGGGCCTTCTCTTATAAAGGTTGGACAGTAAAACGCCAGGCGGCCCAGTCTGGTTTGGAGAATGCCCCTTGCCTGGGTTCAATGATATGTCGGTTTCCAAACAATGTACTCTTTCCCTGGAAGAGCGATGTTTATAACGCACATTTTTTTATAGAAAGGACATTAGTCTGCGATGGGGCGGGATTCGAACCTTCGGATTGAAAATCGGGGAATGTTATTATACTTTACAATATTATTATACTTAACATTCTCCGATGGTAATTATGTATGTTAATTTCTCCGTTTATGTTTAGATCTAAGCCAGCCATCTCTGAAGACGGACCCGCCGGCGCCGACGGACCCCCCCGCCCCCCCCTCCCCGCGCCACAAGGGGGCGCCACACAAGTCGCCCGCACACATGCACACCCACTGGGAGGATCCACACACTCACAAGTACGGACGGTTAGACATATCAGCTGTAGTACAGCCAATGTATGGAATACCAGTACCTAGAATTATTTTGAAATTTAAATTGAATATAAACTTTTTACATTCAAAATATTATTATTACTATTTATAAATTACAACAAAAAAGCAAACGACAATTTAAATAAACAAACAAATACAAAAACAAACACTTAACTAAAAAAGAAGAAGCCATCGTCGACGCCTTCACGAGGCATAGTTCCCAAGATGCTGGCAGCATTCCCTCTCTGTATAGCGAGACTAACTCGCTGAGAAAGGAACCCGCCAGCCCTGGGATCACCAGTCGCCTTGATAATAATTCAAAATTAAGTCTTGCAATTTATTAACGCACATCTTAAACCATTGCTTCTAAAAGGGTTTTTGGACTTTCCTGCAAATTCGGGCGGGACTCACTGCTAGTTAAAAATACGTGAAGTAAAGTTCAACTAAGAGTGCAACTGGAGTTCATCTGGATACATACTTTTACCGAAGGAAGTCTTTATTATGTAGTCGCTGCTACATTCTTCATCAAGGAATATGTGTAGGTACCAACAATGGAGTTTGGAGCAGGAGTCGTCGGAAAGCGAACTAATCGCCATCCCAGAGACCAGCGACAAGTCTGATACCACTGTCCATGGCAGCACTGCACCGGTAATAACATAAAGATCATGACGTTTCTCCATCACTTTTAGAGTTCGATTCATGAATTTACTACTGTATATTTTCCTTCAGGGCTCATTCGACGAGCCGTCTCACTATGAAGATCCACCGCAGAAGGGCGACACTCCAGCTACTTCTACATCACATCCTCCTTTGACTAAAATGGTATGATTTCCAGAATTCAACATCAGTAATTTTCTTAATAACGACTTGTAAATAAGTCCCATAGAGTTACAATACTTCTGCAGAGTCTAGAAATAAACTGTCATTGGATTGAGGATCTTGATGCAGATTTTGGTTTCAGCCTACCATTGGTTCTCGATCTGGGCAGCAACTTTCTACGAGTTCTTCAGTATCTATTGGCAGCGATTCTTCTAATTTGTAAGTTTACTTGTTCTAATATCATGAACCCTAGCAAAGCTAAGTAGAGTACATACTTATCAAAATAATCAGAGGAAAGAAACTCACGGTCAGGCCAGCTCGCCATATCTACGATCTCATCTTCCTTATGATGAAATGAGGTCAAGTATAAGTTTATCTTACTTTAAGTGAATGCTACTATGTTTAGTTTTATTAATTTGCCTGTTTCAGGAAATCGACTCCAATGAGCGGGCAGTCTGTAGAGATATGGCCAGACCAGCTCCATGGACAGCAGACGTCGTCACCACGGGCCAAGATACTTGGCAAACAGAAGAGGATTATCGGTGAGAAAAGCTTTTGATTTTGGATTCCGATTATTATCTTTCTGCGAGGCAGGGATATCCTGCCTGTCGATCTCGGATTAACATTGACAAAAAGTTTTTATCAAAAAAAAATAATGGGGTGTATTTTCGGGCACACATAAATCGTCTTACCAAATTTTTGCCTTCTACAGTCGGTACAAGTACATCCCCGGAAACTGGAGCATCCTCCAACGGTGAGCCGGCTCCCCCTGCCGGCATTCCCCCGCGCTCCCCTTCGCATCTGTCTCACCCTCCAGGTGAGTCCTTAACCTTAATTTCAGAGCTTAAGACGACCTACAAAATTCTTAGTTTTCTAGCAAACTTGCGACATCAATCAATCAATCAATCATTTATTTCATAAATATAGGTGTACAGTACATCATGCATGACTATCAACTCTATCAACTCGTTCTGTGTAATCTTAAATCGGTCAGTTGAACTACCTGCTGTATTTACCCCCATCCATGAACTATTCTTTTAATTCTAACAAAGTTCATAGTTCTCTTCTGTACTGTTATCCTTACGACACATCCTTAGATCCGAGAATTTACTTGTTAAGTCGTTTCTTACGATACATGTTCAGACTCGTGCATGGTACTTTAACTGCGTTCAGTTTATTTGTGGCACCAATGGTAAGTTACCTATTTGTAACCAACGTATTATAATATTCCAGTAAAAGGGGTTGGGTATGCTTATGCATCACCCGAATCTCCTCTATCCAAGATGGAGGTGGCATGGAACACGGCACCGCACGCACACGCCCCGACTCCGCATCCACAACCATTTCATATACCACCCACTGAAAGGTCAGTTATAGAATTCAGAAACAAAGAATTTTTTAAACTATCTTTCTTAAAAAAAAAACAATCTGGCCTAAAAAATTGAAGAGTCCAGAGTTTGCATGTTAGTAGAGTTGGATCATAGATAGATTAACATCATATGAGTGATTCGCTTTTCTACTTTTGGAGTCCGCTTTCCTCCCGCATCATCTCAGCACCCAGTGTACTGAGGCCGTCTGTACGCATGTTAGCCCTTACGACGTCAAGCCCACATTTCCTGGATCTATGTTGGATTTCTTATAATAAAAAAAGTTCTTTCTACAGGTTGCTACCGATTGGACCAAAACCGAACAAGGAACCGTACCCAGTCTTCGACGTTTTGGTACATAGAGTAAGGGAAGCTTTGAACATACAACCAGGTAAGAATCGAATGTTACTACTTCACATTCAAAACTGTAACAGAATCGATAAACCTATGAATGATAATATCATCAATTTTCTAGATGATTCAACGGATAAAACAGACTCAAGTCGGTCTGAAGCAGAACCAACTCCGACACCATCGTCCAGGCCTCAGGATCTCTCTAAGAAGGTCCCTTCGGAAACCAGCAAGTAAGTATTAAACTACTTCGATTGAGTAGTCTAGCCTGACAGCAATGACTTGAGATCACGAAATCTAAGTTAAAACTGGAGTCTAAATTAATTTAATAGACACCCAGGTGTTGGACGCGGTTACTGGGCTGCCATGTTATGATCGCTTATAATAATATAATGCATCTTTTTTCAGAGTCGGTACTTCTCCAAGACGTTTGGCTAGACAAGCAGCGCAGCTTGGGTCTCCGCCCAATACTGTGCAAGACGGTAAACTAAAACACTAATTTATTGATTTTTTAAACGTAAGATTTTCATGTTTTCGTATAGCGTGATTCGCCTAGTATTAGAGGTCGGCCTAAGGTCTTTAACTCGAGTTAACGACTGCCATTAGTCAGGTGCTCAGAAGAGCGCCGACTGGGATCAGTAACAGACAGATCAATGTAGCCCTGCCGCCTCGGTGCTGCTGCCGATTCAATATTATCAGGTGGAGTTAGGCGAATGAGCTGCTCCAGTGAGGGCCTGTGTCGTGTGTCCCATAGATTAACTTATTATATATAGGGTCCCCCCCCAGAGGCGTGCGTGTCGTGCAGCGCGAGCGGGTGCGGGAGCGGCGCGGGGTGCGCGGGCGCGTGGTGGAGCGCCGACACGCGCGCCGCGCGCCGCGCCGCGCACGCCGCCGCCATGCCCAAGCAGCCGCCGCTCTGTTACAGGTGTAAGTTTACCCAGAAGCCAATACACTTTTCGAACTAACGAGGTTTGCATACGACGGAAGTAGGTCTAAAATAGTCGTCCTGTTTAGATCTATGCCGGTTGTCAAAGTCCATAGCCTGAATTCACGTATCTAGTAGAGGCATGTTTGTCATCCAGATTACATGTACCTAGAGGTGCCAAATTTGTAAAGCCAGAGCCAAACTCCCTTACGACAACATGTACGACGACACCGGCCAGATGTACTGTGCTTCTTATGACAAGGTGTTCAAGTCCAAGTTCGGCCTTGCCAGCCACTCACGAGCACACGCCAGAAGATGACCAGGATCGCCATCGTCGGATACGACTTGGACGACATCACTAGAGGCATGTTTTTCGTCCAGGTGGCGAATGCGGTACAGCTGTAGAGCAGTACAGCGACGAGGAGCTGGGGCTGTGTGTGATCGTGCTGGCGACGTTCGTACACCGCGAGCCGGCCGCCGCCGCGCCGCTGCTGCCGCATCTCCTGCATCATGTCACCAGGTGATACTGTCGATGTGGACATCTTGATCAAGATGATAGATGTTATAAGCTGCAACTAATCACTTAAGTAAAACTATTTTACAACATAGGAAGAATGGGTTTTTATCGATAGTATGTACCACTCTTTTTAAACCTATGTATAGATGTACTTAATTTGTGTTTTATTTAATCCCTTTCCCCTTATTTTTATTGTACCAACCATTTTTAAATGGGCCTAACAGAATAAAAGAGTTATTGTCATTGGTCACAGAATGTTCATTTACAGAACCATGTAGGATATGTGTAATGCAGCTTTCCCTAATTTAATCAACCGAAGCGACGACTACAAATTTTTGTTAGCTAAGTGATAGCAAGGATGTAGTAGATCTTAGACTGGGTAACGTAAAGTGCAGGGGGGCTTTTGAATTAAACCCCAGTTCTCCAAACCTGCACAAAGGATGGTCTACAGTTTTATAGGTCTATTCTTGTTCTCGTTTCCAGGGTGGTCCAACTCGGCAGCTACTCGTGGCAAGCTGACACAAACACCCGCCTGCCGGGTAGCGCCGTGTTCGTCGCACACCAGTTCCTCCGTTGCGTGCTGCATCAGCTCGCTCCTAATAACGTCTTCTTGCAGATATTCTTGCAGAGAACTCCAGGTATATACTGTATCCTTATAATACCTGGACCTGAAGTCACGATCTTTTTGTAGCAGTGCCTGCACTAAGGTCGAGCAATAAAGTGAAGGTGTCAATATTAATTACAGAGAAGCAACGCCAGATGTTCTTCAAGAGCATTGCGCAGGCATTCGTTGACTTCAACGAGTTATATCCTTGCGGACCGCTGCAGTTGGTCGTTGAACATTTGAACAGCAAGAAGACATTACCTGTTGACGTAAGTTTTGGGTTAATTTGATTCTTAATCATATCTGAGATGCTTTTAATGTGTGATATTTTCACATCTATTGTAACTGAAGATTTACAACGTCTTCAAATGTCCAATATTAATTTTTAGCAGATAAAAGTTTAAATATTTGACAGTTATCTCATCAGATGGGAAATATAATAATATATAGGTTATGTATTATAAAAGCCGCGGACTCGTGCCGCGGCAGCGGTCGCCAAAGCACTCAATACTATAATTAAAACCCGAAACCCCGAAAGACCCGAAATTCTAATAATAATAAGAAACATAATATTTATGAATCGACCGTAGTTGTGTTAAACTATAGTTAGTCAACAGTTGTTAAATTAAAACTAGTTGAGATGAAAAAAGTTTTATGATAGATCTATTATAAAAACTTTTTAGGTACGTAACCATATTATTTATCCGCCGGTGTAGTCCAAAATGTAGCCGATTTCTTAGAAACGAAACGACAGTGAAACAACAATGGACTACGAATCGGAACAAAGGCAAGTATTCTTAGCGCTACGACTAAAGCTATATTTTTCTATTAATATCCAATTATTTCAGCAAATAACAATAATAGCGGGTAACATCGCCATGTATCTGGAATGCCTGGCGCCAGAAGTGCTGGGTCCGGCTCCAGCGTGTGCAGCACTAGTGCAGCAGCTGGAGACGTTGCTGCGCGGCGCGGCGCTGCACCTGCCGCAGCTGGACGACGCGCTGCCGCTGCTGCGGGCAGCCGCTGCGGCCTTGAGGGTGCCGCAGGCTGCTCAACATAAGGCGAGTCATCTCACGGGATTCATTTGAATGTTTTATTGTTTTAAATTGAGAGTTTAGTACTTGTTGGCATGATGTTGCTATCTCTGCTTTTCTCTTCCTTGCGATCTTTTAAATACAACAGTCATGCATGATATAAATAATTCTTGGCCTTTTACTTCCTAGATTTGCTTATATCTTTGCTTTTCTTTTTTGCATCATATCCTAAAAGGAAACAAGTACAAGAAATGGATGTACCCAAACCAACTTATCTCCTGCTCTACTATTCCAGAGCATCTTGGAACCGATATCCAAAATCATAAGCTACGCCATCCAGAACTTCGTGGTCAAGCTGTCTGTGCTATCTGAGCTGTCCGTAGCATGTGTTCGAGCATTCAGCAGGGACAGGGACAAGCTCCTCGTGTGTCGTGTGCTGGTGTTTGAGCTGGTGCATGCTCTGCGGACCAAGACTACTGTACCTGATGACAATCTGTTTATATTGATACAGTTTGTTTTGCAAGGTTAGTGGTTAGTTAGAAAAGGTACTCGTTGCGACCCTGTCACTCTCGGTTTAGTTTAGGAAAAAAAATGGGAATTCTGTCAGATCAGACTGCTTGTAAATTTTGAGAGTGCTGAACGTCGAGCTATTTTATAAAGCTAGAAGCATCATCAAATGCCAAAATGGAATTAAGTCTGTTAGGCTAAGAAATTAATAACAAATATTTTGAAGAAAAAAAAAACAACCTAATGGCGCAGGTCACGGATGCACGCTCCTCCTGCCTCCCCAGCTGAACACCGGCGACTTGCTGGCGGCCGGCCCCAGCGGGCCCGAGGCGCGGGAGGTCAGCGCGGGGGCCCTCGAGTGCATGCGGCCGCATCTACCCGACATGATGGAGTTGCTACAGGACCCTCATCTCTTGAACAAAATTAAGGTATTAAAACATTAGATATAAGGTTTTTCATTTAGCCTTGTGTTTCCAGCTGGGTAAAAGCTGAAGTTTTCTTCGACGAGCTAAGCTATGACTTAAATCGTTAACCAGATCATCATTCCCTACTTGAAGACTTAGGTGAACAACGACTGCTAAATGCTGAATGACTAATTCTAGCTGCTCTTCCAACGTAATGTTAGCAAGACCTTATGTAAAGAAAATTGAAAAGAGTAGGATTTATTTAATTAGTTGGTTACCACTAAGCGTGGTCCTTAATTAAAGTTGTTAGAGTCATAGTAGAGGCTCTTACCTTGAGCAGTGAACTAACTAACGAGGAAAAGAAAAACTCTTTCAAAGCATAAAAATCATACCCTGAACAACACCTTCGTCTAATTTCAGGGCTCTGTCTCCAAATCAATAGTGAACCGCAACCTAATCTGTTTGAACGAGGACACACTGGGAGCCATCGTGAAAGGTGGCATCGCTCAATACGTGGCCATGGAGCTAGCGCTCGAACATGGCGATGGAATGAACAGGGGAAGGCAGGACAGACAACCGGGCAGGCACATGATGCCGTGGTTGAGCACTAATTTACCGGGGTTAGTCTAAATCACTTACGAACATCTGATATCCATTAATAATTTGTATCGTGTCTTCGATCGTGCTCAGCATTTTTACTAAACTTAAGCACACACTTAAGTGCCTCTTGCTTTAAATGATAATTTACTTTTAAGTTTCAATAATTTGTGATTTAAATTTCATTATAAACAAATTGTAACTTATTGTATGTATATCTTCGTATAATGCATTTACGCCCGGATGCATCCCAGAAATTTGAAGGATGACGGATACTTACCTATGTCGTGCTTTGCCATTTTCAGTCAGTAGTTAGTTAGTTTTCTCATGAATTCACCTAGTTTACGCACTGTATGTGTCACTGGTCACTGGTCGAGTACAGATCTCGCGAGGTGTGCGAGTGCGTGGGCCGCGCGCGGCTCGTGTCGTGGCTGGTGCTGGGCGCGCTCGCCAACGCGCGCCGCGCGCCGCTCCGCGCCTGTCTCCCGCCCGACGCCACCTGCCACATCACCGACCATCTCCAGGTCAGTGCTCGCCTCGCTGCAGCTGCGGGGCCTGTGGGGCTGTGGGGGGCTGGTGGGTACGAGGGTGGAGGGTGGATCCCGTTTGTCTAGTCTCGCCTAGAAGAAATCTATTCACTCGAGCCTCGATGACTATTCCACAAGTTTAGATGATAAAGGTTTTGTAATACATTTACTATTTATTTGTTTTGAGCACTTTAAATTATACTAAAGGCAAGAAAGCATACTTTAGGTCATGATCTAAAACATCTTTTCTTTCTCAGTTGTTTTAACAAATAATTTTTTGTTGTGTCTTCTCTGAAATAATGGTCTCAATCGAAGACATTGGCTTTTTGATGCGATTGGGTTAGACGTACTTATTATTAGACGTTGATGATAGTTAATTCCATTTCCCAGACCATAATGTCATCGTACGTGGAGTGCCGCGGCGCAGGCGGCGCGCGTCTCGGCGGGTTGCTGCACGCCTTCCTTCTGGCGCAGCTGTGGACGCTGTACCTTGAGAAGGCTGCTCAAGCACAACCAGGTACTATTTATCACTTTTCAGTACAATTACAAGGAGGCAACTGCCTAGCTGCATCCGACGATCTGCTCGCTCTCATGTCGCTCTTCATGGTTGAAGGTCATAAAACTTTGATTTTAGATATCACTTTATTACTCTCAATGAAAAAACTAGCTGTTGCCAATTCTTGCTAACCTATAAGTTTTATGGCATAAACTACTACTGTTTTTATCCAGGGACGCGCATCAGTCGACTACAGTTGTATGGAGAAAGAGTAGGTTTATCCTTTCCTCTTAATAATTTCTACAGTTGTTCCGACTGTATTCGTAATGTTTCTTTAAGAATGTTATTGTAATGAAAGGTTTTCATTAGGTGGAGGCGCTCACGACTCGGGCGCTACTCTTGCTGTGTTGATCGACTTCTGGTGCAAGCTAGTGCCCAGTATTCTTCAAGTTACTGTGCAAAGTAAATTGGTAAGTATAGTACCTTCAGTCCACACGGTCTAGTTGAAATATGCCTGTCCCAACGGTCAACCGGAAAGGTTTTACAACAACCAAATAATTACATCTATAACTGAGTCAGGCCACTTGAAATGATGTCTTTGGAAATTAGAGATTAGATGTCCTTTCAAAGTGAATTCAATTTCGATGGTAGATACTTGGAACAGATCAAGTTATGTTCCGATGATAAATGTTTCATAGAGGACTTCTCTTCTATTTTTCTTCTTCTAAAGGACATTTTGCTTATGATATTGCTATAAACTATAAACGAATCGCATAGCAACATTTTGCTTATATTTTTGCTAAGAACCTGTAACACCTTGTCATCTAGTACCAGTTGTTTCAAGTTCAAGTTCAAGTTTCTTTATTGCATATCATGTGTACAATATGGTGTTTCGCTTATGTAATGGAGGTAGGACCTATTAGATATATTTCCTTGTCAGCTGGCAGAGACAGTGAACCTGCACTTCCTCGGCCTGTTGGAGTCACTGCTCGAGTGTAACTCCACTGTACTCAACAAGCTGCTGCCGCTCTGGACTCCGATACTGCACTCGCCGCTTTTTACTGTAAGTTAGGCATCTCTTACTTATTCCCAACATACTTCTGATGATGGATTTTATTTATTTCTTTTTCATTCTCTTTTTATTCCTCTTTTTTATTTTATTTAGCCCGTTAATTTGTCACACTATTTGGCAAGGCAGTAAGACTCCACGGAAGTCTACTCCAGATTAGCGCATTTCCATGACTCGAACAGAGTCCTAGGACATATCGGTTTCCTCAGGATCTATTACCGTAAAAGCGATTTTAATAATTCAATTTGTTTCTTTAATTTTTTTCACTCTTCAATTTTATTTTATTTCTTTTTTTTTTTACTTGTCTACCTGTCACAAATCTAATCTTTTTCTTCCGATCTTTGTCTTTCTCTACTTATTACAAATTATTTTATTATTTTTGTTTTTTCCTATATTCTTCCTGTATGTTCTTTGCCTCTAGACGCAATCTTCACAGTTGATCCTGTTTTATTTTCTGTTTCTCTAGCTGTCAATTATCGAGTTATAATCTGTGTTTGAAATGTTTCTTTTTGAAACTTGCTGAATGGTTGTCCTAAAAATCTATGTCTCTATCTACCTAGATGCCTCGGCACGTATCCGAGCGTCTGGCCGCGTGTCGCGAAGTACGTCCCGAGCCGGCGGGCGCGGGGGTCCCCGCGGGGTCTGCGGGGGCCGCGGGGGCGGGGGCCGGGGGGGCCGGGGGCGCGGGGGCGGGGGCCAACGACGCGGGGGCCGACGCGAGGCAGCTGCGCCGGCTACATCGGCTGCTGGCCAAGATGGCGCAGTTGGAACTCCAGCCGCACTCCTTCTACTTTATTTAAGAAGCCCTGAACTGATTGACTGATCAACGCACAGCCTAAACTGCAGCTAGTTTGCGAGTTGTTTGGAGTGAATGTTCTGTATAAGATGAAGGCACCAGATAAGATAGAGTTTTTCGAAAATCACACGGTATTAGGAAATATGCGGGTGAAACTGCGGGATCCCGCTAGATATATAAAAGATATTGGGGTTTATAAGGGTGAAACCGCGGGGCGCTCCTCATATTTTATACAAGGTAGATAATGAAATGAAACGGCACAAAATATAATGCTATACTATTGTAACTAAGTACTATAAGCACCTAGCATATTTTATTTTAAAGGATAATTGGTGTCAAAATATGTGTCAAAATTATATAATACCTAGGCACCTACATGTTTATTGTTGTATACATTCTATTTATTTAAAAAAGGTCCTATGAATTAACGATGTTTACGTGATTTCAATAAGTCATTTAACGTTTGATTCTGTTAACTTTAAAACTTCTTATCAAACAACCAATATTTATGCAGATGTTAATCAACGTTTATAGGTAAGATAGAATGTTGATAGAGAATTTAATAAATGTTGTTATGATGTGAAAATGTAGTTTTATTTTATTTTAATAAAACGATTGTTCAGTCAATGCATGCAAGTCTGGCATAGTTGAGATGCAATGCCTATGTTCGATTTTTACCGAAAACTGTTCAACAACTTCTAGTAATTTTGCAAGAAATATCACTTTAAAAGCTTTAGCAAAAATTTTGCAAAATCACCAATAAGTTGTTGAACCGTTTTCGACAAAAATATAATTAAAAACAAACTTCATACGAGGAAAACAATAAAAGTAAATCTTTAAAACTGAAAAGTCTGAAGTCTTTAGTTATGGGACCATCTAGAAGCTTAAACCTTTCAATTAAAATAAGGATAATAATCAGTCAACCAGTCTTTGAGTAATCGGTAAACATCACTAAAAATATTTACCTGCGCGACGAATTGAGAACCTCTTTCTTATTTGGAAGTAGGTTAAAAACTAAATAGACCTGAGTTAAGACATTTTATAATTGTCACGCTGATGTACTGCCAACAGCTTCCTGCGTTGCTCTGGCACAGCGGGGTGAAAGGCACCAAGGGGTTTTAGTAGGTAGTGCTCTCCCCCGAGAGTAGCCGGTCTTAGTCAGATTTTCCCTTGTAAAACAACAAATAAATATAATCGTAGAATACTCTCTATGGCTCTGAATTCGTAACTCATTATTGACTCAAGTTCTTTACTCTTACATAAGAAGATCTCTTAACAAATAATTAAAACAACTGTGTACATAATCGATATCCATATTGATCTAGTATTAAACTTTCTAATGCAAAAACAATGAAGGGGTCAGAGGCAAATGGATCTAATCGAGTGTAGGTATCGATACATTAACGTACTTATTGTTAAGTAATCTTTGATATGTTTGCTTGGTCGTAATTGTTGCAAACATTAGGTCATCGATGTATAAGTAAGTGTTATTCTATAAAACTTAAACATCACTGCACTAGTCACTTTGACGGCGAATAACATTGATCTGAACGAACCTTAAAGTAAAATAATAACAAGGTAGTTATTAAATAATTGAAATTTCTCTACTTGAAAATCAGCTGTCTTTTATGCTGGTTTGCATAACGATTTCTAGCATGAGCTTTTAAACGTGGATTTAGAACTGTCAAAATAACAAAAACTGATATTACTCAAAGAAAATGAGTGCAATGTTTGATTGCCCATATCAATTGTTTTCAAATTGACTTAACTAAATATAATTATATTTAAATGATCATATGCCAGCCGCCCTTAAAGTGTTAAATTTACTTGTTAACCCATTGAATGTACAGGCTCCCTGGGGTCTAGGTACGGAAAATGATACTGGTTTTTCAAAAGCAAATCGATCCGGGTAGGCATCGTGAAAAATGCTTATTTTCAGCACTATTTTACATTTAGCGATATATAATTGTGACATCATTGTATTGGGCTTGAAATTTCTGATACACTACATTTAGCTAAAATAACTGAATTTATTTACCTGTTGCTCTAATTATGATGACAATTTCAGAATTCGATTTTTTCTATCTGCTGCAACGCTGCTGCAACGGGTTTCTCACATCATATTTCCATATTTTACGAACAACCACTCAAACCACACACTTATTTCACTTACAATATTCACCTCTAATCATATTACTAACTATGCTACCCTCAATTCACAATAAATCACTTAGAAATAAACTTAAAACAAAACACAATCGCGAAATCGACATCCGCCATTGTTCCGGCCCAAAAGTTGTCGGCTTTTTTCACTAATTATTTCACAATTATTCGACAAAATAACACTATACACATAAACTACTGTCTTTTTCTGGTATTTTTATAAAAGAAAAGTCACCGATTTGTCCTTCTGAACATTTTTTTCACTTTTTATTACTTTCCACTTTCACTTCACCTCCTTCTTCATCAGTCTCTTAGACTGTAGAGGCCATAAGTTGACCACCGACCCAGTATAATTCAGTTAGAATTTCCGTGGCTCTGTAACCCCGTAACACGGAGATAATATCTTCACTCAGACAACAATTAAATTTATCTTATATTTATGTTACCGATATTGTTCAGGCTTACATAACTAATCATTGATTGTTAAGTCAACAAACATATTCTGTACACAGCAAACGTCGAACTAATCGAAACCATACTTCAGATCTTTGACATAAGAGTCAAGGTCGTGAAGCTCGACTGCGGTGGTAAGTCGGTGTTGTGAGACAAATTATGTCGGTTACTTGAAGCTTTCGATAGATCGTTGAAAGATGTCGATCGGGTTTTTCTCACGGTATTTTAAAATATTAGTTTTGTTTTGTTGTCTTATTGAAATCGTTTAAGCTATTTGACCAACAAGAAGTTAAATTAGCATAGCATAGTCCAATTGCCTATCTGACTAATTTAGCCGGGTTTTGGAACTTGGAAGATACTGATATATTTGGCAAAATTGGTCGTTAAAATCTGTGTCTAGTTCAACTTCGGCGAGGCCGAAAAGGGCGGGCGAAATTTTAGGTGATTCAGTCAATTGTCGATTTATATTAAAAGCCAAAGGTTACTATCTCCCTGAGACCTCCACCCGGTAAGTAAGTAAAGAAATGGCCACCCACAATGTAACGCAGTATTGACCAATAGATCAATACTGACTATTGTAGCCTACCTACTGTGCGGACGAGTCGTGAACTCATTAACATCTTTTGTGCGCGTTGGTGAAGCAACGTTACTGTAAGTAACGTGTATACGTACGTAGGTAGGTGCAATGTTCGGTCTATTTTGTAAGGCGTTTCGATTGGAAGTCAGTAGGTAATGTTATGGATCCCACAAAGACCTGAGGTTTTTCCGCGTAGGAACCTACTGATCCCGTGGCGGGATGAAAAATATAGTCATTTTCACTCGAATTCTAACCTAACCGAACCTATTCTATTTACATTACATACTACCCCTAAGGAACCCCTAAGGGAGAGGTCTGTAAAGACCCCAATGCTTAAAATAATAAAAGCAACGTGACTACAACCAGGAAAATGAGTTTAATTTCAATTCAACATCGCGTCGTAAAACAGAAGAAAAATCTTTTCTATACTAGCAAATACAAACTAGTGGAACAAAAACCTTTTTATTTTGCTGTTCATCTCGTTGATTAATTTCCCATCGTAAAACATCAGTAATGATCTAATTAGAGCTCCGGTGATTGAATCACCATTCATCATCCAGATAATGCGGCGATAATCTTATGATATTTGATGACATCTCTGTGCAGAGAATATAATAATATTTCGAGTAAGAAATGTTCTCGTTTCGCTGTCACAAAAAGGTGTTTGGAATTATTGTCATAATTTCAGCTGTGGGAACTTTGTTCTAGTGATGTGGTATGTCGATGATTTAAGATATCGATTATCGATTGTGATAAATAATAAAATTATAAAGGGTATTTTACGAAATTGCACATAGCCCATGGTATAGAGCGATATTGGCTAGTGGTAGAAACTCCCACTTTTATTCTGAAGATTGTTGTTTTGAAACCAGTCGTTATTGTAGTTCTCACGGTGAAAATATCATGAGGAAATATACGATTTAAAGTCACACAAAAAGGTCCAGTTATAGTGCTAGTTGCGGAAACACACCGCTAAACCTTCAACTTACAATGCTGTGTATTTTTATAACTTGTTGAGTATAACGTTTTAAAACGCATAGGTTCTAGTATAGATAATATGCGACTGTGGTGTTCTTTTACAGAATATGACAGCAAAATAACATCACGGACAGATTATGGATTCACTGTCTTGCCCGCTGTATCCTACTCAGGATGCTGATCCGGCTGATTTCTGGTCCTCTGAAATTAGAGCTTCAGGAGAGCTACAAGTGTCAATATCACGGCGAAGAAGAGTGTCGATATGAGGGTATATTCTCGACGATGTCCCACCACTACAGCCTGGAGCCTGAGTGACACGGATCGCGCATGCGCCATGTCGTCGTAATCATTGTTATTATGACAGTACTTCGTGTGACGCAAGCGCAGCACGCCACACCATCGCGCCACCGCCATCTTGCGGGAAACTGCGGTTTTTATTGAAAATCTATCTTTATCCATGAAATGATTTACTCTGACTGACTGATCTGTACTGATTTGACTGACTGGTCTATCAACGCGCAACCTAAACCGCTGATAACTGAAAATTGGAGAGTGTTCTTTATTGATGTGGAACTGTAGGCATCCGATAAGAAATTATTTTTCGAAATTCCCACGGGGTCGAGGCTTACGCGTCGCGTATGACTTTGATTTTTTATGCATATAAGATGCATATCATTTATGCATAAAAAAGTCAAGGTCGAGGCCAAACCGCTCATCCTAGAGACGTGAAATTTTTAATTCTGCGGAATCGGGACTTACGTGGGTGAAACCGTGTATGTGTGTGGGTATGTATGTTGGACGCGACGCATGCTAACTTCCCTATTGCTATTCTACGACGCTGATGTAGAGGTTTTTCATGCAGGTACTTAGTCTTTGATTTATTAGATCTTAATGAGTTTTATGGCAGAATTATTATGTGTCATAGATCATTGTCTATGTTTAACTAGGTTTATTGAGGTACTAGGGTGCAACACAATTAATTAAACAGTAAGTACTTAATAGTTTTAGAGTTTGATGTGTAAATTATGATTTTATCAATGGTATATTCCCGTATATTTGAAACTCAAGCAGGTGTGACGGCTAGTAGGCATTTACTTGAGAATTTTATTACCAAATTTTATTCGAACTTCACTGTGTAGGTAGGTATATCCAAACTTGCGTGAGTTAATTGTCATCAATTACTTGCAGCAGGTAGCAACTCACCGATCACGCTATATTGTCATTGTCACTAATAAATAAATATTATTATTGTTAACTAGCAGCGCCCTGCAGTTTAACCAATAGTAGTATATGTTACTCCTCTAAAATGTAGTTTTCTGTTGGTGAAAGAATTTTTGAAATAGATCCAGTAGTTACGTTACAGACAAATCTTACTAATATTATAAACGCGAAAGTTTGTATGTATGTGAGGTTGTTACTCTTTCACGCAAAAACTACTGAACCGATTGCGATGAAACTTGGAATATAGATAGCTGGGGACCTGGATTAACACATAGGCTACTTTTTATCCCGAAATTCCCGCGGGAACGGGACTTACGCGGGTGAAACCGCGGGGCGCAGCTAGTAAAATTATATATTTCCTTTTTGTAATATTATAGT
Source organism: Idaea dimidiata (assembly GCA_949358125.1). Classification (NCBI taxonomy): domain Eukaryota; kingdom Metazoa; phylum Arthropoda; class Insecta; order Lepidoptera; family Geometridae; genus Idaea; species Idaea dimidiata. Next base: position 410,745 of record OX442329.1, read on the forward strand.
GACTAGCCGCGCCGTGTAACTCCCGATCTCGCAGTAATATATCCTATAGCCTTTATCTTATTTCAGATCACCAGCTATCTGCATGAGCAGTTTCATCGTAATTGGTTCAGAGATTTTTGCGTGAAGGAACAGCAAACGCACAAAGTTACACCATTAAAATATAAGCAGAAATATGATTTCATTATAAAAACTAGTTGTGCTATGCGGTATCAAAAGTCGTAGATTTTTTTTCGCATACTAACTCGAATTTTTAAAAACCGTAGAAAAAAAGTTGGTCTAAACAAAAACAACCTAAAGCCCAAAAAACCTCTTTTGGGCTCCAATTTATATCATCGGAACACGCTGTATTAAGAAAAGAAGAAAAAGTACTATCCAAAATTGGAAATATATTGCATATTTCGTACTACCTTTTCTAAATTAAAATACGTAACTATAGAGCCGTGGGAAGCCGTAGCGCATCGCTAGTCTATTATAAAATAATTAACAGTTACCCACAAATAATCTTACACAATATGACATATTTACCTATAGTTCAAGGCCGATGTTTATACGCTAGGCTGTCTGTCTGTCCGTCGACCGTCACGCAAAGTGTGGGTTTCATTTTCACTGGAACTAATTAGATACCTTAGTATACCTTAGAGCTTCAAAGGGTGATACAACTTTGGTTCTGTTGTTAATAGAAATAAAAATACCCTAGTTATCTTTGTCTTTATCAAAAATATTTATAAATCCTGTAATTTGCTAATGGACAATTCTTCGATCCTCTTTTGTTCTTATATTTTTTTATTCATTTTAGGGTTTCCTGGTCAAAAGAAACCCTTAGTTCGGCCCAAATTTTTTCACGGACAAGAAAACTGAAAATACAAAAGGGGGCCAAAAGCAGAAAAAAGAGAAACCCTTATATTTTATGTGTCAATCGTCATTTTCTATATCTATCGTCATAATTTGTTTCTGGTTTGATCCTATTTCGTTTAAATATCGAAATTATCTATCGATCGTTTTTTATTCGACGATATAAATATAACGCGGATGATAGCTCAACTCTCAAAGAACTAATTTAATACCTAAATTATCTGCGTTTCATTTTATACCTAAGTAACGTAAGTACGAATGTGATATTTTATGAATATATACACTTTCAATATTATGTATAGAGGTACCGATTCGGTTTGGTCTGCGGAACCCTAAACATGTTCAAACGTTTATTGATTTGGGCGTTGATTCGTCACATCACTTCGTTTGTTAGGAGACCGATTGAACCTAATAATTAAAACGTTTCAATAAAAATAAACTTGAATATGTATTGTACCTATAAGTTATACATTAATAGATATGCAGATTTCATCGCAATCGGTTTAGTTACTTATAGGTACAGTTGGAACGTTATGGGCAAGAGGAGCTTTAATTTAATGTTAGAAGTATCCACGACTGACCCAAAAAACTCGGAAGCGTTTGAAGAGTTAGGGATGAGGACGGGCTTTCATGTACGATGAAGTCACGAACTTTCGCCGATGAGAAACATCTCTTAAAGTATTTGACAATACCTGATTCAGAACGGAAGATATTATAGGAAGATTGATATTGCGACATACTTACAATAACGATACAAATTATTACCTATGAACTTCGTAATGGTGAACTAATTAAAAACCCTACTATGTACTTAAAATAAAGAGGCACCTAAGCTACTAACTTTTACATTTATAGTTATTAGTAAGTCAGGACCTACTTCATTAAAAATAAACAAAAACATTAATAAATTATTAAATTACAAATTAAATTGTTAAAAGTTCAATTTACTCCTGTCAATGTCAGTGGATAAGATGCCACTGCACTCCGCACAATAACTATTATTATAATAAAATAATATTAAATTGCATTATCTGTCCTTGCTGTTGAAAACCTAAATCGTGACGACTCAGATCTTATTTTCAAATACTAGACTAACCTATACTTTAGCAAACTAAAATGAGTTTTAAAACAGTGTAAATAGCGTTCAGAATTGTCTAGTTAATATTAAAAGTCTAGATTTCAATTACAAATCGTCCTTTTGTCTCTAATTAAATAGTTTTAAGGGCCATTTTAGTGCGAATTTCTCGTTTTACAGTTGTAATCTAAATAAGAACTTGGGTTGACAAATAATAAATGCAATGTCGAAATTATGAAGACAGATGAAAAGCTTGCGGTTTTAATATTTGAAGAATTTTAATAAACAGGGTCAAATGAAGATACTGCAATTGAAAAACGAAACACATAGTTGTAGGTTATTTTTTACTTGAATAAGGCTAAAGAAGGTTTATAGACAATTTTATTTAAAATAAGAAATTTATTTATCAATATCTATGAAATGATTGGCTGATCTACCAACACGCAGCAGAAACAGCTGATAGTAGACAACTGAAATTTGAAGAGTAGGTATATTTCTTTAATTATAAAGGGCCGCAGCCCGCAGTTTCACCCGCGTAAGTCTGATCCAGCAGGAATAGCAGGAATATCAGGAGTATTTGTTATGATCAGGAGAAGGATCTTATGCCAGAAATGGATAAAGACTTACGCGGGTCGCGTTCGGTCACGATTCCAAACCTCGACCGACCACGAAGGAAAATCGGGGTATCTAACACTACACCATCTCTTAGAAAAGTCCTCTCGAGACCACGGCCGGTGTAACCCGTTTGCCGAAACGGCGAGATAATTTAAATCCAGAATTATCTACAATGCGATCAAAACCCACCTTGATCTCTTATAAGAAATACAAACCGTTTTACAGTCACCGGTTTTTAAAAGTAGTCGGGGTATTTTTATTTAAAATTTAGTTTATTTTTTGAGCGAAAAAAGAACGACAAAACAACGAGGAATTATTATGGTAGGGCGGATTATATCTTTTGAACGGATTTCAAACAACATAGACAGTCGAGCTAATCGATTATTTCATACGAATAGGACTCGATTACACGATTGAATATTATTATCGATACATCACATCGGGTCAGAGTGTCTGTCTGTCTGACTCTGTTGAATAGAACAAGGAAGTCTGAACAGTAATGTCTTGAAGTGACTGGAATGTCATTCATTTCGAATGCTTTCATCGTATAGTGCTTTAATTTGAAGTATGATTTGTAATAACCACACTGAGAAACTTCCTAAGGGACTTACTCTAACCTGACTGCCGAAGGAGGATAATGTTATTCGAACCTAAGTATGTACTACTTGTCCAATTTCGTTTGCCTCTCTCTATATAAGCCTGAACGGTTCGATGGACTTTAGCCTAAAAGGTCTCATTAGATTCGTAATGACACCTCATTTGCAAATCATAATTTTTTTTTTTTAAATATGGCAATTTATTTAAATTTTCGTTTTGGTTTTCGGTTAACTTTATTAAATTTGATTAATTTTTCGGTTTCAAAACCGATGAATTTTATAATAGGTCGAATAATGCTACAATAATCTACCATGATCAAAGATGACAGTATTGCGCTACATGAATTAATGAAAGTCTTGACATTCTGTGTGTATTAACATGGTTTAGGTAACTAGACCCTGTATGACATTATGAAATTAGCTTTATACAGAAATTATTTACAGCAAAGGGACACTGAAGTCTTATTCTGGAACTGTTGAAATGCAACTCTTTTACAATGTGTGGAATCAACAGTAAAGTCCATGATTGGTACTGGTTTTTATTGTCACTACAGTTTCTTGGTTATGACCAGCAAAATAGACAATTTGACCAGACTTACGGGAAATTCGTCTAACCTTCAGCATTCAGCTTAGCTAAGTAATTACAAAATTAGTCAAGTCGTCATAGAACCTAAGTCAAGGAAGATTCATAGCAAAATGAACTCAAAGCAAACCCTTTACCTGCTGACCTAGAACCAGGCAAATAGGCAAAAACGACCTTTTAGGGTAAATTGTAAAAAAAAAACAAAGGTTATGGGGACGTGTCCAATCGAACACACATCAAATCCAAAAATTGGGCAAGTGCGTGCCTTGCTAGGCCATACGCAATATGAAAAAATAATTTATCAATTAAAAAACCGACTTCAAAAAGAAACAAAAAATAATTTAAAAAACAACCAAAAAAAAAGAATTGATAAAAATGACCAAAATAACCTCTACATAGGTACAGAGCCACCGACTAATTAATCTGTTTTATCATCTAAAGTCGGGCAGCCAAACTAAGTACAATATGGAACCAACCAGTAAAACTGCCCGACTTCAGATGATAAAACAGATTAGTCGGTGGCTCTGTACCTATGTAGAGGTTATTTTGGTCATTTTTATCAATTCTTTTTTTTTGGTTGTTTTTTAAATTATTTTTTGTTTCTTTTTGAAGTCGGTTTTTTAATTGTTAAATAATTTTTTTATTTTACCCTTTTTAGTAGGTATACTTACCTACCTAAAAATCAACAATATTGTTACCGTAATTTTCATTATTGAGGAGTTTGCTGATGAGAAGGTGGTTTCAGGTGCCCCATCAATCTGTACTTAGTTCTTTAGGGGTCTATTCTTTTTGGTAGAAGTCCAAAAATGAGTAATTTATTGAATTCTGGGATGCTATCCTGTCCATCATCCCGAAGATACTCATCAGATCCTTACCAAACTTTCATGGGACTACCTCGTAGCTTCCACCTTTCCATTAAAAAAAGAACTATATCAATCGGTTAAGCCATCTTCGTATAATCGATGAACAATTGAATTGAATACAGCGTTTTGAGGAGCATTCCCGGTCCTCACTTAGAAGATCCTCATCAGATCTACATCAAATTTTTATGGGACCATCTTGGAGCTCCTACCTTTCCATTAAAAAAATAATCATCTTAATCCGTCAATCCGTCTTCGAGTAATCGGTAAACATACAAAAAAAAAATATACATACAGACGAATTGATAACCTCCTCCTTTTTTTGAAGTCGGTTAAAAAGTCTTTTTTTTTTAATCTATTAAATAAAAAGCTTGAACAAACGGTTATGTCGCTTAAAATGGAAAAGTCTTTACAACTAACACCTACCTATAATAATTTTAAAAGAATTATAACCACCCACAATAATCTTAAAAGAATTATCTAACGATCATGATGGGGTAAACAGGAAAAAAAAAACATCTCCCATTTTACTGGTATCCTCAAAAACGTTTGTATATATTTTTTTAAAGTACGATTTTCATGCCGTGTACATACATTGTATTTTCGTGCAAATTACAGCTTCCTAGTTTTAACCGTATCTGAGTTGAGCCGCGGACAGACAGACAGACGGACCGACGGACATGACGAAACTATAAGGGTTTTTTGCTGACTACGAAACCCTAAAAGTGTTTAAAAAAATATCTTACCACCTTACTTCTTATCTTACTAATATTATAAACGCGAAAGTATGTAGTGCCTTTGTTACTCTTTCACGCAAAAACTTCTGAACCGATTACGATAAAACTTAGAATGTAGGTAACCGGAGACCTTGAATAACACATAGGCTACTTCTTATCTAAATATTTCCACAGGAACGCGCGGTTTCACCCGCGTTAGTTCCGATCCAGCTGGAATATCGGGATTAAAAGGTAGCCTTTGTGTTTTTTAGTTAGCCCGGTTTTCAGCTACCTATATCCCAAGTTTCATCGCAATCGGTTCATTTATTTTAGCATGAAAGAGTAACAAAGTCACATACTTACATAAACATACAAACCTTCGCGTTTATAATTTTAGTAAGATTAGTCGGATTTTCACCTAGACTAGGTAATCATTTGAGTACTAAATCTCTTATTGAGAATAAAATTAAATAAAAAATAAATAAATTTTGTGACCAACACAGCGCCATCTAGCCCCATGGTAAGCTGCTAAGCTTGTGTTACGGTGACTAGACGACGGATATACTACTTTTATTTATTTTTCTTTTGTAAATACATACATATTATACATAGAAATACACCCAGACCAGATACAAATATTTATTTTTTAAGCATTAATATTTGCACCCAGCGGGAATCGAACCCGCAACCTTTTGCATTGCAGCCAAGCGTTCTCCCGACGCGCCACAGAGGTCGTCACCAGAGATGAGGTCGTCGTCAGAGAATCCACCAGAATAGCTCTCCGGCCGCGTCGGGGCGTACATTTCACAAGTCATTATTAGATATATTCATTGGGGCTCTTCGATCAATAGATAAAGGATTGTATAGAGTTACCGATGTTTGCAGAATGTACCATTGTAAGGTTTGATGGCCTGAAAATTAGTCTAGCTTTTGTAAGACTTGATTACTTACAGCTTTATTAGTAAACCCGCGACTTTGTATGCGTAGAAATACTGCATTGGCGAGTTTTTTTTCGCCAAGCATTCTTACTAATATTATAAATGCAAAAGTAACTCTGTTGTTTTGGTATGAAGATAGATAGCACCTTGGGGAAAGATATAGGCTACCTTTGATCCCGATCCCGAAATTACGGGGTGAAACCGCGTTACCTACGCGTTTTCAAGCCTAAAGCGGTAGAACCGATTTTGATGTTTTTTTTTGATATTGACAAAGATTTGTTAAAAGATATAGACCTCCTCACGGTATTCGGGATCGGGATCAAAGGTAGCCTTTGTTCTTCTCCAATCTGATAAGCAAATAGGAGTGCTTAATTTGGGGACTAGGCTTGTACTTTGGGTACCACATTGCGCTGTATGCAACATCCTTCATTTTATTATTTCGTCAAAAGGCGATCACGACACAAAATGCACAACGTCTACACAAACAGTAAAGTGCACTTTAAGGCTATACGTGGAATTGTTGATTCAAAAAGGTACGGCGACGCGCATAGATACATAGACATACAATAATATCCCGGAGGATTATTATTCTACGTTATCCATCACTATCTCTATGCAAATTTTCATCCAAATCGGTCTCAAAAAAAAAAGATAGGTGTGGCCCTGTCACTTAGGGTTTTGATAAATTTATATAAGCCTATTCTTTTTTTTATTTTTTTTAATTAAAATCGGTCAAGCCGTTTCGGAGGAGTATGAAAACTAACACTGTGGACGGCACTGGACGACCATTTAAGCCGAAAGAGGGTTGTTCTAGACGTCTAGGCGAACAACTTTTGTTGTACGACTTTTGGAAATTCGAACTTTTTTTTGACTTAAATGGTCGTCTTCAAAACACCCTGTGTAAGTCGAGACTACTTTAAGTAGGTGAATATACGTATCACAAATCGATCGGTCAGTCCGTGATGTCGAAATGAAGTGCTTCCGTTGAACCTTGACTGTAGTAATAACAATCAGACTAACTCCGATACACGGCACGATGTGTTCAGGGACCTCTAACTTTGTGGTTTATTTGTACTATTACTGTAGTTGGCCAATACATTGTGAGAGGGTTGATCTAGTCAGATGTTCATTTGTCAATTAGGTAGGCATAAAGCTTAATGTTAAAGTTTTAACCCTGTGTTTCCACAATTAGCCCTATGACTGGGCCTTTGTGTGTGACTTTAAGCCGAGGGTTTCCTCACGATGTTTTCTTTCACCGTAAGAGCGATGTTAACAGCGCACATTTTTTTTTTAAACAAAAATATATTGTTGAGTGACCGGGATTCGAAACCACGACCTTCGGAATGAAAACTCGAAATTCAGCTGTTTCGAAACGTAGGAAACAACAATTTATTTCCTGTACATTATTTTAAAAAATAATCTATTTTGTAAAGTCGTAATTAGTACCTAGGTATGTACTCGTACGTACATACATTGACTTAACAAGTTAACTGTTAATTTTATAATTTTACAAAAATACCAACAATTAGGTAAACAGTACAACCGTTTACAAAAAAATGATCATTTTTAATATACTATATTATTATTATTTACCAATTAAAAGTATAGGTACCGCATCAGATTAGGCTCGGTACATAGTACAATCATCTATCTGTCATCTGTCATGTTGCGCTCGCCTGGGCCTGCGCCTGCGCCTGCGGCTTGCCCAACGATGTCCTCCCCGCCTAGAGACGCGAGAGCTCGTCTCGATGCGCCCGCGCACACCGCCAGTACTACCCGCGAGTTCCGACCGCATCCCAGCGGCTAACCATCACCGGTACATTACAATACATTTATATTTAAATAGATTTTTTTAAATATATTTATTTATTTCTGTACTTCTAAATTTTGATGTTGTTTTAAATTTGAGTTGGATTTTTTGGTGTTTATTTTTTTTTTAGTTTTTGGATAGGATTCTGCTGCTGAAGGGTGAGGTGTATTGTTTTTGTATTAATTTTTGGTACACATTTTTATTGGATTTTTGTTAACTAACTTAAATAGTACATTTAAGTTTGCCTACGTTATTTCTAGAAAGTAATTTGTTTCTTAAGAACTAGTTAAAATCGTCTTCCTTTCTCTTGCAAAAACTATGCTTATTGCAATACGTGCGTTAATAACATCTTCCATTTTTGGAAGACAGTTAAAATGAACTAACGATTAAAACTTATAACACAGATCACGTTTAAGGTCCCTATTTTTATGGTTTTGTATAGTAAAAAACAACTCTTATCTGTACATAATAATATACAAAATTCAAAGTCATGACTGACTGACCAACTGACTGACTGAACTATATTCAACGCACAGCCTAAACTAAACCGTTGGCCACGAAGTTTGAAGCGTGTATTCTTTGTGATTTCTAGGTTTCCATTAAGAAAGGTATTTGAAATTTCCCGCAGGTTTGGGAATTACCTATGCTATTAAATCCACATATCACTCTGCCAGTAGTATTCTATAAAAGAAATACTTTGATACGATAGGATTGGTCACATAGTCTAACAAATACCAAAACACTGTAAATTGGGTAAAATATAACAAAAATCTTTGACCTATTTTTTATGGAAATTACAGTTTAACCCAGATACATCTACTAGTCTTTATAACGACACCGAAGGTCCCCTATATACCTGTATATATTATATATATACAGATTACAGGTATATGGGTATATGGGGGTATATATTATATATATACCTGTATGTATATAGACCTGCATATACCTGTATAAATCTAGGTATATGGGCTATAGACTGCAGTACATCTCACTGTATCTGGGATTAAATAATAGTCTAAATTATATAAAACATAAATGTTTCAGGTCAACCTCTTAACTCTAAGTAACATATTATGTATTTCGACCAAATAACCTTTTTTTATCAAAAGTCGGAAACTTAAATTGTTCGCCGAGACACCTAAAACAACCCCCTTTCGGTTCAAATTACCGCCCTTGAAACACACTGTATAACGACGTGTAGGTAAAGTGTACCTATTTACTTAGATGGAGGCGACTCTACGACCTCCGACATTTTATATAATAACCTCTATAATATAATTATCTCACAGAAAGACAAATATAAAACTAACAATAGTATTATGTTATATTGTGACTATTTCACATAGCTAGGTACCTAAATATTTTTTTAAATAATTCTTGCTAAAATCTGTCTAGATTTTGAAATCAACTATATTTTACTCTTTGGTAAGTCCCTATAAAAATAAATACACTTTTCTCAATTTTTTGAAACCATTTACGATAGTGAAATAGTTAAAATGCAATTTCAATATGTCTCTTATTGTATAAGTGAGTCCTGAGGTACTTGCGTTAGCGCAGATTGTGTGTTAAATTCAAAAAACCCCTTTCTTATCGGATGCCTAAAACACACTCAATTGTTTTACTATCTGTGGTTAAAAGACTGTGCGTTGAACATCAAAAACAATGTTTTTTTCTTAATTTAAAACCGCGTTCCCACCGAGACCGAAACGGAGTCATTAATGTGTCAGTTCAACATCCAGCGATAGTTTTTTATATCTCTAACGAGTCCGAAAGAATACGACTCTTTCGTACTCTTTCGCGCTATGAAAACAGCTCCGGGACTCCGCTCCGCTCGCAGTGGAAGCCCGGTTAAAGACTAGTTTCCACAATATAGAGAATTTGTTCTACATTCAAAACTATTTAGTTTTTTTATTCGTAAATCAATAATGAAGAAAATTTAAAATAATTTAAACTAACAATAGGTAGTTACATTGCCAAACAAAACAAATTATTAAGAATACTCAAATAAATTAAAAAAAAAAAACATCTTTTCAAAAAATTGAGACTCTTTCGCGCTATGAAAACAGCCCCGGGACTCCGCTCCGCTCGCAGTGGAAGCCCGGTTAAAGACTAGTTTCCACAATATAGAGAATTTGTTCTACTTTCAAAACTATTTAGTTTTTTTATTCGTAAATCAATAATGAAGAAAATTTAAAATAATTTAAACTAACAATAGGTAGTACATTGCCAAACAAAACAAATTATTAAGAATACTCAAATAAATTAAAAAAAACATCTTTTCAAAAAATTGAGACCCCACAATGTTCTCTCACCCACAAACTCTTAAACTTGATCCCAAAAACCCGTGAATGGCTTAACCCAAACAATCTAAGCTTGCATTGTCCAAGTGATTAAATAAAAAAACTTGCTAATTACGCCGTGTGTTTGCGTAACTCTTTATCCGTGGGATAGACGCCTATCTCTTGTTTTTGCGTTCTCATTATGTATCGGTTATACAATAGGAAGTGTGCCGTTTGACATTTAATCTGTTGATTCAGTGGATTATTGGAATCATTGATCGCTTTTAGATTCATAGAAACATTCCTGATTGTACCATATTAATAAATTAAAAACAACAAACATAAACTTGTTAAACTTAAATAATAGAGCAAGAGTCATCTTATCGCTTACTTAGAATTACTTAACTTTTTATATGCTTATGTTGGAAAATTAGCAGATATTCCTTAATATGGGCAAAACTTGGGTAATAATTTATCACCTTACCTATTTGTCCGGCAATGAGAACCGAGGGTTGTCATTTTTATTACATTTAACATCCTTTTTGTCCAGTTGAAAATTTCCAACTCCAACAACCAAAAAGAAAATTATAGTAAATCATAATATATCTAAGATATGTTCTGAAAAATTATAGACTCTATATTCCTACCTAAATTAAACTTCAAACTTTAAACAAATAAAATTTACTTTAAAGCCTTTCTGGCAATGCAATACTCGAACGACGAAGGTAACAACCAGCCCTTTGGTTAGCAGAATTCTTCGCCTTACTTCAAAACTTTAGAAGTACACAAAAACAAATATATTTATTACTGACAAATACTGAAACGTCACTACACATTTGAGAGCTAGATAATCGAGCAGCATCTAAATCTATCAGTACGCGACTTTTCGAGTTTAGGAGCTTGTTTAAGTAGCCCTCAAATTTTGAGTAATGTTACTGTATTTGGCCAAGTATTAAAATCATCTAGTTTAGAGGTATTTTTCCTTTGACAAGTGACATAACTAGCAAGAGCCAGATAATTGTGTTAACTTTTCTGTGAGAAGGCTGATCTAGGTAAGTGATAATATTAATTGTTATATTCATTATAATGTGTTTTTTTATAAGGATGAATTTAGACTGAAGACTTTTTGATACCCTGACACTACACTAAAGTAGTCTCGATTCGGAGATTGCTTCTCAAAATGCAGTAAATTTTTCACATTCGCTTTTTTCGAAAAAATACACTAAAACTGATATAAAAAAAAACGACTTCAATAACAATGATTTGTTTTTCGTTGAAAAATGTAGTTCTTTGGAAAAATAATTTATAAACAGATTATTTTACGTAAAACTTCACACTTCAGAGGTTTTTTACGTATTTAGTTATTTTTCACTGTTATTGAAGTCGGTTTTGGCCAACCAAATTTTAGCAATATTGCATCGACTGACTAAAAGATTGTCAGTCTGAATCCTACCTAAATACGACCTAGTTATAAGGCGTTTAATATTCGCAACAATGTTTAGACATTGAAATATATTTCATTGAAACGTATGAGTCGAAATTTTTGTCAATTTTCATATGGGAAATAATTTTAAACATTCGTTCTCAAGATCTATTATTGTTCGACTTAGTCAAAATCAAAAGGTTTTGTTTCGTACGAAATTTAGGAGTGCTTTTGTAATTTGGAACATTATCATTATTCTAATTGGAATTTCAGCGCTGTTTTGAAAACGTGCTCATTTTGAACCATTATATATATTATGTACCGCGATATCCAGCGGGAATATCGGCATTTCAGTAGACTTTGCGCGAAGGAGTAACAAACAAAATCTAACTTACTTACATACAATTGTTTACAATTATAACATTAGTAGGAAATTTTATTGTCTTATCTTCAAATTATAATTTTAAAATATTTGTAAATACTTATATAAATATGTAAAACACGATCGCAAAAACCCATGACCCAACCCATTAAACTCCCATGAGTTCCTCATCCACAAGAAAGAATTCCATTCTTATAGAATCCACAAATCATAACTACTTTAAAAGACGATTCAAAGCAATAATGTATATACCTACAGCGTATTCCTAAGATGACCATTTAAGCCGAAAGGGGGTTGTTCGAGATGTCAAGTCGAACAACTTTCGATCTACAACTTTAAAAATATCCTACTGTTTTATCGAAATTTTTGAGTTAATATTTCATTGAAAAAAAAAGCTGTTTTTGAAAATAAAAATAGTTAAAGTTTTCATTGTAGTTGTCCTAACTGAATGAAAGTACAAAAGAAAGTTCAAGACCTCTGATTTTCAAGTAAACTTTAAACTTAAAATTTTCTAAAACTACTTCGAATTTACAAAAGTTGTAGAACAAAAGTTGTTCGCCTAGACGTCTAGAACAACACACTTTCGGCTAAAATGATCATCCTCGGAATACGCTGTATATACGTAAAATACATTTTCTTAGTAAACAATAACAATTAAAATAATTTTATGTTTGTACCGATACCTAATGCATTTTTTAACATAAATACACTTTCGACAAACAAAAAGCCTAAATTTCTAGGAAGTCGGTCAAAAATACCGGATGGATAACATCTTTTCAAAACGTATAAAAATCATATAAAAATGACATTTAGGAAGGCAATTTACTCAACAACGCGTAACAAAATGTCTTCTATTGCCGTTTTATGACGTCGTATCAGACACTGTGACATAACAAACATACAGACCTACAGTTCTAATTGCTTCGTTACTACCGACCGCTACTGTTATTGAATATATGTGTTACAATGACTTACTATTACTTTTAACGGCGGGTTTGTTCACCGGTAGTCAAAGACAAAGTAACAGCTGAAAGTGAGCTAAAAGCTTTTATTATTTTAGATAATCATTAGGATTTATGCTGTGATATAACAGCTAAAGTAACATATTTTTCTATATATTTCAAAATGAATCCCTATTTCCCTAAATCAGGAGGAGATTTTTATGAAAGAAAAACATCGATATTCCCATTCCGCGCAGCTAGTTTAATTATGATTCCCAAATTATTTTTTTATATGTAACTTCAACTTTCACTATCAGTCGAAGCAATCAGCTGTAAGTATCCTTTTAAACGCCAAGTTTCTTCACTAATAATATCTATACTTTGTGAAAATTCTGAAATTTGTCATAATTTTTTAATTTTTTTTGGAAAGGAAACTTTGTTTGAATATGTCACTGAGCCTAGATTTTTGACCGAACGAGCGAAGCGAGTGAGGTCCAGTGTAGACGGGCCTGGCGCTTGTATCTTTGTTCGACGATAACTTGAGTATCGTAGCTTCAATCTTGATGAATTTTGGTATGCGCGTAGTTTAGGTCAATATAATTTATGAGTTCGAAGATGAGCCGGATCGGTAGGGGGGTTGGGGAGATAGGGGGTCGTGAGGTCTCAGTTCGGGGCGCACTCCTAGTTACTTACAGTCTAAAAACGCGTTGTAAGTTTGCAGTTTCAATAATTTAGCGTTCGTCTCCTATATTACTACACGGTAAGTGTCAGGGTGGTATAAGCTGTAGCACGTTTAACCTACCAGCTCCACGTCGACACTTTAAACTGCAAGAAACTAGTAACGCTAGTAAGTGCAACGACCGTGAAACGTACGGAGCGCGTTGATGTCTTTTACACGAGAGGCGACGATGCGACGAACTCTGTGTTATTTAATACTGCAATTATTTGCATAGTTGGATACACGAACACTATGATGTTTGTAGAAATGTAATCAATTTTGTTTCTTTACAAGTAAGCTGAATTCGCGAATACTTACAGATGTGTATTCCCGTGATTTATTTTTGTATATTGCAATACTCAAAAAAATAACGTCGCGAGAAACAGATTAGGTAAACTGTGCCTTATTGCCCACAAAACAACCTTACAAAAATAATAGTTATCCTGTACGCATGCAAAGCGGATAGATAGTATAAATATGCGTACAGCAAAAATAAATAGATGTTTTGAAAATGCTGTTCAGGCAATATTTTAGAAATAGATGTCAATAATTGGTCGCCTTTAGACGTGTAGAATTACCCCTTTTCGGTTTAGATTACCCTCGCCGAAACACATTGTAATTACTCAATCAGGTAAACAACCAAACTCCTGTATTCTTAATATAGCTCAAAATCGGAAGTCTTGCGTAAACAAAATAAAAACAAAGATCAAGTCACAAAAACAAAGTAGATTAACATCAAAATACAGGATCTGCAAGTAATTGTGCGCATTCGCACGTTCCGAAGCGAAGGACGCTCGATTGGTGAAATGTCACAATTTATGTAAAACTTCCTGACTTAAATAAACTTACATTTTGTAGGAAGCTAATTTAATTACCTTGTGGTTATGTTCTATATAGATATCTACTAGCTGCGCCCTGCGCTTTTACCCTCAATTATCCTGATCCAGTGGGAATGACGGAAGTCTAGGGTCAATTTTTTTAAATATATTTGTAACTTAAAATTTTAATTATAGTGTCAAATATTAGCCAATCTCCGTACATCTCAAAGGTTCCATCTAACTTCATACAAATTAATCAAAATCGGTTCAGCGATTTGGACGTGAAATCGTTAAAGACAGACGAAGTTACTTTCGCATTTATAATATTACTCGTAACAGGATACATACTATACAATTCAAAGTCCTGACTGACTGACTGACTGCACTCAACTCACAGCCCACACCGCTGCTCCTAGAGACATGCATTTTGTTGAGTGTGTTCTGGTGATGTAAAGAGTACGAAAGGGATTATGGAAAGTCATACAGGATCGGGACTTATATACGGGAGTTAAACCGCGGGACACCGATAGTCCCACTGATATTATAAATGCGTTAAATAACTATGCATCGTTTATCGTTTACTATCACATGAAGTTTCAAAGTTGACAGACAGAGACAAACGTCACATAACTCAGTCATGTGTAAATAATATTTTATAAGTAAGGGAGTAAATGTTTGTTTCGATGTTTGAAATCTACTTAAACGATTACAATAAAACTTGGTATGCAGGTGGAGATCTGAGATCTAATCAATACCTAACGTAGGCTATATACTTTTCATCCCGATATTCTTATGGAATATAACGCGAGTGAAACCAAGGGGCACTGTTAATAAGTTATACAAAATCAACCTATCGTCTTCAATCTTCACCAGCTGTCAATTAGAAGCAAGTATGTTCATACTAAGTTCATTCACCGAACAATAGGTACACCTTCATACAACTTTACTATTTCAACTAAGTTGGATGAAGAACTTGCATAACTTAATTATGTCTACAAAAAGGTCACTTAACATGATACATCTAAGTTAAATAAATGACTTAGATAGTGGTGTTGTGTAATGAATGTAATGCTGAAGTAAGATGTTTGTGTGTAGGGACTGAGAATGGGTTGAAACCACGTCGAAACTCTTTCTACTATATAGGGCCTTATGCCCGCTTTCCACAGTTAGCGGAACGGTCCCTTTACGGACTCCGGCATACTCGTAACGATTTCATTTCATTTAAATTATAAATCCGAAAATTTGTTTGTATTATATTTGTATGTTCGATGGAACGGTCGGTTTACGGTCGAACTGTTCGAGGGATTTGGATGAAAATTTGCATGGAGATAGTTTAAATTATGAAGAGTGACATCATTCTGATCCTGATAATCTAGCGTGATCAGCATTTGCGAAGTAAAACTCCGAAGTGCAGTGAGGTAAGAAATACTGACGATAATTCTACTTTACATCTCATTTAACAAAATTGGTAGATTATCTACCTATTTCAGAAAAAAATGTTGTATATGTTGTTACGAGTATAGCGGCAACAAATATACATACTCTGTGAGAATTTCAACTGTCTAGCTATCACGGTTCATGAGACTGGTGCCAGAGAGTCAGAAAGACAGATGGACAGTGGAGTCTTAGAAAAAGGTAACTCTTTGGCCATAAAACCCTTAATACGGGATATTCAATATTGAGCTATGTAGAATAGCAAGCTAAAATATGGTAAACATTCAATTTGTTGAAAAACATTATAGGTATTTTTCTTTGTTTTTTTATTACAAAAATATCTGAACTATTTTGTCTATAGTATTGCGACTCAGTAGAAACCGCAGGGCGCTGATAGTTTTGTAATAATTTAATATACATAATATTCCACACCATTGTGTGTGTAGTAGCGACCTCTCATGGAAATTACCGTGTTAAAGTTAATGTATGAGTTGTATGGCTCATGAACGCGGCTCTAGGAAATGTATGAGATTTAAACAAATCTACTCCTAGCTGTGTCTCGTGGTTTTACTGGTGCAAGTCCCAATTACATAGGACTTTGACGGCCTTTGGTGGTGCGTCGGCCGAACGTCCGACTGCAATGCAGAAGGTTGCGGAATATTTGTATCTGATCTGGAGCCTTATTTTTGAATCGCTCGTCGCACTTCAGGCCATTAAAATAATTCGATAGCTAATGATTTTCGTTCGATCTCAGACTCATGATGCGAGTGGTTGATACCACTCGTTGCGGTTTTGCGATGTACATAGAAAAAAAATAAGAAATCGAACGAAAATCAGTTGGAAATCGAGGTATTCAAATCGCTCGAAATGACGCATTTGGTTCAAAAATAGAGCCCCTGGGCGTTTTCTATATACCCTATTAAATGTATGTATTTATAAAAAAGTATAAGGAATATATAGTAAATCCATTATCTAGTACTCATAGTACAAGCCTAGTGCTTAGTTTGGGCCTAGATTGCGTTGTGTCTAATGCTGTGAAATATTTATTTATTTAATTTATTATTTTTCAAAAACATCAAACGGGTCTTAAGGTTCATAAGGATGTTTAAAAACAAAACTTCATTTATTATGTAGCTATGAACCTGTATGAAATTGTATAGGTCGTACATGTATGCGACTGTATGGGCTGTACCATAGAGTTCATTATGTAGGTTATTAAATAGGTACCTACCATAGAGGAAATTGATTTCGAAAGTGAATTTCGTTTCTTTTAGTTCACTATCATTATCTTGTTATACTCGTCGAAGATTTGAGAAGGTATTATAGTTATTATGTTAATTGTAGACGAAAAAAAATTGGTGCAATATGCTCTGTGCCGTCGCCATGTATAGATATTTGAAGGTCATACATACTGTGGTACAATCATAATATTTTTGCGGGACGTCCCACACTACGCAATCTAGCCCGAAACTAAGCAACTAGGCTTGTACTACGGGTACTAGACGGAAATACTACTTTACAATAAGTACTTCAAAAACATGCTTAAGTTTCGCATTGACGTAGTATAGTCAGCAGCTAAAGTCGATCACCATATTCAGGTTTAAAATGCGCTCTATGAACTACATTATGATTGCGGGGTACCAAAACCATGGGTGAAAACAAAACAGACATACTGAAAATGTCTCTCTCTATCTTTTCTTTTTATTTATTTATTTATTGCTTTCATGAGTCATTATTACAGGTGACATTAATCTTTACAGTACATACATGATACCCATTGGGTGCAGCATAGGTCGTGTATCGTAATAAAGCTACTTATTTAAAATTTATCTAAAACACAATTCATAAAAATACATTAATATTAAAATCATTTGTAAGTACATGTCAAACTTAACAAAACAAAATTTATTTCTACAATGTCTTTTTTGACACTTTATAAGTATGATGTTCCTACCGCTATTTTGAAAATCTCAATACTGACCACAAAAACAACAGTTTTATTTAATTGAAGAACCAAAAACATAAGTAAATAGAATTACTTGTACCATTATCTATACTTACAATTTTTAATAAAATCACTTGACTTTCCATTTCACCAAACATCGCGTGTCTTCTTCAAGATAAACAAACACACAAACAGTATGAAACATTCTGCTCGTGAGTCGAGTACTGACGCGTGATTCGTGTTACACAATTAATATGATTACTTAATGTTATGATCAATCGTAAAGTAAATATGTCGTTAGATATTACAAAAAATACTTAAGTACTTAGGTATTTTAACTAGATGTGTTCTGCGGTTACACCCGTGTGCATATAAGTTTCGTTTCTTTATTTAAGAGAAAGGGAAAGCTACTCGTTCTTCACCCAAACAAGGGTGTTTGACGCCAAAGAGGTCGTCAAACACCCTTTGACGACCTCTGTGGCGCGTCGGGCGAACGCTTGGCTGCAATACAGAAGGTAGCGGGTTCGATTCCCGCTGGGTGCAAATATTTATGCTTAAAAATAAATATTTGTATCTGGTCTGGGCGTATTTCTATGTATAATATGTATGTATTTACAAAAGAAAAATAAATATAAGTAGTATATCCGTTGTCTAGTCACCGTAACACAAGCTTAGCAGCTTACCACGGGGCTAGATGGCGTTGTGTGTTCTTACATAATTTAAAAAAAAAAAAAAAAACGTTTAGAGTCGACTGATTCCTCTCTGGATAAAGATTTTAGAGCAAAAAAAAGTGTGTGTGTCAGCTCCGACGCACGACTGGAGTTTACTCCTTAAGTACGAGTATCTAACCATACGCAAAAATAGTTTATTCAACTGAAAAAAAGATTAATATCATATGAAAGGGTAAATTCACAAATTAATGAAAAAAAATTATAAAAACATTATTATAATCAAGAAATATTGTTGATTTTTCAGATATTATCGAATTATTGACTTGAATTATTAATATTTAAAAATTATTTATAAAATAAATCATAGTAACTTGGAGGAATTTATAGACATCGAAAAAAATAATTTTTGGTTAGGTTAGAAATTGTCTATTTTACGTGGATGCGCTTGATAATTCATATTGGATAAAATATCAAATTTTATGTGTTGTTCTCAAATATATATTTATATGAACTACATCGATAATTATTGAATATTTAATAAATACAAATCGCACATGCCCATGCATATAATACATAAATTATAACGTACCTTGCACCCACGTGTTCGTCAGATGTTCCGGCAATATTATCTACACCCCTTTCTGCCATAATTATTTCAAAATACTTTTAGTTCGCTTTAGCCAGTATAATGATAAAAATTATAACTTCACAATAACAATATTAATTATTGATATTTATAACAAAAATAGCAATATAAATACATCGACACTGATAGAAAAAACAAACAAGCCCAATAACATATAGTATATAGGTATAGTCGCCTATACAGCATACCATATGTACGTCTTAATACACTCACAGCCAAATTAGAAAGTTGCGCACTAAAGGTGCGCAACAAAAACGTGACACGATTTTCGTTACTTGTTAGTAGGTTTTACCCCTCGGATTTTTCTCATACCGGGCGCCTTATATATGAAAATCGATTCTTAAGGAGTAAACTCCAATTATGTTTATGAAGGAAAATCTACATCTGCCATGCTCGTATGTTATAACTTATGACCATCATCATCATCAGCATGTTGCAGTCCACTGCTGGACTCTCCAATTGCACGCCACCTAGATCTATTTTCGGCTTCTTGCATCCAGTTTGTGCCAGCCGTCTTGCGCAAATCGTCACTCTAACGTGCCTGAGGACGTACCGTCCTACCCCAAAGGCCAAAACATTATATTTGACTTTTATTTTCGTTTTACAATGATAGTATTCCAATTCAAACTAGAAAAGAAATAAAATTTAGAAAAATAAAATGAAAACATAGGACATGGTCATGGCTGATATAGATAGATAGATTTGATCAATCACAAAAATATTACAAAAACAACACATGTAAAAATAACATTTAAAAGTAAATAAATGTTGAACAAATAGGCGGCCTTATCGCTTAAAGCGATTTCTTTCAGGCCACCTTATTGGCATGACCTTATTGATTTGGGTTTTATGGCATAAACATATTTGCTCTAATGTCTCCATCGAGTATAGATTATTCTTTGTTAGAAATTCTGCGTAGATGACCAATTACGCAATACGCAGGTTTACCAACAAATATACAAACTGATGTTATTTAAAATCGATTAGTGTAATACTTAGATAGGTACGTATTTATTCACGTCGAAGATGTTTCTTTGTACTTTTATCGAGTATTCAGTGGTGTAACATGGAAATGTGTGGTTGCATATTTCGGTGACCGATTCACCGCAAAACCACAGTTTACCTAGTAGTAGATCCTTTGACAATTCTTACAGTTGCCCAACTTGCGTTTCCCAAATTGGTTTCTCGGTACCGGTCACATAAGTTGTAGAATAGGTCAAAAAAAGTGTAGGAAATGTAGGAAATTTGACAAGTCATGTCACAGCCCGTTTGCAGAAAACCGATAAGTTTCCGTATTATTATATGAAATATATTTCCAAAAAATATTTCCTTGCTAAAAATATTTCTAAATTATACTGTTTCTGCTTTAACAACTTTTCATGCTAGTGAAAGCAAAACTTCGCACATCAAACCAATTTTATTAAATAACACGTCAGTTTATGAACTTTTAGCAATAAATGCATAAATGCTGACCGATTTGAACTCTTGTAAATTGATCATGGACTTTCAATTTCTTTGATTGACTTCAAAGAAGCCCGAATTATGGCTTCTTTTGTTTTTAAATCGATTAGCCTTATAGATGTTTCGTTTATGAATTACGTCTTAAACAAAATTAAACTTTCATTTCTCTTTCTATACTAATATAATAAAGATAGTAACAATGGTAGTATGTACACCTACCTATCGGTGGATTTATTTTGGGAGTAATCTCCAAAACCACCGGAACGATATAATTTGAAATTTAATATGAAGATACATTACATATTTGAGAGTAACATGGGCGTTTTTAACGTTTTATCTCGATATTTGACGGGATCAGGACTTGCGCGAGCGGAACCGTGGGATGCAGCAAGTATTTAATACCTTAAAGCTTTATAAGCTTTTATCGTCATTTTTGTTAAGACTTTGACTACCGTGAGAAAAAGATGCGCATACATAATTGACGGAACGGATTCAAATGAAAATCAAAATTTATTATTTTTTTCTGTTATATTTAGGAGTACCTATTCGTTCTCCATACAAACTTAGTGGACTGTTTCATCCCTGGATAAAGACATAACAGCTTTTGTTTTAATGTCTTTATCATGTTTTATATATTCATATATTTCTGTAACTATTTTTTTTATTTTAAATCGCGTTAGGTATATTCTATAGGATCTGTAAAGATCTCAAAACGTAGGGCTAAAAATAAAAGAAGCATGAAGCAACGCGATTAAGCACAGTAACATTTTACCGGGTCTTAATTGCGTGTTATTATTTATTTTCTTACCTCGACGTTTCGATTATGTTACAATGATCTTGGTCGCGAGGGGACAGAGAGAAACCCAGTAAAATGTAACTATGTTAACAAATTTGAATTTAAAAAGTTCAACGCGATTAAAACTGGAAAATTAGTTTAATTCCAATAAAACACCGCAAAAACAGAAGGTTAATACATATATTTCTGTTTAAAATATAATATTTAACCAAATATATACCTACATATCTCTCATAACTATGCCGTTATGTCATACATAATCATAAACATTACTGTCTAATGTCTAAATATCCCGGGAAGAAACAATCGACATAATCGTTTGTTCAAGATGCGCTGTTGACGGAGAGTATTCTGAGATTGAGTGTAGCTGTATAGTGTAAAGGTGGCTTAACAACCCACCATACATTACGAAAATTGACACGTTGCGTTGTCAATTAAACGGCTCAGTAATTACGCGGATTGTCTAAAAAATAATTATACAAACAATGACCTTTACTATTCACACAATAAAGAATACTATTGCATGTCGCAAGGTAATTTTCTTTGACATTTTTCGATTGCTCTAAGTTCGCGGATTCAGCAAATTGTTTGAGACTCTGGTAAGTTTTGTAAGACAATTTTAATGAACGGTCATTTGGTAACGTCTCCTCTATGTTTGTGAGTCGAGTTATTTCGTGTTGCGAATCGAGATGTGTTATTATTTCGATGTCATTATAGATTAAAATCAGGGGCCGCTTTGTGGACAAAAAGCTTTGTGGCTTCGCATTGTAGATCAGAGGAGACGGGATCGTTTCTTGGGACCTTGGGCAAATAGTGTAAATATTGAAACTGGTGTCAATAAATAAGAAATGATTACCAAATTATCTTTAAAATAATCCTTGTTAATATAGCGAATTGTTTTATATATAAATTAGCTATTGTTTTAACTACCAAATCACGTCTTACAATCAGTATATTTTGTGTTAAATATTTGGAAAAATATCTCTGAAAACTATGAAATGAATTTAATGGAAATATATCTCGTAGGATCCCGGTGATGATGTGGTATGCAAATATTATATTACTCTCTTTTGTTTTGTTTTATTATTACAATAAACTATCGATACAGAGTCCCTGTTTTCGTTTCAATATAACCAAGTAGTCTACTGAAGAGGTGGTGCAATATAGAAGGATTTTGTATAAGTGTCCAAATAACACACAAAAACGTGTATATATCACTGAGTTTTTTTCTTCAAACTTCGACTTTTGCACATTTGAAAATTATCTATGATTCGGGTGTAACAACTAGAAATGCAATCCTTACTTATATTATAAATTTGAAAGTTCGTTCGTTAGTGTGTTTCACGGTCAAACGGTTCGACCGATTTGGATGAAAAGCATAGGGATATTTTAAGTGATGGAGAGTAACATAGGATAGTTTAAATCCCGATAATCTTGCGGGATCGGGAATTACGCGGGTGACACCGCTGGGTGGAATATAATATCTTTAAGGACCCATCTCTCTCCACAGTCATTTGACCTCGGTCATAGCGATCCGATGTAGCACCCAAGGCCGTTTACGTAATGTAGCGTCCAATTTGAACGTTCCATCGTTCCATCCACATCGTAAGCTGTTTAAAGCGTCCGTCGGCCGTCGCGCGGCGCCCGGCCTAAGTTCAAAGTTAACAAATTGACTCTAGAAGGGCTTGATACCTACGTGAGAACATTTCGACAACTTTGTTCATTAGGTACATGTTCTATGGACTGAAAGTATCACTATACATTAATAGTGATACTTGATATATTGGCTTGCCTATCACTTATAACGGTTTCTCGTTTAAGGGTACCTATATAAGACCTAAATCAAATTCTCTGTCGGGTTCATCGAAAATTGTTGTGTTTAAAGTGTTTTCACGTATCGAAGTAACTCAAGCTATCATACCTAGTGTTGGGACCTTTTATTATCCGTTATAGGAAGTTTCTCTCTTAAAAAGTTTTAATGTAAAGCTCAGCTAGGCCTTGCGTTGCGATATCAATGATATCATCCGTGTAAAACGCGATCCTTTTTCTATCAGAATGCAATAGAAATAATTTGTTATTTTTACAATTACCACCTGTCACAACCACACCAGATTTATATCCCTACTAACTGCGCCCCTCGTTTTCACCCGCGTAAGTCCCGTTCCCGTGTAAATATCAGGATAAAAAGGAGAAAATGTGTTTTCCTCAGTATTCAGCTACCTATATTCTAAGTATCATCGCAATCGGTTCAGTAGCTTTTGCGTGAAAGAGTAACAAAGTCACATACATACATACATACAAACTTTCATGTTTATAATATTAGTAAAAAGTAAGATAAGATTTTTGTACTTTATTATTTGTTTTGTAAGTAATATATCGACGCAGAACCCAAACTGCTGGTCCTAGAGACATAAAATTGGTAGAGTGTGTTTCTTGAGGTGTGCATGTATCCACTAAAGAAGGATTTTGCGAAATACCCACGGGATCGGGAGTTAAGCGAGTGAAACCGCCGGATTCTGCTAGTCATCCATATATCACTTCGGAACTTATCTAAGAAAATAAATTAACTATCAACTGATATTTCTTTTTGTTTTTATTGCTCAAGGCATTTTAAACTTTGAAATATTTTTAGCAAGGAAATATATTTCCAAAAAATCCCCATGACAGGATTCGAACCTGCGTCCTTTCGCTAACCAGGCGACTGCTCTAACCACTGAGCTACACAGGAATCACGTGACATGTTATATTTTTTCGGCCATATCTCTCCTTGCCAATTGTTTACCAACTAGCGAAAGGACGCAGGTTCGAATCCTGTCATGGGGATTTTTTGGAAATATATTTCCTTGCTAAAAATATTTCTAAACTATCAACCGGTTAAACTTAAAAAAAAATATTAAAATAAAGCTTGCTGTAAACACTACAGTTTGTCATTTGTCACAGTGAGTGGGCGCTTCACTCGATCCAAGGTCTTAGAGGTTCCCATACGACGTATCATGAAATGTTCTGTTGATCGCAAGCTGTTATTATCAAAATGGCGTGCGAAATGTGATCACTTTTACCTTATTCAAGGTTCGTGTTATAAAACTTCCT
This sequence comes from Idaea dimidiata, assembly GCA_949358125.1. Classification (NCBI taxonomy): domain Eukaryota; kingdom Metazoa; phylum Arthropoda; class Insecta; order Lepidoptera; family Geometridae; genus Idaea; species Idaea dimidiata. Next base: position 435,397 of record OX442329.1, read on the forward strand.
TATAAAGATAAGTTTAGTTCATTATTTTTGATTGGTTGAAAAACATAGATTTTTGATGTTTGAAATTTATTCAGCCTAAGATCCCGTCGCCTTTTAAGATTTGGTGAAATGCAAACCGATCCTGTGTAAAAAAAATATCATCAAATATCAAATACCTTCTCGATTTAGCGAATCATTGGCCTTAAAACAAGTGATATTTACAATCGAAATGTCAATAATTGTAACATTTAGTTACTAATTGCGATAAGTAACAGTATATAGCCATGAAAGGAGGTACTTTGGCTAATTTATTGACGAATAAAGTTGTATTAGTTAGCCAAGGTTTTATTAGATTAAATGTAGCATTTGTAATTAATTAAAGACTAGCTGTGTCCCGCAGTTTCCTGTATAAGTCCCGATCGGGATAGAAAGTCCTTATTAAAGCTTTCCTTTCCTTATTTCCTTTTCCATCTTTCTCTATACCGAAATTCATCGAAATCGGTTTTAGCTGTTTAGGCGTGAAAACGTAACAGACAGAGAGACAAACAGACAAACATGATTATGATAATATTAAAGAAACATTTATTATCTTGTCTATTTTGTGAAGAGTAGCTGTGTCCCGCAGTTTTACCCCGCGTAAATCCAGATCCTGTGGGTTTTTGGAAAAATCTTATCTTGATGGACACCAAAGAACATACCTTCGAGTACACTTAAAATATATGTTTTGAGGAGCGGCGGTTTATAGTGTGCGTTGATCTAAAGTTGAAATTTGTTAATCGGGAAGGATTTTGAAGTTTATAATTATGAACCGACTACTGTTCTAGTTTTTTTTCCTGTAATTGCTAATTTAAAGGCAACCTAGCCAGTTTCCGTAAAAACTTTTAAAATCTATAGGAAAAAATACATTTACAAAATTGCAGCAGCTGCGAGGATCGAACACTTGCATCATCCGCTAACCAGACAATTAGTTCCCACATTTATAACTTTCGGGACTCTATTTTTCCTTAAAAAAATATTCATAAATATTTAGCTCTAGCTTACGCACTTTAAATTAATGAAAAATTACATTAAAATAGTCACAAACAGTGTAAAATCTAGGTCCGACTTAATTAAAGACTTTGAGTAATATTTCCCAGGAGTTTTAAAGTTAAACTGTGCAATTACGAGACGAGATGAGATAATTGTGCGCAAATTTGCGCGTAATTGTGTAAATTGTACACATGTGGCTTCGGGTCGAAGGTAGCATAGTCGTCGTTAGACTAATGGGTGCTAGTTTTGATAAACGATGTTTAAGGGAGCTATTAGGCCTGGTATTAGATAATGTTTACGCCTAGTCTTCACCCGACTTTCGAAGGAGGGTTATTTTTTTAGTGCCCGCAAGTATATGGGTGGGTATTATGTATTAGGGGTTAAAGTATGAAATTGCCGATTTGTACTGAAAATCTTAATTGTTTATTTTTTAATTTTTTAACAAATTTATTTAATCAAAATAGTTGCCATTATTATCTATACATTGCTGCCATCTAATGGGAAGGTTATTAATGCCTTTGCGATAGAACTCCGACGATCTAGACTGCACAAACTGTGTGAAAGCATTTTGTACTGCCTCCTGGGAAGAAAACTTCTTGTCACGTAGATAATTGTCCAAATCACGAAAAAAATGGTAGTCCGTTGGAGCAAGGTCTGGTGAATACGGAGGATGACGAATGGTTTCTAAGTGCAGTTCCTGAAGGGTCAAAATGGTTTCTCGTGCTGTGTGAGGTCTCGCGTTGTCGTGGAGCAATAATGGTAAAGATCGATTCATGAGTCGGGGCTGTTTTACTGCTAGTTTTGTCAACATGGTTCGGAATGCGGCACAATAGACATCTGCCGTAATTGCTTGACCAGATCGAAGAAAACTATAGTGAATAACACCATGCTGAGACCACCAAACAGTTACCATTACCTTTTTATTGGTAAGTTTTGCTTTAGGACACTGTTGTGGCATTTGACCTGGGGTCAGCCATTGCATTTTTCTTTTCCGGTTATCATAAAGAATCCACTTTTCATCACATGTTACAATTCGATCCAATATTCCTTCATTTCTGTACCGGTTCAACAAGGAAACACAAGTTTCAACACGCGTTTCTTTCTGCAGATCAGTCAAATCATGAGGCACCCATTTTTCGTATTTTTTTATTTTATTGATTTGACGCAAGTGAGTCAATAAAGTGGGTAAGGTAACGTTAAACCATGCCGCTAATTCCTGGGTAGTTTGACTAGGATCGGCTTCCACTATCTCTCTTAATTCATCGTTATTCACCTGTGTGGGCGGTCTTCCTCGTGGCTCGTTCTTTAAGTCGAAATTTCCATCACGAAAGCGTTTAAACCAAAATCGCACGGTGCGTTCATTAGTAGACCCCTCTCCAAACCAAGCATTGATATTGCGGGCTGTTTCTGCCGCGTTAGTTTCGCGTCGGAACTCGTATTCAAAAATCACTCGAATTTTCGCAGTATCTATCTTTCTTGTCTAAATTGAATAACAAAAACAATTGAAAGTCGATATTCAAATGTTTCACATTTTTTAAAAAAAGAACATCACAGAAACCATTTGAAAAAAGTTTCATTCGAAAACCTCAAACCATGAAGATTCTATGTCAATTCAAAGAACCTATTGCAATAAAACGGCAATTTCATACTTTAACCCCTATTATATAGCCAATTTATGGTTGTCATGTCTGTAGCCTGAACGGTGCGTCGGATCCTAGCATTTCAGGCTTAGGTGTCATTAGATACCTAATGACAACACAAGTGTCTTTTGTAAGAAAATTAATATTTCTTAATCTTATCTTACTAATATTATAAACGTGAACTTTTGTTTGTATGTATGTATGTCTGTGAGTTTGTTACTCAATTACGCAACAACTACTAAACCGATTGCGATGAAACATGGAATATAGTAAGCTGGAAACCTGGAATAACACATAGGCTACTTTTATCCCGATAATCCCGCGGGAACGGGACTTACGCGGGTGAAACCGCAAGGTTCATTTAAAGGTAAATTGTACACATATTAATTTTACACATGAAAACACAACCGGCATCCGGCAAGGGATAAAAAAGAGGTTTTTCATTTTACCTTCGTTGTATAGAGAAATTGGCACCCAATATACTACATCCCGTCTACCCGTCATATACTACATTTAATTTTAAAGATACTTTTACTTCCTTTTAATTAAGACATTAATAATATCTCGTTTCACCTCCTTCTTCTATAGATGAGCGTGTTATATCTTAGACTTACCGTCAGGAGATAAAGTGATCTAACGCTCATCTATCGTGTGATAAAAAGGTTACGTTAGTAACTTATTGTACGTACCTATATTGAGGGCACAGAGTTTGGGGATGATCTCCAAATACACTAGACCGATTTTGATGAAAAAAAAATCATAATTTCGGAGTTACATTTTTTATCCTGATATTTTCACAGATTAAGGAGGGCTACGAAACTTAACGACCGATCCGACCGAACATCAGTACGTAGTTAATGTTCGTTCTGAACTAATAATTCCAAATATATCCTTTATTTTTTCGTCTTGAACGTATAGTAATTATTAGTTCAGAACAAACGTTAGCTACCTACTGATGTTCGGTCGGTACGTTTCGCACCTAATAGCCCTCCAGGACTTACGCATGTGTAACCCCAGGGTGCAGCTATCATATGGTAGGACATAATTCTAGGTCACCTAAACAGTGTACGGTTACTTGCTATTTGATGAGATAGTGCTGTAAAACGCTTACTTGTAATCGGCATAAAAAAGCACTAAAGTCAACAGCGGAATATCTACGTATATAGGTACATTTTACATATAAATAACTCAATCACAATTGACACAAATATTAAACATTCAGTCAGACGATAAATAATAGTTCATTCCGTTTTATAGTTATTTCCTATTGTTCTTAAATATATAGCCATTTTATTGTTTGCATTTTAATAAGCAGATAAGTGGAAAAAGCTCAAGAAATGTTAGTATCGCTACATTGCAAATGTCGTGGTAAATAATTAAAAAAACATTAGTACATAAGTCGTCGGGGTTCGAACTCACGACCTTACTACTAAACCAATACCTTTCCCCCTCAAACTAATACCTACGATTTTAAATAATAGGTTAGGTTAGGTCCTCCTCCCGCGGGAATATCAAAATAAAAAGTGTTTTTTTCCACATCTCCAGCTATCTGCGTCCCGAGTTTCATTGCAATCGGTTAAAAAGGGTTTGCGTGAAATAGTTACAGAGCTACATCATCAAACTCTCAAGTTTATAGTACTGGTATTATAGTATGATTTTTCCATTGCATCGATATTTGCAGTCCCACAACATTGGTTTGGTACCAAACCAAGTCGCTAACAAGCCTCGACCGATCGAGATGCGACGATCGCTTCCGATCGTGTCGCCCGATAATAAAGGTCGGATACGTGATACAAACGATGGCTCCAATTTCAATTATGAAATTATTATTCAAATTTTTGATCTCGTAATGGTGTAATATTGTTGATTTTGATCGCCATTTGGTGTGAACTGTATTTGTAAACTATATCATGTTGCCTATGATGTTATACTTATGTTTCATCATCCCAGAGTTCGTTTACCTGCTTTTACGTCTTTACTTAGCACGATCTTCAGCATCGTGTAGTGAGGCCATTAGGACGCATATCATCCCTCTAGACGTCAAGCCAGCATTTCTTTGGTTACCTATATTTTGATATTATGTACTTAATTTCTCTTTTCTTTTTCAGGTAGTTTTCAAATACATCAACATAAATATCGGAAAGGTGAGTTTTAGAAATACATTTAATCTGGTGAATTCTCTTTTAAGGTCGAAAATAACTTTTTCAAAACAAACTTATACATCATGATACAATATCAATATCGCTTTTCGATATAGTAATAAAGCGCAGAGCAAGCACAGAGAAAGCGAAATACACTTTGCACCGTCCATACGTTTTACGGCCTGGTTTGTGCAGCGCGTGAAAAACTGTACATTTAATACCTTGTACACTTATACAATGTACTAGGTATTAAACTAGTGCATTGGGTGTCCATCGAACCACTATTGTTCTAAAACTTTTCGAAAATCAAATTTTCTATCTGAACTATTTGAAAATCAATTTTTGACTTATCTGCATTTGAATTGAAATTCTTTGCATGTGCGTTATGGGTAACTTTAATAATTATTTTCAATTTTCACACATCGCAATTATCTACCAACTATCCATTAAAAGTTGCCCAACCGGGCTGTGAACCTGCCCTAGGCCGAGGAGTGTTTTAGAACGCCTCATCGTTTCTCAAGCTATCGGTATCTTACCCTACAATTAAAACTGTGAACGTTTAATATTGATAAATACCTACCTATGTGTAATACGCATGTATGTAGCTAGTAATATTGTATATGAAAGTGTTTGTTTAATTGTGTTTAGGTGGGATACTGAACTTTCATACACTTTATCATTATACTTATCGATATACACAATCTTGACTATTTCGGGAATTCCAACAGTCGTAGAATTTTAATGAGTTAATTCGCGGAAAATTATTTGATTTACTCACTTTTGCACAGAGATCGAATTCAAAACAAAACACGAAAAATAAAAAGATCATCGAAACAAAAACCAGATAAGATCGAAACAGAAACAAAAAAAAAGGATCGGAATATCAAAACGAAACATAAAACGATCTCGTGATTTTGATGTGCTATTAATTGGCTATCTATAGAAAGAAATATGAAAAGGCAAAATCGCAGCCAAAAGCTACTATGTGCGTGTATGTATGTATAGTGTAGGAAATCTGGTACAGTCAGTTGTAAGTTGGGCAAGAGTGGGAGTTCAAGGCCGACGCAAATATTGTATGGTTCGCAGATAAATTGGAGCAATTCAAGTAGATATTTTATTTTATTGGGTTTATCTTAACACACTTGTACTTTTCAATGTTATTTCTATAATACTTCTTCTTCTTCTTAATTCTTAGCCTCCAACCGCGCGGGTGTAGGCCTCCTTCAAGCCATGCCATCTTTGTCGGTCTTGGGCAACTTCGATCCACTTTACTCCTGCTGTTTTCGACGACGTTAAGAAAACAGCTATAATACTTATTTCCACGTGTATACGCCCGTGCCCGACTGATACGCGAACGCCCGACTGCAATGCAGAAGATTGCGGTTTTAATTCCCGCCGGGTGCAAATACTTTTGTTTAAAAATAAATATTAGTATTTGATCTGGGTGTATTTCTATGTATAATATGTATGTACTTACAAACGAAAAGTAAATATAAGTAGTGTATCCGTTGTCAAGTTTCTGTAACAAGCTTAACAGCATACCATGGGGCTAGATAGCGTCGAGTGTAGGTCACAGAATTTATTTATTTATTTTATTTCGAGTATGGATTATAGAGACTTTTTATAGGTTTTCGATAATTTGATTCTCTTTTATTTAATGTAAAATATACAGAATATATATGACAAACCGCAGGTTGAATGTTTAATTTCTAAAATAAAAGACCTAATCTACAGTATGAAAGTTGCTTTATACGGGAAAATTATAATTATTAAAGTTATTTACATCGTTTAGTTTGATTTTTAACCGACTTCAAAAAAAAGGAGGAGGTTATCAATTCGTCTGTATGTATATTTTTTTTTTTTTGTATGTTTACCGATTACTCGAAGACGGATTGACGGATTAAGATGATTCTTTTTTAATGGATAGGTAGGAGCTCCAAGATGGTCCCATAAAAATTTGATGTGGATCTGATGAGGGTCTTCGGAGTGATGAACGGAAATGCTCCTCAAAACGCATTAATCAATCCAGTTGTTTATCGATTACTCGAAGATGGCTTGACCGATTTTGATGATTATTTTTTTAATGGAAAGGTGGAAGCTCCGAGATGGTCCCATAAAAATTTGATGAGGATCTGATGAGGATCTTCGAAGTGAGGACCGGGAATGCTCCTCAAAACGCTGTATTCAATTCAATTGTTCATCGATTATACGAAGATGGCTTAACCGATTGATATAGTTCTTTTTTTAATGGAAAGGTGGAAGCTACGAGGTGGTCCCATGAAAGTTTGGTAAGGATCTGATGAGTATCTTCGGAATGATGGACAGGATAGCATCCCAGAATTCAATAAATTACTCATTTTTGGACTTCTACCAAAAAGAATAGACCCCTAAGTACTAAGTACAGATTGATGGGGCACCTGAAACCACCTTCTCATCAGCAAACTCCTCAATAATGAAAATTACGGTAACAATATTGTTGATTTTTAGGTAGGTAAGTATACTAAAAAGGGTAAAATAAAAAAATAATTTAACAATTAAAAAACCGACTTCAAAAAGAAACAAAAAATAATTTAAAAAACAACCAAAAAAAAAAGAATTGATAAAAATGACCAAAATAACCTCTACATAGGTACAGAGCCACCGACTAATTAATCTGTTTTATCATCTGAAGTCGGGCAGTTTTACTGGTTGGTTCCATATTGTACTTAGGTTGGCTGCCCGACTTCAGATGATAAAACAGATTAATTAGTCGGTGGCTCTGTACCTATGTAGAGGTTATTTTGGTCATTTTTATCAATTCTTTTTTTTTTGGTTGTTTTTTAAATTATTTTTTGTTTCTTTTTGAAGTCGGTTTTTTTGTAATAATCAGACGCGTAAAGGCTACTTATAACTAATGTACGTGTTGTAAGTTTTGTTTCCAACTGTACGTACAATGAGTATATACACCATCGACGACGAGTCGAGTCGCAGTAAAGGCCATCTTCCCATGTTTCAATGTTACCGATGGACGGACGGACTTCATTTGTTGCTATTAGTATTTGACGTCTATTTGTTATAGGTTGATTTATTTATTATTGACTTATTCTATCAATAAATTAATTTCAGCTCGGACGGACGGGCATCTGTATTGTGGCATTGTAAGGGTTACTGGTTCAAGTCCTGTCCGGTGCAGAATTTTGTAAATCATGTTTTCGTAATTTGTTTTTTTATTGCTCAAAGCATTTCTACTAGAAAGCGACTAGAGATAATTTAAAGGAAAAATACATTATCAAAAATTCCGGCAACTATCCATTAATACTTGGGAACTCACGTTGTTTAATTCGATAAGACGCTTAGGTACTGACCAAGAGACGTAAGCTTAAACCTCGCTCGCCGCGTGTGAGTTTCGAAGATGTATTTTTCCTTAAAATATCTCTAGTAGAAACGGCTTTGCGTAGCGTAATTGATTCAATAAGCCAGTTAAAAACTATAACATTGCGATATTATGACCTATGCTAGTACTAGAGGTGATGTCTCAAACATATTCCATGTTCCTTTCACGCGAAATAAATATACCTAAAAGGCACTTGCAGCGCTGACAGCGCAACGCACAGCGTAGACGTCTATCGTAAAAATGTGTCTCTTAATAACATTAAATTTAAGGTAACGTTACTTCAGTGGCTTGCATCAACTTTGTTACTTTTGATACCATATCTGTTGAGATCAATATTGACAGCCCTCTGCGAGGTCATAATCAAGAGAGAGAGAGAGAAAAAATGGAAAATAAACAAAAAAGTGCGCGTAATATTCGCACGATCCGAAAACTAGTGTAATCTCGCGATCTCGCTTGCTTCTCTCGTTATATAACCTGACTAGTAAAGTAACGACGTGGGAACCCGTTGGGACATCTGCTTCGAAATATACAAATAGTTGAGCTAATTGTGTAAGATGAATGTAGTTTGTTAGCTGACGGGCTGACGACACCTTACGGAGACGGTGATGAGGCTAGTTAGGAAAATATTAACTAGAAATACTTCTAGGAAAAATACATCATCAAAAACTCACTCGAACTCGTTTGTTTGGGTCTGTACCCCAGCGTCTAACTAACTAGTCGTAGTCTTGTAGACAGCCTACATTAAAATCAAACTATGAAAGAAAATAAGAGTTAGAGCAGTTCTAAATAACTCAAATCTGTTCAGTAGGCGTTAAATATTCAGATAGTACATATACATATCTGAATATTTAACGCCTACTGAACAGGTTATGTCTAGGTGGCCAGTTCGAAATGGTCATATGCTACCAGAACCTTAGTTCCAAATTTAAATTACTTATGCCCTAGGTGATAATGAGCACTTTATGCACCTAGGGAATAAAGACTCGCTTTACGTTGACCTTTTTGGTCAAATAAAGTAACTTTGTAGAGCAGAAGGTGTGTAAAAAAATATTATTATATTTACTTAAAGCATTTTATAACTGCTTGAAAAGTAAGAACGTTAGATTGTGATCTGAAAATGACAGTTACCTAACAAATGTTATGACAAATTCGTATTGGTTTAACCTTTTGACTTGTAAACTATCTTTTATAACGAACTGTATCAAAAATGATGCAACATTTATATTATTTGTGCTCGGTATCAATGACTGCTCTTTTAGGAGAGAGAGGTAGCCATTTTGTAATTTATATTTAACTAGGTGTATACCGCGGTTCCACATGCATAATAATTAAATACCTCGATAGATTCCAAGTAGATTCTAATACACTGTCGGTCCTTCTCTGAATCCATAGAAATGAGCGATGGAATTGCATGAAAAACTATAATCACTCTTAAAAACGATGATTACAAACGAAAATATATAGAAAGTTTTACAAACTTGACCTTTTACACTTTGACAACTTTTACAACCAAAAAGCGTTACCAACTTGAAATATTGAGACCATTGGAACAGTAAAGTATTTTTTTATAAATAATTAAAAAAAACTATTATTTAATCGCTACATATTTGTAAAATATTACATACTTTTATTTTACGGGTTAAAATAAAAGTAAATTATATTTTACAAAGCTACGTTCATTACTTGGACAAATAATGTGTGAGTCAAAAAGAACACTTTCCCGAGCTCCTCTAATAGCAGTCGTTAAGTAAAGCGTTTATGGTGACCTAAACAATTCTAAGAGTTTTTTTCTCGCGCAAACAAACTAACATCCAATTTAAAGTAGATATTAGCCTGATTGATTTGTTCACATTGAAAACTGATATAAGTCGCGGTTACAAATTGCAATGGATATGTAACAATATAGCACAGCAGTGACAATGCGGTCTAGGATGTAGCAAGAGCAAGCAAGTGGATAGCCGACCACACGCGAGTGTTGGAAATTCTCACTTAGATATTCAAGTAGTAAATTACAAGTTCATTTCGTTTCACAATCTTAATCTTACTTCTTACTAATATAGTCTTTGCTAATGTTATAATCGCGAAAGTTTGTCTGCATGTGACTTTGCTACACTTTCACGCAAAACCTACTAACCCGATTGCGATTATGTTTGGTATATAGGTAATTGGATCCTTGGTACATAGGCTAGTTTTTATCTCAAGTTCAAGTCCCGCCAGGTGCAATTTTTGGAAAGCATTTCTTCATAACAAATTGATCTTCCAAGTGAGAAAACCTTTAAAATAAAAATCAAGGTTTGAAGAAAAGGTAAACCTATGAGTCTGGTTATAATAGGTATATACCTAAACAAGTATAAATATACGTATGATTGTAGAAATATAAATTATTTATATTTACAACTACATAATACTTCAGCTAGAGATTAGGATATTATATATTCTTTGTTATGAACACGATAATTACGTCGTCGTCCAAGGAGAATGGTGCCATTTTAGTTGTCTAATTAAATTATATTATTATAAAATTTGAGTATAGTTTTAGTAAATATTCGCACGTTATTTTGTAATGTCGATGAGTTAATTCCCTCAGTGTCACGAAATTTCGGGTAATCGTGTGATATTTTGAAAAGTTGAAGGTGTGAGTTCAGACTTGTATAGGTGTTATACAGGGTGGTCGATTTGAGACATCGAGACAAGACGGTGCACTGTTTAGTTGACATATTTCAACATCATTGTAATTGCTGTGAATAATACACTCCAAATTAAAGTATAGCTTGCAAATTGGAATGCAATCGAAACTTTATTGACTCAAAAATATATGGAATTACCGAAAAATGTAAAGTGTTATTTGACAAACGTCAGAATTGAAATTGAAGATGGACTGCAATAATATTACAAATAACATTAAACTTACCATTATTGACCATGGTTAAATTTGTTATTTACGGAGGTCGATATCTCGCCAGTAATTTCAACAACTTGTTCACGAGATAATATTTGTGTAGTGAAAACCACCATGTTGATTTAGTACAAATATTATGTATGTTATTTCAAAGAAATTCATTCGAAATATCTACAAGCGACATCGACTGGACTCGCTGCTATATTCTTGACTAAGTTCGAGCCGATTTTTCATTCCACGGATAAAAATATATCTGTCGAATAAGTTTGAACCCAACTAAATTTCCTTCAAAATTGAAAAGCCTTCAAATTATAATCTTCTACAATTAGATTTATTTCGTTTCTAAATAGTGACATTTTTCATTCGCTGGTGTTACATTTTATCTGTCAGATATCTCTATCTGGGGATTTGTAAAATCAGCCCTTATTGAATAAGGGCTACCCAACGCTGTGCAAAGTTCCACACTTAAACTGTGGGCGTTCCGTTTGCTCCTGGGTAATAAAACATCCTATATTTAATGTATAGGTATGTATGTAGTGTAGGTATCTAAATATAAAGCAGGTGTTACCTACATCAAAGTTTAGCAACGAACAATCTCACGGTGTGACCTCACACACAATAACATAATTAATTCGTTATTACAATAAATATTTTAATTATTCTACGTTGAACGTGAATATAGGTCAGGGACGTTTCTTTTTATAACAACTTAATAATTAAAGCATCGGTATGGCGCTCTGTTTGGTTTACTATACAAACGTACTAAAATTACCATGGCACTTTATTATGTCTCAATGCCTAAGTATCTCAATTCTCAAGTGTCTCAACTATACGCTTTTACTCACACTTTTTTTTTCAACCGACTTCAAACAAAGGAGGAGGTTCTCAATTCGTCGCGTATATATAATGTGTATTTGGTTTCTTTTATTTTTCGAAAAAATTTCAACAGTTTTTAATTTTTTTGCAAGGTAGCTCAAGCTTTTAAACTGATTTCTTGCATGCATAACTATTATTAAGAAAAGACATAATATACGTATTATAAAAATATTGCATCAAATAAAAATATGAAAATTAAAACACTTTTAACATAAACGGTAAATGAAAATTTGGTCTTCTCCAAGGTCCCGTCTATCTCCAATCTCCATGACAAAATTTATCAAAATTGGGTCGTGAAAACATATCAAGTAGGCAGTTAGAATTATTTTCGTATTTTTAATGTTATTAATAAAGATTTGGGAAGGATTTCAATTTTTATTGTAATAGATGTTATAGTATATACTTACCACAGACAAAATTCACTAACCATTAAGTAATGCGACGCGGACGCTCACTTTTACATCGTTATCGTGTAATCTAAATCATGTTGCTGCTGACGGTACCTACCTACCTACCTACATAACAATATAATACTAGGTAGGTACAGACAGCAAAGATGTCTCAATAATTAGATCGCGTCTGTCGACGAACGCGACGACGACGGATCGGCTAGAGATAATGTAGTTAAAGTACTGATGACAAAAATATTTTTACATTTTTATTTTAATAACTAGCTGCGCCCCGCAGAAGTGAAAACGCGCTATCACAGGCGCAGGCGGCGGAGCGGTTCTCGAGCGGTGAATATGTATGATGTGACTCAATCACGTAAAAACCGCTGAATCGATTTGCGATGAAACTTGGAATATAGGTAGCTGAAGACCTGGAATAACACATAGGCTAATTTTTATCTCGATAATCCCGTGGGAACGGGACTTACGTGGGTGTGACCGCGGGGCGCAACTAGTACCTTATATATACCTTTCGAGTTCTGCTGCATACATTGAATTTCGAATCAAAAACCATTTTTTCTTTACGAAATAAATACTTTTCAAGTGTTTGTTCTGCGAACGGTACTTGGTCGTTATTTGGAGACGACATGACTGACTATAGTTATGTAAAGATGAATCTCAGTTTTCGCTAGCAAGGATTATGTCGATTCTTCGATAGATAGGTACGAAGCGGTATCACGTTAATAAATAGGTGTCGATAGGTTCCGATAGATTCAATGATGATGAAAACTGTTGTCGAAGTAGATGATTAACGATGACAATCTTTTGAAACAGGTTAATCTACTCGGCTGAACGGGTTCTTAAAAATAAAAATAACAGAATAGGGTTAATCGCGGCTTAAAGTGGACACACTTCATAGTTTGCGAGTAAAATTATTGTTGTTGAAAAGGGTCTCTAGGGGTTAAATTCGGCTTCACGCATGCCTTCATGGTGTGAAATTGTAGAATGTGAATGTGGCATGTCTAATTTGCCTTCGGCTTATAAGTTCCTGCCCAATTATTTTTACCTTTTAAAGTTTGGTTTTGTTTTAACTTAATACCTACATAGATTAAGCTGGTTTTTTTTAAATTTTTTAACATGTTTTTAATATTTTTCTACACAGAAAAAGGTACTTACATTCACTTACGATTTTTCGAAAAACAACCTTTTTAATTGACCTTAGATCTTACATTTCGCAACAAGTAAGTATTCTATGCACTTAAATTGAAAGTAAGGCCGTCTTCAGACGCATCTTGAGACGTCACGACACGTTTCATTTGCAAGTTGCCTGCATGGCCTTATAGTTTTAATATCCTTAAAAATATCATTTTAATTTCTTAAAGGTTAGAGTTAAGAGTGTTCTCGTACTCTAAAAGTAAATTATTGACTCTAAACTTAATATAAAATTAAACTAAAGCGAAGCTCGGGGTTTGTTCCCTCTTAACTCTACTAACCTTCAAGTCTAGATTGAATGAATAGGTTTCTTCTAAGCATGCTAACACATTATCTATCAGTCACCCATCCCAGGAATGACTATGTCAGACATGATTATGATGTGTCTTTTACTACGAAAAGAACATTCAGAACAAAATTTATTCTGGCTAGTAAGACCTTAGTCCATACTATTAATACCCGTGTAAATGTTCATTGGGATTGTTTTTCTGTTCAGATCTGTATCTAACAAGTACCACATCCTCTCTCGATACGGTTTGTAAAAACAACTCAACTAAATAGAGTGTAACGTGTAGTTTGAAATGCAGTGTTATTAACGATACGGTAACAAAAGGTTCACCTTGAAAATAAAGCTATTGTTTTAATTAGGGACTTGGAGAAATAAGAAAGAAACAAGCGTATGGTGTCTCTATCAAAACATATTAACTGTTTTGGCATAAACGTAGATGGCAAAAAGATCTCACGCGAGAAAATGGATAAATGTAATAATATCTATTGTATCTCCATACTACATAAATTTCTGTTTTGTTAATATACCTATTAACCTGTAGAATAACAAAGAACATAAATCTAGGCGACATAATGAGTGGTTTTATCGCTTAAAACGATATCTGGTGTCTCGGAATCAATTTAAGTATTGGGCAACATCTAAGACCGATTAAATATACAGTTTTATTTAATAATTATTATAGTTAGTTTCAGATCGATTAAATATAAAGTTATAGTGCATCTTTGGGAATAACACGGGTCGCATTTTATCCCTATACATTCACGAGACCTGAACTTGCGTGGATGAAACCACAGGTTGCAGCTACGCACTCTCACAGACCGTAATCGAGCAGTGCTCCGACAGTCACAAAGACTGTTGGCTGTGAGAGCGATACGCGGATACCGCACTGTGTCGTACGAAGCCGCGTGTGTTTTGGCGGGGGTCCTACCATGGGACTTAGATGCAAGAGCCCTTGCGGCAATGTTCCGTTGGCGCGAGGAGGTGCTAGAGCGGGGTGAACGACCGGCTCAACAGGAGGTGGAGAGATCTCGGTTGGATCTACATCAAGTGGCTATGGAAAGATGGAAGGAGCGGTTGGATCGGCCCACAGCCGGCCATGCCACAATCGCGGCAATACTTCCAGTGCTGGACGAATGGGTAGAGCGACAACACGGGGTTCTCACGTATAGACTGACGCAGATGCTTTCTGGACATGGCTGTTTTGGAAAGTATCTGTGCCGCATAGCACGTAGAGAACCCGATGAGAGATGTCATCATTGCTCAAGCATCATGGACACCGCAGTTCATACTTTTGAATCTTGTGTGGCTTGGCGCGAACAGCGGGATGAACTGCGAGAGGTGGTGGGAAGCGATCTGTCGCTCCCCACGATTGTGCCGTTGATGGTGACTGATGGAGCGGCCTGGGACGCCATGCTGCGCTTTGCCGAGACCGTTATGTTGGCCAAGGAGGAAGCAGAGCGGGAACGGGAAGTCACGACTGACTTTCCCATGAGGCGCCGTCGTTCGGGAAGACCTCGACGTGGAAGGCGCCGAGGTCGTGTAGACGACCTCATGCCGCCATAAATGGGCCCAAATGCGGCAGACTCGGGGGGGTTTGTCGCTGTATAAGGGCCCGAGCGAGACGCACGTGGTTCCAGTGCGCCGCTCATGCGGATTGAGGTTCAACCTCTGAGAGAGGGGGTCTGACGACAGACCCACGCCGTCGGGACGCGGACGAGTACGAACGTGTCCCCGCGTTTCGACTCCGACATCAAGGCGTGCGAGGGACCGGTGGAGTTGTTTAGTGGGTAAACCACTGGCCACTTACCACCCTTAGGCCAGCTGGGAGCCCCACACATCCCCGCCGCACCCCCGGGGCGGCGGGACGGTGCATAAGGCCGCATTCCTCCACCATAAAAAAAAAAAAAAAAGGTTGCAGCTACGCGCAATAAGTTTCTGTGAAACGACAGGACTTTGTACTAGGTCCTTTATAGAGACATTTTGGTTAAAGTGAACAAGATCGCAAAACGCAGTTAATAACAATGTTTTTGTAGTCCTTGATATGAAGTTCAAGATTGAATCGTGATGATCGTTACTTACCTATACCTACCTACGGTACTTATCTTGGTATACTTATAGGGGAATTTAAAAGCTTTCAATTGATTATTTTACAACTACAAGGTAATGATGAGGTTTCTGTGGTGCGTCGCGTCGGGCGAATAACCGGCTGCAACACAGGAGGTGTCGGATTTTATTCCCACTTGGGGTGACCGTATATTGTTTCTGATTTTACACATGTGTGTATTTTTAAAAAAAGAAACTATTTCCTTTAAGAAATTCTGCCAACACGTGACGATAAACGTTTCCCAAATATTTAATTTTAAAGTTTTACTGTTATTTGTCTATATTACTATTTATCCATCGAAGAATTTGCCCAAATGAGAACATGTCATTAAGAGAAAATTTCTAATGCTCATAAAACAAACTGCAGTTTATTTGCAGTAAGTAACCATACTTACTGCTAATAATTAAACTTTTGTGTTATGTATGAGACATGCCTATTTGCCGACACCGTTTATTAAAGGTTAGAAAGAAGAAGCTAAGTTTAGGCCAAATGAGTTTCTGTAAAATGAAAGAAGCCTTTTTTTATATGCTCCTAAAACAAAGGCTTCATTAGACGACCGACAAACTATCTGCTGACATACCTACTAGTTGTCAGTCTAGTCTAGGTGGAGTCTTACAGCACAGCACTCAACACGACTGCATTTTCCCAGGATTTTCTAAAAATAATAACGTCTAGTTTATCAGAGTCACGTCTTGGACTCACGATCTCTCGGCTTACACTCACACTTCGGCTTCATTTGGGTTGCTTCAAACTCCAAACAGGATGTGTTTCACTTTCTTAAATTATGTTTCTTTGGAAGTTTCGAGCTCTTGAAACTGAATCTAAACTAGGTACTGTGATTGCTAAATTCTCTGGCAAATTTGTATTCTTCTAAAATGGAACTATTTACTACTAGCTGCGCCCCGCAGTTTCACCCGCGTAAGTCCCGACCCCGGGGGAATATCGGGATAAAAAGTAGCCTATGTCACATATAATCACAAACTTTGAGCTTTATAATCACAAACTTTGAGCTTTATAATAATATAATAATGCTATTTGTAGGATTGATTATTATATTACATATGTACATCCACCTCTTGCGAAAGATATCTCCCTCTCGGGATCCTAGGGTTCGCGAAACGCTATATTGTTTTTCTCGGCACAAGATATTACTTCTAATGTTCTTACCTATAGATATGGTCCCATGGAGGATTGTGGCCTGACCAACCATAGAACCAATTTATTTAACCTGCCATCGTGCAGCGAGAATGAATGACTGAATGAATTAATGTCACTTATTTCCACGAAATATGGTTACAACAGATGTTATTAATTGACAAAGTTCAAGGATATGTTAAGGTGAAGCCCCAAGTTTAATAGTATTCCCTAGATCCTTATAGGCGCCTTTTGCGAACCACACGGAAAGAGAAAGGGTTACCCTATTTCATGTCAGGACTACACGGCCTAACCCTAACCCTTATAAACGCTAATTAATGCGCTGCATATCTATGCATCGTTTGTCTTTTACTGACACATGAAGTTTCAAAGTTTACAGACAGAGACAAACGTCACATAATTCAGTCATGTGTAAATAATATTTTATAAGTGAAGGGAGTAATTTTATAAATAGTTTAGTTTACGATACATTTTGATTAAAATTGATTAAATTGTTTTAATAATTAAGTTTTATTATTTACTTACCATCTGCTTTCCGAATACAATGAACAAATTTAGCGAAAGTAAAAACTCGGTAAGTATCTATATTCTATATAGAATTAGTTCTCTGAACCGTGTAATGACATAATTACATTATGTAAATTGCATAAATGTTCATATCATCGCATAATTTATGCATGTATGTAAATGTAAACGGATAGAATAACAAATTATTTACCTTAAAATGTGTAAGAAGATGGTAGAAAATTAAGCACTTAATAAGGGTAGATAAATAGGCTTAATTAGAATGAATTATATTCGAAATATTAATTTTAATTAAGTATTCTGATAAATTTTAAAATGTTAGGGAGACTTTTTAAAAATTGTTATGAAGCCCTCAGGGAAGGAACTTGATCCAACATTTGGTGATACGTTTTCTGAATAATCAAAAAATGTCACAGAAAAAAACTTGTTCAAGTATGATGCTCAGCTACATAAGCGCACTACGGCGAATATTCGTGTTTATGTGACCAGGGACTTTACCGCGCAACTTCCGTCGACTGCAACCGTCGAGTTGAGCTGTCATTGAATGCGAGGTCTCTTGAGCTGCCGGTTTCAATGACAGTTGAACTCGACAGCGTCACCTTTATATGCATGCAAATTGACGCAATAGTTTGAACCGCGCAGGATATTTTGAAGCCGATTACGACGAAAGATGCGCGATTGGGCCGCGTGTAGATCGTTAAACACGTAGTATTCGGGCGAAGACGATGTATCGGGGCGCTGCGCTGCCTGTCGGTAAAGCGACCGCCTAATGTAGACAAGAATGTTCGCCTGCTATTGTAGCCTCAGCATTAAAACACATATAGATGAATCCGTGTAGACCTGGCACAGAAAGGGTTTAGGTACTCCACGGTTACCTCCTCTCTTTCCATGGGTGTAAAATTGTAAATGTAAAAAAATCAGGGATCTGGAAGAATTATTTAAGCGTGAGTTTTTTTTTTGACGTACTTACTTTATAGATTAATGCGATCGATCAATCTCACGTGATAGATGTAACAAAATCATCTAGATTCTATTAGTAGACGGCACGTATTACTACCTAATAATTATGAAACATACATAGATTTCCAATATGAACATTAATCCCACTAATACTATAAATGCGAAAGTTTAGATGATTGTTTGTTTGAATGTTTGTGTTTCAATCTTTCAATCACGCATAAACTACTAAACCGATTGCAAAGACACTTGAAATGCAGATAGCTGGAGATCTGGATTAAAACATAGGTGAAACCGCGGGGCGCAACTAATTAAAAATAATTTAAGCTAAACATGAGAAAAAACTATACAAACAATTACATGAAGCGCGAAGTCATTTCCATACTTGTACCTTACTCCACTATATACCTAGATTCTAAACATGCCGATATTAAAAAAGAGGTATTCAATTACACCGTACATAACCCGCTATATACTGTTACATAATATACGTAACAATAGCTATAAAATTATGCACTAAATGCCTTATGAACTCAATTTACTTTCATTGGGCGCGTGTGTACTGAAAATACATAGAAATACCTATAATCATAAAATATAAAATAGGCCTGAATTTTATTTAAATTTTAGTAAGCTCCAATACCTTTGTATTTATCTCACTGAACTGAACTGATTTCTAGTTTATTAATTGGTATCGATTAAATTGTAAGTCAAATCAAATCCTTTTGACACGGTTTTCTGCCGTTCTACCGTTTTTAAGTTCTTGATGTTGCCAGTATTTAATTAGGTCATCATTTTTGTGTCATGATCTCATTTAGGTAGGTGGCGGCATCGAGATATAAGTACTTAATAAAAAATAATGAAGTACTAAGTAGTAGTTGCATAATATTAATTAATCACAATACAAAAACAATTATCTGATTCAAATTAATTTAACGTCTTATATAGACACCGAAAAAACTGCGGAGAAGACAAATTCGGTAACCACTTTATGCATTATACAAGCACCCCATCTTAGCGTCAATTTAAATTTATGTTATAAGACATAAAATTATCATATTAATTACACTACTGCACTGAAAATGTCTGTTTTTTTAAAGAGATTGAGTTCAATGAGTCTTTTTATTGTTTCTATGGATTTATAGCTCTATTCAATGACTATGAGTATAATATATAATAGGTATTGTTAATCAGAGATGGGAAACATGGTGCATGCGGGTTCGATTTACCTCGTGCAGGTTCCGGTCTCGTGGGGATCCTTACTTAAAATTATAAACTAGCTGCGCCCCTTACTATTTGTATTTCGGTGCAAAGTATACCACGACGTTCCTAGAAAATATAACTATCCAATATATAACTAAATAAATCACAATAAAAAAGAAAGTATTCGGAGGTGGCGGATAAATTCGTATTTGTACCGATAGGGATGGAGACTTTGGGTCCTTGGGGTCCTGAGGCATCAACCTTTTTTAATGATCTCGGGGCTCGTCAGAATGAGGTTTCTGGTGACCGGAGGGCTGGCAGCTTTTTCACTCTGAGGATTAGTTTGGCAATACAGAGGGGAAACGTTGCTAGCCTTCTGGGAACAATGCCTCGTGAGGACGCCCTCGAGGACATTTTTTATTTAAAGGTCATATTTAATTTGAATTTTAGTTTTAATTTTAGCTATTAACTTCTTTTTTACTATCCAATATTGATAACCAGATTTCAATCGGATAAGAAGTTTTTAATTGTATAAGGAACAGACAGAGAAACAGACAGACAGATATGAATTTTTGAAATTATATAATTTTGTTCTAATACTTTTCCTAAGTCCTCTAAGACAACTTTTTTTTAATATACTTCCAAGTACAGACTGTTTGTCCTTTGTTCCTTTATTATAAGTATGGATCAGAAAGTTGTTTTGTTTGTTCACGGTTTGACCGATTTGGATAAAATTTTTGCATAAGGATAGTTTAAGTGATGGAGAGTAACGTAATTTTTGATCCCGATAATCCAGCAGGATCGGGGCTTACGCTGGTAAAACCGCGGGGTGCAGCTAGTATTGAATCGACATAAAAACAACATAATAATGTTAATTTAATTTTCCGGCTACTCATACGCAAAAACATTTTACCAAAGGATCCATTTAGTGCAAAAGTTTTTTGATAAAATCAAAACTATCTTTTTAATAATAAAAAGATGTTTGCTCACAAAACTATACACAATTAACAATTGCTGTAAAATAGATACGGTAATTTTGTCATAAATTGATATTATTATGTAGTCCACACACACCTCGATCTCCAAGGCCGGACCGATCCAATGTCAAGGCAAGCCGCGGGCATATACTAGTGAAAGTAAGTACGTTACACACAGACGGACAGCGTTCACGCTTCAGATACGACATTTAATTGCAATTTACATTTATCACGTGCTCAGTGGACGGGTAAATGGACAAAGGTCTGAGATTCCAGTTTAAGATATAGGTACTTTAAGATTGATCTAACTTAAGTATAGGTACCTAGGCATTATGTGTAAGGTTGATACCTAAACGCCAACAGATTCCTACACCGACTTAACGATGTTGGTTCAGTTTTGTTAGAAAGAAGGTATGTAGATTTTTTTTCGAATGTAATTCCGACTTCATGAACCGGTTCACAGCTCCAGGGGTAGGAATGAGGATGTGTGGGGCTCCTTACTGACCTAAGGTGGCACTGTTTCCACATACAACCACCAACCAACCCCCTGTAATAGGTCTGGCTGATAGACTTCCTTAAACTGTTGGCGAACCCCTTCCGAGTCCACCTCCATGTGAGAATTTACTACTGCTATTAGAGATAACGGCCAGGGCCACCGACTTAACGTTCCTTTCGAAGAACAGAAGCTCTAGAAATCGAATTTTTGTCACACTTTATTGATCATCCATCAAAATATAACAAATATTAATAACTCGCATTATACAATCGGCGGAAGCAGTTAGACCAAAAGACTCCTTACATCAGTATTTTTCAGTTGCTTGCCCGGACTAACCGTAACTCATTTGATGTTATTAAATCCATAACCACTTCATCGTACGCAGCATCAATTGATTGATCTCTCATTAAAACTGGACCACAATTAAGCCACGAAATCACTGCTTAAGTACTAGAGCCAAACTTAAATACCTAGTTTGTTCCACGGACTTTCATTTACGTATTAAAGCCCATAAATCAAGATGAAATTAGACCTCCTACGTTGAAGAAATGATGCTCCAATTATGTGAACTGTACGGGTTGTTATGTAACCTTTGTACCTACATTCTAGATGGCTATATTGTAGTACGGAGAAGATGTTTTGTATTATAATCTATTGTAAATAATAGCAAGAATTAGGCAAGTGCGTCCCTTTTCAGATTGCAATTTGAATAGAATGCATTATCCTCGAAACTTAAACGTGAATACATCTAACTTATTTGGGGGGTTTAGATTTTACCTCCAAAATGTAGCACTTTAAAGCTCGATACTTGAAAAACTGAACCTCTCTCAGAACTGTACTGAAAAATTCTTTTTTTTTTTTCACGGAATTCCAATGAAAATAAATACTCGTATTTCCATTCGAATTTGAAATAAGTATTTTGCGACAAGAGGTGTTAAAATATACAAAAATTAAACATTTCTTTTACTTATTTTCTAAAAACAACAACGTAGGTAGATACTCACATCAAGGGCTTAGGCTTACACAACTTATAGCTAACTACATCCCAGACACAATTTTCCACACCTAACAAACAAACAGACAGACTCCATAAATATCTCTCAAGTATGAAGTAAATAGCATCCGAGCCATATTTCTCTGTTACCTAACCGATGTTATCTCGCTGTTGATACACGAGGGAAGCCGGGTGAATAGTCTATAGTGCTAATTAAGGTCGTTTGCGGTGGAAGATCGGCTGAGATAAGTAGCCGGCGTAATGTAGTGGCTGGTTGGGAATTAGCTGGAAATTGGTTTAGTTTAGCTGCTTCGTTTAAGTCATAAGTGAATATGACATATTTATTCACTGACTTAATCGAAGCAATTTTTTGACAATTCTATAGATCACACTGTGGCCTATTCGCAAACTTCTTTCCATTGGATCTAGTCCAAAATGTCATTTCAACATCTTTGAAATTACAAGTAATACACTACATAATATACCATGATTGCAGTCAACTGGGCTGCAAATCTTTATTGGCTAAAAATGTATGGAGAAAAGACTGGAAATAACCCCACTGTGTACTAGGTGAGCCACACCCTCGGCACACCACTATATACGCAAAGAAGAAGAAGAAGACAGAAACAGATGACCAAATCAGAGAAAAGACGATCGATAGATGATTACGATGACTGGTAATGATATTATGATCATCTTCTGTTTCTTGTATCAAACTGTTTTTGTTTCTATTTCTGCTACGATCGTTTGACAAATACAAATTATTTATTCCTTAACACATGTAAAAGATGTTATAATATTGCATTTATAGTAAAACTAACAGCACCCAGCGCGGTTTCACCCGCGTAAGTCCCGTTTCCGCGGGAATATCGGGATAAAAAGTAGTATATTCCCGGTACCCTCATCGTAATCAGTTCAGAAGTTTTTGTGTGAAAGAGTTACAAAGTCCCATACAAACATACGAAACTGCCGCGTTTTATTCATTAGTATAATATTATATATTATATTAGTATAATATTTTAATATTTATAATATTAGGGGTTAAAGTATGAAATTGCCGATTTGTACTGAAAATCTTAATTGTTTATTTTTTAAATTTTTAACAAATTTATTTAATCAAAATAGTTGCCATTATTATCTATACATAGCTGCCATCTAATGGGAAGGTTATTAATGCCTTTGCGATAGAACTCCGACGATCTAGACTGCACAAACTGTGTGAAAGCATTTTGTACTGCCTCCTGGGAAGAAAACTTCTTGTCATGTAGATAATTGTCCAAATCACGAAAAAAATAGTAGTCAGTTGGAGCAAGGTCTGGTGAATACGGAGGATGACGAATGGTTTCTAAGTGCAGTTCCTGAAGGGTCAAAATGGTTTCTTGTGCTGTGTGAGGTCTCGCGTTGTCGTGGAGCAATAATGGTGAAGATCGATTCATGAGTCGGGGCTGTTTTACTGCTAGTTTTGTCAACATGGTTCGGAGTTCGGCACAATAGACATCTGCCGTAATTGCTTGACCAGATCGAAGAAAACTATAGTGAATAACACCATGCTGAGACCACCAAACAGTTACCATTACCTTTTTATTGGTAAGTTTTGCTTTAGGACACTGTTGTGGCATTTGACCTGGGGTCAGCCATTGCATTTTTCTTTTCCGGTTATCATAAAGAATCCACTTTTCATCACATGTTACAATTCGATCCAATATTCCTTCATTTCTGTACCGGTTCAACAAGGCAACACAAGTTTCAACACGCGTTTCTTTCTGCAGATCGGTCAAATCATGAGGCACCCATTTTTCGTATTTTTTTATTTTATTGATTTGACGCAAGTGAGTCAATAAAGTGGGTAAGGTAACGTTAAACCATGCCGCTAATTCCTGGGTAGTTTGACTAGGATCGGCTTCCACTATCTCTCTTAATTCATCGTTATTCACCTGTGTGGGCGGTCTTCCTCGTGGCTCGTTCTTTAAGTCGAAATTTCCATCACGAAAGCGTTTAAACCAAAATCGCACGGTGCGTTCATTAGTAGACCCCTCTCCAAACGCAGCATTGATATTGCGGGCTCTTCTGCCGCGTTAGTTCCGCGTCGGAACTCGTATTCAAAAATCACTCGAATTTTCGCAGTATCTATCTTTCTTGTCTAAATTGAATAACAAAAACAATTGAAAGTCGATATTCAAATGTTTCACATTTTTTAAAAAAAGAACATCACAGAAACCATTTGAAAAAAGTTTCATTCGAAAACCTCAAACCATGAAGATTCTATGTCAATTTAAAGAACCTATTGCAATAAAACGGCAATTTCATACTTTAACCCCTATTATTAGTAAAAAGTAAGATTGTCCATTGTAAGTCCGTGTCTAGAGTTTTTTAAATTGTCTCCATTCTGATCGTCTTTTGTTTTACACTTATTTGGTTATTTTTTGTTACAAACCTTTAAAATGACGTGATATATCTAGTAAAACATACTTATGTGTAAATGATGCAACCCATTCTCACACAGTCGCTAGTCGATCTGTCTGTCGTTGATCTGTGTGTAGACGTCACGAGCCCGGCGCGCCGACAAGTGCGCTCACCTATCGCGTGCGCATCATTGTCTTCTGTCGTCTGTGGTACAAGTTACACGCTCGCGCTGGGGAGAGAGAGAAAAACAAAAAAAATAGTTTTTGATGTTATACATCTACGGGAGGGGGTAAACCTGATTGCTGGCGTGGCGATACAAGGCTCGCCACGCTGTACAAAAACATTTCCGTCAATGTCAAATATTTCACATTTGTCAGGTGTCTCGTGACGCCTCACAGTTTATTTTTAATGTAAATTAAAGTATCATAACAAAGTGTCGCAAAAATAAAATATTCTTAGTCACTTATAGCCACTTTGACTTTTCAGCCTTGAAAAAGCTAACTGTTAAGTTTGCGAAAGCTCGGTACATTGTAACAATGCCATTAATAAATAAAACGCAAGTAAAGCCCGGTAATTATTGTGTTTCATTAAAGAAAATCGCGAAAATCTAAGACAAAACTACTGACTTAAAGTGTCCTAATGTTTTCTTGTAACTACAGGTTCCGAGAGAGCCTATCAGTAAATCCATTTCTCTGGCTATCTTCATACTAAGTTTCATTGTAATTGGTTCAGTAATTCTTGAGTTGAATTTTTGTGTTGAAACTTGAAACACAAACATCCAATCAAACATTTCAACAACTAACTAAACTTCTGCATGTATAATATTAGTTTGAAATAAGGTAGTGTAGAATAGGATGAGGAATACACAAATGACGTCATACAAGTGAGGGATGATTCTGCTGGGACGGGCTACTTTCGTATGTAGACAGCTTTTGTTGTGTATGTACATACATTATACAAAAGTAACGGACGGGGCCCCGAATCATCACTAAGGTTTATTTCGTATCATTTCGATAAACATACGATTTCGATTTCATAATTTCTAAACTCTCACCGCTCATCACTTGTACCACATTCACTTTCACTAATTTGGATGCGCAGGAGTGTACCGACTGAGAAATCGATTCAGAAAACATTTAATTGCACCCACGTTATGTGCCGTAACTGATCTCTTAATGAAATATTATCAGATTGATTTGCTAAGCCTGTTTCGATATGGTTTGTTACTTAATTACTGTTAGATAGTTGTTTAAAAGCTTTTTAATGATTTTAATAATCGATATCTTTTAGTGATTTTCACAGTCTAGGTGGGGTTCACTCATGTTCCGATATGAAGGCGACAAATACATAAATTGCTGTAATTTAGATGAGCATGATAAATCTCACAACATTTCTGTCCGCTGACATTTTCTTTTGTTCCTTCGTTCGCATAACCAAAGTAGGCCAAGAAGGTTTTTTCTACGGCAATACCACCTGCCCGGTAGAAGACCTTCCTTTGGTATACAACCTCCTAAAATGGAACAGATCTAGTGAAAATCTCTTTGGAGATTTCTTATTAAGAAGATGTCGGAGATGGCCACTGATTTTGACCTCCTTTCGATTTTTGAGGCTTTTTTTGTAGTTTGTTACTGATACCGATTGTAGGAGTAAGATCTCAATTTGCCAAATATTTATGCGCATCGGCATTCTTTGTTCTAAGTTGAGACTAACAGCCGTATTCACAAACTATTATATGCGTGGCTTCTTACTTCATCTTATTCTTGTGGGTAATAATCAACGTCTGCGAAAATGTGACAAAAGTTGGGTCTACGCATTGTTTGTGAATGGAGCTGTCAGTGCCCGAGATATAGTGTTTAAGTTCACCCTGTAATCTAGATTTATCATAACCATACTATTAAGTATGATTTCTTACCGAAAGTGAACTTTCTTCAGGTACTATAAACTCAGTTCCTTAAAAGGGCTACAATAAGCACAAACTATTTGCATTTGTGTCCGGAGTTAGTAAAATAGTAGTCGTAGTAAAAGCGGTTTGACCTCCGACTTGCACTTTCTGTGCTCCTCTGTGGCACTTTCCACCGCTTTATAGGGTACCTATACCTAGTATTATTATCTAGTAAACAGTTACCTATCTCACAGAAGTTTAAGCCTCAAATGAAAAATGTACAGAACATTATTAATTTTTGCATTGCCTACTTAATGTGGCTAAGTCCGCGTCGCGTTGTCGCAGAGACGCGAGTTCAAATTCACTCGCAGCAATATTCACCTCGCTGCGAGTGAATTTTTTGAAGATGAATTTTGGTTTTAAAATATTTCTCGGGGCTGCGTAGATCAAATGTACTAAAACTCAACAACAAAAAATAATTTCGGAGCTTTTGGCTTTATTGTAGCAAAACTCCGAAATCACAAATATCATACAGATAAATAATATTTTTTTTCATTTAAAGGTGTTCGAACACTTAGAGAAAACGGAGAGTGTTTAAGAGAACATTAGACGTCGAAGGTGTCAGCCCAGCCCCTCGATCACTGGCTCACTGCGTAGAAATATACCATAATATAAACGATGAGCAGTGTTGGTCTGGTGGTAGACTTTCATTCCGAAGGTCGTGTCATGTGTGCTATTGCACACATGAAACTGTGTCCTATTCTGATGTGTGTGTTCGTTGTCAATAAATGTTTTCTTTCTTTTCTTTCTTTCTTCCTATTGACATCGTTCTTACAGTGAAGGAAACATTGCGAGGAAACCACGAATAGACCCACGACTTCCAGCCCAGTTATAGGGCTATTAACAATGAGTCTATTAAAGTTATAGAGACGCCATTGCAGAACAAATCATTATTGAAAAGCGGCACAAAGTATGCTATACAACCTCATTATTTATATTCATTCACATAATTTAAAGAAGAAATAGACTAACTATTGTTATCTCTTTCTAAAACATAAGACTTAATGCTACTTTCATGACGTAAGAAAGAGATGTCATAATATTATTATTGAAGCGGTTAGGAGAGAATGATAAAACGTCAAAGTCAAAAACTTCGTTGAGTTTTTGGAAAAAAAACTTTCAACAAATAAACTAAAATAAATAAAAGATAGCTTTACTTACATATAAAATGAAATATTTTTGCCAGTTTGTGGAGTATAATTCGTGCATCGCCTAAATACGCACGAAGGCATTGTTGTCTGTGAATAATGTTGTGAAAGTGAACTAAATGTAGTTACTGTGTGTTAACAAGCGGGTCATCGTGACGTGAGCTGGGATGGAACTAAGACTTCTTTGGCTAGCTAGCTTAGATTTCTGTGGCCAAGAAATTCGCCCTATTACGTATCTAGAAGTTTTTACATATCTCTGGCTATTAATAAAGGTTTTAAATACGATGAAGTTGTCATTTAGGGATTTATTAAAATAATAAATAAGTATAGTTTATTGTAACAGATTTCCTGCCAGATTTTAACTAAATTACAGAAGCATTATTAAACGTCATATATCGCTTTCAAAGCTTCAGAGTTCTAATGCTCCAAGTAAACACTTAGTTCTTTACTTCAATAAAATTAATCTGACTTTAAACAAAACTAGGTACCTAAGTACCTACTCAGATATTCCATTCACTACAATTTATAGCTACTTACTTACCTACCTATCTGATGATTATATCACGGAGGAAGACCAAACTTTTATTATAACAAATTACAACACAATTCATCAAATTATCATCTCTGATTCACGATCAAAGCCAAGGATAATCAAAAGAACAATAAAATTAAATGGTTTTGTTTCAACAACAATTGGATTTTGCAATCTGAGGTGGATTAGAAATATGTAAGTACGTACCTACGTGTTACCTACTCGTATTGAGGAGGAGTTCAGACACCAGATTTATAATCGGCTAACAAACTGATGAACGGCATTGCATCGATTAATAGTGAAGGGAGATCAATTTCGTGTGTGGTATCATCTAATTAGCATCCTCCGCTACTAGTGGCTAACTTGTAGTACATTGCTGCTTTGACGTAAAGTGGTTGTTATCGGTGATTACTTCAAAGCAGCAATGTAGAATACGAAATATGTTTTTGACAGTAAATAGCAACTAGTAGCGATGGATGCTAATTAGATGATACCACAGCTGATCCCCCTATGATCACCTAGTGTCATGTAAATAAACAATGAATAATGAATGGTATAATAATATACTAGTTATTAAACGTGGACCTAATTATTTTTAGTATTTTTTTATTGTCACTGAAAACTATTTCTCTAAATTATAACTCTTTACGACTTTAACAGTTAAAGAGTTGTGTGATGACAGTGTGGTTCAAAGATCTGATTCTCCTGAAAGAAGTCTAAAAGCGAGCATTTTATTGTTTTCTATGGAAATATTCTGCTTTTCACTTCGAAAATTCTCCTCAGGTCCTCATTAAAATTTTATTGGCCCGCCCTTGAAATATTTCTTTCCCAACGAAAAAGGATCATCACAATCGGCTAAGCCGCCTTCAAACAGCATTCATAAAAAAAAATAAGTAGACTCAACCTTTTTTAAGTTGATTAAAAAAAGTAAACAATTTTTTTTTAACTTTTGTATTCCCCTGACTTTAGTCAAGCGACTATTTAATTGCCAGATAGATCAGTCTGTCTGTAGTGACCTCAAATCTTATACGAATACCAAACGAATACCATTTCCTTTGACTGTTCCGAAAGCTGTTACGTTGATGACCTTTTGACTTGACTCGTGTTTTGTTGGTCAGTGGTCAGTGAGGAAGGAAGTTGAACATTTATCATTAGGTACTTTTAGAAGAATGAATTGATCATCAAGAATGATCTTGATTAATCATCAGGTTACTCCATACATAACTCTTGTTTTGCATGGAGTGACTGATCTGACTTTGTGGCGAGGGTTACTAAGTAGGTATCTGATCCCGCCGAATGATTGGCATAAAAAGCCGATGTGTTTTTCTTTTTATGCGAAAATCTTACTTCACCTTTATGAAACCTGTATTTTTGTATGGTAATGAATGACTAATGAGGCATGGTCCGTGCTGTCTGGATGTGTGAAGTGTCGCGAAAAGACCAAGTGAAGAACTCTCGCATCAGGCGCAACCTTCAGATCCGAGATATTGCAGATAAATTGCAAGAATGTTGCTTCCGGCGGTACTGTCTCGGCCTACGAAAACCGGCTAGTTACGTGGGGCACTAAATGTCTTGCCTTCGCCCGCCGCCGCATCGCGGCAGATTGGGAAGTTTCAAGAAATGCTGGTTTGATGTCGTTGTTAGCCATAGATCGTCCAAGTAACTGTCCTTCTAGAAGCTCTTCCGGAAGTACTTTGATAGTACTGCTAGCAGGACATCATTTGGATAAAGATTTACGTACGTCCTACTAGCAGGACGATGGATTCCGGAAGGACATTGGAAGTTACTGGCAGAGCCAGGTGTTTCAAACATGTTTTACCCGACTACCAAAAATTGAGGTATAATTAATAACTACACCACCGCGTTTAAACAAATACTGCCCGCAGGCCGGTTTTGCTATAAATACGAAAATAAGTTGCGTCCTACCTGCAGTTTGAAAAGTCCTGCAAGCAGGACTTTGAACGATTTATTAAATTTAGGGCTGATAGGCGTGCAAATAGCTTTACTTCGTAAAGATAGTGCGAAGTGGAGACATTAAAATAAGAGATCGGACCTCGGGCACGCGAGAGGCATGCAACCGGGAACATCGCTCAAAGGATGATGAATAAACTTCACTTATTATAAATAACCCGTAAACAGACGTATCAATAAACTCGTACCGTGTAATTGTAGGTATCGTATCAGTGTATTGTATCAACGATGCTGTGTGTAGATGCGTGAAATTACCGACGCCTCAACTGGACCATGAAGGCTGTTTGCCACTGAGAGATAGCTAAACACTAATACTTCATGATTTCAATTGTTTTAGTAACAATTAAAGTCAAAATCTTGGAAAAATTAGGGCGATATTAGACAGTTTATTTTTCATTAATTATTGATTCACCGAAAATGAACGATAAAGTGTAAATAGTTTCATTCATCGTTCACTGCTGATGTTCATTTCCGATGAAAGAAAAACGCCGCGCTTAACTTATCTTTAGGTGGGCTGTAAGCCTTATCCGAACATGTTCGGAAAACAATGAATAATAGTAGGCTATGTCTGCAATCCGCAGTTTAGCACAAACAAGGTAGATACGGGATAAACGGCCGGTTTCATCAACATCTTCATTATACGACGGTTAAGTTTGTGATTGCTTCGGCTTTATCTCAACTTGAATCTTTTTGGAGGCTTATTTTGTGAAATTGGCATCATACAGGTCAAAGTTGGACTATTACACCCAATTTTTCTTTTCTAATAGCCGTGTGGCTAATCTTTTTAAGGTTTTCATGCGTTCTGTAATAGCGGATTGCCATCTGAGATAACAATTTACCGTGACCATCTGCTTAACGAGCCTTCCAATTTCCATCACATCTAATGACGAGGCGGTTCCAAATGACTCTAATTAAACAGAGAGACGGACAGATGGACAGACGGTTGAATGAATAAACTCATTCATGGTGTGTACACCATATAAATTACAATTATTAGATATAAATAGAAACAAATACAAATTAAATCTACGACTGGTCTTATGAAGGTTTCTTCATTTTCCTTTTGAGGGACGGGACCCTAAAAATAGAGTAAAAATTTGCTTTTCCTAGAAGATGATAATGTCATGAAGGCAGTTTTTATAACCTATACTACACAGAGGTAGTTATGGTCTAGGTTTTAAATATACAAGAAAATAAACCGTACCTCCTTCTATTGACGTAACCGTCTAATCTCAAACAAACAGACAATAAGGTTCAACCTACCTATACTTATACTTACGTGATCAATTATACAGGAGCAGGCTTCGAACCGGTTATCTGGCTTCACCTTTGACACGCCTTTCGACTCTTGCCAATCTTTTGAAACATTGTCTTCACAAATTCTGATACAATTCTGTTTGAAATAGTAAAACTGTAAACCATTCATAAGTGCTAGTTTCCTATCCATTTCAATCGACATTCCTTTTAAATTTTCGTACCCAAATGGTAAAAATAGGACCGTTTTACTAAGACTTCACTGTCCATCAGTCTGTATGTTTGTCAGCAGGCTGTAGGCGCCTATTAATCCGTGATAGCTAGACTGATGAAACTTTAACAGACGATGTATTCCTGTTTCCCCTTTAACAATAAGCCCAAAGAACAGACTAAAATAAATATTTAAGTAGGGTGTCACATACAATATTTATTTTTGAATGATAATGGAACGGAACCGTACTCTTGCTTAACTCTTACTTATTCGTATTTCTTTACTAGACTACAAGCCTTCAACTTGCTGGCTTTTGCATTGATTTATTGGCCAAGTACAGTCAAATGCGTTTTTGCCAAAAATATTTAGTTTATTAGTTAGTCAAAAATGATAATTTAAAAACAACAATGGCCAAATAAGCCCTGAGAAAAATGTAAATATGCTATGTACGTGCACCGTAATATTCTTACATTAAAACAAAGGGAACATACCTACACTATAAGTACCTACCTAGACTACCTACCTATATTTCACACCACAACACTCGTAAAACAAACCTCGATTTATGAACTCTATTGTAAACTTTCTCCGTACAAGTGAGATATCAAGTGATCTACCACTATCGTGACAGAGAGACTCTATCGCGGGAAGCGTGGCGTAAACGATAGATGCCCGAGATTGAAACGATATGGATCGCTTGTGGGTTGGGCTTTTGGTAGGAAGGATGTTTAGATTTAGGATTATAATGTCCTATGATTGTTGTTTTATGATCTTTTTCGTAATTGAGTTGGTAATTCAAGATTATGTCATACTGGCGAACAAGCGAAGAGAGTTTTTTATTATTATTTTACTAACAGCGGCCTAGAGTTTTACCCGCGTAATTAACTCTCTAATATTATTAGGATCGATTTAATAAAATAATTATATTACTAATACAAGTTTAAAAATATAAATAATTGTCCTTTCAAAAATAAATATGAGTTCTATTATACGTATATTTTATGGAAAAAATCTTTAGTTGTACGGAAGAACGAAAGTTAAATACTACTAATATAGATGCAGCTTATGTTCTGTTGATATACAGAACAGAAATATGGTAGGACGTAAATATAGGTGTAAAGAAACCTAGTTCAGCTTTCTTTCTACTTTGTTTTCCTACCGACCTTTTTATAATTCGCATTGTCTGATGTCATAGAGACATTTCATTGTCATTGAAAAATAAATGCGTAGTAAACAAATGTTTAGGAAATAATAGTTATTTTACTAGTTATTCTTTTAAAGAGAGGATTAAAAGGCTCTGAATGTAATTTCTATATTTATTACAGGTATGTGTAGGTTTAGTTATAATAGACTAATATAATTGTTAAATAGGTACGTTTTGTGAAATAAATCTATATTTATTACAGAAACTTTGTCGGGCCTCTTAATTTCATATAATATCATTATAAAATTGGTTTGGAGGATCACGGTCCACAAAAAAATACTTACATCTTTTAGTCGATCATTTTACACGATATGCTTATATTTCCACATCGAAAACTCAGAATTCTAATGATTTTATTAAACTTATAATGAATGTTCAAGAAAACTATAAGATTGAAACCGTTTTATCAGACCAATATCCAGGTATTCCTATGAATTTAAAGAATTTCTTAAGAAGGAAGATATCAGAATGATTTTTACAGCTGTGGATACACCTTTTTCGAATGGACTTAATGAAAGGTTAAATCAAACACTTGTAAATAAGATAAGGTGTAAATTGAATGAAAGTGGCAAGAAAACAACATGGAGTACTGTGGCAAAAGAATGTGTACAAAAATATAATGAAACTGAACACACAGTCACAAAATTTGCTCCAAAATATTTATTAGTAGGCGAAGATGTCAATATTTTGCCATTCGAATTAAAAAAACAATATACAAAAGAAGATTTAAAAAGAGACAGAAAATTAGCTTTAGAAAATACAATGAAATCAAACAATTACAATAAAAAAATATTTGACCACCACAGAAAAGAAAGTAAATTGGAAGTGGGAGATAAAGTATATGTCGAAAATGGAAATAAGTTAAACAGGAAAAAGATGGATGAATTGAGGATTGGACCATACATTATTGTGAAAAAGGTTTCCAATTCAATTTATGAAGTTGATACCGGCCACAAGAAGACGGAATCGAATTTTTATCATATTACGAAGCTACATCCAGTTGATGATGGTTGAACAATTCTTCGATTGTTCTCTCTGAAGGGGGGGGAGATGTAAAGAAACCTAGTTCAGCTTTCTTTCTACTTTGTTTTCCTACCGACCTTTTTATAATTCGCATTGTCTGATGTCATAGAGACATTTCATTGTCATTCAAAAATAAATGCGTAGTAAACAAATGTTTAGGAAATAATAGTTATTTTACTAGTTATTCTTTTAAAGAGAGGATTAAAAGGCTCTGAATGTAATTTCTATATTTATTACAGGTATGTGTAGGTTTAGTTATAATAGACTAATATAATTGTTAAATAGGTACGTTTTGTGAAATAAATCTATATTTATTACAGAAACTTTGTCGGGCCTCTTAATTTCATATAATATCATTATATAGGTAATAATTTATTATTTTAGATATGTTTTAAAACATTGTGCTTCAAAACGTTTCAATAACTATAGTGTGTGCGCCCATTAGTCATTCAAACACACTTTCCCTCAACCCACCCTAAGCTCATAAGCACAAAATCGTGAG
Organism: Idaea dimidiata; assembly: GCA_949358125.1. Classification (NCBI taxonomy): domain Eukaryota; kingdom Metazoa; phylum Arthropoda; class Insecta; order Lepidoptera; family Geometridae; genus Idaea; species Idaea dimidiata. Next base: position 469,825 of record OX442329.1, read on the forward strand.
ATCTCCGTGTGAACGCGCCCGCACACGTTGCGTCGGTCGCGATTTACTTGCGGATGCTGCAGATAGACTGAAGTAATCCAACGTGAGGTACATGGTTCGCTACATCCTTGTGGGTAGGTGTATCTGATGAAAGTTGGCTCAAACTGTGGGATGATCATGGGAAATCTTCGTTTATCGTTGGTTTCTTGATGATACGTTGGTTACAGCATAGTAGAAAGAAGTAATAGTATGCAAACTTAGATACCTGTTTTTACACCACTGCCAAGAAACTGTTATGTTTTTGCCTTGAGTGTATGTATGTGACTTATTTTTGTGGCATTGTAGATAAGCGATACGTTGTTGAATGCGTAATGACCGCGGCGCGAGTATTATAGGGTACATTTAAATAAAAAAATAAGATATAAACTCTATAAAGTCTAATAAAAGGTAAAGTATTATAAAACCAAATGGTGTTATCCTGAGTTATCCACATGACTGGTTCATTCAGTATATCATTCTTTATGTTATTTGGAGTACCACCCGACTACATCCACCATTTGTTAGGCTCCTAGAGTGTCGAACGATTTTTACATTTTATTTTATAATCTAACAAAAAATTACAAAAATTGGATGGCGGTGGCTCGGTATCGCTATTTGTAGCGTCATGCGGGGAGACCTATGTGAGGCAGTTGACTAATAAGACCTGACATAATGATTGATTAATTCTTAATTGGAACATGCCAAAAATCAAAACATTACAATAAAAATAAACTTAAAAAAACTTAAAACTAGGTGGCACACATAACCTAGTGATGGTGATGATGATGTAAGGTTTATAATCGGATGTTTGTTGGTTCCAGGTCTGACCATGCGGTGGAGAGGTTATGTCAAGATGGAGGTCATATGGAGTGTGCTGCTCTTCATGTTATTAACTACAGGTTAGTTGAACACTTACTATATAGTTGAAGATGAGAAATATTGCTTACAATTCATTAGTATTATAGTACTTCGAGTTCAATTGTTAAATCATTCTCGCCGCGACTTAATTAAATAATATATCCACAGAAAGTGATAGTCGCTAAGACGACCGACGCGTCTACGTCGCGACTTATCCGTGCGCATATAACCTAAATATGATTTAACAAATAAGTTGAAATTTAAAAGTTAATTGATTGTATCATAATTCATAATATTTTATGTTTGAACTTTTCGCTTATAATTTATAGAGGCTAATGTAAAATCGATTACCTACCAACTTTGATTGCACAACTACAGAAAAAAATGATTTGAAAACACAAATAGATAAGTAGGTAGGATGTTAATCGTTCGTAATTGACATTTTATTACGAACAAAACTCGCAAAATGTTAGAATTTAGTGTACCAAATTACATAGGTAGGTATATCTATATAGTATAATCTTTGTTCATAGTTGGACAAGCTTATAAGAAATTTATTGTATTTATTTATCGGGCTCAGCCATAATTACAAAGGCCAAGATGTTTATCTGTACTAGCCAAATAAACTACTTCGTACTTACCAATTAAATTCACAAGCCTCAACGAATCTAGATCAAATATCGGTCTAGTATCTTCACATCGGAAATATGTTTAGAATGTCGTAATCTATCATTTAGTTGCGACTTACCGCAAAATGTCAATCCTAATTGCTTAACTTGTGATATAATGGAATACCTATCAATCTACCTAGATTTAGTTTCGAAGACTTCTAGGTCTTAGTAAGTGGCTGATTATAAAAGTTGATTTTTAGGTACCCTTAAAAAAGATCCGTCTTAAACTCGATCCCTGACGTCGCCCTTAGGGGTGTACGCTCGGGTATAGCGGCCCCTGCTGGTATACCGAAAGGTGGGAACAGTGGGGACGCTATAACATATATAAATAGAGTTTCGAGAACGGGTTGTACCCTTAAAAAAACAGAGGAGGAGGGTAAAATAATTTATTAAACTTATTTTTTGGACCGGGAATTATATCGAAATAAATTATATTTCAATCTATACAGTGATCAATCACATCATACAATCTTAGTGAGTATCGCAATAGACTTAGGACAATAAACATTTAAGAGTAGGTATAATTATAGTTCTATAATATTAAATTGCTTATGTATAATAATTAAGTTATGAAGTAAATTGTTATATATAATATTATATCTATACAGTCTAGTCATACGAAAGAGATTTATAAAGATCTCGAAAAGTTGGGCATGCTGAAAATAAATAAAAGGAACGCGATTAAAATTTTAAAACTGGGAAATCTGAACAAATAGGTTTAAAAAGGGATTTGATTTGATTTGTTTCAATCTCTTTTGGGTTATATTTGTACGACCTTAGTTCTGACACGTTTATTAATATCCCTGTAAGATAACCCAGTACCACATGACATAACTAAATGAAGGAACCAATCCGTGCGGTTTACTGAATGCAACATTGTTAATAGTACTGTTATGCAGACAAATGCATTATCTAACTGTAGGAATCATGTGGTGTGGTGAGGTATGATGGGAGGCACTAGGCACTCAATAGCCTAGCTGCGCTCGCCGAGCTTGTTTGAATTTGTGAGTTAAGCAACGCCTGGCGCGGTATTGACTTGGATGTGTGTTGGTACATATAAAACTTAAGTTTATCCGTGCTTCGGAAGGCACGATAAGGAGTTGGTCCCGGGTTGTTATCTCTGATAGCAGTCGTTCGGTCAAGTTGGAGGTCTTAGGGCGACTACAACTCGATTTTAAATATTATGACCTTGTTTTTAATGGAACAAGTCGTCAAATGGTTAAAAAGGAACACCTAAAATCACCTAATCTATAAAATCTAAAAATGCTTTGACCTGACTGACTGACTGACTGATGGATCAACGTACAGCCTAAACTGTTGATAGTAGAGATCTGAAATATGAAAGAATGTGATGTAGGTAGGAATCTGATAAGAAAGGGTTTTTCAAAATCTCCACGAAACTTACGTGAGTGAAACCGCGGAACACAGCTAGTTAAAGATAATAGAATAACCACTTGGGGGCGTAGGGTTCTGCGCTGAAACTAACCAAGAATTTATGATAAAATTAACCTTTTGAAATTACCGTTTCAAATATGAAATCTGGCGATTTTCCCAGGTCAGCCGCAGCAGCGGGTTATCTAAAAACTTCAAAACATTTTACTGTATTTTAGCTTTGAACTGTAAACAATCGGTGTTGGTACAGCCCGAGGCTTTAATTGTATTATTCAGTTTATCAGATCGGGCGGCTCTCACGGGCAAATCTGTCTATTGTTGGGTACCTAGCTAGGTGGGTACCTATATAACTGCTACTGACTTAGAAATGTAGGTAAGTAGGTAGTATATCATAAGATGCGGTAAAGTTATGTACGATTACTTCAGACCACCTAGTTATATCGCATAATTAAGTTGAAAAAAAATTGATTTTGATTTTCTACTAGAAATATTTTACAAGGAGCAATGCATGATCATCAAAAATCCAGTGACGGGTTCCCGTGTGACGTAATGGTTAGTGAACTCGCCCTACAAACGAGGAGCACGGGTACGAAACCTGTCAGTCTCCTATCCCGGAGAATTTCTTGAAAATTACTACTTATGACATCACAGATCATGGGTAATGATTTGATGTACCTACTTTTTCGCAGAATTTTGGGAGTCCGCGCGCCTTCCTATTGTTTTTGATGAAAAACTGTATAGTTATCGATTTATCACACAATAAACTAAGATTTTTCTGAAAAACAGATGACTAACGAAACTAATTTATTGTAATTTGTATAATAAATAATGATAAGTGTATGTTGTATTTACTATTTATCAAACCGATAGATAGTAACAACCGATAGTAACCTATAAATTAAAATAATGAAAAACTAATTCCTTATAATAAAATTTTATATTCGGAATTCGTTTAAATTACCTAAATCCATTAAATTTAAATTTAAATACCCTTCATTTCTTATAATTAATATTAACAATTAATTATTCATTGCAACAATGCTTTTAATAAAAACAACCGAAATATGAGTTTAAGTTTTTATTTATTCTTTCTCATAAGAAGCAGTATACAGTCTTAGTATACATACAGTATACCTACACCAAGCTGCTTACCTCGTTATGTATGTAGTTAGGTATATACCTAGTTGTTAGGGTTATTTATAAGCAGTTAGAGCTCGGAACAATAGCTACAATGGAATCAATACATACTATAATCAACACAAAAGAACTTACTTTCTAAACCGTTTATTAGTCGGATGTAGTTTAGTTACAACTATTTACTATCTACGCCTACATGATTAGCATCACAGGTGTGAGGTCATCTAGCACATTTTACTCAGATTTTATGAAAAAAATCTTTGGGTTTCAGAGTTTTGCGACGCGTCGAGACGGCTAGCACAACGGCGAAAGGTAATGCACTAATTTAATTTAATTAAGATTTATTATAATTTGATCATGAGAAACTTTCCTGAAATTTGCTTGAAACCATTTAATTGCTAGTAATCTATGTAACAGAATTAGGTCCATAATATGCGTTCGACACTGGTCTGACTAAACTAAAATAAAATAAACCATTACCAAAGTTCCGGAAACGTGGACCGAAATCAGTGAACCTTTGCTCGGACAGTTGGACACAATGAGCTAATAAAAATGTTTTTTTAATGATTAACGGTTTCATCAACATCATAATACGTACAGAACGCCCACTGCTAAACATAAGCCATTCCATATTTCACTTCTTCTTTACGAGACTTCCTAGTACGATCACTCATCCACATACCAAATCACATTTCTAGGATTTACTCCGCGTCCCGGAAATCTACGAGCCCACACCGTCCGTGGAAAGTCTACAGGCCGTAGCTGAAGCAATGGGAGCAGCTGGGTTCGAAGCCTACACCGAGGGGAAGGCCCTAGTCAAGAGGCTCATACCAGCCAACTCGTCGCCGGATTTGGACATTGTTGAACACCAAGGTAATACGCTACGGATTCTTTTACGTGGGCGTTTTTAGGGTTTGCCGTGCCGTGTCATGCCGTTGACTCGAAGAAGAAGAAACCAGATTCGTTTTTTTTAATTTTATTTTTTCTTAATTTCCAGGAGTAATTGGTAAAGCTGGTGTTGACTTCCCAGCTTTTCCCAACATTCCTAATACCGGTTTCAATTGCAAAAATGTTCCGACCGGCTACTACGCTGACTTGGAGACTGATTGCCAGGTAAGACAGCACACTTTATATGGAGCGAACCTTTCCAGATAAAATCTAAAGACGATTTTGTAAAACACATTAAAATGCTCATCTGAACCAAAACCTTGATCATAATATTTTCTGTGATAATTTATCTTTTCAGGTATTCCACATCTGCGATACATCCCGCAAGATTTCCTTCCTGTGCCCTAATGGGACCATCTTCAGCCAGTCCCACCTGATTTGCGACTGGTGGTTTAAGGTGGACTGTGCCTCCGCCCCTGCCCTTTATGAGTCCAGCGCTGAATACTACTCGAACGAACAAAAGAAGACCCAGAAAATAACACACAGTCTCAGCAAGGTCCAAGACATACCACAGAGTCTGCAGCAGATCGGAGACTCGAATGTTCGGGCTGAGTCTAGAGTTCGACCCTCTGTTAATGTTCCCAGCACTACGGAAAGGCTGCTCCGTCATAGACAGAGACTTCAGACTGATCTTCCATTCAATGGACAAGCGACTTCAAGGTCTTACCAAGCACTCTTTCCCGAAAACTTCAATCAAGCAGCGACGCAGAAAAGTCTGACGACTGCATTTGAGAAACGAAGAAAGAATTTAGTCCAACTTATTTCGAATAACTTCTCAGTTCCCGCAAAAAGCACGCAGCCTACTTATTTTGAAAGTACCAGCCGTAGAACAACTCCAGTAGACAATTTCAAAGAAATGCAGGTCGCAGCTGAAACTGCTTCGTTCGCCAATAATAACAACAGACAGTTCCTTCACGAATACCACAACAAGAACTACCGCCCATACCCTGTTTATACTCCCAACACTCCTAAACCCAGAACTAAATCCATCCCTAACTTGACCACTTTATACGACATTCGCGACAAAGATCCTCATGCATCTCACATTCACGAGACGACTAAACGACCGACCTTGCTTCCTTACACCAGAAGCTACACAACGGCAAGCAATCCTTACACAAGACCCGGAGTTTCTTTACTGAAAAACTTCCTCGATAAAGAAAAAAATAAAACTCTCACAGCTACAACAGAGAAAAATGTGCGCTTAACTACAGCTAATGAAAAACGCCAGAGAAACAATAGACTAATCATTGAAACTAAGAATACCTTTGAATCAGCAACAAAGATACCGACGACTAGACAACCCGATATTCAAGTAACTCAAACTGCATCTTCCGACAGATACGACGTATATTCTACTCTTAAACCAGTTACCGAAGCTACAACTGAGACTAATTACAAAGAAAGAAGAGAAAGACTTATGAGGAAGTTGAACTTTGAAAAAATTACGACGACACCAGAACCTACGGAAGCTACAACGACTGAGAAGTACTATGGAGATCAACCTAACAGACCTGGCCTGATTGTACCCCCATCACTAACTCCTAAAACATTGCACAGCCTAGCTATTTATTACGCGACAGCATTAGATAACTTGTCAACTCCTACTCCTGATGAAGAAGTCGAAACCACAACTTCAGCGTTTGACGAATATTCGGCTATGGAGGAAGCTTTGCCAGCGTTATTCAGTCAACAAACTATTAATAAATACAGTAATTTATTCAGTCCTGACAATGCTGACTTCCTGGAAGACGTCAGAGACGATCCCAACGGAACTTACAACGAACTGATGGAAGATCTAGCGGTTCAACAAAGTCAAAACCCGTTAGCAACTTCACCGCAAATTAGAGAACTAGCTCAAGTCTTTACCCACGCCTTATCTGCTTATTTACAAGATCCAGTCCAGTTTAGAAAAGTACTATCCGATATTAGACCAACCCATCCATCGTTTGGTGAAATTGTATCAACGACTGAAGATTCTCAAAGTACGGAACCAACGACGACTATTGATGAAGAAGATGAAGAAATACTAGGTTTCTCTGAAGATAACAAAGCAAGACCTTTACCTAGTTTAAGGGATTCAAATAACTTGAGAGAAGGTAAAGCTTTGAATTCTGTATCTAATTTCCAAGCAATTCCTTATGATGAGAAACCGACAACTCCAAGGTCAATAATTTCGTCGTCTCTTGCGTCCGTCTCCCCTGATATTGTTTCCTCTACTTATTACGTATCAACAACTCCAAGAAATCCATTTAGATGTTGTGGCAGAATATCTGCATCTTACACTACTGCGTCCACTCCTTTGTCATATTACTCCTCTACACCCCGTTTACTCCATACGAACGCAGCTTACAGTGTTAACACTTTGGCTAACACTTATGATGGAACAACAACAGATTCGTATTCAGCAACTAGGTTCCCACCGTTCCAAAATAACGCCTTGACTAGCAATGATTCTCCTTACGGATCAGGATTCTTGTCGACACAGTCTAAACCTTTAAGCGAGTACGTCGAAGCGACTAATCTTCCTACAGCTTGGGGCATAGATTCAACAGGAGCTACATCCAGTCCAGGTTCCACGCAAGATTTTGAAAGTAAGAAAATAAGGACCACAACTGTCATACCGACAACTACAACTGTATATTTTACTGAGACTGATAGCGTTGAATTGGAAAATGATGAAGAATTACAAAGGGCACACAGTCAATCCTTTATTCCGCCTCAGGGCAACAGTTTACGTCAAGGAAAGCAACTCAATTTAGATGAGAAAAAAGTCAAGAAACCTTCAGAAGATTTAGAAGCTCCTACGTTAGTCGAAGTGGAAACACCAGCACCGTCTACTGAAGCTACTTCGACGGCAACCACAACATTTAAACCTCAAGAAGAAACTGCAACGACTCCAATTTCAAGCAGCTTCTTTACTTCGCCAGATTTTGACAAATCTACTAGCTATCAATGGACCAATACATTTGATAATTGGCAGAGCACAGTAATAGATCCAATCACATTGAACGATGGGCTGAGCCATACTGCTCCTGACGACCTTTACGTCAAAGACTCTGCTTACACTGCGACCACACCTACAGTAGACTACTCAACAACTGAACAAGGAGCTTCCACAACAAACCGCTATGAAATAACCACATTTGCAAGCAAAAACGATAACAGAGTTGGCAGACTTCTTCATGATGTATCTACAGAACCCGCGCAAGACCTATCAGCTATCACCGATACCGTAGTAGAAAAAGCAAAGGAAATAATGGGCGGAATGAACGCAACAACTACTGAAAAACTAATGAATGTAATGAAGAAAACGAAATCAAAAACAGTGAAGCGGCTCATTCTACTATTGGTCCAGACATGTGATGATGACCATAACACAACAGCTGAAGCATCAAAAAAGGCGTTGTTAGAAGCTTTAATGGCAGTTTCCCAACAAGACATGGACGAAATAGCTAAAGAGGAAGGCTTGACGCCTGAACCGATACCAGAAAACGAAGGATTCAGACGGACTGATCGATTTTTAGAACAGACTGAAGTAAGACCAAGACAAGACAGAAGAGGGAAGAGTTTGAGCTTCGATCCGAGCGCGATCAATTCTCTTTCTAACCCAACTACAGAAAAACCTAAAGAAATTAAGTCTGTAGAAGATTTGCAATCCATTTCTTCAACAGTTAGTCCGACAAGAGCGACTGCAACCAGTCGGAGAGGGGTCAGAAAATTTGGTCAAAAGACAACGCCTTTAGAAGTTAGATCTACGAAAGCCACTCCTGTTGATATTCCGAAGGCAGAAGCAAGAGTAGCTCCCAAGGAGTCAGAGTTGAAAACACCAGCTGATACAAGAGCTTTGGAATTATTAAGATCACTATACACTATTGCAGCGCGATGGGGTTGAAAATATCTATAACAAACAAAAAGTGGCCAGAATTCGTTTCCATTCTTATATGTGAAAGGTTTCCGTAGATTAAATTTTCCATACAAATGTAATGCCAAGGCAATAAACAAGAATATTTAAACCAAATTTATTATAAGGTCATTCTGATTTAAAGTGTATATCTTATCAAATATAGTCTCGACGCGGTCTAAGACGAAGCAAACAGACCTATAAAATACCTGTCACTAGCGATTAAAGACCCTTCAATTAATTGTTGTCAATTTTATACCTAGACAATTTTATATATCCGCGTCGTTTCTGCAAGTGCAAGCATGTGTGCCTGTTTTGCACCTTGATTCAAAGGTATCCTATCATTCCTATCATTGAAGGATTGAATCTCTTAGGGTCATCTTTGCACTTCAATTAACCTAGCAATGATCGAATCCAAAATAATGGAACAAAATTCGATCCAAAGTTCCACTAACGGTCAAATTTAATTTCAGACTTAAATATCGTAAACTCTGATTCTGGGTTTCCATCCGCATATTTTCTAAAATTTCAACTTGATAATTGTTTATATTAAAATGATATACCTACCTATAACATTTTACTTTGATATTAGATTTTTATGGAAAATGTAACTTTCGGAGGCTTTTTAAATTCGCTTTACATTATAAAAGTCAAAACATTGACTTCACAAAATAAAGTTATTAGAAAACGGGATATATTAACAATCGGCAAGTGTTAAATAACGCCTTGGGGTTTTACGTGCCAAAGTCGTGAAAATATTAAGAAAAAGAACGAAGTGTTAATTTAGAGTTCAGTATAAAAGTTCGTCTAGCCATTTCGGCATAAAAGAGTAGAAAAATACACAAAAGCTATCGCATTTATAAGTATTATAATAGGATATATTCCCGTTTCTTACTAACTTTATATTCATCTTTTACAAAAAAAAAATACTTTCTAATTATACTCAAACATTAAAGTACATATCTCCCGTAAAATTTATAAGAATGAGTAATTATAATTAAGTACCTACTTAATTCTACAAAAATATAGCGTATAATATTGCCTTCTTATACGTTTGTAAAATACGTTTTTTGTGCTAAGTTTAAAGTAGTTTTTAATTTATTATGTTTTGTTACTGTGTTACTGTAAGGCTCTATGGAACTTGTTTTTTTTTTAATTATTTCTCAAGTAAATTATGTAATCTTGATTTTTACTACATTGAATTAACGTCAAGCCGTTGGTCCCGGTTTTTAACTCTGATAGGGTCATCAAGTTAAGGGGCCTTAGGCTAACACTAGGTGAGCCACGGCACTGGGTATGACTATAAGAAGAAAATTACTAAACTTAAACTTTAAAAAAAAATAAACTTACCTAATAATTATCTGTGTAAAAATGAACGTAAAATATTCATAAAGGCTTATGAAAAGCTTACTCGGCCGTCCGCGTCCGCTAAATTAGTACACAATATGAACATTTTGATTGGTCAATATAAAACGAGTTGGCCACGTAGGTTTAAATAAATAAATCTTTCAAAGTTTATAATTTTGGTTTTATTGATTTTAAAGATCAGATTTTACTTGAGAAGTAAAAACTTAAAATAGCTAAGTAAATAAATATTTCTTAAAATCTAAGTTTTATTATAAATCTAGATTTAAAACTGAGTTACCTACACTAGATAGTACTTACCTAGTTTATATTGTTACACTGCCACGATTTTAAATGTAATATATTTTTGTAATTAGATGTAAAATATTATAAGTTTTTGTAGTAAATTTTTATACAAATTATTATGAGTTTTATTATTTTTTTGAAATTCCGCAATAACATATTTTTGTAAATAAATCTATAGCTCTTCAAGTGGGTGGAGCCCATAATTACCGAGTTCAGTTCGCACTTGACCAGTTTTTATAAAAATAGAAAATTCAGGGGTTGATAGACACGCATGGATGCTGGTGTGTATGACCACACCAGCATCCATGCGTGTCTATCTTGGTTGACATCCATGGTTGACAACTAAGTTTGGATATGCACTATTCAATGAATGTTTCGATGTAAGTATTGCAAAGTGCCTATGAAACTCGATTATCAAATAGATAGATAATAAGTGTTCTGATGATATTCGACGATGCGATTCAATACGTAGCGCGTTTATTTAGAAGATACATACCTATTCCACTATCATCGCAGAACCTAAACTGCTTTTAAGTGTTGATGATAAGATAATAGATGGGGCGTAAGGGGGAAATAAATCATTCGGTCATTCTCTTACCGTAATTCAACTGAGTACTTACTAGAATATAGTGAGCGTCAGAATGGCCAGTGCAGTTAATTTCATTTTAATCATGGTCTTATGCCCATGAATTATTATTGCTTTCCAATAATTGCTGCTTATGTTAAAACAATTGCACCCATCGCGATAATATTCGTAAAATACGTCATGAACTCTATTTTTGAATTGCTCGCGTCACTTTGAGTGACTTTAATACCTCTGTTTCTGCCGATTTTCTCTCGTTTTCTGTATTTTTTCTATGTGAATATGTGGTATCAACCACTCGCCACAGGACTCAGACATCGAACGAAAACCAGCAGATATTGAATTATTTAAATCGCCTGACGAGCAACTAGCGATTCAAAAATAAGGCTACAGCGGCCTTATTCACTCCCACCGAAACGAACCCGACTTTCGTTATCGCTGTTTTTACGAAACTTCTTTCCGTGCCGAAAAATCTGGATTTTGTGATTCATGCTAACGTTTCCGCTTATTCGGAAAATTTAACGACGGAAGTAACCTTTTTCCGATAAAAAATCATAAACAATTTTCATCTATATTCAGAAGAGCATTTACGGAGACAGCTATTTTTTGGTAGAAAATGGTAGAAAATATTTAAGTGTTTTTTCAATCTATTTTTCATACTCAGAAAATGCAATGACTATTTTACTTATATTCCATAAATTTAAATCCAAAAATCTCACGCGAACGGTTAATTACAAACATTTTTCTTTGATAGAATGCAAATGCACTGAACTATCTCCGTAAACTGTAAACGTAAATGTCATTTGTCAGTGTCATACAAGCGTTATTTGACTTAACCGCCTTATTGAGTCTTGGCGGGAACTCCTTGAGGAGATGTGGTGCTAAATTTTCATTTTTGTGAAACCTAGTTCATATGCGTGCAAATTGTTTAATTTCGGGGGCATATTAATCAATTTAGTTTCGTGAAGGTGTACAAGTGGAATGAAAGTGAAAATCGGTGCAAAACATTGACTTAGTGTTGTCTCCAAGGCTCCGTGAAGATTGTTTGTAAATGGCCGCCGCGTTTACAAATGATTCCCTAGACTTGACTATAACTATGACGACTTGACTGTTTCGATGCAAATAACTTGCATAATATATTAGAATACTTGACACTGGCTAATTTCCTAATGGCCATAATCGGTTCACAACCGATAAGAAATAAAAAAAACCGCCTTATTGGAGTCTTGGCGGGAACTCGTTGAGGAGATGTGGTGCTAAATTTTCATTTTTGTGAAACCTAGTTCATATGCGAGCAAATTGTTTAATTTCGGGGGCATATTAATCAATTTAGTTTCGTGAAGGTGTACAAGTGGAATGAAAGTGAAAATCGGTGCAAAACATTGACTTAGTGTTGTCTCCAAGGCTCCGTGAAGATTGTTTGTAAATGGCCGCCGTGTTTACAAATGATTCCCTAGACTTGACTTTAACTATGACGACTTGACTGTTTCGATGCAAATATAACTTGCATAATATATTAAAATACATGACACTGGCTAATTTCCTAATGGCCATAATCGGTTCACAACCGATAAGAAATAATAAATAACCGCCTTATTCAAAGTTAGGTACTTGGAAATAACCTATAAAGTATTTTGTGGAAATAAAAAAGGAGGTTTATTAATACTTTATCAACAAAAAGCGACGTTACAACAGCGCCAGGCGCTTTTCGAATTCATTGCTGGTAACTGTTAAATAGGAAAAGGGAGGCTTTCAGTACAAAGTAAGTAAATATGTTACTTATGTATGATCTTTCGTACGCATTCGCAAATTTGAATTAAAATTTGCGAATTCATTTCTTATTATTTGTAGTCATGGTTGGCCTGCAAGTCCGATACTAGAGCGAAATCAGCCGCAATTTGTAGCTTGAAGCCTAGAGCTTAGTTTGGGGATTGAGCTGTGTATGTATTTATTTATTAATATTTAACTTGAAGAAGTATGTTTAAAGTTTGTTTAAATTGCAACATAATCTGGAACTTATTTAATAAATACATGTTACAGAACAAAGCTCGTAGCTGCCTCTGTGGACGATGAACCTGTCCATCTAGCTAGATGTTGTGATGGAAGTGGAGGTGGAACAAAGCCCACCCTCAGGAGAGAGACACCTACCAGCAGTGCCAGAGTGAGTGCAATGTCTCAGGAGGTAATAGGACCTGCCCTGCTGGCCATTGTAGAGGCTATGAATTGCCTTGCCGATGCAATGCGGGTTGCATTGCAAGGTAAATTAAAAAATAAGACTTTTTTTCAATTGTTTAATAGAAGGTATCAATAAAACAATGATAAATAAAATGAAACCAATACAATATTTTTTCTGATCATGTGTTAAATTACAATCGCCTTAATACAGATATCTATAAATTTGAACAAAAGCAATCAATAATAAAGACCATGGACTCTTTTCATTAAGATTTAACAATATATCACAGTATGTTTATGAAATATATTTTTTGAATCTTGAAATGAACATGTAAGTTAAGTCTTTAGGTAGTTTATTTTAATAAAGAACATATAAAATTAACTTAAAATAAAAAATAATGTTAGTCCACTCAAATTGATATGATATGATATGATATTTATTTATTAATATAAATCTTACTAAACATTTATCAAATTAATTGCACTACTGCAGAGCGAAGGTCTCCTCTTAGAGGGCAGGAAGGCACCAAAGAAGCAAAAAAAAACAGATTTAGTAACTAGCCTTTCACTTCCACTCCTCTTCGGTGTAACTAGCCATGGGTGGGAGTTATTGATATCTTGAATCTCCTGAAAAAACAATACTACTTTTATTACAAGTTTCATCAAAATTGAGTTTGAGAAATACAACCTATAAAGGAGAAGCAACATCTTCTTCTGTAATAAAGATATAATAATATTATCTTCTTATATATTATCAGTCAACCTCCTGAAGCATATAGACGCTTTTCTCGCTAAAGCTCGCTCGGTCAATAAGATTTAGAAATCATTATATTCATTTTTGTTACAGTTAGAAAACAAGAAAACCAGGAAAATAAATTATAGAAAAAACCACATCACAAAAGAAAAATACAGACAGAATACTAACCAAGTAGCCATCAGGCTACTTGGTTAGTCTCCGAGCGGGCTGCATCTACAAATAAAGGCATCGTGGTCGCACACCTGAGTTTTAAAATTAAATATTTGTTAAGTATGTTAGTAGATCCTTAGGTCTAATTGCGAGGGAATGGGATCGGTTGCCTGACTATGTCTTCCCGGTAATTTACAACTTGGGGTCTTTAAGTCGAGAGTGAACAGGTTTCTTCTAGGTAAGCGTGCTAAATCTTTGACTACATCGTCGCTTTCCATGAGGTGAGATAGTGGTCAAGCGTTTACCTATCAACTGTAAAAAAAAAAAAAAACATGAATAAATTTAAATAATGCTGTTGTTTATTAATTGACTAGCTGCGCCCCGAGGTTTCACCTGCATAAGTCTCGTTCCCGCAGGAATATCAGGATAAAAAGTAGCCTATGTGTTATTCCCGGTATCCAGCTACCTATATCCCAAGTTTCATCGCAATCGGTTCAGTAGTTTTTGCGTAAAAGAGTAACAACCTCACATACATACATACAAACTTTCGCGTTTATAATATTAGTAAGATTTGCTTTTTCTTTTAAATGTTACTTCTTAAGTTCTATTATATATAAATGCAGACGTTAATAATTGTATGTAATTTTTTACTTTTAACACATAGCCTTCTTTTTATCCTAATATTCATGCGGGATCGGAACTGCGGGTGCTGCTAGTTACAAAGAAATATGTTAATTGAAATTTATCTGGATTTTTTTCCTGGTTTTATTTGTGTTGTAAAATAGTTATGTAAATCTTATAATAAATAATTTAGTTAGGTAAATAAATGAATATTTCTTAATTAGTTTTTATTGCTCTAAGCATGCATGTCTACTACAAATATTTTAAAGGAAAATACATGGATATTTATTTTTATTATTATTATTTCTAGTAGGGGACGCCAGCGCAAGCACCAGACGGGTGATCTGTCCTCTCATGTTGGGACTATTTCACCCAGTTTCCCAAGACCCCTATAGTTTTGAGTTAACTGGTAACTCACAGTGATGTCGACCCACTAAATCTACCTGTTACTTTGCAGAATTTTAACAACTGCCCTATTGTAGTGTCACTCAGGTCCCCTTCAGATAGGGTATCTGAGTTCATTATTTCTCTCCTGGCTTTAGCGTATGCAGGGCACTCTGCTACCAGGTGATAGCTAGTTTCATCTTCCAGACAGCTAGGACAAACGGGGTCATTTGTCCTATCTTTACTAGGTGTCTGTTCAGCTGGCAGTGTCCTGTGAGGATCATTATGATTCTAATATTGTTCCTACTTAGTTTAAGTAGGTGTTTGGATTTATTTTTGTCTTTCAAACGCTTTTATAAATATCTTGGATTGCCTTAGACCATTTGTTTCTACCCATCTACGGTTGAATTCTATTTTCATTCTATGTTTAATGACACCTTTCGTAATCCCATAGGCTATCGGAAGTCTGGGTTCGGGTCCCACAAAGGTTTCATCCGCTCCTTTTCTTGCAAGTTCATCTGCTCTTTCGTTACCAGTTATGCCTTTGTGTCCTGGAACCCAGGCCACGGTAACCTTTGCTTTGCTACCCAACCTGTTCAGAGATTATAGAGATATAGAGTTATATAAGTATCTACTTAGGTACTTATCGATAGTGAGTTGTGTGTTTGCTGCGAACACCACCCACTTATAAAATATCAGGGTGGTTGAATGTATTAATCACCTCTGATATGCTGACGCCTGGCTCATAATTAAATTGGCATTTGGTCCTCATGGCACTTGGTAATAGTACGAGCAATTACCAAGGAAACAACGCAGCTAACACCTGAAAACGAATAACATAGGTTTTTATTACTTACCTAAATTGATTTACCAATTTACTTGTAAGATTTTACTTATAGGTGGTTAGAATATAGTTACAATGATCTCGTGTATATAGGGACAGATCTACCTAATGGTTTTCAGTAGTTGGTAGGAAGGTAACTAAACCAACTCTGTCAGAGCAGTCACCAAACAATTGGGCCTCAATTATTATTGCACTACAAGGCTTAGAGCCCTTTTTTTTATAAAGTTGGGACCAGTAGGTAAATGGATTGGTTACGTCTCGTATATTGACCGATGAAGCATTATTGTCGGAGTACTTTGCAGGGCTCTGCGGCGTCTATTTCGTTTCGTAGCTCAAAATTCTCACACCAATCCAAAACCAAAGTCTCCGTGAATATGAACAAAGCGACTACGTTTAATATTGAGACCTTTGATTTACTCCGTAGCACGTAATTTCAAGACCACTAATCCAGAATGATGTTTAAAAATGAAACAGCTTATAAAAACGGAGGAAAATACAGAAAACACACCTTAAAATTCTACTTTGTCAACTGAAACAATCATAATCCCGAATGTCGGTAGGGTTTACGATAGCTAAAACCTATCGGTAGCACTCCGAACAGATAGCTGTCAAAATAGTATATTCGTTACCTACCGTACCGAATATCGGTGGCTTGAATCGGTGAAAGTGGTACTATACTCTGTGGTTCGTGTTTTTTTTAACTTTTTCCGAATTCGGCGGCGTTCCGAAGCTCTCTGAATAACCCTGCTGACTGAATGATTGATAGATCATCTAATCGCACAATCTGAATAGCTGATACTAGAGAGCTGCAATTTAAAGAATGTCTTTTTGTAGGCATCTGATAACGAAGGGTTTGTCGTAATTTTCATCAGGTTAGGACTTAACTACTCGTTTGAAACCTTAGGACAAAACTGTCCTCGGTTTGGCTGTGGGCAAGATGTGGAGGGACCATAAAACATGAAACAATGGTATAAACAGACAGACCATGTTTACCTATGTTATGCAAAGGTAGAGTTAAACTTGAAGACTAAATTCAAGTGTAACTCTACCTTTCAATAACTCACGACTGTAAACTAACGTACCTACGTAGTATTAAAAAAATAGGGATAAATTGTCCCGCCTTCGGCATGCATTCAAATGTTGCCGCCACAAAAACTTACATTTCAACGTTTCGTTTCACGTACCAATTGCAATTATTGAAACCAAATAATAGTTTCCGAAATTAAGTATTTGACTCAGTCTGGGTCATGTCTGGGTTAACAAAAAATATCACAAAAATATAAAATGATACTATCACGTATCATTTTATACAATCAGTAATAAATCACTAAATCAGATAAAGTTAAATAGGTTGCTTGCTTGGTCCTTGCATGCTTGCGTAGAACGGAACTCTCCTTTCAAAACGCAATTTCATGTGTTTCACATGTTGTCATTTAGTTTTGAAAAATAAATAATTTATTTAACAAAAATGACTGTAGTAAAGAAAAGGAAACACGTTTCAAAGAAAAACAAGAAGGATTGGCGAAAACATTGTGATATTCGTGATGTGGAAGATTTTCTTGACGATCAAAGATTGGAAGAAAGACTCGGGTGAGGTTATGATTGCACACACTTTAATAACTTTCCTTTTATAACGAATGATACGCTCTAACTAAAAACTTTACAAACATTATATCTTCCTTAACTAGTTTGTAATTTCATCAATAAAACATTGAAATCCTTCTAATTTCATAAACGCAACTTTTTGTAACGAACTTTGTGTAGGTCATGTTTGATACTCTTTCATGCAAAAACTACTGTACCCAATGCAATGAAAAATTGAAATGTAGACAGCTGCAGTTGTTTATAATGGTACCTTTATACAATACTTTGTTTACTGATATTCCTGCAGAATATAGTGTAAAATACACTTATTCATTCATGGTTGTTTTGCAGGAAGTTTGAGACCAAGCCGGACAGTGAGTTGTTCGTCGTAGACACAGCAGGTGGTGATGCGACGCCAATCGAAGATAACGACACTAAACCTTTGTCTGCCAGACTGAAGAAACGGAAAAAACTTGCTAATGCCACTCCTAAATGTTTTGAAGTTTTGATTCCTGATTCTAAGGTAAGTTAATGTAGCTACAAGTCAAAGAAATTCAATTTTACTTTATGTACCTATGTTTTAGGGTGACTGAAAACTCGTAACACTAGATTTATGTCTCAAAATTAATTTTATTTTACTATGACCATTATGCAGAATTAAAGGAGAAAATCTTTTATGCATAGCCAACATAGGTACAACTAATAGATGTATATTGGCTGATCTGATGTCAGCCAATAAAAAAGCGAAACACTAGAGTTTGCAGGTCTAACTCCATTTCCTTGACATTTTGTGCCATTGACATGATGAAGAAGATTAAAAAACCTGCCTAATTGTTGTGATAAAACTTTTCCAGGTCCAAGATCCAAATGCAAAACGCAACATAGTCAAACCTATAGGCTCAAAGCAGACAGCACTTAGCAAAATTACAGATAAGCGTAAAGAAGCAAAAGGTGTTTACAAGCGAAAACTTGAAGATGCTCGTGCCGATAGAAAGAGAGCACTCGAGAAGAAGCGTAAAGCGAAGCAAGTTAGACACAATTTTGATTTGAATTTGTGGGGGGGTGATGGTAAGTTACTATTTTATTTTCTTAATAGCTAAAAGAGGTGTGTTTGACCTACATAAGTGATAATGATAGAGATAGATAGCATAGTCACATACTCACACAAGTGCCTGCTTATGTATCGGAAATGCAAATTAAAAATATATTTATTCAATAAGATTTCACAAGATCGTATAAAATCGTAGACAATATAGTGATCGTAAATTGTCTTTTAAACTTGAGTTCCAATGAGAGAAAAAACACAAAATATCAAATATAAAAAAGGAAATATTGATTTGTTTGTTTGTAACAAATCGGTTCCTAAACTACTGAACCATTTACAAAAATTCTTTCACCAATAAAAAGCTAAACTATTGAAGAGTAACTTGGTCACTTTTTATCCAAATATTCCCATGGATTTTTTTGATTTCAGTCCCATCATCAAAATCAATTCCATCGACGTTAGTGGACGACTTCATATCCCCTTCGGCCCAGCTCCACAACGTGGTCCCATCGCGCCGGCTCCGCGCCCGGCCCCCGCTGCCGGCGTGCGTCACCGCGCGCCGGGCGGTGGACGTGCCGCATCCCGGCGTCAGCTACAACCCTAGCTATCAGGTATCATTCAAACACAAAAATATGCAGAGGGTGAATTCTTAATTCAATATATGTTTTTTAATGTGTACTACTACTAGTTATTGAGCAATTAAACTTTAAATTTCAAACGAAAGATACCTGGATATAAAGTTTCTTTTACTGAAACTATTGTGCTACATATTATATTGCTATAAATAATCTTCCAGGAACATCAAGAATTGCTCCAGGAAGTAGTGAAACATGAAGAAAAAATGATAAAAAAGGAGAAACATCTTCACCGAGTGACCACCGGCATGTTCTCTAAAGTCACTCCGCAGGAGAAACAGGTACTTACATCGTTCATCTATTAACTATTTTAATAATCAATGCATAACTTCGATATTCGCTATGTCGATACGGATATTTTTTCTGTTTTAATTGCGTTGCTTTTTTTTTATTTTACGAGACTTCTTCAAGTCAGTCTACTGACTTCTAGTCAAGTGTGTCTGTTTTAGCATGACAGCCCACTTGATAATCAGGATTACCAAAAGTCGTCGAACAGAATTTGATAGCCTTGTCGCCTACCTATCCGGTGATTGAGACAGGGAACGTCAAAATAAAAGATTTAGACCGATATAGGTAGTGACACATAAATTTATTTAAAACTAAGCCTAATTAATATTACAGTAGTAAGTAATTGAGTTTATTTAGAAAAAGTCTAGATCTATAAGATTTTATAATTCAGAACAGGTTATCTGTAGTGAGTTATATTTAGTTAGTTATTTAGAAAAGTCTAGGTTTAGAACTATAAGTTTTCATTATTCTAGTTTATAAGTTAATTAGGTATTTGAGAAGTATAGATTTAATTTAGTTAGTAATAGTAAGTTATGTAAATAATTTAGAATTTGGAAAACAACATCATTTTAGACTGAAGGTCGGATTATAAAATTAAGACATGAAACTGTTCCCTAATTAAGGTTGGGTCATGTTTTTAAGAAAGGTTCGAGCTATAGGTTGATGCAGTAATGTCTCTCTGGATTTCAGGGGTACAACCGATGATTAAATTTGACTCATCTGGTAGCGATGATGCAACTCCTGTTGAAGCGGTGATGGTTCAAGTGACTTGTAAATCTAAGATGGTTCACAGCCAGGAAGGTGGTCTGTGCCAATCTTCCACGGCCCACTCTGTCCGTGATTCTGGTCCGGCAGCCATTTCAATTAAGTGGTCCGAGTCCTCCTGGGTCGGTTGCTCTCGAGCGTTCCAAACCGGAACGTAGAACCCTGGAATTACACCAGTCGAAGAGACAAATCAGTAAAGGCACTGTCAGGCCAGTCTGTGTGAACATCAGCCACCGAGAGATGAGTTTACAATATAAATAATTTCCTTGGCTGACGTTTACACAGACTTGTCGCAGGGCGGCCAACATTTTAGGATTAGTATCTTAGATATAAGATAAGCACAATAGTAGGTTTATATTTAGTTCTTAAATTTAGTTGATTTTAATTTGTTAGGTTATGCTTTAGGTTAAGTTCTCAAAAAGTAAAAGAAATATTTCAGACACAGTTTGTTCTAATTACTTAAGTATATACTGAAATCCTATTCTGAGGTTCAAACATTTAGCATCAGAATCAGTTCCAATAGGAACTGCCACATGGTAACTTGAGCATGTGTTTTTTACAATTAAGTACACAAAATCTACTCAAAAATGCAAGGCGATCGTAGATCGTAGTTGTCCACTTAGTTTAGTTATTGATTTTACTAGGAAACATGGTTTCTGAAACCAATCTGGTATACTGATCCAAGCTTGAGCACGTGGGAATCGAAAACGCAGCTTTTCCGAGTGTTTTCCGAAACGTGAGCTGAGGAAATATCACTTGTGAAAACAATAATATTAGATTATATTCTACAACTCACCTATTACGGGGTAAATTACTTTTATAATATATATTCAAGATGAATTATTTTTGGAATTCGCAATGGGTCTAGAGGTGATCGACGCGCAGAGGAAAAAGGGCTCTTTTTGTGTTGTCATACTATATTTTCGAAAGTCTCCTTCCAGCACCAAAATATGTGACATTTTGGGACAAGGTGGAAATGAATTGTGGTTAATCCATTTCAAACACCCTTTCGTCGCTGTTTTAAGTAATGTCTCACATTATTTTGAATGAGTACTAAAAGGATGCGTTAATCTAACTGCAAACTATTATTTTATAATATGATTCTAAATAGAAGATTTGTGGCTAGAAAATTATATCAAATGTAATTATTTTCTTAGTATGGTAACACTGGACGACGTACGTCACACGGCTATCTAAGTATACGTATACCTACATATAGTCACAGTATTTCAATTTATTCTACTGCCGTACAAGCAACGCCATCTACCGTTCATTGATGTGTATCTAACCTAAATTGTCACTACAATATCGATACGGAGTCTGTCTAAAAGGTTCACCTTTTTGTGGGAGACGGACCGATACAACGACCAGATGTCGCTTATATTAATAAGTTCTACTGATTTTATTTCTTATTTTAATGTTTACTAGAATAATGTTGTTAAGTATTATAATATATGTAGTTATAATGATGTTTAGTATTCTAAAGTGTCAAACAACGTGACAGCCTAGCTAGATGGTTAAAACAACCTAATAACCTAGCTTAAATCACTGTCGTCTAAACATTGTTGTGAAATGATAATTAACAGCTGTATTCACTATGTATCAATTGTCTTTTACTGTAACATGAAGTTTCATAGTTGACAGACAAGAAGAAACGCTACATAACTTAGCCATATGTTAATCATCTCTATAAGTATGAGGGCTTATAATTATAACGTACCTGACAGAGTCAATGGCTAGAGGAGATGTCGACGGGGCTGCCCACCCCACACAACCCATCGACCGACCCAACTCCATCCGATTCAGACTCCGAGTACAAGTCTATCAACCCTCCCGTTAGAAACAAGAAGAAGGATCTAAAAACACGGCGGAAGCAGCGGGAGAGGCTGGTCGAGAAGGAGCGGCTGAAGAGGGCTAAGGTCGATCGGAAGAAGATTACCGACCTGTACAAGTAAGTAGAATTTAGTGCAGTTATAGTATGCAAACTTGACTGTTTTTTTTTAAAATAGGCTTTACTAGTCATATAAGGGGCAACTGTAAGTATACTGGGTAAACTTTGATAGACTGTTATTCTCGGATAGGTCTAGTCTTCAGTCTTCTCGGGCTCCCATTTTCCGCACTTAGGTCCTCCAGTGGACCCATCGTACGTGACCGTAGGCCGTGATGTCATTCCGGCCAACCCGATTCCGACCAGAAGCGTAGGATCTTTTTGGGATCTCGGATAGGTCTAATCTGTCCCGGTCACCATTTTGCGATTCATACCGAGTCGGCTCAGATCTATCCGCTCACTCGGAAGGTCTCATCCGTTCCGGTCCAACTCGAGGTGTCGGCAAGCGGGACAGATGGGACTCGACAAGTCTTCATCCCGTGGTCTATTTACTATTATAAAGACGAGGGCGATCGTCCGTACACGTTCGTCGCTCTTTCACACGAAACCGGCGAACCGATCGCGTCGAAATTCTTTAGATGACAAAATTAGGAACGAATCGAGAGTTACAAGAGTAAAACCTCAGGTCTGAAGCTGTAATCTATAAATGTAATTCCAGACTCCGTCAGCTCCAGTCGTCGATAACGTCCGCCGAGCAGAAGCTGAGTGCCCAGCGCGCGGCTCGCGTGGCGGCGCGCGCGCGGCGGGCGGAGAGCGCGCTGCCCGCGCTGTCGGCGCACGCGGCGCCGCCACGCGAGCCCGACCTGCTGGACCCCGCGCAGCTCACGGGGGACCTGCGGCACGTCACGCCCACTAGTTAGTACTTACAACTCTTAGAACGAGAGTCGTTCGTCTACACGTCTAGAACGATCCCCTTTCGGCTTCGAAGGGCACACCCGTTACACCTTGTATTCTAATTTAATATATCTGAACGGAGAGCATTGACGAAGTTGAGACGATGACGAAATGTATTTCTGCTATTCGTTCATTTTCTTAGTTATGGCTTTCTGTCAGCGATATAGGACAATTTAGCCAGTTTCACGTATTAATAGTGTCCTGCCCCTATTATACTGTAATCGTTTTAAATAATTTTCAATGCTTGAATACTGCTGAAAAAATCAATCAATCGATTATTTTATCAAAAATGGCGACGATTTTTCTCCAACCCCGTGGAACATTCGTTTGTAACGTGCTAATTTCGTATTTGGCCCTGGTATATTTTTATTTTCACTACACTCGTTGAACTTGGCGTAACTAAATCGATAACATGCCGCCGAAATTAAACAATTTACACGCAATAAAACTAGGTTTTACAAAAATAAAAATTCAGGACGACGTTTCACCAACGCGTCAAAAACAAAAGTTCCTATTTCTGCTATTGAAACGATATCAATCTAGATTTCTGACATTTAACCGATGTCGATCTAGATCGGTGAATTTGATGCTGAAACGATGTAAAATCAGACTTTTAAATGACGTTAAAATCATACCATACCGGTTTTTTTTTACGGAAACACAATGTTTCGGAAAGTTTTATTACATTGGATTAATGTCAAACCAGATTGTTTCAATATAAAAAATCTAGTTTGAAATTAAATCGATGTCAAACTCTCGGTCGAACCAGTTTTTTTTAATAATGTAACGATGTCAAAACAATTTTATGACATTGTACCTATGTCAGACCTACTTTCGTCGTAGATCTGAAACCAAAAACTTCAATTTCCAGCAAATCTCCTCCGCGACCGCTTCGAGTCGCTGCAACGTCGCGGCGCGCTCGCAGCTTCCAAGGTCATGATGAAGAAGAAGAAGAAAGTGAAGTCGTACTTCAAGGCGGGACACAAGGTCACCGACCAGGACATCGACAGATACATCAATAGAGATGGCGGGAACAAGAAATAATATTGTATTTTTAATAGATAAATACATACCTATTTTATAGCATACATTTTAATTGTTTTATTAAAAATTTGCTGCATAACGCAACAACTTTTCCAAAAAATTGGCAGAATTTGTAATCACACAAAGCCATTAAACCTTAAAAAGCGATCGAAGCTAGTTATCAAACCAATAGCGATATCTAAAAGATAAACAACCGACAAACAGACTTCACAAACCGTGAGTAAGCAAAAACTTTGGATAGTTGCGAAAATCGCTTTATATAAACTAAAAATTGTCTGAAGTCAAAGTTTTTGCTTAGCAAAGTACGGAATTAGATTTCAGCCTAAGACAAACAGTGTCGGACTGTTTCGTCTTCCTTACATCTTGCCCATATCTTCGCTTTCCATCAGGTGAGATAGTAGTGTAACGACTATCTGTCGTGTTTAAAAAAAGCTCTAAGAGGCCTGAGGTACAGTTAAGATGTTTTTTTAGTAGAGTGTGGCCCCTGTACGTAGGTATATTACATACAGAAAAATAATATTATGTAGGTAGGTAGGTATGAAGTTCGTATAGAAAAATAAAGAACTTCTCCGATAAATGTTATAGGCATTATTTAATCTTAATAATTAATTAACAACTTATGAGCAAGAATCTAAAATAATGGCTTTTCAATAATTATAAACGAGCATGTTATTATTTTTCTTCTTCACAATCTTCTTCCTCCTCTTCGGCATCCGCTTCCGGTTCTTCTTTGGCGATTTCTGAAAAGTCATGTTGTATTTTTTAGTTTAATCTTCCGACCTGACCGAATTTTAAAAACGAAGGTTTCAACTTGGCACGTTTATCGTTATTCTCGTTCTCTATTATCGTATGTTCTCATATTATTTTTTAACTTAGAATCTACCTTTTGATTAGGTAGCTAATAGTAGATATTTCTATTACCTAATACTTACTAAATAGGATTTATATGGACAATGACATGGTATTATCGCTAGTACCTACATCAAAAGCTTTTTCAGCGACAATTACAAAAAGATGGTTTTTGAGGAGAAAGTTGATAAACCGAGGCATTTTAGTTTATACAATAGATACCCTGATCTGCTACCACCTACATTTGATTCCAGTCCTTTTATCTCAGTATACAAGATGTAACCAGTCCTAGTCCTTTTAATCCGAAAGGGGGTTGTTCTAGACGTCTAGGCGAACACCTTATGTTCAACGACTTTTGAAAATTCGAACTTTTTTTTTTGAAAATTTTGAGATTGTTTGACTGAAAAAACAGCTGTTTTTGAAAATGAAGGTAATTGAAGGTTTGGTTTTTTTTTTTATTTCTTATCGGTTGTGAACCGATTATGGCCATTAGGAAATTAGCCAGTGTCAAGTATTATTAATATATTATGCAAGTTATTTGCATCGAAACAGTCAAGTCGTCATAGTTAAAGTCAAGTCTAGGGAATCATTTGTAAACGCGGCGGCCATTTACAAACAATCTTCACGGAGCCTTGGAGACAACACTAAGTCAATGTTTTGCACCGATTTTCACTTTCATTCCACTTGTACACCTTCACGAAACTAAATTGATTAATATGCCCCCGAAATTAAACAATTTGCACGCATATGAACTAGGTTTCACAAAAATGAAAATTTAGCACCACATCTCCTCAAGGAGTTCCCGCCAAGACTCCAGGTTTGGTTGTAGTAGACCAAACTAAATGAAAGGACAACATAAGGTCAATGACCTCGAACTCTATAAACAGCTGATCTTCAAGTAAACTTTACACTTAAAATTTTCGAAAAGTACTTCAAATTTCCAAAAGTCATAGAACAAAAGTTCGCCTAGACGTCTAGAACAACCCCCTTTCGGCTTAAAAGGGCTTACCCGTTACATCTTGTATAAGCATCTAATCAGTAATCACTACTTTCACTATGTTACAAATTGTAACAGCTATGTTTACAAGTTGTAAAATAGTTTTACGTGTTGTAACAACTGTGTTGCAAGTTGCAAACATACAGTTACGTACTTAGTACCTATCAACACTAAGAATTAAAAATCACTTATCTTAACTATAGTCGGACAAGATAACTCGTAGCCTTCCGTCTAGATAAGACATAGCACAAGTAATTGCGCGGGTCTATAGCAATAATAATAATATTTTCTGCTAACAACACCCCTACTTTAGGAAGGGAAAACCTACCTAGGGAAAGCCACTAGTTACCTTATAGGAACTTAACTTAGGAATATATATTTACCCACCTGATAAAACTTACAGGTACGCTAGATAACGCATTACCATCCAAAAAACGTCGCCAGAGTGCTTTGTGGACTTTTTAATTCGGAACTATGGTTTTCAAAGTCGTCTAAACGAACATAAGTGTCTGGGAAAATCTTTTCAAAATTACTGTTTGAATAGACTTGTTTTTTGGGTTGATTGTGATTTACTTGATAGTTTACTTGATTCTGATTTTTCAGATTTCCGAAATGATTATTGTCTTGATCTTGAACTAATTGAATAGCTCGATTATAATTAACTCGATTAATATTAGCTCGATTCACATTATTTTGATCTTGATTAGTTTGATCATAAGGCACTAGTTCATATTTAATTTGCTTGTGATTAGCTTGGTCCTGATTATTATTAAACTGATCTTCATTGACTAACTCATATTTTATCTGATTACGATTGGAATTATTAGAAATAGTTTTTGCCTGTTTGCGATTGATTTCATCACGCTCAATCGTCTCGTGATTGGGTTCATCATAATTGGCCTGATTATAAAAGCCTTGATCATGATTTTTAAGATCATATCTAATCTCTTCTTGGTTATTGGGATTGGCTCGATTGTATTTATGATTGGAAATATCTGGGATGTTTTTATTAGGTACAGAATGCGTAGCTAGCTCGAACGTCTTTATGGCTATAGGTTTAGGTGTGATATTAGCTTGTGATTCGATGTGAGTTAGGCCTTCGTGCGTTTGTGTGTGTAAGCTCGTGCTCGCCGTATCTCGAGTTTCTGAAAGAGGGAAATACTAGCTTTACGAATCATCTAGATTCGTTTGGAGCTTAGTTAGTTTTGTTAAAAATATTTTATTAGCAATTAGGAAATCAATGATTTTTCAATCAGTGAAAAATGTTTAATAAATTTTATTACTCATTAATAAATCTCAAAAAAAAAGTAGGTAAAGTATTTCGTTAAAAGTCAGTGAAGTTATACGTTATATAGAAGATATATGTGGAGGAGGAAGGTAGGTTTCAAATAAGTTGTAGGTCTTCGTAAAACCCAAAACAAACAAAAACTGATAATTTCATTGTAAGTATAGAGTTCTTCCTTTTAAGTAAATGGGAAATGGTTATTGGGAGTCGGTAGGGAAAAGTAGAGTTTCATTTCGTGGCGTTTCAAAATTAGTGGTTTTTCCTTAGGGTTAAAGTGAGTCAAAGTGGTGAAGTCATAGTTTAGTCGGATTAGTCTAAAGTTAGTCAAAAATTAGTATAGAAATAGCAAGTAAGTGAGATGTCAAGTCAGAAAAGAGTCAATAGTCGGAAACGAGTCATAGAATATCATTAAAATATCAATTTAATAACAAATCGTTTATTTATAACATTTTGTAGTCAACAATTGAGACATCGCACTTAACTTTTGTGACGTAACGTTACATGTTACAACTTTGTTACACATTGCTAACAATGTTACAATTTGCAAGTAGCTGTAAATCGCTGTTACATTATGCAAAACAATGTTACAGAGTTGTTACAATTTGTAAACAGTGTACAATAATTTGTTAACAATGTTACAAAAAATTGTAAACAGTATTATAAGACTATTGTTACATGTAACAAAGTTGTTATTGCCGCAAACAGCAATCTCACTAAACTTTCATGTCTTTACATTCATCAGTAGATTTCAAATAAAAACTGAAAGTTGGATTAAGTATTAGATTGTTAGTTTTGTAAAAAAGTATAAAAAATATCACAAGTTATTTTTTTCAATCGAAAGTTAAAAGGTTATCGCTAACTTAATGTAAAAAATAATTATTATGTACACTTCACAGATTATTGTTTTATTATAATCTGACGGTCTTTGTTCATTTTATGATGGGAAAAAAATTACCTTCTTTTTATTTATAACTGAGTGAGTTAGTATATAGGTAAAATATTACAATGTGTAGGACACAATTTTTTTTAACAGTCAAGTTACAATGAAAACAATTTTTTTCTCATCATAAATTAATAACAATAATTTATTTGGTTCTTCAGTTTCAAAACGGGGAATTGATATTAAGGGGTAAAAACTAAGATAGTAAGTACATAAATAATAACGTATGAAAATCTTCGCGTATCAAAGTGCTTAGGACGTTCGCCCGGGATGTGAGAAGGGCGAATTCATAATATATTTCATAATATTACTAAAATTTCAATGTGTCAAAAGAATATTTTTTATTGTACTTAAGTGCCCAAAATGTATTTTTATAAATATTTCAAACATTTGTACAATTAAACGCACAAATGTTTGAAAATAGATAAGTATTTTTTTTTCTGGGCAAAGTTTCAAAATTAGAGACCCATTACAAAACTGAAGAACCAGTATGTTACAATTAACAAGTTGTAACATAATAGTAACAGTACGTTACACGTTACTAATGCTGATAATCCGACTGTAGATAGTACTCCTGGCTATTCTCGTTAGACTGGGGGGCTACCTTGTACTCCTCATAGGCCGTACCTTCGTGCGACGTGTCCTTGTGTGAGGCGAGGCCGGCGGCGGCGGCCTTGGCTGCTGCGGCCGCCGCGTTCGCCTGCGCTTGCTGCGCTGACGCCTGGAATTAAAAAACAACAATGAGTGAAAGAGACAAAAAAAATACTTTTTTTTAAATTGTTTAGTGTCGTTGGTTTTACCCGCGTTATTTCCCATCCCGTAAGAAATGTTGGTGGATAATTACAAATTACATACCGCACGCACCGGATATAGGATCACCGGTTTAGGTTGTGCGAATATACCCCCATACAATACTTATAAACGATTATGAACAGATGCATAAACTATGTATTATTTTTCTTTTACTGTAACTTGAAGTTACAATTTTGACACGCACTAACAAAACGTTACATATCATAGTCATCTGCGAACAATCGTTTATAATAAGGGAAGTCTTTTGCGGGAGAAATGGCGTTTAGTAAATTATCTAAGAACATATAATAAATGCGATAAGCGGGATAAGTAAGGGGTCCTCACTTTTTGCTCTTTTTAAAACAGCAATGAAATTTTAATGTCTTCAAATATGTAGGCTTTCTCTTCCGTCGTTTCCTACACAGGAAAACAATAGTTTATTTTACATTTAACATCATTAAAGAGTTAAGATTATGATAAGATTATGTTGTTACTAATTACAATAAAAGTTAAAATTTACAACCGTGTTACCCATTGCAATAATGTTATGACCTTGTTACATGTTGCAATAATGTTACAACCATGATCCATTTTGCATGATGGACAATATTATAGGTAAGGGACGCGTGATCTAAGACGTAACACGCTCACCTAGAAGATAGGAACAAATTCCAACCTGCCTTCTTAAGTTGTATTTCATACTTTTGTCAATCAGTCAGCTTGTGTTAGTGTTTCCACCTGTGACTTCCTCGCTGCCGCCTGCGTGGCCTCGAAGTCGACCCTCACTCCATGCAGCTGATCCCTCAAGATCTCAAGCCTTTGTCTAGTGGCTCCAACCATGGAAGTTAGTACAAGTAGCTAGATCTCACCTGTGCCTTCCTCGCCGCTGCCTGCGTGGCCTCGAAGTCGATCCTGACTCCATGCAGTTGTTCCGTCAAGGTCTGCAGCCTCTGCCTGGCTGCTCCGACCATGGCAGTTTGAGCTCCAAGTTCACCGGCCGCTTGTGACGCAGCTTCGTTCGCGTTTTCGCTCGTGGCTTGAGCTGCGTTCAGGGCTGCTTGGATCACGTTCACCTGGAATGTTTAAGGTGATTTTGTTAATACTATCTTTTATGTGACAGAGTTATTGGCACACTACGCTTTCTATGGTTTATAATTTGGGTAGTAATTAAGGTAGGTCTGTCGAAATACGCCTACTTAAGAATAAACCGATTCTATTCATTTAATTCTAGAAGAAAAAAGCTACTATCTGATAACATCTACGAGATGCTAGTACCAACGTGGTTTTCCAAACAAGTAGGAATTCGAGAAACTAAGTAGGTATTTTAGTAATAATGTTAATAGGTCACCCGTCGAATCAGTGAACGCGGTCAGGCGTTGCTTAACCCGACCGAAAAACATCTTTCAGAAGTGAAATAAGTAAGAAGACATGACGCAATCAGACTAGGTGGGTAAACCCAAGCAGTAAATTAAAGAAAGGCCTTAAAATATCTACAATTAAAAACAAAAGTGTACTAAGTTTCTAGTTGAACAGACAATTGCTCAGTCGAGTGAGAAGGAAGGAAGGAAATGTTTTCAATATCGAGTATCAGCTCTAGTTACATATTTACTATATCTATATAATGTTATGGACCACAAAGCGATAGGAAAATTACTATTCTGTGGTCACTTTAAATCAAATTTATGAGTTTTTGTTTACCTTTTTGATCTAAGTTTCTGTAAAATGGTATAGACTACCTATTGTGAAAAACTACTACCCACCTACATATTACCTACAGCCTAATTTTAATCGTAAGTTATCCGTATTAGACCTACTTATAAAAAATTTTCTTCTTTTTATATTGTAAGTAAGTATTTGTAGCTATAATAGCTAGTTGTTCTAATATTTAAAAACATTAATTTGTCTTCGGTAATCTAGTAAAGTAATTTTAGTAATGAACGATAGCGATTCGAAAACTAAAAAATTAAGTAACAGTAAGTATATTAATACCATAGTTACAGTTTACAAAACATTGACTCGACAAAGAAACAAACAGAAATTGTCAATTAATTGTCGAAAGTAATGATAATGAACGAACGGCCTTGTCGCAATATTGTTGTAAATTGATCCACGTATATCGCAACTCGCGCAAAAACTGACGAGATTTGTTTAAAGCGCAAACAAATAGAGCGGAAACTTTTATAAGTGTGTTGACTAACTTATTAAACTGTGGACTTGGTATTTTAAAACATAATGTTTTAATTGTAATCTTCATTCAGTTTTGTCATAGGATTTATATAATTTGTTTGTATTTTTATGAATTAATAAACAAGTATTGCTAAAGTAAGTTAAATATTAAATGGGACATTTATAAATTTATTTTTTCCGTGTAGGAATGTGTGAACTTTTCTACTAAATTAAAATTATATTTGATCTAGGATGTACCTTATCATCTTCTAATCGGTTTTCTTTAAATTTTCACGGAAAAAAATGTAGATCAAAATTGACTAAGGTTCGTTCTAGGCAAGTAAGCATGCTACATCGTCGACCTTATCGTCGCTTCATATCAAGTGATATGATATGGAAATATGGATATGGATATGGGTATGGTCAAGTCCAAGACTAGATATGGTCTTGCCGTTTCTCGAGATCACTTAAAATGGCAATTAATATTCACTGAACTCTCCTAGCGCGTTGAACTCTTTTGTATACGAATTTGAAAATGAATAATGACTCAATCAATTAACCTTTTCTTAGTCTTGAACTTGACCTCATCACCTGATGGGAAGCAAAAATGAGATCGACGATGTAGCATGCTTGCCTAGAAGAAACCAATTCAGTAACCAACTCTACACTTGACGAGATTAAGGCTGAACCATGCTCAGACTGAGCTTAGCAAAACCTAAGCATAAACTTTGAATTGGAATTTATAGTCGAAATTCATTTTATAACATACGAATAAATAAAAATAACTTCATAGTCATAACACAGAAGCAAAGTTTAGTTCATTATTTTTTAGCTAAAACTTTGGATAATTGCGAAGATCAATACCAAAATTTGTCTTAATTCAAAGTTTTTGCTCAGCAAATTAGGTTGAATACGTGTATTGTGGTGTCTATTATACGAGTTATGGTACTCAATACCGACTTTCGTTACTTTACTTTGCCATCTTTTCCAAAACTTCGAATATTCATTCCCGTATCGCCGACTTTTTCATTTTTTTAATATTTCTTCCTAAGATGCCGACTTCTCAACAATCTTTTACAATGGACATCAAAACTGCAAGAATTATTGAAAATTCGTTAACTGATTGATTACATCAGTCTTTTTAAATTATTTTCAATCAAACTTATTGTTCAATCTTGCTCTGAAGATCTTTATTAAATCATTTTAACAATCCGTGAAATCTCTTATTAAAAACCCCATGTACCTAATTTTGCCTCTCGGACTATAGCGGGAACGAGTGGGAAATAAAAAGTTTCAATCGTCCCCACTGGGGACGAGTGAAACTTTTTTTTTCCCACTCGTCCCCAGTGGGGACGACAAGGTGGGGACGACCGGGAATAAACCAGCAAAGTCAAAGTACGGACTAGAGATTTCAGCCTAAGATCTTCTTTGAAATAAGGTAAGTACTTTAGTCAATTTTGGTCTACATTTTTGGCCGTGGAAATTTAGACAAAACTGATTATCAAATATAACCTCGATAAATTTAATTTACTACCTTTTGCCTAAACATACCTACCTATATATATATTTCACCGGATATAATAATTGCATCCCGCGGGTTCACCCGGGTAAGTCCCAATCCCATGAGAAAGTCAGGATAGAAAATAGCTTGTGCTTTTATCCACGAGCTCTATTTTTGAATCACTAGCGCCACTTCAAGTGATTTTTCTATTTCTGCAGTTAATAGATCGAATTCTGTATTTTTTCTTAGTGAATCGCACGACTGCAACAAGTTATATTAACTACTCGCCGCAAGAGTCCGACATCGAACGAAAATCAGCAGATATCGAATTATTTAATTGCCTAACAAGCGATTCAAAAAAAAGCTATATCTATTAATCTATAGTTAACTGCGTACCAAGTTTCACAGGAATGGGTACAGTAGTTTTTGCGTAAAACAGTTTACTACCCACCTAACCAGTTTACCTGGTGAGAACGTGAAGAATTTTGTATTCCATTTTTAGTTGTAGATAGACAATGCAAATTGCACAGTCATTCCTTGAATGACAAATATAATAGATTCTTTTATAAAACCTTACCGTAAAATCAATGTAAAACATTTATTAAGCAAACAGTAATAGAATTGAGATGAAAACTGGTCAGCTTGCGAAAATGTTAGCAAAGTGAACGCGATCCGTGGCCAATCGTGTGTTGTAAGCCGGTGGTATTGGCTCCCGAGTGTTTTCTGACGTTTTAAATAACTATAATATTGATATAGATTTTTTTCGGTTTAGCGATGTTATCAAGAAATCTGGAGAGACCTCGAAGTGCATCGCTACTAAAACCCAAAAAAATAATAATTAAGTATTGACCTGATACTGCCAATTCTAAAGAGTAGGTATCCACCAAATTATTAAACTAATTGGCTTTTCAGTTTAATTTCAGTCCAACATCGAAATCATAAATTTCGATGTTGGACTGAAATTAAATTAAAGTTAAGTAATTAAAGTTAAGTTAAATAAATTAAAGTATTAAGTTTAATTTCAGTCCAACATCGAAATCATAAATTTCGATGTTGGACTGAAATTAAACTTATTATTCGGTTTTAATCGCGTTTTAATTCCGCAGGGTTAAAGCGATTAAATATCCCTGAGGAAGAGGTTTGAAGAACTCGAAATGAGCCATACATATACGTCGAGAAAAAATTATAAAATGTTTAATATTTCTTGTGTCTTCTCATTAGAGACTGTGTTTCGACAACACACTAAATGCTTGCGGTTCAAAACGACCATGTGAAATCTTAATGAATAAATATAATTATGTTTATGTTTGAGATAAATACAAATAATTTTTTTTATAATGTAAATCCAAAACGATTACAATAACTCTGCGAAGTCTACGTACACTTGAACATTTTGATACAAAAATTATGAAGCGATAGTTTACAGTAACTTTGTAAAAGCTAACTGTAAAGTGAGCGAAAGCTCGCTACTTTGTTATAAATACAGTAAACATATTACTCAAAATCGCGAAAAACTAACACAAAATAATATTTCTATGTTTTTGAAGTTATAATAAAAGCAACGCGATTAAAACCGCAAAAATGAGTTTAATTTTAATAAAGTAACTAATTGTCACATCAAATAAGCTATTGGTAGTTAAGGAGCCTACATTTAGCGTAACAAAGTGAATGTTAAAATCAAATTAAACTTATTGTATACTTACAATAAATAGACCGATTCAGTTTATGTAATGTCTAATTATATTCTTAACAATTTCTGTCATTTTATTCTTTTAATTCGTTTATGCAATTTGTTTCAACGTCTTAAGGTTAACTAGCAGCGCCTCGTGGTTTCACACGCTTAAGGCCCGATCCCGCGGAAATTTATACAAATCCTTTATTAATCACAATCACATTCACATCACAAAAAACAAACTCTTCCAAAAGTTTGATTGTAATAATATCAAACTTTCGGGCTAAGTTACTGTATCAGGAAAAACTTTTTCACGAATCGACTTTATCGCGAAAGACTTTTCACGAATAGACTTTATCACAAAAACCTTTTTGGTGAAAAAGTTTTTCGTGATACAGTAACGAAGCCAAACTTCCGAATAGTGCCCTCTTCATGGTCAAATTTGAATTTGGATGAAAATTTCCCTAGGGATAGTTAAAGTGATAGAGTGTGACATAGCGTGATAGAGTGTGTACTCCCTCGCGATTCCGATAATTCCGAGGGATCGGGACTTACACGAGTAAAACTAGTTTATAGACATTTCGTCAACGTATGTGAAATAAGTTACTTTAAAACCTATTATCATAGTTTAGTACAATGTCAATTATGTGATTATTGCCACGATTTGACTATTAATATGATTTCTATCAATGGAAAATGGTATTTAATTTTATAGGAAGGAAAGTAGGTCATTAAAACACTAGATGTGCCTCGCAGTTTCATCCGTTTAAGTCTAGATCCCGTAAGCATTTCTAAAAACCCTATCAAATCGAATTGGCATTTCATTTTACGGCAAAAGTAACAACATTGTCACTGCAGATGCTTATTATTATTTACTTGGCTTCAATAGAAAATGGAATATGTTTGTGACAGCACCTCCAGTACCTCCCAGTACAGAATATCTCAATGAGCATATTTAAATGTAAGTCCTCACCTGATGCATGGCCTGCTGGGCCGCCTGCGCCGCCGACTGCGCCGCCCTCTTCGCCTGCTGCAGCTGCATCTCCTCCCCCTGCACCGCGACCTTCGCGTCCCTCACTTGTTGCTCCAACCCCGACAGAATCACCTGTTTCCCGGCCAGCGCCGCCTGCGCCGTCGCACTGGCTTGCGCGGCCGATTGGGCCAGCGTGTTCTTGGCGACGTAAGCCGCTTGGTACGCTGCCGCTGCTTGGTTTCCGAGCGCTGTTTTAGCTTGGTTCGCTGATCCGACGGCGATGGTTCTTAGCCCGGAACCTCTGCTGAAGCCTTTCTTCCCAGCGTTGTCTGCTTGTACCTCTTGGATGTACGCGTCGTAGTGGCTGGCCGATTCTTCTGGTTCCTGGACTTGTTGTGCTGAGGTTTCGTAGTCATATTCGTACTCTGACTGTTGGGGGACGCTGTCTCTAGCCGGGGCTGAGGTTGCTATGGTTAGACCTGGAATTGTGAGATAAAGGGTAATGTTTGTCTTAAATAGAGCAACAGGGCTTGTAAAAGAGTGCTAACAAATCTGCTAATTGCGAATCTGGCTTGCGCATTATTAGTTCCGTGCCATTGTCAAAAATCACGTTTGTTGTATGAGAACCCCGTAAACATTTTAACTGTCTAGCTATAATCGTTCAAGAGATTCTGGTGACATACAAATGCAGACAGATTGACAGCAGATAGGGTCTAAGAAGTGGCACGTTCAACCGAAGAAGGGAGACGGCAGTGGAACAACATCCGAGCCGGTTTCCTTACTAAGGACGACGGCGGATTCGTTCGTGTTTGGATATGTAGGTACATTCGAAACACGCACGTGCAGAACGAAAGCTCCATACAAAAGTAGCCCGTCCCCGCCCCGGCCCGGACACGGCCCGTTCTAATGAGAATCACTCCTTAGGCCGGTGGGTGGTAACAAGTTTCAGTCGAAGCTCCACCGAAAACCCCCCTCTCTACTTCCGATATATCAATCAACGAAATTGCACTAATAATTACTGGTTAGTATTTGCTATTTACTTAGTTATTGACTTACATAAAATACGCCTGTATACTCGCAGATATATGCGCTAACCGGAACCACATATTTGCGTGAACAAACCCAGGAACTACGTGGTTATAGTTTATGTAAATTATTATGTAATAACTAATAAAGTATCTAATTGTTCATTCACAAGAATTCACTATTCGCGTGTGTTACTGTGTACCTAATTAGAAAAAAACAGTCAAGTGCAAGTCGGACTCGCGCACGAAGGGTTCCGTAGGTACCATTATCTTAAAAATGAGAGAGCTCATTAGCCTAGCTGACACCTGTACCTGTCGATCTTGAACGGTCTTTACTTGCTTGGTCATTACTTGACCAAGCAAGTAAAGGGTGGGTGACCAAAAATTTGTGTGGCAAAATATAATTCTCTCGAGCTCCTTCGTGCTTTGGAAGGCACGTTAAGCAGTTGGTCCCGAATGTTATACCTGATAGCAGTCGTTAGGTCAAGTTAGAGGCATTAGGGCGACCTGACAACTCTTACACTAGGTGAGCCACTCTACTACACGAAAAGAAGAAGATCTTAAAAATAACGCATTTGTTGTATGGGGCCCTACTTAAATTATTAAGAATAGGTTACATTACAATATACTTACTTTATTGTAACAAAATAATTAAAACTAAAATATTTAAACCTACCTACTATTAAGTAAGTATGTTGTTATTGCGACAACATAAATAAATCATCTGTAAAAAATTAAACTGTCTAGCTATAACGCGTCATGAGTGATGAGGTACAGCCTGGTGACAGATGGACGGACATTTCTATCTTTTGAGTACGGAACCCTAAGAAAATCAATATGTAAGTTACTTACCTACATTATTTTACTTACTGACTTAGATTCGATTTTGCTGTGAATAAATTATTCAAATTGTTTATAAGTAATTTGTATAGGTTTACATTATTTTACACTTAAATTACACGAAATTTAAGATTCCGTTAAAACTACAGTCGGCAACGAAATTTGATTTATTCTACGTTGAGGTCTAAAATTGTTTATTTTTTTAACTCCATGGGTTTGCTGACGCGATTTAACACGTTTTTATTTGCAAACTTATTTGCATTTTGCTGCAACACACACATGTTATACCTATGTATTTCATTTTTAGTTATAATATTATGTTTTTTGAACAATTATGTGTTTTAAACTTTAGTACAAATAAACTTTCTTCAATCCATACTTATTCAAAGAAGTCATGCATGCCGCATGACTTCTTTGAATAAGTATATTTTTGTAGTGTATTTTTGTTTTAAGAACACAAGTGTATTTTTGTTTTAAGAACAAAAAACTTAAAAAAAATGAGACTTACCCATCAACAAAATCAAAGTCCTTAAGCTCTTCATTTTCTACAATCGAACTGTAAAACACCAAATAAATATTTATATCACTTATCAAAAAGCACAAAAAATTAATTCAAATTCTTCTTATCGTTATCAAACACTACCTTTCAGTACTTTCACAAAAGCTTAATCAAACCGGTTTAGGCACGCGGGGGTGTGTTACCCCTTCGGTGGTCTATGAAGCAATGGGCCACAAACTTGCAGTACCTTGTTTATATAGTGAATGTCTTCGAGCTAAGGAAAGCGAACTCGACCGTAGATTTGTATAGAGATGTTCTTCCCATTATTGATAGTTTGTAATACAATAGAGGATAATATTGTCACGATTTTGTATTATTGTTGTAATAGTTATAATACTTCTTAGTAAATTTAGTTTTCTTATGCAATTTTTGTTAGATAATAGATTATATATTTTAGATTTGCTGAAGAAGAAGAATCTTTTATGTTCGTTGTATTAATTATTCGTAATAAAGTGAACTTAACTTACCACCTTTGTCGCCATTTAGTTTTCAGACTTCCTTTTACTTGCATGCAAGTATGCAACCGCATCCGCATTTCACAATGCTAAGATTTTTATCAAACATCTGCTGCAGCTGCACTTAGGAGCTTCGTTAGTAAGAATACAATAGAATAATCAAATTCTCACTTACTTTAAAAAACTTTCACAACCTGTTAAACTATCAAGAAGAAAATACTTTTCAAAATTACCTACCTGCAAATTCTTTCGAAATTAAACTTAAAGGCAAATACTTAAACAACAAATTCTTATCTTTATACCTTAACAACATGTAAATCTACCATCAAGAAAATACTTGTAAAATGACCTACTACTTATCTACACGTACTTAATTTGTTTATGTTTAGGTATCCAAAAGCGCATGAATTTGCATATTATCCCCACAATTACCTACTTTACCTATAATTACACAAACTACATAAATAAAAAACTGTTTAAATGATGTTAATTTGACACACATATTTGACACATGCATATACGTCACGTGACACACATGTACGATACATGCATGCACATTAACATAACACACATGGTAATTTAATTATCTTCTTGTTTATTGGCTTCTACTCCATGTATAGCTGCAATTATACCCCAATATTTGTGAGGTTTAAATTGGTTTAAATTCAAAATATAGGTAGGTAAACCTATTTTTTTATTTAAGGTAGGCTAGTATTTGACCTCATCTCACTTGATGGAAAGCGACGATGAGGTCGACAGTGTAATATGCTTGCCTAGAAGGTATATACCCATTTACTCTAGACTTGAAGACTCCCAAGTTGAAGTCAAGGGAGAATTTTGACGCGCTAATGTATGGTGATATCATCTCCATGGATATGTAGAGCTGCACTTCAAATCAATGTGTTTTGTAAAGTTACAAATAGTATTAATGTACTTTTGCTTAATTTGCGTACAATATGACAACATTTTACAATAATTAAATATAATAATAATAACACAGCCATCTAGGCCAAAAAAATTAATTAATTGCGCTTTGGTAAAATTTAATAAACAAATACTTATACCGCTATTTTTCACGTAGGTAGCCTATTAGTTATCCATTTCCAAGGAATACATAACAGCAAAAGAAAGGCAATATACTAGCGGTGCCCTACGCGTGTACCTGCGTAGTTCTCGTTCCCGTGAGAATTCGAAAACAAAATCCATTATCCAGGTTATAAAATACCTGTGGATTAACACAAAGAACTTTTCAGTCAAATCCGTTCAGCCGTTTTTGCGTGATTGATTAACACGCAAACATCAAAAACTTTCGCACATACTTAATAATAATATCAGTGGAATTCTATATTACGTAAATAAATGACGACCCTATTAGGTACAATATAAGTAGGTATAGGTATACAAAAAAAAGAGATAATGTATCCGTAGACCTTACAAATATTCATTTCACGACAAGAGAATCGAACCCGCAACCTACAGCGTCACATGCTGGTATTCACCTCGTCAATTAGGATCCAACGTTAGCCATAGGTAAGTATAATATCAAACATCTTCATCTCAACTCTAAAGTTCTCATCTGCACTTCGGTGGTGATTACCATGGTACCTACTTTAATGCAACAATGTACTGCGTGGTGCCAATCATACATCAACTATTAGCCCATCAACCCTACCGCGTAACTACCGTCGACTTCAACTCGACGTCGTTTTGGGAATACGATGCTGTCGATAACGGGGTTGAAAAAAGGTACCGCGCAAGGAGCGAGCAAAGATTGGCGACGTTAAAGCTATAGACAAGAGTGACGCAATAAGTTCTGGTGCAGATCGTCAGCCTACCTTAAAGAAGACCTGCCGATACACAGTGCACACTGCGTTTTCCACGCGTGTTAATTTGCCTAATGTTATATTGTGAAAGTAGTTGTGTTCTTCTTTGCATATCGGTATAACACGATCTTCACCTTGTAACAGCTACCCTACCTGTCATGTATGTTTGTTACTTCAAGCAGAAACTGTAGGATCGATTGCGATGAAACTTGTAATAATTATAGGACAGTGTTTGGAGCTCTACTAGCTGTGCCCTGCGATTTCACATTATTTGCTTTTAAAATAACTCGCTTAGTCAATTTTAGACCTCAAATTGTAATTTACAAGTTAAGAAATGCTTACCATTGCCCCGCGACATTACAAAAGTTACCTGCCTATTAGGTTTTGGTTATACATTACACCAAAAAGCCGATAATTCGTACCTACTTAGAGGTATAATTATATACCTTTCACTCTACTTATACCTAGCTATTAAAATATGTCAATGTCTGTCCATAACTTAAATTACCTTCAAAAGACAATGCAGTAGCGACCTGCGTACATTTCGAAGGTTTCCGATAAGATATAGGTAATAATAACTAACAATTACTTTCAGATACTATAGCGATAGTATCTGAAATAGTCTATTAGTCTCTAATATAGTCTATTAGTTTAATTTATAAAGGTACGCTTTGTTAATTTAAAAGGTTAATTAAGTAGGTGCATTGCAGTGGTGATTTTCTTGACAGACAATTATCACAAATATACCTCTAAATTTTAAAAATAAATAAGTAGCAGTTGTCAGTCAATATTTTACCTACACTAAAAAAACAGTTGTTACTTCTGATAGCTGTCGTTAGGTCAAGTTAGAGACCTTAGGGCGTTCTGACAACTCTAACACTAGGTGATACACATCACTACACAAAAAGAAGAATGTTTTTAAACTTTTTTTATGAATTGAAAAACTGTCAACATTAAGTGGAATTGGGCCGGCGGCGGGTGCGGTGGCGGGGCACGTCAGTCGAATGCATCCCGACCGATGGGCTAAGATCGTCACGCAACGGGTGCCGGAAGTCGGACGTCGAATCGTGGCAGACCCCGAAAACGGTGGCGTGACCATCTCGATGCATTCCACGGAGATTGGCCAAATTTAGCCCAGGACCATACCGCTTGGATGGATGTTAGGGAGACCTTTGCCCAGCAGTAGGATAATATAGGTTAACAAAATAAATGAACTGAACTTAGTGCAATACATGTTTTAGGTGATTTGAACTTCACAATCAAGGTTTTGTTGTTTTGTAATTAGCAATTGTTTGATTTCGTCTTTACAATTGCATAGTCGCACCTTACGTCCTGCTTTTACACATCTGAAATTTCTTTCTGTCACGCTTTTGGGGTTCTGTGGGATCACGATCCTACCTTTATCTTTCTCATAAAAGTCGTATTTAATTTAAAGTTTTCGTATTTGTGTCGCAAAATACTGTAGTAACTGTAAAAGGCAGACAGACAGCCTTACCTAATCAATTTAATAATCAAATTAACAAATCGTTATCACTCAGTTAGATAAAACCTATTTACCAGACTAGGCAGGCAAGGTAACAAAAACTAGACGCAATATCCGACGCGCCTGAAAAATCATTACTTTTACGTAAGAAATGAACTAAAAAACCATGGAGACCTAAGAGATTTGTAAAAACTAAAAACCACTTCCGAAAATTTGTGGCACTTTGATTAGACAGTGTTGAAATGGCTAGCTTTCGTGCTTTCTCATCCTTAGTTATAAGTGCGAGTCGGAATAACGAATGCAGGGTTCCGTACCATCACAAATTAATCACGTTTATTGCCCTACTTCATTTTTACATACATCTTCTGTGAAAATTTCAACTGTCTAGCTATCCAGTCCTGGTGATAGACAGAGAGACGGATGTCAGTGTTCCACGGTTTCACGACCCGATTCCAAGGGATTTGCCAAAAATCCCTACATAACAAAGAACACACCCTCCAAATTTCATGTCTCTAGGAGCAGCGGTTTGGGCTCTGCATTGATATAGTCGAGAAAGCGAGGTATAGTCGACTCTAAACAGCAAAATACCTAATAATAATATTATCTAAGTCTAAGCCTTGTCTTAGAGACCAAAAAATGATTTATCAATTGGCCTTTCAGTCATTCAGTTCGTCCGGACTTTGAATTTTATACGTATTGATTGTAACGAACATAAAGCACGTGGTACCAAATAATAAACATCGTCGTGGAAAGTAAACTGGATTAAAGCCTTGACACCGAGTTGTTTTGTGAATTGTGCGTGTTCATTACTGTGATCAATATTTACCTACTTTACACTTGGACATACGACCAATTTTTTACTTTTTAATTTAAATCTATGGCTAGCATCTCGTGGTTTCACTCGCATAATTCCATATCCCGTGGTTATTACGAAAAATTATTTCTCATCGGATGCCTACATCATATCTATAAAGAACGCACTCTCCTAGGTCTTTCGATCGACGGTTCAGTTAGATTGTGCGTTGATCTCTCAGCGAGTCAGTTACGACAAAGCATTTTATAGATATAGACATGACGTGCCCATAGGTTGGTCCGTCATTCTAGCTATTTACATAGATACGGAGTTTCATCGCAATCGGTTACACTTTTAAAAAAACTCGTTTTGTGATGTAGGTTTGGAATTAAACTCATTTTCCAGTTTTAATGGCGTGGCTTACGCCTTAAGAAGATGTCTGTAAAGATCTCGTAACTTAAGACATTGATAATAAAAAAAATAAAATAAAAATAAAATATTGCACGACATTACACACAGCGCAATCTAGCCCCAAACTAAGCTCTAGGCTTGTACTATGGGTACTAGACAACGGATATACTACATTTTATACTTTTTTTTTTGTAAATACATACATATTATACATAGAAAGACACCCAGACCAGAGACAAATACTTATTTTTAAGCATAAATATTTGCATCCGACGGGAATCGAACCCGCAGCCTTCTGCATTGCAGCCGAGCGTTTGCCCGACGCGCCACAGGGGCCGTCAATAGGTTGAAAATTATTAAAGCAACGCAATGTAACCCAAAACTTAGTTTGAATCAGCAACATCGCGAAAACCGAAGACAAAATATAGTTTTTAAAGTATAATCGCTCAAAATATTGAGTACCTAAAATACCTAATAAGGTATTTTAGGTGTCTTTTAATATTTTTCAGCAACTGAAATGTTTCGACATAATTTATAATAATAGTTATGTCGCATAAAAGGCACGAGGTGAAATATGAAAAAACTGTGTTTCCACTTAAACTTTGAACTTCAACAAGTTATTTAGGTAGAATATAGCTGCGTTCAGCGGATTCACGCGAGTAAGTTCATATCTGGATAAAAAGATCGTACGACATTTGAATACGGTACCCTAAGAATCCGTGAAAGCTACATTAGCTTTATTTTTACCACTGGTTTGGGACATTCGCCAATCCCGTGACGTCTTAATGCCTAACGCCTTTTAAGAGGAGGCCCTTAGCTCTACAGTGGGACAATGTTGGTAGGCTGACATAAACATATCAGTTCAAACCGCCATCTGTCAACATTTTAAGTTTTATTATAATCAGTTCAGTAGTTGCATGAAGCGAGTGACTGGGTCCAACATCCTAAGCCCCATAACTCGGAATTTCGGACTGCCCTGTCATTGACCCCGTATGAAACAGTAGGCTTTAATCTGACCTCTCATTTCTTTGTAAATTGTAACATTCGTTTCTTAAATATTGGCCAATTGTCACGTGATCGGCGCACCGGAACGATTACCAAACAGACTTGCAGTTATTTTAACATCTATTTTAAACGAAATAAGATTCCAAATGTCGTGAACGGGTGGTTGGAAGTTGTAGTCGTGACAAGAAGACAAATCAACACAGTAAAAATTAAAGATGGTTCATCGGGGCACGTTAGGTATTTGGCGTTTTTTTTGTTTATTTTGTTATATTATGAACATCTTTGATAGGCATCGATCTCAGCCTTATCAGTAGATCAAAAGAAGACAGGTGTTTAGCATCCCCAAATATTATAATTTCATTTTTACGACAGGCGTTACCATATTGTCAGCGCTGCATAGGTTTTTTATAGGTGCCTATTTATTTCTCGTAAAAGGAACATGGAATACTATGTTTGAAACATCCATTGAGATAGTATGTACCCAAAGAGCAGATATTATAGAGTAAAGATGTTGTATTCAAATTTCTCTATGAAACAACACGTCACAAATTGCGATTGAGTGTGAGATGTAAAATCCGTCCACTTTTTTATTTTTGATCTACAGATCAATAGCCAAAACTGCTTGCTTCGTCCTAAGATGTTGATTTTACTACATAGTAAAATCAAAAACGTACTTGGTCAAATTCTGCAGTTGAACTACCCCGAACTCTAGTAAGTAGGCCCTTAACGTCTAAGTTGTCACGAGGCCTACCTGGTAAAGGCATGTCCTCTTTGTATATGGTCCGTGTATGTTTGTTCCTATTACTAGGAAGCATTACCTCTAGTACTAGTACATAATATAATCTAGATATTGATAGGCGGTGTGCATAATAAAGCCATCAATCTATTTATTATGGTTAGGCTATTCATTGAAAGGCTGAAAAAGCTAGCACACTGCGACA
This sequence comes from Idaea dimidiata, assembly GCA_949358125.1. Taxonomy (NCBI): domain Eukaryota; kingdom Metazoa; phylum Arthropoda; class Insecta; order Lepidoptera; family Geometridae; genus Idaea; species Idaea dimidiata. Next base: position 514,570 of record OX442329.1, read on the forward strand.
CAGACAATATTCAGGCACTAACTTCCTGAAGTTACAAAGAAAACACTTCAATAAACTAATAAATACCTACAGACTTTCGATAAAAAGAATCATCCAACTATCATGTCTTTCACAAATCACGAACTAACCCGTAATCAATGATTTAATTCGCAAAATTTGTTGCCTTTTACAACAAAAACTGCGTTTGTAATATCTATTAGATAATCTTGGAATCAGTCTGATAATGTAACATGTTTTGGAGCGAGTTATTGCTATAGGATTAGTCATAATAAGTACCTACATACTACATAGTTTATTACATCGAGTAATTATGTAGATACATAATAATATAGGCGTTAATACAAAGTTGTAAGTAAATAGGAGCTCAAGCAATAGGTATCTACTCATCATTTTATTGAACCTCCGCGGTCCCCTTATAGTTTTTTTTAAATTTTATTTTCCCATTGCGAGAACCAGTGAAATATCTAAGTAGGTATTATTTTTTCAACTTTCTTTATGTTACTGACCCATTTGCAATGCAACAGATAGCTGGAATTCTTAAAAATACTATAGCCCACTTTTTAACCCACTTCCAAAAAAAGAAGGATAATATCTATTCGGATGTACCTATTCGTGACTAGCTGCACCCCGCGGTTTGACATCCTGATTCCGCGGGTTTATCGGAATCAAAAGTGTTCTTTGTTACTTACCATCTCCATCACAAATCTCAGATACTCCGGCATCATATCGGTGGCGCTACACACGACAGTGGCGGGACGTTGTACTCGTCACCCGTCGTTGTATGTAGGTTAAGCTATCCCTATGCAAATTTTCATCCAAATCCATCAAACCGTTTGACGTTGAAGAGATAACAGGATTTATAATATTGTACTTTGGATTTAGATTTTCAAAGACAACCGCGGTGTTGGTAAAAGCGCAGGGTCGCATCTCGTAGAGTAGTGTTAATAAAAATACAAAGCTATAATTGCAAAATCCAAGTTTATTCATCGAAAACTGTTCATTAAAACATGTCCGTACATTTAGGCACAAGTTGAGATATTTGATAATACGTCAGCGTCGCGTCGCTTCGGTCGTCGAGTTCTCTTGCTGTTTCATTACACTTATATTATTGGGATCGCGACATTACGGACATTTTAATCCGGGGTTATTCCTGTAAATTCATTTGAATTTCATCACAGTTTAATGTCTAATTTGACGTTTATTAAATAACATTTAATACAATTTTGTCTAAGGTTTTACTCGCGTTTTATTTAATAACGGCATTTTTCTAAAGACTGAGCTTTCGCCATGAAAAAGCTAACTTTACAGTTAGCTTTTTCAAGGCTGGTGGTTGGTTGTTATTTAATAAAACTCGAGTAAAACAAGGTAAATATTGTGTTTTATTAAGGCTAAGTAAGATGATCTAATAGTATTATGTAAAATCAACTATGTATTTACACTAATTTGCATTAAATGATTTAAAAATAATAAATTATTATAAACATTTCCTTTCGAAAAAAAGTTTTACATACATTCTTGAGGTAAACTTTAGATTTCTGTCAATACAAGTTATAGCTTAATTTTGAGTGTAATTGCAATGATGTTGAAATGACATTTTGTACAAATTTATAACAGGACTAACCCCCCCTAGAACTAGAATTAGATACTTTTCACATCTTAACTCCAAAACTATAAACTTAGATATTTTAGAAATCTTAACTTAATTTGGTGATACCAACGAATAAAAACAATATGCGCTAAAAAAATATGATTGGAGTCTAAAATGGGTTGAATCGCAATTACTGTTATACCTTATATCTCCGAGCAATAAGATTTAGCGCTTAATTTTCGTATTCGGTTTTCCAGATTAGTAGAATATAGACGACGTAAAAGTCGCCTATTATAATAAGCTAAATAGATAGAAATAGAAATTAATTCTGGAGTCCTAATGTACTAAATAAAGTTTTTAACTGAATGAAGTATTTATTGTCTAACTTGTATTGCAGTGTAACTTCGTTTGCGAGATTTAATTCGACCCAGCGCCATCAAATAGCATCAAAAACCAGCGCAAGCAAATAAACAATATATCTTCAGAGTTTATTTTTTTTTAGATTAACGGTCGAATACTGAAGCCTCACTTAAAATTTGAAGGCTTTTAAATGAGAAGCTTCTAAATTCAAGATTTGTCAAGTCAAAAACAAAAAATCGAGTTTGCTTGTTAAGTAGCCCTGAAATTTTAAGTAGTCTTTTAGTATTCGGCCATAAGCCTTTTAAATTCTATATTTACAGTTAGGTACATATGTCTAAGTTGCTAAATTCGAAAACATGGCTATGAAATACTGATATTATTCTTTTAAACATCTTTAAAAAAAAGGTTTGTTTACACTACCTATCGAATTGTTTGGAGACACGAATGTACAAATACTTTATGTAAACTAATCGTGTGTCGACGGCATAGTGGTAAAAACAGGTAAGTTTGAAACGATCATTTTTAAGGAAGGTTATTGATTTTTATTATTTTGTACCTTATTTTATTTTCCGTGTTTTGCTTTATCTATTACTATGTTTTAATTTATTTAGTGTTACGTGTTCGGCACTATTGATGATTAAACAATTATAATTGACAACGTCAGTAGTGATGATAGTAAATCACATAGATTTGGTTACAATGATATTGCACCCAGATTGCATCGAATTTAATTCGTTAAAGTAATCATAACCCTACGCTCCTTTTGCCGTAGTCGGGTAAAAACAATTATTGTGTTTGTCAGTTGTCGCAAAACTTAATTAGCGTTGATTTTTTAAGCTGAATGTACTTTTTTAATTCATTTTATAAGCTATTTGTTTTGAAAGTTTGACATTAATGTTGACTAGAAACGATTTAGGCACTTTGAAATTGAAATACTTGTGTAACGTATTTTATGGATTCTAACTTATTTTGAACATATTGATTATTTTGTTGAAAAAAATACTTAATATTCATTATTTGATTATTCATTTTATTTTAATTTAAGTATGTTTATTCAAAATTGTTTTTGTACATAACAAAGTTTTTTCTTTATTAACTTATAATAATTATTGTGCTGTTTTCTATTGTTATTAGAATATTGGTTTTATCTTCAAATAATTAACGAATATTATAATGTATAATATTCAAAGTTAGACCGAGACCTGGACAGAATACGTCAAAAAATACTTTTAAAATATTCAAAAAGATCATTCACATCACTAAAACTGTAAATACTAATAAAACCAACAATAGTAATGGAGCATTCTCAACGGTCGTTAAAACCTGCATTCGAAGTTTGGGCGATTATTGTTATATATGCCATAGGGCCCATTAATTGTGGGGAATACTTACACGCTTTATAGGCTTTCGTTAGTTGATATCCCGTATTCGAGGATTCCTCGAATGTGGTATAAAGACCGAGAAAAATGATCCATTACGCTTGTTTCTCATAAAGGACATTATGCAGAAAAAACTTTTGCAACAAGAGTAGACCAGGGTAAAAAATGGATAAGACATCACTAAAAAACATTTTGTTTTTACTATAGCACCAGTTCATAATCTTTGAAAGCTCTCGACGCAATGTCCTTTAGAAATACAAGTAAAATGCAAAACAGAAACAAAACTATTTACAATATTGAAAAACTTATTTATTTGTCTTACGACCCGTTAACTTGAGGTTCTGAATTTTCAAGAACGTTTTGTAAAACATCGGGTTTTGTCACTTCATTTTCGACCTTTTGTAGTTCACCTTTAGGTAAATTTTCGACTGACACCTGCTCAGTAACTTGAGATTCTGGTAATTTAAGTTCAGTCGTTTTGATGTCTTCTATTTCTGTTAGTTTAGGCTCAACCGTTTCGATTTCTGTGACTTCTGGTTTAACATTATCAATGTCAGATGTATTATTGAGTACTTCTTCGACATTGATGTTATTATCGACTTCTAAATCGCTAATATCAATATTAGCGTTACTAATAGCTTCTATTAGTGATTCTAGTGTTTTATCGTCGGCTTTCTCATCTGCTATATCGATTTGTTCTTTAATTTCTTCAACTGAAGGTTCAATTTCAGTCGTATCTACTTCTTTATTAGTATTTGAATCACTTTCTTCTTTGACTTCGACGGAATCAGCTTTAGTGACTTCTTGTTTTTTAGACTTTTTGGACTTTGATTTCTTAGGTTTGTCTTGTTTGGGCGGTTCATCGGTCGGTTTGTTGTTGGTCAACACGTTTAGTTGGCTCTGTAAGTGCGCGAGACTTTGGCGCAATTGCGCGCAGTTTGCCGCCATCGCATCGACCTGGGGATGCGTCGCGGTAAGTTACTATCTTTGATTAATCGTTAGTTTTAGGTCTACATCTTTTTTGTTAGTTAAATTAATACAAATAATTATACTTTTGCTAGTTTTATGATATTGAAAACTTCTTAATATTTTTTAGTGTTCCATAGCTTAAGTAATCTCGTTTCAAATTCGAAACCCAAAGCTATTTATTATTTACGTTTATAGAATAGGTTTTTTATCTTTCCTGACTTAGGATAAGTAATGTCGAATATGCTAATTTAAAAAAAATAGAATGTTCTTACTTTCATAACCGAGCAAACTACGATTGCGTCAAGTGAGTAGCAACCGGGTAGATTGAATTTGATGATTGAATTTATTAAAATTAATAATCATTTTTCTGTTCTTTAGAATGACCTACCACCAATTTAGGGAGAGTCTATGTCTAGAATACGTTACCTTGGCATCGGAGGCGGGTGCGGGCGGGTGCGGGGCGGGGGCGGGGGCGGGTGCGGGGGCGGGGGCGGGCGGGGCGAGCGGCGGGCGCTCGATGTTGTTCTCCTTCAGGGTGCTCAGCAGGAGGGTGCGCTCCGCCTGGAACGTACGTTGTTTCTTTGGTAATTATAATCACTACTCTAGTTGTCCATGATTAGTTTAATAAATAACAGTGTCGAAAGATGTCGCCGGCTCACGCGCTATAAAAAATAATAATACACTTATCTGAAAAATGATCAATTTAAACTTATGTCATTTTACTACCGTGCCGACGAAATACTGAAGTGCCCTAAGGAGAGTAATATGCCATATTTTTATGTGCCATTTTGCACAATTTTATTATGTCTGTATTATTAGGCTTGTTTCGAAAACGGTGACTAAACCAGACATGAGGTTGTTTTCGACATTTAGTTAAGCGAACAACTTTTGGTAATTCTAAAATGTTGAGTTTTACTTGAAAGTCAGACCTGTAACGTCCTGCACAGACTCTGCATGCTAGCCAGCTGTCGGCCCGCGGCTTCCCTCGCCTGTCGTTCGCCACACATCTCCAACAGCGCGGCTTGTGACGTCTCCCAACGTTTCTTCCAAGATAATGACTCTTTCTCCAATTTCTTAATCTTCTTTGACATCTGGAGAAGAACATAATTATATTATTCTTAAACCGTTTTGGACGGATTCAGTAGCATCAGACCTCAGATAATACGTAAAAAGTTGCGTATTGAAACACGAGCCTATTCGCCTAGCTGCCGTCCGCCGATCTTTTATATTGATGTTCAAAACGACGCCTGGCGCGGTCATTACTCGGATGGCCGATCGATAAATTTTGTGCCATAAATTCACTTTCTCTTACTCTTCCGTTTTTCGGAAGGCGCGGCAAGAAGTCGGTCCCGGTCGTAATCTCCGATAGCACCCGTGAAGTCAAGTTATAGGCGTCAGAGCAACAGAAGAAACAGAGAAATACGTCACCTTTTCCATCTCATCCTTGAACCCCGTGAACAGCTGGTTGCTCTTCACTAATGCTCCCTGGAACTCGTCGTATTTGTCTGTATACACTGACAGCTGGGTGCGGAGACCTGCGGGGAAGCAATATGTAGCAACGTTAGCGCGATTCATCTGTAACGGACGCCCGCGGAACCTACTAGATGGCGTTACTGGTTTGAAGTCCTGAATGGCACTATCGACTTTCTCTCTGAGATAAGCTCAAACCACCTGCTCGGTGGAAGATCTTCTTTTAACATTCGTAGGTTCACACCACTTCGTACCTCCACACATTGTAGCACTGCATCTAGTGATATACCTACTGACGCTTGTTAAGTTTCTAAAAAAAACGAAGGCAATTGAAAAATCAGACAATTGATATCTGTCAAACTTAAAATGCTTATATCAATTCGATTCAATTCTATGTTTAGTTATGGCGTCTGTATACCGTACGCTACACAATCTTACTACTGACACAGCTTCGGCCAATAACAGAGTTTAAAGTGCTTATTTCTCGGAAATAATCGATCCTAGGATACTAATTCTATTACGGAAGTGATAGAACTGTTCGAAATCTTCACTTCAAAATAAGATTAGATTAGATAATAACTTTATTGCACTAATAAATTACCAAACCCATTACATAAACAAAACTTACAGCTGACTGTAAAAAAATACGTAAATAACAACAAAAAAAAACTAAAAAGAAAAAAAACAAGCCCAGTAATTTGAAATTATGTTATGTAATACTGAATAATCATTCAAATAGTTTGTAATCGATACACACAGAACACATAATAAATGAGTTAAAAATTACTTACAGTCAGGACCCATTGGAAAAATTAAATCGGTAAAATGAATGGGTCCCGGCATAATTTCAAATTACTGGGCTTGTTTTTTTTCTTTTTAGTTTTTTTTGTTGTTCTTTACGTATTTGTAAATCGAGTTTTTTTACGCAGTCGGGTTTTTGTTTTTTTATAATTAATTTGTTTATTTGCCGCTTTTTAGTTATTTTCATTTATTGACGGTAAGTCTCGTAATCTATTCATTTAATTGAGTTAATATCATGTGAATTATTCAGTAGATAACTAATATTATAATTACGTTCCTACTTTATTTATTTATATATTCTATTTCAGTTAGGTTTTAGGTATTTATTGTTTAAATTTATTATTATTCTTTTAATGTTTTTAGCACCTAAGCACCAAAATTTTATTAGGCTATTATTCAGTTGGTAGGTAGAATTTATGTAAATATTTTTTTAGTTTATTTCAATAAATTTCTGTCACCTGTACCATCACGGCTTATAGTTTGGTAGTTCTAAGCGTAACTACGTAACAAAAATAAAAACTTGTTCGTTAGCAAGAAAAACTAATTGGTAATTAACTTTAAACCGTTCTATTTCCTAAACTGTTATTTAAAATGAAAAATGGTAAAAGAAACCTAACATTGATTTTTAAATACCTATTCAACGATACCCATCTTGACATACTTTGACAATTTTGGATTTTTTAATTTTGACAATATGGCGTCTGGTGGTGACAAAAGTTAATTTGGATTACTGTCATGTCTTTAGTCACACTCGCCAGATTAAGACAAATCGATTGACGTAAGAATCATCAAAATCGGTCTATGCGTTTGGCCTCTAGAACGCCACATAGAAACATCCACACATCCATACATACATAGACCGATAAACACATTACCCTCCTTTGCGTCGCGCAGTCTGGTAAAAAGTTCATACAATGGGCTATCCATTACGCTAAAAGTGGTCTGTTCCATCTAGGCAATCTCAGAACCAGCAAAATAACAGGCCTCGAGCGTCCGATCCGTGCACAGAGAGTGCGGTGTGTCGTGGCTGCCCCGGCCTACTCACCGGTCTCGGTCCCATGCAGCTCCTGTATCTTGGCGCGATACTGCGCGATGCTCATCTTGAGTTGCTCCATCTCAGCCGACATCCGCTCTCGCTCGGCCTGGTGCTCCAGCGACGCCTTCTGCATCTTGGCCTCCGACAGTTGCTGCTCTAACGACATTTGTTTCGACATCTTGTCTACCTGTAGGATATAAAACTTGTAAGTTAACTATTTTATAGTTCAGTACAAACTCGTTGAAAAATTATGTACTTAGTACATGTTTCATGTTCCTTTTTAGGGGAAATAGATATTTAAAGCTGCTGCCGAATGAAATGAGAGTTGCAGGTGCGAAAATGGAGTTGATAAATGAGGACTGAAATGCCAATACTATTGTCCAATTTGAGGTAGTGTTGTTACTCCAGGCAGTGGCTTGTTTTACTTCTGATGCCATTGGATACGGCAGTATGGCAGTTGAGTGCTAAGGTTGCCATCAATGGTCAGATGTCATTGCCGTTTACTATGGCCAACAAGCAAGCAGATTAAATATGATAATTGATTGAATTAAGTTTTACTCCATAACAACTTTAGTAAGAATAATTTGTAGTTTTAAATCCGACATCTAACAACTGTCACTACTAATCGTTCACTATTTTTATCCACAACAGAACGGAGCAGTGTTAGGGTGACAGGTTGTGTGTGCAGCATTTAATGTTCCCATTTATTATTCTTTAAATATAGATTAAATATGAACTAGAAGAGCATGCTAGACGCTAGATCACCTGTTGCTCCCGGAGCTGGTACTGCTGCACCACAGACTTGAACTTCTCCGTCATGGAGATGTTATCATCCCGCAGCTTGGCATTCTTCTCATTGTTCTGCTGGAGTAGTGCGGTGATCTCCGAGAGTGTGTTCTGGAACTTGGTCTGCGTCTCCTTGCGACGTTCCTCTTCTTCCCGGATTTTGTGGAGGGACTCATCCTGGGGGCGATAGGGAGAATTTCAAGATTTAAGCAGAAATCTTTACTTGAGACTAGATTTACAGTCTGCAGTATTAGAAGAATTGTGGGTATTGGGTTTTTAAAACTAACTCCTGCTTAAGACAACTCTACAATGATAATTACTTGTGAAAACAACAGATTTTTTATTGTTATGGTTTACTAAACTAAGCAGACTCTTCATATTCCACTTTCTTCAGTATTTTTTAAAATAACAAGAGACAGAATGGGTTTTATAGGACTTTTGTCTGATTCAACACTTACAAATTTAGTTTATGATACCTAAGATTAAAGTTATTGAACTTTTTAGTGTGTGTTTCTACATTGGTTACTTACAAAATTTAAAAATTTAAATAAAAAAATAAATTTATATAAATGAACCTACTTTAATAGCTTTGTTCTGTTTCTGCAGCTCACGACACAGGTTCTCCAGCTTGGACTTGACGAGCACCGCCTTGTTGTACTCGTGCTGGAGTTGTTCCTTCTCCTTCAGCATCAGCGCGTGACGCTTCTCCGACTGCTTCATGAAGAACTGGAGCTTCTTGTTGTCTTCCACCTGCAAGTGACATGTACATGTTAGTTTGATGGAAGGTGGCTTTGTAGCTTCTCTTGAACAACCTGTGTAAGGTGTAAGCCAACATAGTTTTTGGTGTTGATAAACAATACCCAGCCTCATATGAGCCATTAACATGATTTGAACATGTTTTGTAAGGTTTCCTTGCAATGTTTTCCTTTACTGTGACAGAATTCATCCAAATACAGAGGGTCAATCATTCATAACTTATGTAGATGATGTGTCATTAGCAAGGGACACATAGGAGGACTCGTTTATACCAATAGTGCAACGGAATATAAAAACTGATTTGAAAAAAAAACGCCTTTAGAATAACACAGCTTATTCTACTTATTCTGACTAGATGCGCCACCTGGTTTCACTCACTTTATATAGATGTAAGCATAGTAGCTTATGTGTTAATCCAGATCAGATCAAATAATTCAGTAGGTATTATGTGAAGGAGGAACAATCATACTAGTTTACTTTCTTATGTACATACGCACAATCTTTCAAATATCAGCAGTCGTTTTCTCTGATACTGAAGACATAAATCTACAGGATCAGAAATTACGCTGATAGTAGAAAAAGCACATAAATTTACCATAGTAGCATATTTTTCATTGGCAATTTTAACTTTCTCATCGACAGTTCCAGCTGCATTGATTGCTTTCATAAATTGATCTACAAATTTGTCATCTTTCTTCTTATCTTCTCTCTTTGATTTCTTCGTAGGTTCTGGCACTGGGGGAATGCGTTTTTCTTCCTGTAACTTTTATTATAAGTATGGCTTAGATAATTAAAAGCATTCAATACTATTTTTAGTAGTAAGTCTAATTAGACAATAATACTGTTTTTATTTTGGTTTCACAGAACTGTTTTACATCTATGTACCTACATAGATAGAAGACAGAGGACTTAATTTTATAACATGCAGAGATAATTTTAAAGTCAAATACAAAAGTAGGCATTTGACTTTGAAATAATCTAAAACTAACAATATAAATAACAATAATAATATATATTTAAAAATTGTGTGTTGTTAAAAATAAATATTATAGAATAGGTAATTGGTTACAGAGATATTGAAAGGTGTATGTGTGGGCCAGTGCCTAGATATTCTGACTGTGTTATAACGACATTCTAAGATTTTGTAAAGTAGGTAGGTAGGTAGTAGCTAAAGGAGTCGATTTGTACCCATGGTTACATCATTGTAACAAGTAGGTACAGGTGTCGAGAACGGCACTTTACCGTCGCGTACAAAAGAGGAAAACCTCCGAAACGTGCTTTTGTACAGAAATACCGTAAACACACTCTATTTTTGGATACTAGCCAATAAAGTTTTAGGTTAAAAAAATCACTTTCTTTCATTTAAAAACCTTGAAATTCTAGTAAGAAAGACAAATAAGGACTTCAATTAAAAAAGATCCTCATATATTCTGTATTTATTGGTTAATTCGTAGTGTTTTCCAAAGAAATACGGTGTTCATTTCACCGACACCTGATCGCAATCTATTTTGGTACCAATTGTCTGGAAATTACAGATGTTGGAGACCTACCGGAGCGGATTTTTCTGGTTTAGAATTTTCTACGGCATCCTTATGGGTTTCTTCTGCAGCTGCTTCCATTTTAAAACTTAATATTTTTCACTAAAAAACCAAACAAAACGAAGCTCTGAAATAGCAGCGAATTCGTTTTTGATGTTTAGTAGTGATGTGCACTTCTAAAGATTCAAAATTATCAACATCTACAGTTGTGAATTGTGATCGATTCGTTAAAGCCTTGTTGGATACACGATGTCATTGACAATAATACAAAATCGGGTGGTGTGTCGACATAACGATATTGAGAAATCTAGTCGTACTTATTTCTCTTAAACTATCTTGAATTTCCCAAGATATATATAATATTCTAACTTAGGCTGGAAGATTGCATGTCTGTAATTAATTAATTATTGATCTTCTTTAAATTCACCTAGTAAGGAAAACACTTTTACGTTTAGTACTTTAGATACCTATTCATATCATATTATTATTGAGAGAGACATTTTGATACAGATGACATAGAACATCATTATACCAATCCATAGAGTAGTACTTATTTAAAGAGTATATATTCTGACAGAATTAAGTCTTGAAAAATGTCAAAATACGAAATATGATAAATTTTGAATTTGTATTTATAAAATCTTAGTGCTTAGAAATAAGTGCTTGTAAGGTCAAGAAGCCTTATCAATGCGTGGAGTCGAATTACTGACTTACTAACTATCATCGTCATCCAACGATGTTCCCAGTTGGTTCTCTCTCGGGAGTCGGGAGCCCGGGATCCGCTCTCCCATTTTTTCGTTTCCACTTGGCACGATATTCGGTATCCAGTGTAGTGAGGCCATAAAATTTTCATACATTTATTATCATCCCATACAAACGTCAAGCCTGCATTTTTAGGGTTTTCCTAATCTGCCGTAAATCGTAACGTCTAGTTACGGAGAAACAAAATGTCTGGCAAACAAATGATAACCAGACGTCACTGGTACTCCATTATAATAATAATTGTAATCGGTCATCGATCGCCCGTCGCAAGGAAAATACATCTGCTCGATGCTCACATCACTAGTTAAAAAATTTTTTAAAACATAACTTTCCTAATTATTATTTTACCTGTGGACGTCCTTTTTTGGGTTACCACTTTTCAGAAATATACTACTGAAACGAAATTTTAAATGAGGTAAATAATCTATTTCGGTTGACATAAATGCAACTGTGCTTTAAAATGCAGTTCGTTATTTGAAGGAATAAAATTTACCACTTATCATTAAATCTTAAAAAATCAATGTCAGTTGCTGCTGCTGTTTAGTAATAAAATATATTTGAAGTAGGAAGTTTGGTTAATGTTATGGTAACATTGCTGAAGAACTGTCAACTCTACTTTCCGTCATCCCCCTTCTTCAGTCCCCTCTTGAAAATCGACAGAAAACTAAGGTGAGTAATAATTTTCTTGTAAAAAATAATTTATTATCATTTACGATTACTTTAAATATATCACAAACGTGTTTTGAAAACATCTGTCTCTGTGCCACAGTGAATTTTTAGGGTAAGTTTTCCAGAAAAATACGCGTAAAAAATCTTTGCAGATGCCGATGACGGAGAAGGCTTGGTTAGGCCGTTATTTTTTGAGATTTTAAGGTCAACGTGCTTTGTTTATCGTAGGACGATATTTTATATCCTTACAGGGCGTGATTATTGCGAATTCGTGGAATTTGCGTATCGGAGATTTATAAAAAAAAACGATTATAAGTATAAATACAATGCCAGAATGTTACTTTGGGCACCGTTATTTTTCGACGCTTGAATAAACTGACCGTGTGGGCTCATTTCATATCGTTAACAGTTATTTTATTATTAGATAAGTCATAATTACTATCTCTATTGTCGGTTGCGGCTATACATCGCTTTGTATTCGCGAAAAAGTGGTATTATATCTACCTACCTAGTTAAAGTGGGGCTCCGTCAGGTTTTACCGGTTTTATGTTGTCTACATTCCATCAGAGGTTGAATTCCACAAATAAACTTCCTATTGATCAACAGCTCCAGGATATTCCTAATGTTTTGTTCATTTTGTCACCCATGTGCTTTTATTGTTTGGCAAATCCACCCCATATCTACATACATACCAAGATTCAGTACTTACAGATTGTAGAAATAGTAATCAGATAAATAGTAGAAGTACATACCTACCACTATTTCAAATTGTAATAAATAATTGTCCAAGTAGGTACCTAAATGCAATATGCAAATTCTATTTTGTTGCTGTATTATTGTTTATTCTATTTTATTTCATTAATTTGCTTTTATTATTATTAGTTACATCTAATGGCACATATTAAGAGCCTATTGCAATTGTATAGCAGCAGATTTGTTTTTTAATTAAGGTACAACAAAAAACCCCTTGTAGTGTTTTAATGTCTATCTGTCCATGGTTTAGCTCAGAAACATTTAGCACCAAGAAGCTGTAACATTGCTTAGGTATGTATACATATTAATAATAAGTATTATGAACAAAATCATACAATAAACAAAAATAGTGTTTTTGTAGTGTAAAATACATGTATCGTGTAGGGTATCATTAAATATTCAATTGAGATTTCAAATTTTGAAGTTGAATTAAATATTTCTTCATATAAAATAATAATGTTAGTTAGTAAGTACCTACTTACATGAGTAGGTAAAACCAGGAACCAAAGTGCTGCTAAAAAATAAGGACTTAACCTAGAACCATATCCATCTTGAGTTATGCGTAACCTTCAGCAAACAATCATTGATGCATGAAGATCATTTCATACAAACAATGTATCAATTGATTTAACATCATCATTATTAGATTTTTCTTCTGAAATCATCATGTTTCTTTTATTGTTTTTAGCAGTTTATCAATGTCCTATGTTTCAAGATCTCTACAGATCTCTTCCTCAGGGGTAAACAGAGAATTTTATGATCATTATTTACGAAAATCGTAGCATGTATGATGATTTATTACTTCGATTTTTTTGTGTAGTGGTGTGGTGTGGCTCACCTTGTGTCAGAGTTTTGAGTCTGCCTGCCTAAGGCCTAATTTAACCTGACAATTTAGATCCCCGACATCAACTGCTTAATGTGCCTTCCGAAACAATATAATACTTACTGACAACAAATAATGTTATATTCAATTAGTATCGACATGCTGGCTGCCAACCTAGCTTATAGATATTGTAAATTATTAGAGTTTTGTGTACTACAACAAAGACTACAAAGGTGCATTACCCGTCTGATTTTTGATTACACAATGATTCTGCTAATCTAATCCATGCAATGGATTTTATGATATCCCCTATCATTTATTACTGAGAAATCTTCAGTAGGTTTGTGTTTTAATACAATTTACACCAATATGAAACTGGGGTACTTAGCTATAAGTAGTTGAGTTTTTCACTGGGTTGTACTTATATATATTGTATGAGCAGTGAAGAGAGTAAATCACTCTTTCACTCAATTAAAATACATGCAAACTGATATTATAAATCTGTAAGTTTGTTTGTTTATTTGTTCCCTCTCTATGGTCCAACGGTTCAACCAATTTGGATGAGAATTTGCATAGGGATAGTTTAAATGACATATAGAGTGACATGGGACACTTTTCCCAATAATCGAGCGTGACCAGTATTTACCTGGGAGAAACCACGAGGCATAACTAGTAGAGGATAGTTCATAGAACTATAAAGATAACACATAGTGACATGAGCAATAAGGTCATCAATTCTATTTGTAGTTATGTTTTATCAAAACTTCCTTTGTTTGATTTATTTATCATATTTCCTAGATTATTGTAACTCAATCTCAATTATCATGTGTAGATAAACCCAGCAGATACTATGTTTTACTTTTGCCTACTTTTTTTGAGGTTCTGTACCTAAAAGGTAAAAGGGGGACCTTTTTTACTAAGTCTCACTGTCTGTCTGTCACCATGTTGTATCTCATGAGCCATGATAATTTTACAGTTGAAATTTTCACGAATGATATATGTCTGATGCCCCGCTATAACAATATTTACCAAAATCAGAATAAAATAATTATTATATCTTAGTCTCTGTTAATTTGATTTTTTCCATTTTCAATTGCCCAATTTCAATTGCCAAACTTAGCTATGGTAGCTCGAGCCCTTTGACAGAATGGCTGCATATATAGACAGGTCATTTAGTATAGAGGCTAGGCCGTTAATTGAACAGCTAATTAATCTACTTGCCTGTGACATTAACACATTAGTATTGTACAAGGAAATTGAAACAAAAATATCCTGTTTTCAAATGAAACAATGAATTTGATACAAAATGATAGCATCATTATATGTCATAGGTACCTACCTAATGTTATTGCTGCGGTATTTCCTCAACTTGCGGCTTGTAGCTACCACCACCCTATATTGGTTGCATGCGTGTTACGCAGTAAGTACTTATACTCAGTAAAACAACCTACACATTAAATTTTACTAGCAGACAGCCCTGCGATTTTATCCGCGTAAGTCTCCTGTGGGAATACCTATCGGGATAAAAGCACCCTATGTCCATCTCCAAGGTCTCATGTCATTCCAGATTTTCGCCTGTCTACTTTGCAAGTTTCATCGGAATTGATTCAGTAGATTTTGCGTGAAGGAGTTGAACACACATTCGCTCGCACATATTCACAAACAGCCATGTTTTTAATATTAGCAAGATTACTTCCTAGTAATTCCTAGTAATTAAGGGAGGGGTAAATTTACTATCAGTAAATTAGAAGCAAAAAAGGTAGCTTGAAGCGCCCCCTACTAATAGATACCGACGTGCGTGACAGCAACCTAACGTACAAATGACATGTAAATTGTTAAGCGGGCGGATTCAGGGTATAGGGAGGGGGTAATCACTAGCACTTTCAGTTTTACAGCAACCACCCAGCCCTATAAATTACAAATAACTATTTCGTAATTGCTATTCTGGGGTGGTGTATTAAGGAAAGGGGTGGAGGGGACATTTATTATTTAAGTACTGCAACATGGAAAATAAAATGCAATTAGTAATTGGTACTGCAATTTTGTTATGAATTTTTAATTAACCTTACTCGTTCTACTGTGGTTTGATAGATATCAGTAACAACTGAATTCGAAATATTTTATAAAATACTTAATGATTTATATGACTACAAAAAAATTTGTTACTTACAGTACCTACGTTATTTTGAAAATACAGTATATGACATTGTAGGCTGAATAAAAGTACCTAATCATTGAATTGAATTGACTAGCTATCCCGCTGTTTCACCTGAACCCGAGTTCAGAAAATCCCTTTTTCTATCGAATGCCTGACACACTTTCCAAATTCTAGATCTCTCCTAAGATATTAATATTCAATCATAAGTTAAAAATACACGTGAAATAAGTAGATATGTTATGTAATTCCAACAAAACACCATGTTCAAATTTAGTATTTAGTCAATTATTTTCTATACTTTAAAACTCAATTAATTTTAGAAATTTGCTAGCAGCAACCATTTCGAATCAATTGTTTCACGTTTCGATTGTACCATTTCTTTATTCAGATTCAGCACTTAAATTTAATCAATCTCACTCAATCTACTTACCATTTGATAATAATTTCGAAATATTACAAGGTTTTTTAATTGCTGATTTTACGCTGACAATTACTAAAACCCATTTGGCGGAGATTGAATCGTATATCTAGATACATACTTAACATACTGCGTAAATTGATTATGACTTACCTATATACGAGCATCATTGTCAATATCGACAATATTTGTCAATATTTGACGACCTCTGTGGCGCGTCGGGCGAACGCTTGGCTGCAATACAGAAGGTTGCGGGTTCGATTCCCGCTGGGTTCCAATATTTAAGCTTAAAAAATAAATATTTGTATCTGGTCTGGGCGTATTTCTATGTATAATATGTATGTATTTACAAAAGAAAAATAGATATAAGTAGTATATCCGTTGTCTAGCCACCGTAACACAAGCTTAGCAGCTTACCACGGGGCTAGATGGCGCTGTGTGTTCGTCACAGGATTTATTTATTATTTATTTTTATCGACTATTTGTTTTGATCGACGGTTTTACTCGCGCATTCAGAACGACTAGTTTTAATTGAAAGAAATTGTTAGGCATTTAGGCTTTGGGGCATTTTAGTGGCATGCGTGTTGTTTGCTCACACACGCGGGATTTCGAGAAATAGGATGACACTGGCTATTTTTTAGGGTTTCGTAGTCAATAAAAGACCCTCATAGTTTCGTCATGCCCGTCCGCCCGTCTGTCTGTTTGTTAAGAAGCTGTTATTTTACATGAGAAGCTACGTATACATATCGATCAGGGCAAGTAAACGGTACAATTTGGCATTGCGTTGCCAAGTCAAAGTGACTAGGTGATAGTGTGATGTATAGGTAGTGATAAGTAGTAGGTACTAAATTAACTGTTTTTTTTATACGTAATACGGCTAGCATTTGACCTCATCTCACCTGATGGGAAGCGAGGATGAGGTCGACGATGAAGCATGCTTACCCAGAAGGTACCTATTCACTCTAGATTTGAAGACTCCAAGGTTATAGGTTTGGGGAAACAGCGAAGCTGGCAGAGAATTCCACTTTTTGGCAGTGCGTACAAGAAAGGTGGAGGCGTAACGCTTTGTTTGGTTTTCATTCGATTACACTAAATTTTATAGAATAATCACGTATCAAAAACAAAAAAATTACATACCTATTATTATAGATAGATAGTTAGATAATATTTATTAGATCAACCATAAAAATATTGCAAAAACATAATTATATGCATTAAAACTTATTAAGTATATTATGTTTTTGATAGGACACATCCCTATTTGAAGCCTACGCACGCTCAATAAAATTAGCATCTACGATAATAACAATAAATCTCATTCTACAACAACATGCAATCAAAGGAATGCATTTGCATTACTGGTGCAAACAATGATCGAATACTTCCCGATCAAATACCGACCTTGTTGCGCAGGAATAGGGTAGCAATTGGTCTAGCAAGGAAGTGTGGTCTTGTAGGAATTGTAAAGTATTCCATCTACAAGGCAATTTGCACGGTAAGTCGACTTTATATGGAAAACTAATGTACCTAACTTTACAGTATTGGTATTTGGTACTCTGCCATAAAACTTTTTCAAGGTTTTAAATTGTAATGCACATAGTTTTGGCAATGTTAAATGATATGAGATATTTTTATTATTTTATTGTCTCCCTAAGAAGGACAACTTGTATAATAAATAATATATCAACTACGTACCTAAACTGTGTTAGCTAAAAAGTGTTATCTTCTATGGTTTTTCAAAAGGCACTAAGTATTTCGGACACTGAACACCCAGAATACAAAAAAAATGTCCAAGGGGATGGGGGTAATCGAAGGTTAAATTTAATTACATTCTCATTACTATCGTAATCAACGTTATATTATTATGTCTGTGGATGGCGCTACTCTACGTATTATTAAAATTTCTAACCGAATTCATTCACTTGACAGATGTTTTCACAGTTGGGACCATTGTTTTAATATTTGCCAAGTTAACTGTGAAGAATCAGGCTCTTCTGTTTCACATGCTTAATAATAATAATAAAGCCAATTTCATACATTAATATTGCTCGCAACTTTTCCCACAATATGCCTATCACACGGTCTCTATATTCATGTTATAATTAATTTTAGGTACTTAGTATGTATTTTGTGTTTTAAATAGTAGCTTCCCGCGGTATCACTAGCATAATTCCAGATCCCGTGTGAATTTCGGAAATCCCTTTTTAGTATAGATTCACAAAGAACATACCCTCAAAATTTTATGTTTAGAAAAATCTGTTTTGCCTGTGCGTTGATATATATTCATTATTCACTTTGAGTCATTTAATCAATCAATCAAAATCTTGATATATCAGTCATAGATTACATCTTAATTTTATCATTCTTTGAAATTCGTTAGGAGCCTTTAATATCGCGAGCGTAGATTATTATCATAGATATTGTATATTCTGACAACAATGTCCGTACTCTGTTCCGAGTTTTTTAAAGTTGTCTGAGTAGTTTCCCGAACTTTTTGACTTGGGAACTGATGAAGCTCGGCTGTCTGAGCCGAGATTGAAATGCTTTACTGTCAAGTTACCATTAACCTTCTAGTCTTTTTAAGAGATCTTGCTATAGGCGTTTCTTATACTAAAATCAATACGAAATAGGTACCTCTGTGTAAATTCTGGATGTTTGCCACTTCCAAATACAAATAAAAAGAAACTTTCGGTTCATTTTTGCCTGGGAGGTTCGCTGTGCTGGTAATTATAGTGTGAGTCACTGTATGTTAGCTTTAGTATAGTGGTTACAAGTTTGTTGGCCTTTTCAGGCTGTTAAATGGATTTTTAAACTCAAAATGTGAGGAAAACCGACATTTTCTACAACATCACGGATCGCTGTCTCAAATCAAAGCAGGCAAAACAGGCAAAACAGGCAGCGAAATCGGACTAGTAGTTTTGCCACGAAGGAGTAAAACTAACATAAGTCAACGCCTAAGTACTAATATAATAATACTTAATTAGTCGATCGGCCGCCGTCTTAGGGATAGGGGTCTTGACTACCGCTCGGGGTCGTACTTGGTGCAAAGGTTGGCCATTGCCATACAGAGAGGCAATGCTGCTAGCATTCTCGGATCCTTTGCGCCAGGTGCGATCAAGGGTGGTTTATTTAATTGACTCAATGTAATTTAGTTATAAATTTATTTTAATATGTTTGACGTTTTCTATTGTTTTATTGTATTTTATATTGACATGCACTTATGTAATAAAGTTAAGTTCCATACTTAATAATAAAAAACATTTATTGGCAACAAAAAACGGCATACAAAAGAAACAAACAACAACAAAAATTCAACGTATTTATAAATATTTGCGCTAATTATTATTAATATGAAAATATTAATAACAGTGAATTACTATTTTTCATACCTTTTCATTCTACTAAAGACGGAGCGAATTAGGGTCATATTTTAACTGCCCCGCTGCCCCCAACCTGTCCCTTAATACACTCCTGCACAAAATACCAACAGAACCCCGGTTCATATAATTTTCTGTCACATTTTCACATTCCTAACCGCGATCAATAATCTGAAAATAATGAGAACTTCATGACTAACCATTGTGAGTCAGAGACTGAAACACAGACAGACATACTGACGCATGCGGACGACGTTTATATCATTTGAATATAATGGTTCTATTTGACGATATTATCGTTTGTTGACTCCGAATGGACACTCATTATTAAATATCGTTCTTCATAGTTGGTTGCTTGTTTTCTGTCGACACTCATTGGACTAAACAAACACTAAACATTTAGATACCTCTGTACTTACATTGAGATATTTAGTACTGGTCTACCTTATACTAGTACGTGTAGTAGTAACGTGGAATATATTTGAGACATCAACTGTCTCAAATATATTCTACGTTCCATTTGCGGGAAATAAATATAAAAACCGCTGCAGCGCTGACGGCATTGTTACGTCTATCGTAAAAATGAAATGACAATCGCGGTCCCTGCGGCCGTAAGATGTCGATGTCGAAGCAAGTCGATGAAGGACGCTTAAAACATGACAGTGTCCTTGAATTTGGTGTTTAGTACTGACTAGCTATCACGGTTCATGAGATACAGTCTGACAGCAGACAGACGGATATTGGAGTCTTAGTAAAACGGTTTAGTTTTTAGCCTTTGTGTTATTTATAATTGGAAGTCCATATTGTACACTTAAGTCGAACCGTCCACAAAAAATGTTGTTTAGGGGAATGTGATTGTACCTTTTGATGTGGGTTTTATCGGCGTCTCAGTCTGGTTCCGAGATGTGGGTATCAAATTAGGTAAATTTTAGTGAAAATTGGCCTGATTCTGCTACGAAATTCAGACGTTTAGGCGTATATAGCATTTACTAGCTTGCTTGGTGCACCTACTGAAGAACGGACGAGGCTCTGGCGTAGACTTTCCCTTCGGGGTTTGAAGGTCGCACCGCAAAAAGAACGACTTACTTATTACTTAAAGGATTTTCTTCAATTTTCCAGCAAGAATGACGTCAACACCCTTCAACATCGGTCTCTCAGACAACACCCGCAGCTCGTCGCGCGTGCTGCGTCCCCCGGGCGGTGGGCATACTGACATCTTCGGGGGGGAGGCCGAGCCCACGCGTGGCCGCCGCCAGGGCCCGCCGCAGCCGGCGAGCCAGATCGGTGAGTCAGGCCCTCACTGTTTATATAGAAGTCTAGTTATGCGTGTTTGTCTAAATATCACAGGGTTGTCACCGATTGCAGTCTTTAGGTCCATTTAAAGGCGTTGGCGATTTGAAAACTCTTAACACTATGTGAGACACACAATTACTCGAAAACAAGAAAAAGTATCGCAGGGTTATGTTGCCCCGAAGCTTTGCTAGACAGTAACAGTGGAATCTGATAGTCATTTCTGTAATTAAATTGCTCAAAATTTCATTTTGGCTGATCATTGCAATTACAAACAACACACTCAAAATAAAACTATAACTTGTAACTAGACTGCAATAATTGTACTTAACATAATTTATCTAACATAATTTATAGCCATCGTAACAGAAACTTAGTGAAGTACCTACCACGAGGCTAGATGGCGCTGTGTGATGTTCACAGAATGTATTTATAGATGAAGCGACTGTAACATCCGTAGGTCACGTCGACATTCCCCGCACGACAACGAACGGCAGCGCGCACGCGCAGTCCGCGCCACAGAACGGTAACCACGCGCCGGCGTCAGACTCCATCAAGGAGGCACCAGAACTTACGCCTGACAGCCCTAGGGAGGTGAGTACTGCAGTCCTACTGTTTGCCTTTGTTGAGGCTACTCTCCTTTATGAGAACCAGTCTAGCATTGGGGACTAGATCAGTCTTAAACTCGATCCTAAGAAGAAACTGAATTGTTACTTAAAAAATAATCAAAAGAAAATGAAGAAAATAAATAAAAGCAATCCATGTAGTCCACGGCGCATAAGTACCTACTTAACAGTCAGGACGCATTACTGGCAAGGTTTCTGATGATAGATATACGTTTTTGTTTCATTTTATTATTTTACACTTTTTAGTTAGCATTAAGTATGACTGTTTTTTTCAATTATTGTAGTTTAATCGCATTTTTCATTGAAAGAATTATTATGTCACATCATTGTGAGGCCTTAACGCAAGCAAACAAGTTGATAAGGTATGATTCTCCTTAAAACGGGTCCGGATAGGGCCCGGTCTAGTATTCAGCGTGTTCCGACTAT
This sequence comes from Idaea dimidiata, assembly GCA_949358125.1. Classification (NCBI taxonomy): domain Eukaryota; kingdom Metazoa; phylum Arthropoda; class Insecta; order Lepidoptera; family Geometridae; genus Idaea; species Idaea dimidiata. Next base: position 536,555 of record OX442329.1, read on the forward strand.
GACCATTTAGGCCGAAAGGGGGTTGTTCTAGACGTCTAGTCAAACAAGTTTCGATCTACATCTTTTAAAATATCTATTTTTTTTTCCAAATATTACAGTTAATATTTCACTGAAAAAATAGTTTTTTTGTTGAAAATAAAGGTACTGTATTAAAGTTTTGATTCCAATGAAATGAAAGAATGCTGAATGAAAGAACAAAATAAAGTCAATGACTTCTAACTCTAAGAAACAGCTGATTTTCAAGTAAGTGAACTCGTATTTCGAATTTTTTAAAGTTGTAGAACAATAGTTGTTCGCCTAGACGTCTAGAACAACATATTTTCGGCTTAAATGGTCTTCGTCGGAGCACGCTGTATATCATTCGTTAGTCCATCAATTAAATAACTATTTATTATGTTCCAGGTAAACGACAACGCGGTGCCAGACACCAAGCCCGAGCCGGTGAAGGCCGAGCCGGTGAAGGCCGAGCCGGCGAAGGCGGAGCCCGCGCGGGCGGAGCCCCCCAAGCGGGTGCGTGTGCCCCCCGGGGGGTTCTCCTCCGGACTGTGGTAAGTGGGGGGGGGGGGCGGGGGGCACGCCGACCATTGGACGGGATTACGCGCTGTTTTACAACTCTAATTGTACTTGAAGTGGAATTAGTTTGTCATTTTCTGTTTTATTTCGAAATAGAACATCTCTACTGCTTAAGACTTGAGTTTCTGTGTCTTTTATCATCTTATTTTAAAATAATCTACGGATCTTTGCATGAAAATGTTCGAAATTGTTAATTCTAATATCAAAAAGTAAATGCATAGTTTAAAATGTCATCGTAGAAAGCTGTAGAGATGCAAATTCAATTAATATCTGTATTTATAAAATCGTGTTATGAAAGTAATGTTTCATTCAGTATGTCCTATCTAAGTTTATTATTGTGTTTTATTATTATTGAAAAGGAGAAAATAGCGTATTAAGTCCCAGCTTTTTTCAGGAAATTCGTGCCTTTGTTGTAAGCTAGAAGCTACGCCATACCACTAACTACGATTGCTATTCATTTCAAAGCAATTGCTAGATAAAAGACCTCGAAACGTAGTACGTTGATAAAATACTCAAAAAATAAAAGCAACGGAATTAAAATCCGAAAAAATTAGTCTATTTTCAATCGAACTTCGCGAAACCACGAAAAATCTAAGATTTCTTAAGGCACAAGTGTTAATCGCAATTTTATTTTAAACGATTGCTTTGAAATTGATATCAATCGAGTTAGATGGTAGATATATAAGTTGTCTCTGTCAGGTAGGTACCGGTTCCAGTGGTACGCTTCAACTAGCGATGGTTCTATTTACCCGCAACGAGCTTTATATAACTACATATATCCTCTAGTATATAGTTCAATTTGTAACTGGGTTTTTGTGAAATTTGATTGTTTTTTTTTTCTCTCTCTCTTGAACATTTTTTGAAACCGATATGTGATCAATTTCGGAACTACATCAAATTTTTGACAAAAAGTTTCAAGACATTTTCGTTTTTTTTAGGAATTGCGACCTCTGGTTCAAAAGGCTGCCATGTAAGAATGCAACTGCAAATAATATCTATACATTTGAAGAATTAAAAAAAAAAGTAATTGAACCTGATATCAATTTTCAGAATATTTGCAATTGCTTTCATCTGTGGTAGATCTCCTAAAGCTAAGGTTTAAAAAAAACCGCAATGAAATTTCATGAAAAACGGTTTAATTTTTAATAACGTTTGCATTTCTAAAACGAGACGCCAAAATTAAACAGACTTTGGTCATTTTTTTCGACCGTTGTTTTTAGGAAAGTCTTAGAAGTTGTTGTACTTTGTCCGATATTGTATTATGATGATAAAAAATAAGTTAAATCTAAATATAAATAACCATCAACGACCAAAACACGAAAATAAATTTACTGTTGCATCTGCAACTGTAGCATACATACAGGCACGAGAAAAGTTTTCTCGATCGACAAAAACTTCCGTCTCTGTTTCTCAAACAATGAGAAAAGAAGATGGAATATTTTCTCGATCTACAAAATGTTTCTCGTGCTTGTGTGCTTAAAATATTGATCTTTACCTTTTGAAAAAAAAAGACGAACAAATTACAACTAAAAGACGATCGTAATAAAATTAAAAGACGAACAAACATAATGATATCGGACGGAGTGTACTCAAAACACTGAGTGCCTACTATAATAGTGTACTTAACTGCATTCAATGTTTTGCAATTATGGTTTTATTATGTCTAGCTATTATATTAATAATTATAATTGTATTTTTATATACAAATTACAATTCTGTAAAAAACGTATTGGGTTTGTTTTATTTCAGGAAGGTTTTTTTTCGATCTACAGATAAAAAGATCTGTCAAATGAAGTCCAACACAACCTAAACAAGTATTTGCTTAACTTAGAAATATTTTGCGCTAGGAGCAATAAAAAAACAAAGAAATATAAAGCATTTGATAGCTATAGTCCTTCTTAAAAGATTGTGACGTATTTATTTGGTGGTGTTATATTTTATTCGACAGATATACTGCAAAATTTGCCCTATTTAAGTTTATTATGAGGTGGGTATAGACCGAAAACCTAAATGTAGCATAAAACATCGAAGATCTTTGATATAGACATATCTTGAAGCATATGCTACTGATTGTGACCATAAAATACCATCCTGTGTATTCGGAGAGATTCGGTCCGAATCGCTAGGAGTAATAGTGTTCTGTGGTCCGAATCCGATGTCAGAAATGATATCTTCATCTGTTTCTTTTTCTTAGTTATGGCTTCTGTCAGCAATATAGGACAATTTCTCGTACGAATAGTGAACTACCACTATTATACTGTAATCGTTTGAAATAATTTTCAATGCGTGAAGGGTGTAGAAAAAATGGCGACGATTATTCTCCAACCCTATGGAACAATTGTTTGTAACGTGCTAATTTCGTGTTTGGCACTGGTATTTTTATTTTCACTTAACTCGTTGAACTTCGCGTAACTAAATTGGTAACTTGCCGCCGAAATTAAACAATTTAAAAACGCAATAAAACAATGTTTTGTAAAAATGAAAATTCAGGACGACATTTCACTAACGCGTCAAAAACAAATGCCCCAACCTTCATCTCGCTCAGCGCTATTTAATAATAATAAGATTTATATCAATGCCAGGCATAAGTAATATGTGACAAGTATGTCAAGTCGATTTTCGGTTTCAGACCGAAACTCTGAATAACCCTAATGTCCATTAAATACTACCGTTTAAAGCCTTTTTTGTAATACTTAGTTATACACTTTTCACCTATACTCCTTTAAGCTAGGCTTTTGATTGACAACTATACCAAAAATAATCTAACATCAAACCAAAATCATCCTCAAATCATCCTTCAAAACAATGTTTTATTTACGGGTTGTACAATAATTACAAAATGGATGTAAAAAAAATCGTCGTAACCCACAGTTAATTCCGCAAAATAAAAATCTACTCCACAAATTGAAATGTGAGTAATTATAGAAGGTAGGTACGTACCTACAATACGCTGAAAATATGTATGTGTACATTGGGGATAATCTCCGAAACTACTGGACAGGATTACTGCTCCATTATCGAGGAGTACTTTTGATCCCGATATTCCCACGGGACCGGGACCTTACGTAGGTACACTGTGGTTCCAGTATTTACCCTGTGCTTAAGTTCCCACGAGGCGTAGTAGTAACGCGCTCTCCCGGCAACTGAGGGAATTCGAATTCTGTCTCAAGGGATTTTTGATGAAGCGTTGTTGTAAAATATTTCCAGTAAAATGCATGCGCATGCGCAATAGATAGCAAATATTGAGCCAGTCGGTGTCAATGGAGGGCGGTGCGGGCGGGAGGTCCCGCCTGAGCCGGCTGCTGAACAAGCTGCGAGGGGAGTCGCATCACAAGGACAGCCTCGATAAAGGCATCTCTTACACTTCTGCTGCGTTAGTTTCTATACTTATCTATACCTTATGTCAGTGTAGTACTTAACTCGTATACCTCCTGAAGGTAAGTATAGTGTTTACCTACCTAAAGTTTTGTTTACTTTGCGTACTCAGCTAGCTTGACCTAACGACTGCTATCAGATACTAACCGCGACCAACTGCTTAACGTGCTTTCCAAAATACAGGGGAGTTCGAGAGAATGTTTTTTACCACAAATTATCGGTTACCCATCCAAGTTATGACCGGACCTGGCGTTGCCTAAACTGCAACGATTATATGTAAGTAAGTACAAGATAGACGGACGCAGCAAGGTCAATGAGCTTCTCCATCATGATACCCTAAAGCTCCGCCGATTACTTCTCGTCGCTCGCGATGTTTCCGATTGCATCCCTCTCTGGAGTCCGGGGTTCGGTAAAACCCCAAAAGAGCTACAAAGGTCTGCTCAATATCTACTATCTTAATTTCCAAAGTAAATTAGAGTTAAGTACTTTTTTACACGACTGCCAAAGGAAGTGTTATGTTTTTGCCGTGAGTGTATGTATGCATGTATGTATGTATGTATGTGACCTATTTTTGTGCCGTCCTAGGGCCTAAACGGCTGGGCCGATTTAGATATACGATACGTCGTTAGATTCGTCATGACCGTGAGAGTGACATAGGGTACATTAAAATAATAAATAAATAAAAATAAAGATTTAAAACGCTATAAAGCAAGATTTGTCTTGACCATAAAAACCGAGCAAAGACAACGGAACGTTACTTAAAAACTTTTCGATTTGACTTTGACGCCGAGTTTCAACGTTTGAAGGAATTTGAATGTTTCATTTGTCAGTTTGTCAGAGATAACATAAATAACAATTACTATGTTTGCAATAAGTAATTAACTAAAAATTTGAAATGTCGCGCTATGGATAATGGATAGCAAGGCTAATCCGCTAGGACAAGAAACCGCCCCAGCCTTTGTATCACCAGTCGCGACGAAGTTTTCGGATTTGGTAATTATATTTTAAGATGAATACCTGCCTACTTCATAGCTATCTCAGCAAAACTCAAAAAGAATAGCTATTATAATATTGAAGGCTTTTAGATAGCCTATCTTTAACCGATTTCGAGTCCTCGCTACTGGAGTATACACATCCAGAGTTAATGAGTTTCTCTGGTGTGATTGTATCTAATCTCTAATAACTAAAAAGCGTTAAATAAAAAAAATATATTTAAAAAAAATAAAAAACCCGACTGCCGTTAAAACTGAAAAGTAAAAAACAAGACGATACCTAAAGGTAAAGAAACCTTAAAAATCGTTCGACGCATCTAGAAGCCTTAAAAAATTGTGGATGCAGTCGGGTGACACCAAATTGTGTTGAAGTCCCACCCGACTACATCCACAATTTTTTAAGGCTTCTAGATGCGTCGAACGATTTTTAAGGTTTCTTTACCTGTAGGTATCGTCTTGTTTTTTACTTTTCAGTTTTAACGGCAGTCGGGTTTTTTATTTTTTTTAAATATTTTTTTTTTACTTAGTATTAGTTTACTTTGGAAATTGAACCAACGGAAACCTATTACTGAGACTTCGTCCGTCTGTCAAGCTGTTTTAGTTAATGAACCGTGACAGTTGAAATTTTCAAAGATGATGTACTTATTATGCCGCTATAATAATAATATTAATTGGATTTCTAAATTTATAAGTTTTAATTGTAAAAATGTAAAACGGTCCATTGACGATGTCAGAGAACTATGTAGTGTGTCGGATGTCGTGGCACTCCAGGAGACATGGCTCCTCCCACATGATATTAATTTTTTGGGCACGATTAGTGACGACTTTGAATACATCGGCAATTCAGCTGTTGATACGAGTGTGGGTTTATTGAAAGGCAGACCTCATGGAGGTGTCGCATTACTTTGGAGAAAGGGTTTATTCAGCTCAGTCTCCGTTATGAATTGCAATAGTTCGAGACTGTTAGCTATAAAGACTACATTTAATGACCGTGAGATTCTTATTTTCTCTGTGTATATGCCCATTAATCTAGAAGCCAATGTACCTATTTTTGTAGAAGTGTTAAGCGAGATTAATGCTATTGTTGACAGTGTAAATGTTGAGTGCATGTACCTGCTGGGTGACTTTAACTCCCACCCCCATACTTTATTTTATAGAGAGTTGGTTAGTTTTTGTGGTGACCAGAGGTGGATTCTGGCTGATATTGAAAAATTGGGGCCCGATTCTGGGCATTACACGTTTATAAGTGAAGTTCACGGGTCCAGAACTTGGCTAGACCACTGTATTGTCTCGTCGTCAGCGTGGACAACTATTGTAAGCGTTGAAATCTTAGAAAAAATGTATATGTCTGACCATTTGCCTGTGTGCGTTGATTGTGATCTAGGGTTGGTAAGACCAAAGTCGATGATCTATAGCGTGCCCCGTAACTTTATAATTTGGGGTGATAGGGAAAAAGACGAAATTGAAAAATATCATGAACTTTGTCACTCTAAGTTAAAAGATTTAGATTTTCCAAAAGAGTTTCAGGAGTGTAGCTATGGATCATGTCGTTTACCAGAACACAAAGAGTGTCTAGATAATTTGTATAAGGAAATTGTTGTCATACTTAGCGATGCGGCTGTGAAGTCGAAAAAAGTTGACAATAATAGACCTAAAAAAGGTAAAACGGTTTGCGGGTGGAATCGACATGTTAGAGAAGCTCATAGGGATGCTAGGCTTGGTTTCCATGACTGGGTTTGTCACAACAGGCCGAGATCTGGTCTAATTTATGATCACATGTGTGAGACGCGTAAAAAGTTTAAAAACCGTTTAAAGTGGTGTCAAAATAACAAAGACCAGATCAAAATGGATCTAATAACGGAACATCGTGCCAATAATGATTTTAGTAAATTTTGGAAGGCAACCAGAAAACTAGATGGTAAACCAAGTCTGCCTGTAAGCGTAGACGGTAATAGCGACCCTAGCGATATTGCTAATATATTTCGTGAGCACTTCAGAGTCCAATCTCCGCTCGGGTCATCGAGCTCGGTGCTTGATGCTGAGCCTTGTGGTCGGATTGGTGAGCCGACACTTCATGTTTCTGCTAAACAAGTTAAGGCCATAATACAAAAGATGGGTGGTGGTAAATCGCCCGGCCACGATGGGCTCAGCATCGAGCATTTTAAACACGCAGGAGTGCACCTACCGCGAGTATTGGCTATGCTTTACACCCTTTGCATTAGCCACTCTTACTTACCGGAAGAGATGATGAAAACCCAGGTTGTTCCTATTATTAAAAATAAGACTGGTGACGTATCAGATAAGTGTAACTACCGGCCGATTTCACTTGCTACTACCCTGGCAAAGATATTGGATAGTGTGATTGATTCGGCTTTAAGCCAATATTTAACTTTGCATGACGCTCAGTTCGGGTTTAGGCCCGGACTGTCCACCGAAAGCGCGATCCTTTGCCTCAAGCACACTGTCCAATATTATACTGACCGGAGGACTCCGGTGTACGCCTGTTTTCTCGACCTCTCCAAGGCCTTTGACCTTGTATCATACGAAATTCTGTGGAGAAAGTTGAGAGTCAGGGGTGTACCGGAGAATCTGGTCAGGGTCCTGCGGTATTGGTATGGCAATCAGGTCAATTTTGTGAAATGGGCTAACTCACTGTCGGAACCATACAAGTTGGAGTGCGGAGTCAGGCAGGGAGGTCTAGCGTCCCCCAGGCTCTTTAACTTGTATATAAACGACTTGATTGTCGAGCTCAGCAGCATGAATGTCGGCTGCAGGATGGATGGTGTCAGCGTAAATAACATTAGTTACGCTGATGACATGGTGCTGCTGAGCCCGACGGTAGAGGCTCTGAATAAATTGTTGATGGTCTGTGAGTCTTACGCTAAAGCGCACGGCCTTATCTATAATGTGAATAAATGTGAGTACATTGTCTTTAAGGCCGCCGGCAGGTGTCCCGTGGAGGATCCGAAGGTAATTTTGAACGGACTCTCAATCAAAAGGACTAATCTATTTAAATATCTTGGGCATCTCATTGCCGAGGACCTTAAAGACAATGCAGACATTGAAAGGGAACGAAGGGCGTTGGCTGTGAGGAGTAATATGTTGACTCGTAGATTTGCACGTTGCTCTGACCAGACTAAAATTTCACTTTTTAAAGCTTACTGTCAGAGCTTCTATACGGCCAATCTATGGGTCAACTACTCTAAGCAGTCTCTTAATGCCCTTCGTGTCCAATATAATAATGCTTTTAGAATGCTGTTAGGACTGCCTCGCTTCTGTAGCGCTTCAGGAATGTTTGCGCTGGCGCACACGGATGGCTTTCACGCAGTCATTCGCAAAAAAACAGCCTCCCTGTGCAGAAGGCTGCGTGGCGGTCAGAACAGCATTCTGAAAACTGTGGCTGTCAGGCTTGAGTCACCGATCTGGAGACACTTTCGTGACATTATCATCACCAAACACATTTTGGTGTATGATTGACATTTATAAGGAAATCAAATTTAATTAATAATATAATTGCTACTAACACTAGTTCTAAGTTACTACTAACAAATGGAATTGTATACCTATCTTAATATTCTGAAATAAATGACATTATTATATTATATATTTAATCTAATTTTATAGTAGTTTATGCACCGAGGTACTAAAGTCCTGTCTTATATAGCGGGCGTCATATTGAATCCAAAGCGTACGAAGGACTCTAGAGGGTTAACTCCCGAGCGCAGCTAGGGTGTTAAAAACTTAACTCCTGAGCGAAGCGAAGGAGTTATGTACCTAGAGTCCTGAGTGAAGCGTGGGATTCAAGCGCCCAAGATAAAGACAGACTTTAGTACCGGGGTGAATACTCTACTTTACACATCTACTGCGAGACAATAAAAGGGCTACAAAAATAAGTATTTAACTAACAACAAAAAAATAGAATAATGCAACGTATATGAAATATATTGACAGCTTTATATTAATTAAATTTAACAATGTTACATCAAAATGACGAAACTACACATCGGCCTTAGCTGATGAAAAAAAAAGTTGGGGCTTTATACTAACCAAAACTTTTTGCTTTACCCTTCCGTCCATGAAAATAGAAAAAATTTGCCCAGTTTTTATTTTTTTTATGTGTTATGTCTAGGTGGCCAGTTCGAAATGGCCGTATGCTACCAGAACCTTAGTTCCAAATTTAAATTACTTTATGCCCTAGGTGCATAATGTGCACTTTATGCACCTAGGGAACAAAGAGTCGCTTTACGTTGACCTTTTTGGTCAAATAAAGTAACTTTGTAGAGCAGTAGGTGTGTAAAATGATTTATACAGCGCAAGCAACTTTTAATCCATGCTTTTTTTCGGCGCTGTAGTGTCCGGGACGTTGTCAGGTGGAGTAGGGATGCCCAGCACCTATACCACCCTCCTAGCCTAGTCAGCCATGCCCAAAGGAAAGAACTGGTCAATACGTCTGGAGCTAACTAAGCTGTGGGTTTGATGTTTTCCTTCACCGTAAGAGCGAAGTGATTACCGCACATAACTTTTCCGCAAGGAAAAAGACATCAATGGTGCGCAGTAAGCCAAATTATAATAGCAACGTACTGCGATGTACCTACCTATTTATACCAATGGCGCCATCTAGTGATAAATTAGCGATGGTTGCGTTTAGGGATTTCGCTTTGTCCAGTCTATTTAAGGGTTCGGTACCAAATTGTGATTATAGTTAGGAACTCTTCGTGTGCGAATTCGACTCGCACTTGATCTGTTTTAGCATGAGCGAGAACATCGGGTGTGACAGCGCGTCGTTCGACGAAGAGACCGGCGGCTGTGAGAGAGAACCCCCGGAGACGGACAGAACTGACATGCCGGCATCGGCAGCATCCGGCCTCATGGACGATGATACGTTTGCTGCTAATATCGACCTCAGGTTAGAAAGGTTACACTTTATTTTACTATGGCATTTTATTGACCTACTGTGTCACCAGTTGGTAGGTAAGTTATTGCTTTATCGGAAATGTTTATTTTGCAGCCCTTTTTATTGTCTCGCAGTAGATGTGTAAAGTAGAGTATTCATTTTGGTAATAAAGCCTGTCTAAACCTTAGCCACCTTGAATCCCACACTTCACTCAGGGCTTACCGCTTTGCTTAGGATTTAAATTTGAACACGAATATACTAAATCGAGCTTAGCGAAGGGCTAAGCTCGTTTAAGTATATTCGAGTTCGTTGGTTTTAGAACTTCTCGGTGCATAAAGTACCTACCTACTATAAAAAATATGTTCATTGTAGCAGCATAAAGATTATCACAAATTATTTGTTAAAAAAATTGTGATACTATTATTCTTTCTCACTGTGTCAGGTACGGGGGTCAATACCTGACTCCGGAACAGTTACCTGAGTTCTGCGATCAGCTGCAGCACCTAGTGGAAGTCATCAGAAACATACAGTCTTACGCTAGAGTCACGGGGGAGTATCCCACGTGAGTATAAAGTGGCCGATGTTCTTTGACTGCAATCTTATTAATAAAAGTCATACAAGTAGTCAACACACTAGCCTATCATACCGGTCGCGGTGGTCCTAGGTGTCCTAGAAACATTTAATTAAGTTTGCATGTTCTTTGCAATGCGGTGAGGTTTTCAATGGGCTAATGTTTTTTTGGAGATTCTAACGAGATCGAAACATACAGGGACAAAACTAAAGGACGAAACTTTCCCCTGTATAAGTCCCGATCCCTCAGGAATTTGGGGATAAAAACACTAGGTAACCTATGTGTCAATCCAGATGTCCACCTATCTGCATACAAGGTTTCATTACAGTCTGTTTAGTAGTTTTTGCATGAAGGAGCACCTTTGCTTAGGTTGGTTGCTTGGTTTAACCTTTTTAAAATTAGTAGGATAATATTGTAGTGCTTACTACGTCGGTCTCCCCCTCCCCCCATAGTGAACTAGAGAAGCGTCTGGAACGTGAAGCGCGTGAAGTGTCCGCACTGGCCGCGGAGGCGCGTCACGCGCGTGACGTGGTCGCGCGCGTGACGCTACAGCGCCGTGCGCTCAGGGACCACGCCGCCCAGCTGAGGGAGCATCTCACACATCTTAACAACACTGGTTAGCCCGCCCTAGGACCTCATTAATATAAAATTTCCAGATCGGGTTGTAGATATTCTGGATTAAAATTACCTCGACGTTTCGGCAAACAGGGTACACCGGCCGTAGTAGTGATCCGTGGTTTCATCACGGCTTAACTTCTTCTTTACGTATCCGTCGGTTCGACCTATCTAAATTGTGCCTGCTCAATGTTCTGCTACCACAATCGCGGCATCGTTGGCCTCCATGGTCGGACACAATGGCCATTGGAACAGGTACACCATGAACTGCAATGGAGCTCCACAATCACATCAGTCCTTCGTTGGTGGAACCCCCATTTGGATATGTTTTGCCTCCAGCGTCCCACTTGAGCATAGAGTCGGTTAAGCGACTGCCACATGAGCCACTGCAGATCAGACCCAGGAGGGAGCATCTCTTAAAGGGTTCAGAAACCCAGAAGGTACAGGGTATTTCATTTCTCACCACACTCTCCTCGGTTGGGCATTACTCCGAAGCCGGAGAAACTTAGCACCATCTAAACAGTCCATTATTTTCTCTTTCCCATAGAGATTCGTGAGCTAGAGAACGTGGTGCGTCTCTCAGACCGCAAGCTGTTTAAAAGCTGGGAGACGCTACGGGAAACGACGGATGCGGCGTCCTTTGATCCGCTTCTTGATGAAACAACGGTGAGCATTGCTCAGGCTGGACTGCGCAGCTTCTTAATATGGATTAGTGAGATCTCGACATTTTTTATTGACATTTGCTAATTTCATGTTACCTATTCCGGATTATCTTGTAGCTGTACAATCCAGGCTTACACTTTAACCGCCTGCTGTACTCAGAGACATGTAATGGTTGAATAAACTATCACTATAAGTAAAGATTTTCTATGCAATTAGTGACGGTTTAATCAACCATTAAACCATCACCACCAGGCACACGATCAATCTTCACTGGATTTGCCTGCCAAAAGCGTTGCTGAATCTTTCAGTCATGGATTCGACTAATCAGCTGTCAACGTAGAGGTGTTTATCTTTACCTTATATTTCCAACGGAAGATACATTACACGTAGATGTTACTTGCCAAAGATGATGATTCAGAGCTAAAGCAGCCCAGCCTTTTAGATGGACAAAAATATACTACTTTATTTGTCCCAGCCACTTATTATACCAACGACTAAAGGCCAATACGATTCGTGTCACAGAACAAGCAAGCGGCGCTCGAATGCCTGCTCCGTCTGATAGAAATGAAGCGGTCGTCGCTGTTGAAGCCGGCGGCGCCGCGCCCGCTGCCGCCGCCGCTTGCCTCCGCGACCAGAGACAACAACGAAGGTATGAAGTTTTATTTTAACATAGCTGCGCCCCGCGGTTTCACCCGCTTCGTTAATGATCCCTCACGTATGTCATACCAGGTGTTGCTTAACGATCATTCAAAGTACTATATAATATTTCTACCTCTAAACCAACCCTGTACCAAGTTTATGAATATCGGGTCACCTGCTCTTTTTCACCCATTACGTATGTTGTACCAAGTGTTGCTTAACCCGTACGATCATTCAAAGTACCTACCCTATATATTATTTCTACCCTGTACCAAATTTCATTCATATCGGTTTACGGGTTGTTGAGTTAGAAATAGATATACACGACTTTATTTTTCAGAGCTACCGTCCCGCAGTTTCACTTGCGTAAGTCCCGATCCCGAGGGAATATCGGGATCAAAAGTAGCCTATGTCACATCTGAATAATGTAGTTTTCTATTAGTGAAAGAATTTTTGAAATAGGTCTAGAAGTTTCTGAGTTAACCCTTAAAATACATACATGTTACAACGTAACCTCTTTGAATTATTAATTACCAACATAAAACAAAATATTAAGAATCAAAAGTACAATGAGATATTGCAAAATAATTATTAAAAAGCACTGCAGTTTGGTGACACTACCGTCTCGCATGGAGCCGACCGATTGAGCCGCGCGGCATGATGCCTCACAGAATTGGCTGGAGGCATCATGGCCCTCATCATCGTCGCCGTGTAAATGTATATGCACGCTTGGTACTTATTAATTATTTATTGTGGAGTTATTTTAAAACTGTAATATCTCGTGAGATATTCATTGAAATCAAGTGATGTTAAGGACAATTATGTTTAAAATTAAATACTTTTAATGAATAACGTATTTATTTGGATAAGGATTAATATCATATTTACAAAATTACCTTCGGAAACAATGCATTGTTCTACAATAAATTTAATTACTCTAAAAGATGTTATATTGAGTCAACCTTAAGAGTTAGACATATGCTGTCGCGGACTATTTATTAGATCCTATTTAGAGGAAGAATTCTCTCATAAATGGTTTTTATGTAACTTTGACCGTTTACTCAGCGCACGCGACAGAATCTCGGAAAAGGGGGATTTTTCCCCCGTTTTTGCAACATATTTCATGGATGCTCCGCTCCTATCAGTCGTAGCGTGATGTAATATAGCCTATAACCTTCCTCGATAAATGGACTATCAAACACAAAAAGAATTTTTCAAATCGGACCAGCAGTTCCTGAGATTAGCGCGTTCAAACAAACAAACAAACAATCAAACAAACTCTTCAGCTTTATAATATTAGTATAGAGTATAGATTGTTATACTCGTAATCAATGGAATCTGCATCCAAAAATCTTGTTCATCTAATACACTTATAATCCAAAGTCCTGACTAATGGATCAATGACTGACTGAAGCATATATCAATGGTTAGTCTAAACTGCTGGTCCTAGGAACACGAAATTTGGACAGTGTGTTCATTGTGATGTATAGGTACCTAGGTATCGACTAAGAACTGTGTTTATTGTTTCAAATTTGTATCTATATTATCCCGTAGAGGGCTGCGCGTGGCGGCGCGGGCGGACGGCGCGGCGCGGGCGGACGGCGAGGCGCCGCTCGCCGCGCTCCGCGCCGCTCTCCGGCGAGCCCAGCGCACACGCACACCTACCGCAGGTGACGTACCTACCACCACAGGTTACTGTAGTTGGGATTACATTGAGAGGCAAATTATCTCAATGTCAATGCCAATAGACCTCGGCGAAGAGTAAGACAAGACATACATAACTGACATTCCAATATCAGCTCTTGATTTTACTCGTAGGCACTATTCAGCAATCTCGCCAAGAATTTTTAATAGTTACTATGAAGATTTGATACTAGACAGTACTTGCAATAACATAAAAGGAAGGGCTACTAGCAAGCTTATCAATGTAGATTTACATACTTTTGATAAGTTATGGAGAGCGTGGAGGTATACGGAAGGATAACTCAGTTATATTAATTAGCATCAGATTATATTTTATATGTTATTCCAAATTTTAATTATATATAATATTTAATTATGTTTATTTATATGTAATATTTATTTTTATTAGTTTATAAAGTAGGTAGGTAGGTGTTTTCATTTTTATACATTTATATTATATAATATTTACCATGTAATATATTAGCAAGCATGTGCATGCGGTGAACTTTTCGCGTCAAACACTATTATTATAAAACCAGGTTGATATTAGCATATTAACATACCCTAGCACAGGTCTAGGCCTATATGGGTTGTTAAAAGTCGCAGACCGAAAATACATTATATTTGGCTCACAGCTCCTCAAGCATATATTTGGTGTAACTTAGTCATATCAATAATGATGAAATAAATAAATAAATAAATAAAACATTACGAAACTAGGTGGCATGTATTTTATAGTCAAATGATAAAGATAGAGGTGTAATCCTTTGTCGAAGCGTCGAGGTAAGTAATTGAAATCTAGAATTATTTACGTCACGATCTAGACCTCGTAGTTCTAATAATCATGTTGTCTAAATATCAGAATGTCCAATAGGTACGTTTTCTATCTAATGCGGTTTTTGTATAGGTTCTACCTATATCGGCCCCCCTAATGCATAATATCCAATTACGCAAAAAGTCTACCGTTGCATTGGGGCATGAATACCATGGACAGTCTGTAAATGTAGGTATAAGTACTTAAATCATCTAGTTTCGATATACTTCTAAATGCCAGTACAATGTGTTCCCCAGGTGACACTATACATCCAAGGCTCGGAGCCGGCCGGCCGCCGCAGCGTCCCACTCACTCCCTTAGAACTACCCGCGGGAGGGAGTGTGAGGGACATACTCTTCTTTACTACAAACGCACCTTGATTTGTTAAAATATAGGTCATGTTTGAACTAAATACATTTGTTTTATCGACTTATTTTACTGGATCTTGATGTGTATAGTGTAGCTACCAGCTAGCTTAATTGGATGTTCAATTTATAGCATCTGTTGTTACCTAAACTCTTGCTTAGCTCATCTAACCTGAACTATTCGTGCTAATGCTGTATGTAGTAGCATTTTATTTACTTTGCAATGTTTGTTCAGGTTAAATCTTTCAACTGAATTTCAAAGCAGTTATCCTAAACTGATTAATATTTAAGTTTAAATTCAGAAGATGCTCAATTATTTATGCTTTGTCAAATATAGCTTGTTTCCTGTGACACATTACGCTCATGAAGTATTGTATTGATTGTCATGAAGTATTGACTGATTGTCGGGCACCGCCCGCCCGATATTTAGTAAAATAGGTGTTTGTCAATCCAAATATAAATGAATTCCTTTATAATAAATGGTGATTAAAGAGGTACATGTTTCACTTCACCCCCAAAGCCGATTTCAATTCACCCGTATTCTACACTGTCTAAATACAAATGCTAGTCGAAAACGATTAAACGATTACTACCCCATCCTTATGGAGATCTGTCACAGGAATCAAGCTATAATTTCTATTATGCATTGGCTTGGCATTGTCTAAAATAGCTATGCAAGTAGAACCAAGATTTTAAATGGCGTTTAATTCAACATGGCGGATCTCACAAGATGGCGGCATAAGTAGGTAAATATACTTAGTCACTGTTTATTCATGCTTCTCTTGTTCATGTTATTGAATCTATTATTAATAATATTGATATGAGGTGGCAGGTAACTACATTTTGTGGACAAGTAGTAAATGTAACTTATCACGTCTACAGTCACAGTGGCACAAAACGGTTCTTCTCAACTCTCGACCAAATCATGGAATAACTCGACTTCCATGGCTTGGACAATATCACCAAATTATGTAGAACTTACAGGATGGAACTTCATTGTGACTACACTACATTTTTCCCCCTGTAGGGAGCGTGATTCCTCTTAGAGGAGGTAAACAATAAGACGCCACGAGAGCCTACTCCATATTGGCGAATGTCCCATGCTTTCGGACCGGGGTGAGTCATTGGACATATACGTACCTAAATACTTAAAAAATATGAAATATCAATATCTACCTACAATACAAAAGAATCAACGTCATAATAAAACTTCAATCTTAGCCCAAATCATTTCTTGTTTTAATTGATACTAATATTATACACGTATACATTATAAAAACTGTGAGTCAAATAATTTCGTACTGTTAATTGGATAAAATATAAAATAATACATAACGAGGTAACTTTATAGTACGTACGTTTATAATTGATTTGCGTTTTAGTTACCTATTTATTATTCTTTTTATCCGAGGCAGCGTTAGGTACCTTATCGGCACGGCCTTCGCTATTAGCGTTGGAATTGGCCGTGGCGTTGGCAGCGTTGGACGCGGCCATGTCGGCGTTGGCCGCTGCGTTGGCAGCTGCGTCGCCAGCGGTCGCGTCCCCTTTGTTTGAACCCTGAAAATACGACGATGTTCAAATAATGCTCTTTTTACTAATTATATCTTTGACACAGAACTTTGATTTAATATATCTGACTGATCGACCCTTTCGTATCATCTATATTTATATAAAATTCAATGTCCAGTGTCCTTAGGTACTGATTAACGACTAAACTAAAGATGTAGATATCAACGCAGAGCTCAAGCGGTTGTTCCTAGTGACGCGAATTTTGGAGAGTGTTTTTGGAATCTGGACTTACGCGGATAAAACCGCAGGGCATTGCTGGTCTATTCTTATAAAATTCGAAGCTTCGATTGATTGACTGACTGTTTCATTGATTGAAGTATCAAGGCAAAGCCTAAACCGCTTGTCCTAGGGACATGTAATTTGGTGAGTGTGGACTTTGTGGTGTTTCCTTACTTACTCGTGTCTACTATAAGAAAAGGTTTTCAGATGGTGTTAAACATGCTTACAGCGATGGACTGTTGGCCGTCGGCAGCAGTAGCCGCGTCCTTCTTGTCACCATCATTGTGCTTGTCGGCTGTGTTAGCGTCATCGGAAGGGGCCGAATGACTCACCTGTGTGGGACAATAGGTTACTTAGACTCATCACCATCATCCGAGTGATGTTATCGGTTGCATCCCATTCGGGAGACCGGGGTATGACCGTCTAATGATATAAGGCTTGGAAGATATATATATAACTACTGGTAGTAATATAATATTCTGAGAATATAGGTTACTTATCACTAATAGGTTACCTACGCACATCATCATCATCATCCGAGTGATGTTCTCGATTGCATACCTTTCTGGAGGCCATAGAAGACTAAAGTGGCAATGGGCAGATCATATAGCTTGAAAGACTGATAACCGTTGGGGAGTAAAAGTCCATGTAGATCGGGATCGCTGTTTGTGACGTCGCGTTCGTATGGGGAAGGCCTATGTTCAGCATTGGACGGATAAAGGTTGAGTTGATGGTGATGATCACCTCAGATCAATGATGACCGTAGGTATAGTATAGGGCATAGTATTTTGATTCGAGAGAAACATCAATATAATTATGGAATTATTGTAGCATGCACTTGTAGGCAAGTTAAGTAACGCCTGGCTCCCAAACTGCTGTCAGTCTAGTCACCTATTTATATAGGTACTTATCTATATCTATTCTTCTATTCTATCTATACTTATAATAAAGGAGAGAGGACAAAAAGCCTGTATTTGGAAATAAATTAAAAAAAAGTTGTTTAGGGGACTTAAAGGAAAGTAGGAGAACAAAATTATACTTATAATTTTTTAAATTCATATTTGTCTGTCTGTTTCTCTGTTTGTTCCTTAAACAATTAAAAACTACTAATGCGATTGAAATCTGGTTTTTAATATTGAATAGTTCTATTTTCGAGGAACTCGTGGTATATTTTACATCGAAATCCAATGAGTAGAACCTGAGTAATGAACGAAGAAGTCAGCTATGCAATATTTATACGCAGATAAAGTCGCGGGTAACAGCTAGTTCAATATAAATATCTGTATCAATCAATACAATCGCTAGAAATATACCTACCTGCCTACAGTTATTACGTGAAGAAGAAACAAATTAAAAAGTACCTACACACACATAGAACAATTCCAAATTAATTTCCGTAAATGCATTGTCTAACCATGACCGTCGAATTGAATTGATTTTGATTTAATGAACATAAAACCTTATCGCTACCATAAAAAGTTTGATTTCTACTTTGTTCGACTGACGTTCATGAGGATTAAGATTAGCGTCAAGGTACTTCACGGAGTTTTGGCGGGAACGCGTTGAGGAGATGTGTTGCTAAATTTTCATTTTTGTGAAACCTTAGTTCAAAGGCGTGTAAATTGTTTAATTTCGGGGGCATATTAATCAATTTAGTTTCGTGAAGGTGTAAAAGTGCAATGAAAGTGAAAATCAGTGCAAATCATGGACTTTAGCGTTGTCTCCAAAGTTCCGTGAATATTTTTTGTAAATGGCCGCCGTCTTTACAAATAATTCCCTAGATTTAACTTTAACTATAACGACTTGACTGTTTCGATGCAAATAACTTGCATAAATAATAATAATACTCGACACTGTTTAATTTCCAAATGGCCATAATCGGTTCACAACCGATAAGTAATAAATAAATAAGGTATCTCACACACAGAATCCTATCTTACTTCTTACTAACATTATAAACGTAAAAGTGTACAATGTATGTATGTATGAATGTGACTTAATACTCTTTCAGGCAAAAACTACTGAACCGATTGCGATGAAGTTTGGAATATAGTTAGCAGCTGGAGACCTAACGCGGGTGAAGGTCGGTTACGGGGCGCGAATAATAGTACAAGGAAGTGCTTTCACACACCGTAAGTTTCCCAAGGATTTTAAGAGGGTACCTAATCTTCGAGTTTTCGTGTTTACCCGTTGGGATTGATTTAGCTATAGTGGACTTCGCATGATTGTTTTTGGGAACGTTCAAAGGATACACCGAGATGCTTCACCTTGAACGGCAACGTGTCGTCGGCTATGGGCTATGGCACGCTGGCTACAATTGCAATGGTTAAAACCGACCGACTTTAGAACACAATTTGCTTGGTTATAATAATCCCAGATACAACGCCACATGGTGCGGCATGTCTCCCACGTGCCTGAATAAATCCAGGTACGTGGGGTGTGTCGGTGTCTTTATAAACAACAGTAGTTATATCTCGGTAAACATTGCCGAGATAAGTTTGTATTTGACCACTATCTCACCGATGGTAGGTGATGATATGGTCTAAGATGTAACACGCTCATGTAAAAAAATCAAGACGGCCGTGGAACAAGATCCGACCCGTCTTCCTTAGTGGCCGCACCGGCCAACATATCGGAATATAGGTGAGTTCGCTTGGCGCTACGATTTAGACCAGTAACAAGCCGCGGCCTAACCTAAAAAATACACTAAAACCAGGTAATGTTAAGGGGTGGAAAAGACGGATTATTTTTACCTTCGTTGTGAGTAAATGCACGACTCGACTCACCCTTGAAATCTTACTTTCTGTATAAACTTATTATGAACTAGCTGCGCCCCGCGGATTAACCTGCATAAGTCCCAATCGCTCTGAAATATCGAAATAAAAAGTAACTTATATGTTAATCCAGATCTCCAGCTATCTAAGTTTCATCGCAATCGGTTTATCTCACCAATTTTCGTGGCTACTGAAATAATAAAACAGCTTCTTAAATTAAATAAATCCCGTAATATTATTTAATTTAGAAGTTTCTCAATTATTTATCTAAGTAGGCCTCAAATTTTAGGTGGCGTGGTGGTAGGTGGGACTCGGCCATTACTTAATACTACTTAAATACCCGCTGGTAGCTGGGGCTGGGGATCTGGATTAACACATAGGCTACTATAAATCTCGATTTTCCTGAAGGATCGGAACTTACGCAGATGAAACCTCGGGGTGCAGCTATTAGACTTCATAATTTTCTGAAAGGAAATTATTTACAATTTATTATACTTGGTATGAGTAAGTAATTCAAATTTGTATACCCGTAGCTAGAGAGCCAACATCGGTATAACCGTGCCTGTAGGTATTCTTTACCTGAATCGTTTCAGCATCGCTTCCGAACTCTTTCTTAATGGATCATTCGAATGTTGCAAAGCCGTTGGCTTGAATCCAATCAGAGCCAGTAAAAGCATTGTGTGAATTGACAGGATAGCCTGTCAAATTTCCCTGTAGCCTGGGTCTAAAAGAATATGGCTACGATATTCCTTGCCCGTCGTAAAAGGCGACCTAAAGGGTTTTCTGTGAGGGAGGCTACGGTCGCGGCTTTGTTACCACTCCTCAGCCTAAGTCGTAGGTACCTACCGCTCAGGGAAATCGTCCGTGTACCGATACGTAGACCGATGCAGGCACTAAGGAAGATGGCTCGGATATTATTCTACTGCCGTCTTCCTATCTTGATAATAGATGCTATATGATATTTTATGCCATATCATCATCTCTTACCATCAGGTAAGTCAGTGATAATTAAATGCTCATCTGACGTTTGTAAAAAAAAAAGTTAATCATAGGTAGGTAGATAAATAAAATACTTGATTTGCACAAGAAACAAAACAACCTAATTTATGACCTCATTTATAACTACCCTACCATACGCTTAAAATTATGTTATAGCGTCCCCACTTGACAGCCTCTAGGCTAGGCGTTCTAGGCGAGGTCCGCTGTTCCGTAAGGTCGACCGAAGAGCACCCGTACGGGATTAGTTTAGACAGGTCGTGTCCTCAAAACTAAACAAATATTACAGTAAGCCACTAACTGAAAACTATAAATATAATTATGTTATAGCTTCCCCACATAACAGCCAACAGCAAGCATTCCCGGCGGGGTCCGCTGTACCCAGCCGGCAACTCCCAGGAGCGCCGTCGGGGATCAATTATAGACTGATCTAGTCCCCAATGCTAGATTCATTTATTGCTCCGGTACCTGTATAGATAATCAGGTAGTGTCTCTTGGGCCCTTGGACACGAGGCTACTCTCCTTTAAGCAACTATTAACAATAAGCAACAAACTGAAAACAATACTTATTATAATATGTTATGGCGTCCCCACTGACGGCCATCAGCAGGCTTATCATGCGAGGTCTGCTGTTCCTAGCAAGACACTCCGAAGAGCTCTGTCGGGGATCAGTTATAGACTGATCAACTATTACAGTACTCAATTCATTTTTTTAGAAAACCGTATATAAAATGAAAGTAAATTCAAACTGACCTGAACAGCGATGAACGCGAAAATGGCGACAATCACAAACAGTTTCATTTTGGTTCTGTCTCGTCTAATACTGAACTAATAGGACTACGACAGCTGCCGACTCCTATATATAACAACTTCTACGTAAAACAATACATCCTAATTCGACGGAGGATGTTTATATAACAATGGCAAGAACAATCAATCGGTCTTATCGTTTTATGCCTATTCAACCAGGTACCTACTCCTAGCGTTTGGTGTTGATTGAAAATTCTGATAATATTATGTTTGAATCAAGACCATTTTACAACTGAACGACATTTATTTGAACATATTTTTTTTCCTGTATTGATTAGTAGTAATCTGCACTTTGAATCAGTAGAACAGTTTTACCTAATTAGCAATATCATTAAACTTAAACGAGAAATACTGTAGCGCTTACAAAACGTCGCGAATCGAGCTAGCTATTTATAGTAAACTATAATTATGTGTGTTTAGTTTACAATCCTTCGCCTTAAAGACGTATAGAGCTGACATGCCTAAGGAATGAGTTAGATAGAGTGCGTGCCAGGTTAGTCTGCACCTAGTCAAAATGGGTCGGAACTAATCACTCCGTTAAAGAGACTTACCAACTATAAGGTAAACTGTGCCTAATGTTAGACAGTGGCGCACCCAGCCGTGCGCACATTTACCTGACACGTACTCTGATGGCAGGAAGCAATAACATTATCTCGTGTCTCGTGCTCATCCGTTCTTCAGATGCAGCAACTCAACTCCCTCGACATGCATTGTTAATATGACCAAAATATGAAAGACCTACTGGATGGAATTTAATTTTACTAAAACACTACGATTATACCGAAACTTTCCTTGTTAGCTTGCTAATTTGCGCCTTGCGGCTTTTTCGGACATTGAATTCACGCAAGATATTTAATATTAACGTGTAACGTTTTTAGCATATCGAACTCTATGTATAATATCGATAGATTATAGAGCTTTTCTTGTATCATCTTAGTCCTTTTTTATTTTATTAATAACTAACCGCGCACCGCGGTTTCACCTGCGCAAGTTCCGATCCGGCATTGTTCGAAGTTCGAACACTTACCTACTGCAGTGCAAAAATCCACACTTAAACGGACGACCAGGGAAGGGTAAACGTTGCCGGGCGCGGCAGCGGCTGGGAGGGGAGTATCTGTACTTCATTACTCCCAGGCGCCAGTAGGTAGGTAAAGTAAGATAAAATGATGATGATAATGATGTCATTCTTCATCACTTACCCCACCCCTGGGTTTGTTTATATTCAGATCTGTCTCGACTTGTTAAAAATATCACCCGCGTAAGTCCCCATTTCGCGGGATTGTCGGGATAAAAGTATCACAAATGTTACTCTACAATACTCTACATCAATTAAACTACATATATGCAAATTTTCATTTAAAACGGCCAACCGTTTGACCGTGAAGACGTAACAAACAAACATACGTACGAACTTCGGATTTATGTTATAATTTTACCAGTAAAGCCATTTATCAACGATAATTCATTATGTAACTATAAACCTAATACCCAACTTTCATATTATGTGTAACTTTTATGTTTCATACAACCTTTTGACCATCACATAACACCCTTAAGGGGTCAATTTCGAAAAATCCGTTCACCTACGTCCTAAAAGGAACCCCCATGCAAAATTTCAGACTTCTACTACCTACTTGTAGTTTCTGAGATTTCGTGATGAACGAGTGAGTCAGTGATTTTCTCTTTTATTAATATAGATTATTAATTTTGACTAGGTATTTCGGAAACACTATTTCGGAGCTTGCAAAACCTTCAGCTTCGACTGGCTTGAGTAAATTGACTAAGTAATGACTGAAATGACTGCCGACAAGCCGCTATGCAGCTTGGCAGAAAAAAAATGTAATAGTATATAATTTTGAGTGTTAATAACTTAATAATAAAAAAAAATGAAACAAAATAAGTACCTACTTTACATATTTTGACGTTGAAAAAAAAATTACCTTATCGAACAAAATATTAAAAGAAAACTTGAATTAATTGTCGACAAACACTTGTCGTGATGCCCTTGGCAAATTCCTAATTTGATTTAAGTGGATTTAGGGTTAATCCGTCACTGCCTGTAGGGCGCGAGATTCCTCTTAACACAGGAGCCTAGTCTGGATTACCGAATGTTCCATGCTTTAGTACCGTAGTGACAATAAGGATATTTAGATACAAATACCAAAAAAATAGGTAGGTACTTAAAAATAATAAGAATACAAATTATCAACGTCATAATAAAACTTTTAAAACGTCATCCTAGTCCAAATCGTTTATTGTTTGATACTATACACTTATACATAATTATAAAAAACTGTGAGATAAATAATTTCGTAAAGTTAATTGGATATAATAATAAATAAATAATACATAACTACGTGACTTTGGGACGTAACTACGTTTATAATTTTATTTGAAGAAAATATGCGTTTTAATTCTTCTTGTCTTTGCTATTAGCGTTAGAATTGGCCTGGGCGTTGGCTTGGTTGGACCCGGCGATGCCAGCGTTGGCCGCTGCGTTGGCAGCTGCGTTGCCAGCGGTGGCATCGCCCCTGGCGATGGCTTCATTGTCTTTGTATGAACCCTGAAAATACGACAATGTTCAAATGTCAATCTTGTCATTCGAAGAAATCAGTTGGTTGCGAGCCGACTGAGCAAAACCTGTACCTACTTTTATGTATTCTGTTTAAAGACGTCGTTTCTTCAATGGGTGACAGGTAATGTGTGGTAATAACATTTTCTTGAGCTCATTCTTACTCTGTGTTCTTACTTTAGAAGCAGTTGGTCCCTGTTGTTATCTCTGATAGCAGTCTTTACAGGTCTTATTAAACCAAAGAGATTATTATACTTATCTGACCCTGAGCTTGTTGTTACTTAAGGACGTTTAGAGTCGACATGCGGAAGGAATCAATTGGTTAATTGCCGACTCAGGTTCATGACAGGTAATGTGGAGCAATAACATTTTTCAGAAAATCTTAATTGGGGGTGACCTAAAAAATCTTATATTAGGTGAGTCACACGACTTTAAGAAAAAATCAAAAAGGGTAAACATTATCAATATGTCAGTAGGTGTACTGTCTATCTAATTTTAGTTAGTAAGTACCTCCCTATATAGCTCTATCTTTGCAATAAATTCGGTGAAATGAACTTACGGCACGGTTTTGGCTATTAGCGTTGGAATTGGCCGCGGCGTCGGCAGAGTTGGTGGCAGCGTGGCCAGCGTTGGCCGTTGCGTTGGCACCTGCGTTGCCAGCGGTGGCATCGCCTCTGGCGGCGCCGTCGTTACTTGGCTTCGCGTCCACTTTGTTTGATAACTGAAAATACGACAATAATCATTATCATTACAAAGTATCAAACAAAGTCACTTCCCGCTGTCTGTCTGGATGCTTACATCTTTAAAACTACGCAACGGTTTGTGAAGGGTTTTTTTTAGTAGATAGTGGTTCTATAAAAAGGTTCAATGTATAGCGTGTGTATAACACATTCTGCTATTCCCGCGGGATTGGATCTTACGCGGGTGACCGCGTTTTAAATAAGTTATGAATAAATTCTGTAAACAACACACAGGGCCATCTAGTCCTATGGTAAGCTATTAAGCTTGTGTTATAGTGACTAGACAACGGATATAATACCTAAGTACTAATTATATTTATTTTTAAACATAAATATTTTCACCCGGCAGGAATCGAACCCGCAACCTTCTGCATTGCAGTTGGGCATTCGAACGACGCGACGCGGAGGTAGTCAACAATGTTCGAATATTATACTTACTCTTTATCTTTTTGACACAGAACCTTGATTTGTGTGACTGGTTAGCCCTTTTCGTGTCATCATATATATAAAATTCAATATCCAGTGTCTGACTGATTAACTGCCTAAACATTATGAACGCAGACCGCTAGCTGTTCCTAGAGGCACCAAATTTGGAGGGTTTTTGTGATTTGTAGATTAGATATCCACTACGTAAATAAAACCGCAGGACATTCTAAGCTAGTCTATTCTTATTAAATAAATCATAGATGATGCTATAAAGACCAATTCAATAGAAAGCTCATCTAGCGTTTGTAAAAAAAGATTAAAGCTGATAATAAGGTAGAGAGATAAATCTGGATAGACATATTATATTGATAAAAAAGCTTTTTATACTATATGCACTACAAACAACTAATTCAACCCCTTCAATAATAAATAACTAATCTACCATGCTTATGTTAAAGCGTCCCCACTTGTTTGCCTCTGAGCGTTCCAGGCGGGGTCCGCTGTTTCGTAAGGTCGCTCTGAAGAGCTCCGTCCGGAATCAGTTATAGATAGGTCGTGTCTCCAAAGCTAAACAAATATAGCTATGTATTGTAAGTATGATTCATTTTCTATAGGAAAACCTGGAGAAAATGGAAGTAAAATTCAAACTGACCTGAACAGCGACGAACGCGAAAACGGCAACAATCACACACAATTTCATTTTGACTCTTTCTCGTCTAATACTGAGATAATAGGACTACGACGGCTGCCACCTTACACAAAACAATACAGCCGAATTCGACGGAGGATGTTTATATAGCAATCATGGCAAGAACAATCAATTGGTCTTATCGTTTGATGCCAGTTCAACCAGGTACTCCAAGCGTTTACTGTTGATTAAAAATTATGATTAAGTTTATGATGATTAGGCAATGAGCTTGTTATTATTTAAGGACGTATAGAATTGTTATGCCGAAGGAATCAATCAGTTACCTGCCAACTCAGCATAGACGGACGTCTTATGCTCTACGGCATCGACATAGAGCATAAGACGTCGTTTCTTGAAAGGATGACAGAAGATGAAAGGTAATGTGTGGCAATAACATTTTCTAGAGCTCTTCCCTTCTTGGGAAGCAGTTGATCCTGGTTTTTTCGTCAAATTAGCCAGGCCTTAGCTTAGACTGAATAGCGCGCGTTAGAGCGCAATTTACAATTGCTGAAAAAAATGAAACGTAAAGCAGTTAAGCAGGCCTGATTTGCATGCAATTATTAAGCCAACGGTCTGTGCAGACTTTCGAAACCCCAGGAAGCTTTAATTTTTTTTCAACAAATGCTGATAATTTGGCGCTTAGTCCGAATCGTCTATTTGGATAACCTAAATATCCTAAGAGTAGGTGAGTCACACCACTATACGAAAAGAAGAAGGGTAAAGATTATCAAAATGGCAGTAGGTAGTATACAATGTGTAACGGGTAAGCCCTTTTAATCCGAAAGGGGATTGTTCTAGACGTCTAGGCGAACAACTTTTGTTCTACGACTTTTGGAAATTCGAAGTACTTTTCGATAAATTTAGGTGTAAAGTTTACTTGAAGATCAGCTGTTTCTTAGAGTTTGAGGTCATTGACCTTATGTTGTCCTTTCATTTAGTTTGGTCTACTACAATCAAACCTTCAATTACCTTTATTTTTAAAAGCAGCTGTTTTTTCAGTGAAACGTAATCTCAAAATTTTCAAAAAAAAAGTTCGAATTTTCAAAAGTTGTAGAACAAAAGTTGTTCGCCTAGACGTCTAGAACAACCGCCTTTCGGCTTAAAAGGGCTTGCCCGTTACATCTTGTATACTACCTCATTTTAGCTAGTAAATAATGTAGCTCTATACATATTTGCAGTGAATTCGGTCAAATGAACTTACCTACTTACCGAATAAAATTAGAGATAACTATAAATTATTAAAATACAGTCAAAATCTAAGTAAACACATTTGTGGATGAGAAGATACTGCAGTATTTTTTGTGATTATGCTCTAGGGATACATACATACTATAATACCCGAAAGAACGTTTTAGCGACTATTGATCGTATTTGTCCTCAACGTCAGCAGTCAGCTCTATACTTACCTATATAGCTCAATGTTACTTACATACTTTTTTGATTGATACGCGTGGAAATAAATTAACCTAAGTACTTATACCTACCTACCTCGTTAGATTTATCATTTCACGCCTAAATGATGCAGAAATTTTACGATTTAATTATTGGTTTACACGTGCGTTTTTTTCGGCTACGTAGTAAGTAAGTACTACTTATGTAGGTACCTAATCATAATATGCTTTTTGGTAGGTATCTAGACTTACTACCTTACTATCGGCTTTAAATAGCAATGTTGTCAAGCGAAACTTACTAGAGGGCAAAATAATAATAATATGTGCATCATTCTAAAATTCGGTAAAAATAAATCAGGACCTCAAATCTTAAAGTATCTAAATACTTAGTGGGCACCGCAGGTATAAATAACAAAGATGTTCGAATTTTAAGTGTTTTCTTAATATAGGTCTGTCTGTACTCACCAACTCACACGTTTTAGATGTGGGCTCTATTTTTAACCGACTTCAAAAAAGGAGAAGGTTCTCAATTCGTCGCGTATATATATATATATATTTTTTGTTTTTGAATCAAATGCACCACTTCGAGCGAATTAAAGACCTATTTTTTTTTTCGATTTCAGTTTTTTTTATGTGAATCGCACGACCGCAACGAGAAGTGTCAACCTTTCGTCAAAGGAGTCCGACATCGAACGAAAATCAGCAGATATCGTTTTCATAAATGGTGTAGCGTGCCTTGTATACACACACACAAGGATACGTGTTCCACGAAAGTCGGGAATAATATTACGGCCAGGGGAGGCCAGCTCTTTAACAGACGCATGCCAACACGAGCATCAAATGAGGGTGGGATATTTTGAACTGAGATAAAGCTCTACAAAAGAGCAAGACAGCAAAGATTATGCTTCAACTTACTTCATTTAATATTTCGTCTATGGTTGGAACTGAAACATTTTCAAACAAAATGGCGTTTTTTGAATTTTCAGAAACTTTTCATTGTGTTGTTTTGTTTTGAGTTTTGCTAGAATTTAATATTGCAGAGTAGTGGTACTATGAAAAAGAGACTCAATTAAGATAATATTTTCGATGTTTATATTGTGAGAAAGAGACTCCGTTGCGAAATTGACGATTTTTGTTATAAGTGTGGTATTCGTGCAGAAAGAAGACTCTTCGGTGACTTTTCACCGATTTCCCGAGCCTTCTGTAAATAACTCTTTGTAGTAAGTATCCTTTGCTCCCTGTACACAGAAGAATACCTCTATAAAAATTTCAAGTTTTAAAACATGTGTTTTTATTTTAGGGCTAAAGTATGGTCTACATTTTGTTACCCTGATGAACATTGGTCTTCTGTTCCATCATGGATCAGGTTACACAAACAACACAAAATTCTGCGTGGTGGACATTTTGATAATTCATCTTACACCAGTGATGATAGGAAGAGATTGATAAGTTTGCCATACCTACTGAGGCTCGACACATATTAGTCGAGTTACGAAGTAAGGAGCTTCATTCGTCAACAGCACCACCAACACCAAAAATACAAGTGAGTTGTAACTACGTACATAATATAACTACCTACTTACTTCATGGTCCTATTTCTTTACTAAGTATAGTAAATTTGATCTAATTCTATATGGATACTAGATGCGCCCCGCGGTTTCACCCGCGTAAGTCCCGTTTCAGTTCCCGCGAGATTAAAAGTATTCTATGTCCTTCTCCTGGTTCTAAGCTATCTCCCCACCAATTTTCAGACAAATCGATTCAGCCGTTCTTGAGTTATAAATGGTGTAACTAACACGACATTCTTTTATATATATAGTTTTTTTTTTTTTTTTTTTTTTTTTTTTAATTTAAATAAGAAAAATACATTAAATTGTTACATAAATTACATCCATAAAACCACTTTTGGTTTGTCTTGGACGTAAAATAATAAAATAAGATAAATATATCAAACTAGCTGTGCCCCTCGGTATTACTCAGAATTGGAATCAAAAGTAGGTATGTCCTTCTCCAAGGTCCATCTATCTCAATACCAAAATTCACCAAAATCGGTTCAGCAGTTTAGGCATAAAAAAACAACACACAAAATTACTTTGACATTTATGATATTAGTGGAATATTCATAAAAAGATGGTCGGCCACAACAACTCATACAAAATGTGCCTATGTGTTTCAGATTGTTCCTGTTGCTAGCACTTCACAAGGTTTAATGTCATTAGAACAGCCTAATAAAAATATCCCAGTAACCCAAATCAAGGTATTTGGAATTTATTTATTTGTTTATCCTAATTTCTTCTATGGTTTTCGCGATTTTGCCTAATAAAACACTTTATTTATCCGGTTTTATCACGTTTTTATTCATTATTTGAACCGAGCTTTCGCCAACTTTACAGTTGGCTTTTTCAAGGTTGACTGAGATGTAATTTGTCTATTTTTAACATTCTTAAAAGTTACAGTAAACTACCGCCTCATAATTATTGCAAAAAAACGTTCCAGTGTACGCAGACTATAGAGTTATTGTAATAGTTTTCAATTTAAATTATAATTATTTTTATCCCTAACTAGCTCAAAAAAAGCGAAAGCTCGGTTTAAATAATGAATAAAAACGCGATAAAACAGGATAAATAAAGTGTTTTATTTTGTTTATCCTATTTATGATATTAGTAGAATATTCATAAAAAGATTGTTGGCCACAACAATTCAGGGATGATTTATATTACATTGTCACCGAGCCGAGACGGGCCGATTTTTGTATGAAAATAGCACAGACAACTTCCCAAAACGACAACTTCCCTAAACGACAACTTCTGAAAACGACATCTTCCGAAAATGACAACAATGTCTAATTTATAGGAGTTGGCATACTAATGCCGTTTTTGTCAAATGCTTTGGTACAAAAATGCCGATTTTCAAACATTTTTGTTGTGTTAAAATGACTTAGAAATTTTCTAGTAAAAAGACTGACCTGTAACTCCAAATGAGTTTGGTTATTGACAATAGACCCTTTCTTAGCGTAAGTGATAGAGGCTAGGCTTGAACTACGGGATATTTTTGTAGAGATTATATAGTATTAATCTATTTCAGACGAATTACAGCAAGAGGCTATTGCCACTGCGGCTGTGGTTTCTATACATAAGACTCGTTAGTTGACCGAAAACGAAGCTAACCCTTACTTACAAACGTACCACAACAAGCCTACATGGAACATGCTTCGATCTAAATAAATAATTTCATCATCGAGACAATATTTTATTTATTTCCAGCATTAGTTTGGTTTATAAGTAATTATAATATTATACTTATACCAAACTCGTGGTGCAATCAAACTTGAAAACTCAGTCATCGAACATTTGACGCATAGAGTCCACAAGTAATATTGATTGTGTTATCCAACCCATTCATACTGTGCTATGATTCAAATGTTCAATCACTAATTGCCGCACTCAGATACGTTTTATGGTTACTTACAACTATCACTAAATAAAGAATTCGAAAATCTTTACGGTAATGATAGTTTAACCAATAAACGTCTCTGAGTGCGGAAGTAATACTAGCATTTAAATTTCCCTAGCGTTTCCCGTGCGATCGTAGTTCATGTGGGCGGGAACTGCAGCGCTAGGGGGCGCTGTGTTCGCATATCGAAAGTATGAACCTATAATTCTTCTCCGCTAGGAGTAATAGTGTTCTGTGATTACGGCGCTGATGTGTGCGCATGTACTTAGAAAGTAGTATGTAGTTGTAAGCCTTTTTTATAGTTCAGTCCTGTACCTCCGCTAGGAGTAATAGTGTTCTGTGTCCTGTACTCGCCTCGGAGTGAATAAAACGCATGAACAATTATGGTGTTTTAATGAGATAGTTGAGTGAGGGACCAACCTAGAAGTCTAGCATAGCCTGATAGTACATAGGCAGTGGCACAACTTCTAAATTGGTGACCCAAACATTAACTTCGTGTGAAGTGAACATGCAACAGCCTCAAGGGCAGCCGCAAGGACAGCCGCAGGGGCAGCAGCAGGGACAGCCTCAGAGACAGCCTCAAGGTCAGCCGCAGGGGCAGCCGCAAGGGCAGCCTCCGAACGAAAACCTCAGCCGTCGTGTGGATGCTCCGGACGTCGCGGGGGAACATGAGACGCTGGCGCAGATCAGTGTGACGTCGCGTTTGCCAGAGTTCTGGAAGGACAAGCCCAGGCTGTGGTTCATCCAATTAGACGCAATTTTGGCAAATCAAAAGCTTGGTGACGAAGCAAAATATAATTTAGTCATCACCAAACTAACTAAGGACAGCATCGAGCAGGTGACGGACATACTACTCGAACCACCGGAGAAAAACAAGTACGTTTCACTAAGACAACGACTACTATCGATTTATGAAGAATCAGAAATACGAAAAATTCAAAAGCTTCTCAGCGAGGTAGACTTGGGCGAACAAAAACCATCCCAGTTGTTGCGGAGAATGCGTGATTTAGCGCGTGACAAATTTTCCGCAGACGCACTCCGTATCCTGTGGATCGGTCATCTGCCAGCATCCGTACGTGCTATCCTGACGGTGAGCGAACTGACAGACTTGGAGAAGTTAGCTGAAATGGCGGACAAGGTAATAGAGTCGTCAAAAACAATTTCGTCAAGTGCTATTGCGGCGGTGCAGAGCACGGAGCCGTCAACTTCACGCGACGATCGTATTATAGCAGAAATCACAAAGCTGTGCACGAGGATGGACAACCTGGAGCGGAGCAGATCACCTTGGAGAACCCGGCACAACCAACAGCGGGACAACCGGTCGAGATCGCGAGGATCCTCGGTGCAGCGACGCTCATCGAAGTCGCCGGAGTGGCTGTGTTTTTACCATTTTCGCTACGGTACCAAGGCATCTAAATGTGTGAAACCGTGCAACTGGGACAATAAAAACAATCAGGTAAACTAAATGCGGTTCAGTCGACGGCGGATGACTGCACCGCATCTTTAAATCACCGCCTATGTGTATTCGATAGTAACACGGACACCGGCGCTAATGTATCTGTTGTTCCATATGATAAAAAACCGTATAACGATAGTAAATGTTCAGACTACAAATTATATGCAGCGAATGGCACTGTAATTAGGACGTATGGTACTAAGAATTTAGTGTTAAATATAAACTTAAGAAGGCCATATAGATGGACATTTATTATAGCAGACGTAAAGCAGCCGATTATTGGCGCAGATTTTTTACAATATCATAAATTACTAGTTGATTTAAACGCCCGAAAATTAATAGATCAACAAACCAATCTGTTAACTATAGGTAGCTTAATCAATTGGTTGGAACCCTCAGTTAGCACTGTAGATAGTAATCACCCATACTCTGATTTATTATCGGAGTATTCTGAGATTACTAAACCTATTATATTTGGGGATACTAATTATAGTCATAACGTGTACCATCATATTGAAACTACAGGCCCGGCGGTGCATGCGAAAGCACGCCCGCTACCACCGGACAGATATCGCAAGGTAAGGGAAGAGTTCAGAGTAATGCAGGAGCTAGGAATATGTAGACCGTCAAAGAGCGAGTGGGCGAGCCCTCTGCATGTGGTGGCGAAGAAGAATGGTGAAATACGTCCCTGTGGGGACTACCGACGACTCAATGCTATCACGAAACCAGATCGCTACCCCGTACCGCGTCTTCACGACTTCACGTACATCTTAGCAGGTAAGAAAATCTTCTCTAAACTTGACATAAATAAAGCTTATCATTTTGTGAAGGTCGCACCCGAGGACATTGAAAAAACCGCAATCATCACACCTTTCGGTCTTTTCGAATTTCCGAGAATGACGTTTGGTTTACGCAACGCGAGCGAAATTATTAAAATTATTAGGTATAGAAAGGATACGTACTACGGCATATCATCCGCAAAGTAATGGTCTCGTAGAGCGGTGGCATAGGTCAATGAAAGTAGCACTTTCAGCTCGACTTCAGAGTAGCGAATCGTGGGTGAATGAACTACCTACAGTGTTACTAGGGTTACGAGCAGCAGGTAGGAATGATAACGGTGTGAGTTCTGCGGAATACGTGTATGGTCAGACAATTCGTTTACCAGGGGACTTTTACAACATCTCTGATAAACAAATTACAGACAGCTCACATGACTTCTTGTTAAACTTACGCGAAACTATAAGTAACTTAAAACCAATATCATGTAAGGCGCGTGACTCACGCACGATATTCATTCACACCGATTTAGATAAGTGCAGTCATGTATTTGTACGCAACGACTCGGTACGGAAACCATTAACTGTACCATATGATGGGCCATACCAAGTTATTAAGAGGCAAAATAAAGTTTACTTTTTGCAGTATCCAACTAGGCAAGTAGCTGTCACTATTGATAGGCTCAAGCCAGCCTATATAGTAAATGATGAAGATAACTTGTCAAATAACACAGAAAATGTAAACGAAAAGAATGTTAAAACAACTAGAAGTGGTAGGATAGTCAAACCACCAGTTCGTTTCACTTAACTGTATACTTTATTCTGTATTTACGATTAGATACATAGATTTAAGAAATATTTACTATTTATATAACAATGATTTACAACTAAGCAAATTATGTTGGTATGTAATGTAATTTGATTTGTTTGTGTTAAGCGACGGGTGAATTGTACCTACGCTAGGCGAACAAAAGATATTATCATTGTATTAAGTAAATTATATTGATTTTTGGTTTAAATTCAAAGATTTGTTTTGATGATTTTTTTTTTCTCTTTTGTAAGGGGGGCTGATGTAGCGTGCCTTGTATACACACACACAAGGATACGTGTTCCACGAAAACCCAATCCATCAAATCTGTTGCTGTTGTCATCCCGAGGAAGTCGATGATGTATCCATATGATACCAGCGCTGCACAATCTCTGTACCGGGAGCCAGTGGTGCCGATGCGCAGATTTGCAAGTTGGTGTGTTGGGAATCTATGGAAGAACATGTCATAGATGGCAACAAGTGTGTTATAACTCCTGTCTCCAGTCCAACCTGTATACATATCGACTATGTCAGTCATCTTATTTGACTCAGAGCATAAGGATCTCAGTTGGGTGCTTACCCTGGCAGCCATCTGAGATTTGTATTCAGAGATTGTTGCTCTAATAAGTCTATAGATGCTTAGAGTGTATCCGGCCATCCACGGATAGTCTTTATCGGTGGCACCCACTACTGTGGCTTTAACAGTGACTGTTTTCTTATCTACTGTTACAAGAGAGATGGGAGACACGTTCTCATCTTTCTCCCCAATCTTAACTCCATATGAAATCCATTCTGCGTCTAGCTTGTCAGTGATTGTACCGGCATATAGGAAAAGGAATGTCCTTGCTGCTTCTATCTTAATGTTGTTATCCATGATTTGTCGTTTCAGTACATTGGCTGCTACTGCCAGGTCCTCTGTTGTTAATTGAATGCTCAAGATCGGTTTCTTTTTATGTTCTGTGAACCATGTAATTGGATATTGAGTATAGATCTATAGATGTTTTTGGAATTTTTGGAGTTTAGTGACCAACCCTAGATCAACATGGTATGGGAAATAAGAGTGGTTCTCCATGATTTCATCATTTGATGTCATTAATTTGTCTATATTATCTCCAATCTTTTTTTTTTCTCTTTTGAAAGGGGGGCTGATGTAGCGTGCCTTGTATACACACACAAGGATACGTGTTCCACGAAAGTCGGGAATAATATTACGGCGCTGATGTGTGCGCATGTACTTAGAAAGTAGTATGTAGTTGTAAGCCTTTTTTATAGTTCAGTCAGTCCTGTACTCGCCTCGGAGTGAATAAAACGCATGAACAATTATGGTGTTTTAATGAGATAGTTGAGTGAGGGACCAACCTAGAAGTCTAGCATAGCCTGATAGTACATAGGCAGTGGCACAACTTCTAAAATGGCATGAAGTGCAACGAGCAATTTAAAAATAAGGCTTCAGATTACCTAACAGTATCAGATTATCTAACTGTATGAATCTCGGCCGCCAGGGCCAAGATAAAAAAGCTTCACTACTAGGTGGTCATTTTTTGTTTTTCACAGTTCGCCTGTCATTTTACTCCTCTTTTGGTATTCTAGATGCGATATAATAGTTATTTGTTAAGCAAGGCTGCAAAGATGATTTTTGGTGCAAGTACCTACCTACATATTTGGATTGAAGCCATATTCGATTAAAGATTGGGAAAGTAACTCTGTCTATCTATCACGCTTTTACGCCTAAGCCGCTAAACCGATTTTAGTATAAGGATAATGTTCAAAGTTCCATCTATCTCGATACCAAAAGAACATTCAAAACGGTTTAGGCTTGAAAGCATACGAGGTAATTTCACCCCGTAATTTCGAGATCGAGATTCGGGATCAAAGAGTCCTTATTCTAGTCCCATCTGTGTCGACACCTAAATTTATAAAAATCACTTTGTCAGCTGTTTAGGCTTGAATGCGTACTCGGTTTTACCCCGTAATTTCAGGATCGGGATATGGGAACGGAATGAAAGGTAACCTATGTCCATCTCGAAAGCCCCATTCATCTCTTTACCAAAGTTCACTAAAATCGGTTCAACGGTCGGGATCAAAAGGTAGCCCATGTTATTCTCGAAAGTCCCATCTATCTCGAACCAAAATAAACATCAAAATCGGTTCTGCGGTTTAGGCTTGAGGACATAACAGACAGACAGAGTTAGATACTTTCGCATTTGTAATTATTATTAAGGATTCTTGTGGTAAGGGCAGGGTAAGGGTAGGTATTATTATATTATAGGTCATTTTGATAAAACTTGTACAGATACTGGGGCAAAACCAGTGAACGGGGCATCTGGTGGCTGGGGCTGGTTTTCTTTCAACGCATGATTTCATTCAACGTTTTTTCTGCGTTTAACGAAACATGTGAAACGTTGGGTGACGTTTTCGCTTCCCGTCATTTTGACAGAACGAGTTTGACGTTTTCGACTTGTCGCGTTGCACCAACACAGCTGGTTATCGATATGAAATAAAATAAATACTATATTTTGAGACCGAATTACTTAAACGATGCATTGTTTGTAAAGTGCAATAATAACGGAGTGTGTTTTCTGTCGAACCGTGCGGATATTTAGTTAGAAAAATGGCTTCACGAGGTGGAATTATGGTGACGGGCACAAACGGGGCTGACTATGAACATCGGGAGAAAATAGCTATTCAATATCAACTCAGGTTTGTTTTCTTACTTATTCACCCTCATTTAAGGCTATCAGATGTCCCTCAAGTCTTTAAAATACACATTCATTGGTTGGTGACAATTTTTTTTTATCACACCGTCAAATTATTTTTAGACGAAAGCAAATCGATCGAGAGTAATGCTTGGCGCCAATTATTCGAAACATCTTAATTCGTCACGTTTAGCTTGACCAGACGGCTTCCTTACTTCGCTTTGCGGTCAGTAGATGAGGGACAAATAAATGGT
The DNA here is from genome assembly GCA_949358125.1 of Idaea dimidiata. Classification (NCBI taxonomy): domain Eukaryota; kingdom Metazoa; phylum Arthropoda; class Insecta; order Lepidoptera; family Geometridae; genus Idaea; species Idaea dimidiata. The sequence goes on from OX442329.1 coordinate 573,367, forward strand.
TCTTTTCTGGTTTGCCTAGCTTTTGAGACTCCGGTCACATTACAGACATGTAAAAGGCTACTACTTCTAGAGACACACACCACTCTCTACTTGACAAATAGTCAAGTATATAAATATATAACTATGTTATAGCATCTCCACCGACAGCCAAATGCGGGTATTCTGTGCTGGGTCCAATACCAGAGCGAACACCCTGGAGGGCGTCGGGATAAAGTTAAAGACTGATCTAGATATCTATGATATATGAATAGTCAAGTAGAGAGTGATATGCTTCTAGAGGCAATAGCTAAGTTTATTTATGTTCAGGAAGCTATAGGTCCCAATGAAGGTTTTGTTAGGCCATCATAAGGTATGCCTTTAAGCTGCGAGCTGTCTCCTGCGTAATATGTCATGTAAGACAGCACACATAGCTTATCTTAAAAATAAGGTAGATAAAACACAATATTTATTGGGTTTTACTCACATTTTATTCAATAATGTCATTATTATCAACAACCAATAATGCTATTTGTGACATTGTATGCGCTAAACCTATGTGAGGCAGTGGTTGAATATGGGCTGAGATGGTGATGATTGCAATAATCATAAAAACAGTTTTGACATGTTGTATTTATGTTGTGATTTCAGTGCACTGAACAAGTCCAGGCTAAAATACTGCATGTTCTTCCATCACATGATGTTCCTCGTTATGCTGGCCAAACTCTCTGCAGACATACTCGATAAACTTGATATATTTATACTTGAAATTGAAGAGTTGCAGATACCACAGGTTAGTAGTAACTCGGTGAAGAAAAAAAAACTTGACTATTTTAATTATTAATATTATAATTTCTCCTATGGTTTTCGCGATTTTGCATAATAAAACACTTTATTTATCTGGTTTAATTGCGCTTTTATTCATGGTTTTAAAAACGAACCGAGTCAACCTTGAAAAAGCCAACTGTAAAGTTGGCGAAAGCTTGGTTCGTTTTCAAAACCATGAATAAAAGCATGATTAAATCGGATAAATAAATTGTTTTATTATTAATATTAGGGGTTAAAGTATGAAATTGCCGATTTGTAATGAAAATCTTAATTGTTTATTTTTAAAAATTTTAAGAAATTTATTTAATCAAAATAGTTGCCATTATTATCTATACATTGCTGCCATCTAATGGGAAGGTTATTAATGCCTATGCGATAGAACTCCGACGATCTAGACTGCACAAACTGTGTGAAAGCATTTTGTACTGCCTCCTGGGAAGAAAACTTGTCACGTAGATAATTGTCCAAATCACGAAAAAAATGGTAGTCCGTTGGAGCAAGGTCTGGTGAATACGGAGGATGACGAATGGTTTCTAAGTGCAGTTCCTGAAGGGTCAAAATGGTTTCTCGTGCTGTGTGAGGTCTCGCGTTGTCGTGGAGCAATAATGGTGAAGATCGATTCATGAGTCGGGGCTGTTTTACTGCTGCTTTTGTCAACATGGTTCGGAGTTCGGCACAATAGACATCTGCCGTAATTGCTTGACCAGATCGAAGAAAACTATAGTGAATAACACCATGCTGAGACCACCAAACAGTTACCATTACCTTTTTATTGGTAAGTTTTGCTTTAGGACACTGTTGTGGCATTTGACCTGGGGTCAGCCATTGCATTTTTCTTTTCCGGTTATCATAAAGAATCCACTTTTCATCACATGTTACAATTCGATCCAATATTCCTTCATTTCTGTACCGGTTCAACAAGGCAACACAAGTTTCAACACGCGTTTCTTTCTGCAGATCAGTCAAATCATGAGGCACCCATTTTTCGTATTTTTTTATTTTATTGATTTGACGCAAGTGAGTCAATAAAGTGGGTAAGGTAACGTTAAACCATGCCGCTAATTCCTGGGTAGTTTGACTAGGATCGGCTTCCACTATCTCTCTTAATTCATCGTTATTCACCTGTGTGGGCGGTCTTCCTCGTGGCTCGTTCTTTAAGTCGAAATTTCCATCACGAAAGCGTTTAAACCAAAATCGCACGGTGCGTTCATTAGTAGACCCCTCTCCAAACGCAGCATTGATATTGCGGGCTGTTTCTGCCGCGTTAGTTCCGCGTCGGAACTCGTATTCAAAAATCACTCGAATTTTCGCAATATCCATCTTTCTTGTCTAAATTGAATAACAAAAACAATTGAAAGTCGATATTCAAATGTTTCACATTTTTTAAAAAAAGAACATCACAGAAACCATTTGAAAAAAGTTTCATTCGAAAACCTCAAACCATGAAGATTCTATGTCAATTCAAAGAACCTATTGCAATAAAACGGCAATTTCATACTTTAACCCCTATTATTAGGGGTTAAAGTATGAAATTGCCGATTTGTACTGAAAATCTTAATTGTTTATTTTTTAAAATTTTAACAAATTTATTTAATCAAAATAGTTGCCATTATTATCTATACATTGCTGCCATCTAATGGGAAGGTTATTAATGCCTTTGCGATAGAACTCCGACGATCTAGACTGCACAAACTGTGTGAAAGCATTTTGTACTGCCTCCTGGGAAGAAAACTTCTTGTCACGTAGATAATTGTCCAAATCACGAAAAAAATGGTAGTCCGTTGGAGCAAGGTCTGGTGAATACGGAGGATGACGAATGGTTTCTAAGTGCAGTTCCTGAAGGGTCAAAATGGTTTTTCGTGCTGTGTGAGGTCTCGCGTTGTCGTGGAGCAATAATGGTGAAGATCGATTCATGAGTCGGGGCTGTTTTACTGCTAGTTTTGTCAACATGGTTCGGAGTTCGGCACAATAGACATCTGCCGTAATTGCTTGACCAGATCGAAGAAAACTATAGTGAATAACACCATGCTGAGACCACCAAACAGTTACCATTACCTTTTTATTGGTAAGTTTTGCTTTAGGACACTGTTGTGGCATTTGACCTGGGGTCAGCCATTGCATTTTTCTTTTCCGGTTATCATAAAGAATCCACTTTTCATCACATGTTACAATTCGATCCAATATTCCTTCATTTCTGTACCGGTTCAACAAGGCAACACAAGTTTCAACACGCGTTTCTTTCTGCAGATCAGTCAAATCATGAGGCACCCATTTTTCGTATTTTTTTATTTTATTGATTTGACGCAAGTGAGTCAATAAAGTGGGTAAGGTAACGTTAAACCATGCCGCTAATTCCTGGGTAGTTTGACTAGGATCGGCTTCCACTATCTCTCTTAATTCATCGTTATTCACCTGTGTGGGCGGTCTTCCTCGTGGCTCGTTCTTTAAGTCGAAATATCCATCACGAAAGCGTTTAAACCAAAATCGCACGGTGCGTTCATTAGTAGACCCCTCTCCAAACGCAGCATTGATATTGCGGGCTGTTTCTGCCGCGTTAGTTCCGCGTCGGAACTCGTATTCAAAAATCACTCGAATTTTCGCAGTATCCATCTTTCTTGTCTAAATTGAATAACAAAAACAATTGAAAGTCGATATTCAAATGTTTCACATTTTTTAAAAAAAGAACATCACAGAAACCATTTGAAAAAAGTTTCATTCGAAAACCTCAAACCATGAAGATTCTATGTCAATTCAAAGAACCTATTGCAATAAAACGGCAATTTCATACTTTAACCCCTATTATTATGTTAAAAAAAATTATCATTTTTGTTTTACTTACACTGCCATACAAGATACAATTTTTTTTTAAGACATTAGTTATACCAGCCACCTATATTTGTTCTTCCATAGTTTCATCTTCCTAAAGTAAACCATTGATCTCAACTTTTACAGTAGATATGGCGTCAGAAGGAAGACAGTTGAAAGAAGCCCTTACCTCAAATTCAATCATAATTTTGATGTTTTAAACATCATTAATAATCCCACATCTTAGCACCCACAGCAATTGTCATTCCATTTTTACTAAAGGCAGAAAACCTAGGTATACAGGTCTGATCCACACCGGAGGAAGCCATTCGAAATGATGATGAATAGCTTTTCAGGTATATTTCCCATAAAAGGAAAGCATGGAACATGTTTGACTCATCACCACTAGTATCAGTACATAATAGAGCTAAACCCTATAATTTTGCCTGCCGCAATCAATGTCATGCAAACAAACTAGTGATGAAACAACTAGTAATAAATACACATTCTCCATGTTCCAGCCGGTGTGGTGGGAGTACATCTGGTGCACGTCCCTGCTGCTGTCATTCCTGGGGCTGTCGGCCATCAAGAGGAACAACATCCGCTTCCTGCGGCGCTACATGTACGGCATCGCGGCGCTCGGCTTCGGCCCGCTGCTGTACTGTCTACTGTACTACTGCGGGGACGTCTGGAGATATCTGTCCAAGGATGAGGACGATGATGAGCTGGAGATCGAGCTGTGGCAGGTTCGTTCTGGCTTCAGACAAGCATCTATATTGCATGATGTTACACACAGTAATCTAGTCTCAAACTATAGTTGCTTAGTACTAAGGCGTGTACCTTGTTTCCATAGATTATACTAAATATTACTGTTTATACCTTTTATTTTGAAAATGTACACATACATTTATGATACGTATAGAAAAGGCTCGGAACCAGAAACAAACATGGCGTCCCTAGCGGGAATCAAACCCGCAACCTTCTGTGTTATGTTGATGTAGCATAATCGACGAGTACGAGAAACAATTTGTCAATTGGACAAGAGGTTTCGTCTCTTTTTCTATGGAAAGAAAAATCTATGGAAAGAAAAAATAATATGTTTAGTCCCACACGACTATGACTTACACAATAAATAGATAATTATACTTATCGTTATAGACGTAACGATCTTACTAATATTATAAATGCGAAAGTTTGTATGTATGTGACTTTGTTACTCTTTCACGCAAAAACTACTGAAACGACTGCGATGAAACTTGAAATATAGGTGGCTGCAGACCTGGAATAATTATTTTTATCCCGATATTCCCGCGGGAACGGGACTTACGAGGGTGACTTCGCGGGGCGCAGCTAGTACTTTATAATAATCCAAAATTAATTAGAAGCGAGAAGTGCTCGTTTGACTGAACTATTTGTTTTCTTTTTTGTTTAAAGAAACAACATATACAACAATCAGTAGAGATAAGTATTAAAATGCAACATAAAGCCAGCCTATCTCCCCCCCCCAGGGCTACCCGTACGGCCTGCTGTGGTACGCGTTCGTGCTGCTGGCGTCACAGATCCACTTCTTCCAGCTGTACTTCAGCTACAGTCTGCTGACGGCGTGGCGCGCGCGCGGACAGCTGCGGAAGGCCGACTAGTTGGTACTGACACTATCCTACCTCACGTTACTGAAGCGTTGGGAGTCGAGTCGAGTCCGGGGCGTGCCGTGCGTGCCTACTCTAACGTTACGGAAACAGAGGTGTTTCTGTATTCATCGAACTTTTGTTTTTGTATCCATCGAACTTTTGTTTCTATATCGATTGAACTTTTGTTTCAGATTCGATCGAAAAAAAATCGGTTGTGATCGAAATATTTTAAAAGTTTTAATCAAAACTTTTGTTTCTGTATCGGTCGTATTCTGTGTCTGTTACCATGGACTTTTTTTTCTGTTGATCGTTTTTAAGATGTTAAAGACATCGTTTTTACCCCCGACGGAACGGAGCAGGGTATATGCGTTTAGGGTGAGAGGTTGTGTGTTTTCACTTCTAGTGTTATATTATTTAATAACGGGATATTCTTTGAACGATAACGAACTCAAAATTAGCTTTTTCTTTTTCGTCCATCGAACTTTTGTTTCTATCACGATCGTTTTTTGTTTTCGTATCGATCGAACTTTTGTTTCTGTACTGATCTTCCTTTGTTTTGGATACGATCGTTGTAAGTGCACGCACGCACGCCACACGTTTTGTGTGACCGGGCTTTTAGGCTGTTCTATTCAGATCTGTGGGGATATTTACAGACTTGGTCAGACATCGATTATGCTTGTCTCAGTCTAATAAAGACCCGCTGGGCGAGACAGAAATAAAACTTTCGATCAACGGCCCAAAAGTATGCGTATAACCCTGCTGGTTCAACACTGAATAAGCCTGGCAATACTATTTTAAAAAGGTATTGCCAATGTAATTGACAATTACCTAGTTAGTGTCAAACCCTTAAATATTTCTTTTAAAACGCCCCAATTTAATTATTTTACACTGCCGCATAGGTACTTTTTTAATTTTGGTTTTCGTTTCGTTTGTGAAATGGGAAACAAAACTAAACGATCTGGGTTTTTTAATTTAGGAATAGAAGTCACTTAGGCTTATACTAGATGGCGATAGCAATCATTTTTGTAATTTTGATTAAGTTTATATGAACAAGTCGTTCGTACATGTTAACAACATATTTTTCTCTGTTACCTATTATAACTGAAAACTAAAAAACTTGACTAAGTTACAAGAAACAATCAAGTTGTTCGTTTTCAGTACCAACTATTTACTCAAATTAAAAAAAAAGTTAGTTAATAAATGATAAAGGTAAAAGTAACCTTAATCAAAATTAAAAAGTTAACTTTTCTTTGAATAATTTGTCAGACAAATAATTTCTTTTAGTTGTGTAACTAATAGAAATCTTTAGATTTTCAAGTAACTTTTCAGTACTCATTTACTCAACTTAAAAACACCAAGTAAATTAAAGGTAAACTCAGAAATAAATTTACCTAACTCAAAAGTTAACAATAGTTACTTGAGTCAAAAGTTACTTGAATGAAAGTAAAAGTTACTTCACTCAAAAGTGAAAAGTTACTAGCGAACTGAATAATAAATTCAGTAAAAAATGAGTAAAATCAATCATATATTTTAGATAATAATATTTGTTTGTTATAATAATAGCATATTTGAAGCACAAATGACATTTTAACGAAAATTACATTTTGTATAGCTTAGTTTTTGTAAATATACTGATGTAAGCAGAGTTAGTAATTGTTATACAAATTATTTATTAATAAATAGCTGTATAATAGTGTATTATTAATGTACGGTTATAGCGACTGAAATACATTATTATAATTTTTTTTCATGTATTAAATTTCAACTACTTATAATATTGCAACATTTTGATTTGTGAACTTCAGTTTTGTGGGTGGCTTACTGTTGCCACCCACTGGCCTATTTTCAAAATGCGCGTGCTGTATTTTAGACTATAATTTATCCACTTTCTCGCTAGATGGTAGCGAGAAAGTGGTCAAAGACTCACTTTATGATTTGAGTAAATGAAAGAGTCGCAAGTCGCGTTTAAGTCGTGGGTTCAAAACCCAGCGCATCTAAAACTTTGCTTTTAATTTTTTTCGTTCGTAACTTTACGGTGCATAAAAAGGGCCTAAAATTAAATAATATTTTATCTAAATGTATGTGTAAATATAATTTATTATGACTTTTGGAGTTGAAGTTTGTTGTTTTTGAAGTTTTCCCTTCGTTGGTTTTTTTCTAATAAAATTGAAATATTTTTTATTCATGTATTGTTTTATTTTAATTATTTACCTATCTGTAATTATGTAGTCTAATAGGTTCCTATGTACAAATGTATAGTTATTTTATAAGTTATTGAGCTAAAATTTAAGTGGCAACTAAGTATCTAATCTAGAAATACTTGTTTTTGACGTCAAAAAACATAAATAGGCCGGCCTATAGGTCGTATTGCTACGCAGACCTTGTCCGATATTTAGACCAGTGTAGCTACTTAGGTAAACAGGCCAAAATATTGTCCTTGCCGTTTGCTTCAGGAACTAAACTAAGATAGAAACTTATTTCTATAATAAACTAGCGAGCTAAGCTAAGCTTGCTTAGTTTTATCAGTCAGCTGTACGGTTGTAGATAATAAGATTAGAAAAAAAAACAGCTTTTACAAAATCGAAAAGTCCTTTTTAATTCGCATTTCATCGTCAATGTTGTTATCAAAGGCTCGTCGCCCGCAACTTGTCGTCCGACTAGTCGTCTGCTATCTGCACTTCGTCGTCCGATCCCTCGTCGTTGGTCGGCGGACTGCCCGCGTCGGCCGACTCGGGCGCTGTTCGACGCCACTTAGCGCGACGGTTTTGAAACCACGTCTTTACCTGGAATAAGGATAATAATAATTAGTTAAATTTGTAACTAGATCAAAATAATTTGTGATTACTAATTATGCTAAATAACCGTGTCAGTCAGGTAGGTTAAAGGAGAGAAACTTGATGGCGCTAGTAAGTGGTACTTTTTCTGAATCGCGCTATCGTTGCCAGTCTGCACTCTACTAGGTGTGATCGTATATTACCGCCCAAGGCTTGTCTCCAGTGCTACCCTAGGAAATAGACGTAGTGACACGTCCGTATTTCAGACCTTCAGCTATCTAACACACTGCGTTTCATTGCAAATCGCAATCTTTTCAGCTATTTTCAAGAGCTACAAACACAGACAAATTTCGGGTTCTTTAAACTTTGGCAAAAACGTTTTTCTACTATAGTGGCGTGCCTCATAATTATGGTGTTAGAATTTTCAGGACGTCCTGAGGTCTCCAATTAGACCTAACGACTGCTATCAGAGATAATAACCGGGAACAATTGCTTAAAGTTCCTTTGTAAGATTTGCGACAGAAAATTATATTTCTTTCTCAAAATTCCCTAGGCGGTCTCTTCCAGGCCACCAATAAGAGGAAATAAGTTACTAACCTGTTTTGTAAACAGGTTAGTAACTTTTCTTCGGTCTCTTTTGCTTGTGCAAAAGAGACCGAATTTAAGGATGACTATTTGGGGAAAACGAGCCCGTAATCAATTAAAAATCCCTGACTCACCTGTCTATCACTCAATCTAAGCGTGTTAGCTAACGCCCGCCGCTCGTCCGGACTGAGATACTTGCTGGCGTTGAACCGCCGCTCCAACGCGCCGGTCTGGGCCGCTGTGAACCGCACCTGGCCTCCCTTTCGCCGGCCCCCTACCCCCCACCAAGGGCCGCAGCAGTTCGACCCTGGGGACAAGAAACGACATTTTAATGAGGGTAGTTCAAAACTTATTGACTTGGTCTTTCCTCTGGGCATGGCTGAAGAGTGGTATAGGTGCTGGGCAATTCAATTCAATGCTGCTGCTTCACCTGTCCCAGGGCTCTACAGCGCCATAAATAAATAGCATGGATTAAAAATTGCTTACGCTGTATAAATCGTCTAAAATTAGTTTAAGAGCCCAATTATTATTAATTAAAACCAGAAATTTGTAGGTGCTGGTGCATTCTGTTCGAAGAACCTAATTTAACCAGCGTTTTGGATTAGTGGAAAATAAGCCAGGCTTTCGATCAGAAGTTCGAGGGTTATCGAAGAAAGTTACTCGAAAAATGCCAAACGTTATTTGACAAACTTCAAAGTATAAATTGATACGCTGATTGGCCGTCTAGTGGTGGGAAGTGGAAGATCTTCCCAAATGCTACGACAGTTCCTTTTGGCCCTTGTTTAGATCATACTACGTCCGTAAGCCTAAGACATACATTATCTTAATCAACCCCATAAGCGAACGATAATAGGTGATTATTAACCAATTAGTAAATAAATAAGGAAATTATCGCAAAGATACCTAGCTATCGGTTATAGAAATCAAATAATAACATCTAATAATGTGCTGTCGTTTATTTCGATAAACCGTCGTAAAGATACGCAGTAGATACTGTTACGTATTCTGTGGTAAAGATTACAATATGACTTGCTGCGACTTTATAAAAATAGTTGGTAGTCATGTGACTTAGGTACTATTACTTAGTATGTACCAACTAGGTACTCTTTTCGTATTTTCGTTTTCGTTTCGGTGTGGCCCACCTAGGTCACTTGGCTACCGAACTAAAACGAATGGTCTAGAATGTTCGCGACCAGCCGCACTGAGCGCTTGGTGCCTAGCTAGTCGTTTGGCGTGCATCGAAACAAACAAACATTTTGGTAGTTTGTCATGAAGCATGTAACTAGCCAGAATGCAAGCCACTAGACTCTAGGCGCTAAGCAACACCTGTCTCCAATTCAGTCTGTACGGACGTAGCCTTAAACTTTTCAGGTGTCGCCCTTAGACCTCTCACTTGACCCAATAACTGCTGTCAGAGACACCCCCACATACACTTACGTACCTATACAAGTTTTTAATTGTGATCTTGTTCGATTTTGGTTCTAGAAAATATTGTGTTCCAACCAAAATTGAGTCTGTAGAGAATTCGACTTAGTAAAAAAAATACTCCAGCCATGTTGTCAAAAATAAGCGCCGAATACCCCTCCCCCCTGCTTACGTATAAGTACTTGAATGGCCCCAAAGTATAGTTGCTTACGTGGTCTAAAAATACTTGTTATGTCTCGAAAACTTAATTATCTTGATAAATATGTAGTAACTAGATTATTTAATTATCTTCTTATTAACCTAATAATCTAGATTTATATTTGGATATAATTGAAATAATCCGTTATTATAAAAAATGATAATTATTTGTACTTACCTATCTACATTAAACCTAGGTAGGTACCTACTTAAAAATAATAACTTGGTACATTACGAGTGTAAACTTCAGGTAGGTAAGCGCGAGGAAGCAAATGACGCCGAATACTGAAACGCCATTTGAAATTTGAGATCTACTTAAATAAATAAATAATATATTTAGAATCATAGTTCATAAGACGTTCATAGACTTCATAAATTTATCGAAAGCTTTTTTTTTGTCAACAACTATTTTTAATCAGTTCATAATAAGTAATAAATAACTGATAGGGATAGGACATCGATATCGTCATGTGCAAGTTATACGATTTTACGTGAACAGTTGAACATCTTATGTTCGTATTACGATTTCGTACCGGATGTGCGCCGAATTTAAACATGACTTAGTAAGCAATTGTTTTTACAAAAAAAAAATATTCTTTTTAAATAGGTAAGTTATCTTATTTTGTAATTCTGCAACTCTAGAACTTATTCTCCAGAGTATAAAAACCTATAATAGATTCAGAGTATCTGATGTAATATTGATAATTAACATTCATAGTAGGTATATTTATTATCCTAAGTTATTTAACGATATAAATTCTGATTATAATCGAAAGCGAGAGGGTAAAAAACTTCTTGGATGTAAGCTACATTGAAACGTTGCTAAGTCTAATAAGGTAAAGTTTTTGATATTGCGAAAAATAATAAACTGTTTATTTCTTACTTTACTTTATTTTAAGATTTATTTATTTAATAAATGAGATTACATGAGTTGGTACATACAGTAATTATTAAATACGTACAAACTATCATAATATACTTACTGTTTAAAAGCCTCGATATCGAGATATAATTCACGCACAAACCATACGCATGATTTGGTATCCTGCGATGATGATGATTAAAAGTTCCTATCTTCTAAAGTTGCAAATATAATATAAAATATTATATTAATACTCTAGTTATTTTTACTAAAAACTTTAAACTAGCTGGCTTTCGGTACGTATCTATTCCATTTATTAATAAGATAAGATTAAAGAAATTGGGTGATTCAATAGCCGTTCAAATAATTATTTCGATACGTTTCGGCTCATCGCCCGCGAGATAATAACCAATAATCTGTGGATATCAAGTACAAACTACGTGGATAGATATAGGTAGGTGTTATTTACATGTATAGGTGCTAAAGATAAAGAGGGAAATACGAATTTCACGATGACTTTTTACTTTCCTATAAACCTATTTTTTTTTAATCCTACACAAGTACTACGGTTATACTGATACTTGATAATCAATGAGAATGACGAATGAAAGGAAGGAAGAAAATAATATGTTTATTGGGACAAGCACACGGTGACAAAATATAGGTAAAAACAAAAACAAAATTTTAAATAATGAGAACAATAAATAATATATATATAATATAATTAAATATAAGATAACCCCGAACCCCAAATAAAAGTTTAGCAAAAAAACTGTGCAAAAAATAGTTAGCTACAGTGCTGGTCTTCATGCCCTATGAAGTTTACCTATATGTATATTTACTATTTTATACGGTAAGTAGTTTACTACTACCATTTTATGGTGGATAGATATAGGTATGTTTTCTTAAAAATCTTTAGTTTCAAGTTTTGCGCGCATCCGGTTTGTAATGTCATGATTTTTTATTTTATTCTTTTCTTTTTCATCATCCCGCCGGGTGCAAAAGTGCAAATATTTACTATAAAAGTTGTGGATGTTGTCCACAACTTTTCGATCTTCCCTTCCTTTTTGACTTATCTTTAACTATCTGTGCCCCGCGGGTTTACCTACCCGCGTAGTTCAGTATACCCAGAATCATCCTGTATTAATTTATTCAGGTTATAAACTACCTGTGTGCCAAACTTCAAAGCCTTGTTTATAAGGTTCTAAGGTTAAGCCGGTTTTGCTTGATTGATAGACAAACATACAAACATCTAAACTTTCGCATTTATAATAAGTATTATTATATTAAATATTTGCACCCGGCGGGAATCGAACGCGCAACCTTCTGCATCGATATCAGGCCTACGCCCGATGCGCCACAGAGGCCGTAGGTAATATTCTATAATAGAAAATGACCAAAAACTCCTTTTTAAGTTCATCTAGGTAGGTACCTTTAGTTAAAAAATATCGGAAAATTCAACGTTAGTTTAATTAATTAATTAGATTTTAATTTTATCCGTTACGTATTTTAATTATTTAATTAACGTAATTTGAGACAAACAATTCTGTATCTTGATATGATATCGCGATTTTGGGGTTCCCTACCCAAAGTATAAAAACTGGACCCTTTCACTGAGACTCCACTGTCCGCCTCACACTAGGCTGTATTTCATAAACCGTGATAGCTAGAAATTTAAAATATTCACAGATTATCATTATACTCGTTTTTCTGTAGTCCCTATGACATAAAAATACTTATCCGATTTTTTATGTAATGAATATTATGATTTGAGTTGTTTAATATTGAAATATTTATCAACTTTTCCGTACCCCTAATGTTAGCAAACCCACGAAAATTGAATGGAGGGTTTAAAAGCGCCTCCAGTGGCCGTAATGCAGCTTTCAATTTCTTAAAAAAATAACATGATTCTGGCATAGGCCAGTCATCATTCTGGTATTATCCGAGCGCGATGAGTAGGGGAAAGTTAACGCTGAACGTTTATAGGTATCTGTTTTTGTTTAACTGCTACCTAAACTTAGGTGTTCGGCACTATAGATCTTTCCGCTACCTATTGTATGTTATGCGACCTTTTGACTCATAAGACGCCGCGCCGGCGCCGGCGCCGGCCAGCTTTAGCGTCGGGAAACTCGTTACTTTGACTAGGTTCTATGCCAATCTCATCGGGCCTGAACTATAAATAAGAATAGACTTACCCCCGTACTTAAAAACAATGATTAACAGATCACTAAATTATGTAACGTTTGACTCTCTCTGTCAACTTTGAAACTTATTGCCGGAGCAAACGATAGGTTTATAAGTAAGGGAGTTAGAAGAAAGTAAGAGCTCACCTCTATTAAATCCATATGGTAGCGGTAATTGTGGCACAAATCTATTCGCAGCCAGCTGACTCCTCAATATATGACTAGAGTTTATAACTGGATCACTGTAGTAACTAAATCGTGGGTCTAAACTCTGGACCAAACCCATGGGCTCCTTTCTATAGAGGTAGTTCGGTTTCATAGCCATTGGATACAGTGGATACGTATGCCGTCGCTGATCCAAATTAATCTTATGTAACTCCATCTCATTACGAACTTCTGTGTGGACATTGAAACGGGTCAGACTGTTCTCGTAGACTTCAACTTCATTGGCTTGACTGACTTCAGTGACTGGTTTGACTTTACGGATTTCTTGAACATTGTACTTTGCCAATTTGTCATCATAGGCTTCAACTTTGGAGTGATTGAGTTCAGTGGGCTGAGCGACTTCAGTGACTTTCCCATTGCAGATAAAAGGCTTCACCGGTTCGTTGCTAAGGTTCTTGTAAGGTTTCTTCTTAGTGTCGCTAAGGATGTCAGCGATTAGGAACGATTTCTTCTGCCTGCAAGCGCACATATCGGCGTTGTGATATGGACTGTCGAATTTTTATCTTTTGTAAAAGAATTATCGGTGTGTTCGTAATTGATAGGTAATATTAATGGAACCGTATTATCTACTAGCTTTTGCTTTCGGTTTCTTCTATAAAATATGTATCAAATGTTATGCTTTTACAAAAAATAAGTACCTATGAGTAAAAATTATCAAACTACTATCAGTTGTCTAGTACTAATAGTACAAGCCTAATGTAAAACTAAACAATGAAATAAAATATTTTCCATGTTTTCATTTGTTTATACTTATTGCTAGTTATTTAGTATGAGATTAGTTACCTACCGCTATGCGTGACGTTCATCAATTTCTATACTTAATTCACGGGGAGAATCGAACCAGCAACCTCACCTTACAAACCGACAAACAATCTTCTCTACTCACAACAGTAGTTCCAACCATTATCTATGATTAGGACCCTGTTCGGAATATTTTTCACGCGGATTAGCCACCGCGATAATTTTAATGGCTACTACTCTACTAGTAATGGCTTGTCAAGCCCACTTGATGGCTTGATACGGTCACTTGGGAAAATTGATAGGTGAGTGTGTGTTGAGTTAATATTGTATCAATATGGTGTGTCCGTGGTAGATAAGGACTGTCTGTTAGTGGCCCTACCTTGAGTTCAAATGTTGTTATCGCGTAGGTACCTTAAATTATTTTGTAAATAAAATATGTAAAATAAATAAGTAATAAATAAATGTAAAAAAGGGAGATAGTGACGGTCGCGATACCAGATGGATTTCGTTTACATTTTGTCCTGACTGACTGATGGATAAACGCACAGCCTAAATCTCTGATAGTACCTACGTATAGGGTTTTTTGTGATCAGATAAGAGAGCATTTTTGTAATTTCCTACGGGTCCGGGACTTATACGGATGAAACCGCAGGACTTAGAGAGTCAGTTGTTATAACCACCTAAGCCTTAATACTTACAATGTTTTTGTAAATAAGCATAACTTAAGCTAGAGTGACATACTGGTCACACTGACTTAAGTTATACTACCTGAAATAGGTAGTAGAAACATCTAATACAATTAAATACAGGTGATTAGGATCTGGAAATCAATAAGACAAGTATGTACTTTTTTCTATCTGAAATATCGCGATCTGCGCTTTGATTACAATGCGATAAGCGTAAAATCCCATACGATAGTTGCTTCTTCACGCTAAAACTGCTGAACCAATTGTGATAAAGCTTAGTTGGAATCTAGGTAGTTAGTTAGTTGGAAGTTAAGAACGAACTCTTAAATTTAGGCTGTAATGTCGTGCTATATTTATTTATATTTAATCGACAACGACGTTTTCCAAATACAGTAATTAAAACTCATGGTAGGAGTACTGTTCCGCTGATTATTTGAAAGCATTCGGGTAAGTGTTAAGTGAATATCAAACAAATAATATGGTTATACATTGCTAGCGGCATTGCTGTGACCTACGGTTTCACCTGCGGTATATAGATAAATAAATAAATATTGAAGACATTCCTACCCACACAGCGCAATCTAGCCCCAAACTAGGCACTAGGCTGGTTTATTATGGACTAGCTCAAACAAGGTGTAACGAGAATACGTATTTAAGCCGAAAGGGGATTGTTTTAAACCTCCAGGCCAACAACTTTAGGAAAATAGAGGTAGTTTTCGAAATTTCAAGTTTAAAGTTTACTTAAAAATCAACTATTCTCAGAGTTAGAGGTCATTGATCTAAAGTTGTCCTTTCATTTAGTTTGGTCCACTAAAATCAAAACTTAAATTGCCTTTATTTTTAAAAACAGCTGTTTTTATTTTCAGTGATATATGTATAAACTCAAATGTTTATCAAAAAAAACTAATTTACAAAAGTCGTAGAACAATAGTTGTTCGTCTAGACGTCTAGAACAACCCCCTTTCGGCTTAAATGGGTATCCTCGTTACACATTGTATATTTACATAAATACTAAATACAAATATTTTTCAATTTCAACCTCAGTTCAACCCAGGGCGTGGGTTCAAATCTATAAAAAGTAACACAAAATTTTGAAAAAGCAGTTTTAATTTCAGGACATAATAAGTAAAATCCCAAAGCGAGTTTAAAACTAAAATACAACCTTAATTGTTTTCGAGTCATACAAACCGTCATATTGTTAATTTTAACCTTATTCATAACGAGCAACCTTAAAAACTGAATCCTACAGTATCCGGACGTGAGTCCAACAGTTTACGTTCAAACAAAGGGTTCCTTCCTGTTTCTCTTCCCTAATTAATAGCGGGAGTTTTTCTACCTTTTGTTGCTCCGGGGAGCAGTGGCGTAGTTGTAAAAACCGTGGAGTATGGGGGAAATTTGTAAGGTTATGTTTAAGGCGCCTCACAATAGGACGACCAGTATGGATGTACTTTATAAAGTGATAAAACCTGAACTGTTAAAGATAGGTTTATGATTTTTCATATGTAATTGAATATGCACCGTTCTATATTATATGATAATTATGATACAATTATGATAAAAAATACTTGGATCAAACTCGGTCACTTTTTTCATTGAAGGTGGCAAATCAGCGGCAGAATGTCTCTATTGATTCTATATCTGGAGAGGTTTGAGTACAAAATATGGGCATTTACACAATTTAAATGCGCTTACATTTTTTATAGTCAAATTTATACTTTCAATTTACGTCAATTTCGTCGTATTTCTAATTTACTTCAACATATTAAGGTTTTCAGTTATTACGTTTATATGTAAAAATATTATTTCAATTTAACCGATTCGTTTATGTACATAATAAATTGTATAACCTTGCTAATAAAATTAACAATTAAATACAAGTAGGTTTCGTCACAACTGAATTCGAATACACAGTAAATAATGCAAAAAATAGTGCAGTAATATCTTTACACAGATTTGTATCGTTTTATATAATTTTGTTGAAGGTAGATTATTTGTTACAACAAAATTTACAAACAAATATTTGTAATATTTGTTTGAATGGCCACTGCATTTAACAGCCACCAGACCTACTACTACTAGACCCTCTGTAGATGAAGGGCCCTCGCATTTCGCCACCGGCGCGTCGTCGCTACGCCACTGCCAGGAAGGGTAGGCTAATTGTGTCTAATTAATTGGTATGGGCGTATTTTTCACCCTTTGTCTAGTACAAACAGAGGCCGACAGTTGGAAAGTTTACCCTGATTTCTAAGGTTAATTGCTGCCTTTGAATTTTGTTTAGATTTTTCGGTTTTCGTCCTTTGTTTTTGAGGATTGAGTTTTGTTTGAATTCGCTCGGCTGGAAATATTGATGTAAAAAGTTTATGCTCGGAACTCACTTCCTTTTACTCGAGTTTTTCGTTTGATTCTGGTTTTACTCCGAATTTTAGTAGGTATGACCAATGTAAATAAAATAATACAAGTTGTAATCATGTCAAAATAGTTAGGTACGTATACTTAGTTCAGATGAAACAGTTATTATGAAACGTAACCGTCAAAACTGGTATCTAGTATCTGTAGAATTACATTAAAATGACAAGCTCACAATTAATCACTTCTCACAAATCATTATTTTACAAATAACCATCATTATCTGGAAATACTTACAAATGACCACTCTTTTACAAACTGAAACAAAAACGATAGCATTGATACATAATATAGTAGGAAGGTATTGTATCTAAAATTAAGTAAATTAAATTCGTGTAGAGTTGTACTGATCCCGCAAGAATATCGGTATTAAAAGTAAAATATATTATATAAAAATTTAGTATAGTTTTTTAGTAACAAACAGTAAGAAAAAAATAGTAGGATTTAAAATTTTGCAAGAATATTTAAACAACATTTTTAACAGGAAATTACTATCTTTTACTTTTCAATCAAATAATTTCATCAGTCAACAAGATAATAAAAGGTATCTGAAGCAGTTTTATCGTTTCAGAAATAGTTTTATTCGATTAACAGAATATATACATTATTCATTATTCTCCTTATATACTTGTTGTCGCCCATTGTGACACCCAGGCCCATTGTTTTTGGTTTTCCTTCTGTTGTACAATTTTTAAGTTTGGTGTTACAATCCTGGATAACTAATCCATCTACGAGTATTTAATAAATCAATGATTTTCTTAAATATACCAAACCTAACCAAATATGCCAAGTCTACTTCTGAAATTAAAACGAATCGTATGTATATATACCTATTATAGAAACCGAGCAGCAGGACCGATCCAAACCCACTTTATAAAGCCATCCATTTCTAATGTTTTATTAACCGGCGCGTTTTTGTCCGTAAATTTGAGACGATCAACTAAATGGCCGCCTTAATTACTTCACCTTAATTGTTATGGAAAGAATTTGGTTTTTATTGACCTTTTTAAACGGCTACCTGTAATGTTTTATGATAAAATCAATCTGTATTTTTTGTAAGTTTGACATTTTCACTCGATGTTTAGAAACAATGAATGCGCATTTTAGTCTATCCATCGTATCTAATGTAGTTATTTCCAATGCTTACAGCGCGGTTTCTCTCGCGTTCTCATGAGAATACCTATTAGGATAAAAAAATCCACCTTTAAACAATAGGAGAATTGGTTCGAGTCCTATATTAAATACCCCTTTATTTTAATGTTGTAAGTCCTTTATACAAAAACTACTGAACGATCTGAATTAACATATTTTATGGGTTACTTTTTATCATGATATTCACAAATCCCATTCGGGCGCAGCTAAATATATCTGATCTGCAGAATACAATATGATGAACCACAGAATCTATTAATTAAATTTAATAATATATAAAGTAAACTGAGAAACATACAAGATACAAATTCGAATAGTAAACTTCGCTCGCACCGCACGAACTTCCGCTTAATTGCTCGTTTTGAGCAATGAAGTAATATCTCAGTACCTAGTTATCGACATGTCGCTCGGTGTGTATATCTGCAAGTTGCGACTGCGACCTTAACAGCCCTCCGATCTAATGTGTTCTCTTTAATAGGCCCGTTTTATTGTCACTCTACTCAACTAACTACAGGATGGTCAGAAAATTAAAATAAAAAACAGTTTGTGGTTTACTCAAAACAGATTACGATAAAACTTTGTTGTGTTGATACCTACACAACTGGATTAATCCATAAACACTTACTATTCGTTATCTCTCTGATCAATCTTTCGTGTCTGAAAATCGTGACCACCAGTCTTTTTCATTAGTAAGTCTTATCCATTACTATTATTAATACTGACACTACTATACTATTGAGTCATATACTAAAAATTAAAAGTTTTAACTATATGTTTCCGCAATCAGCCTTATAATTGGGCCTTTGTGCGTGACTTTAAGCCGTGGGTTTCCTCACGATGTTTTCCTTCACCGTAAGAGAGATGTTAAAACCGCACATAATTTTGTCTTAAAGAAAAATACATTGGGTTGCGGCCGGAATTCGAAACCACGACCATCAGAAAGAAAGCCGGAGTATCTAGGTACCACTAGACCAACACCGCTCTATTTATATAATAATAAATTATATAAATACAATCCACATACTATTAATAATAGAAAAATTCGTTCAAATCCCACCATATCAGATATCTTATTTTAAAAAAGTCCGGTACGTATCATGCGTATGGGATTATCCAATATCATAATATATACTTAACAATATGAAAAAACATTTGGATTAGCTTGGATTAACACACACAATCTAATCTTATGCGTAACTTGTGTCTTTCTGTTCAAATGTTAATAAATCATGATTGTAGGTAATTAAGCAGATGTTTTTGATAAATAATAAATATTAGTTATACCACGTTACTTGTAGCGACATCTAGCTATTATATTATTAACTATATTTATGTAACAAAATGTAATACAGCTCCACATTTATAATACCTACCTATTTTTCACCTAAATTTGTTAATAATAATAATAAATCATTTATTTCAGAAAATACATCCATAATAATATACAAATAAACTGTAACCAACTGTAATAAACTATAAACTGTTTATTGTTAAGGCAATAAACATAAAAAAACCTTTCTCCTTTTCCTTGTAACTTTTTTCTAAGTTGTAGGAGTTTGGCAGGGCTAAAAGCGAGATAAACAAACAGACAGATTCTCACATTTAATATTACACAAGTGGGGATGAAGATGCCCTACCCTATCCTTGAATGGCGAGTAATGACTAAAAAATATTATTTTTTACATTTCTGTTTAGTAATTTGAAAAACCGGAACACCCTGTACAAACCCTCTTAATACATCATACGAGTCACAGTATACGACACTATTAAGCAAGCCAAGTATCATTTAAGTTTTATTACTCGAGTGTTATTCCAACTTAACTTACTGCCTTTCGGCTTACTTACAACTTAAATTTTTCTGTTTTTAACTTGACGTTAACGATGTTTGGATTTTGATGACTTAAGTACCTACAACTACACCTATCTTTTAACTCAAAATTTAAACTAGCTGCGTCTTACGGTTTTACCTGCGTTTCTATCGATTAAAACGTTCCCAGTTGCGTTTTTGGCGAGTTGCTACATTAGATTACCTAAGATTTAGAAGATTCGTTACTATTCCCTTGTTTTTCGATCCAATTGTTTTGATTAGGATTTAAGTACTAATATTGTTCTTTTTTACGGTTTCGTAGTCTACGAGAAATCCTTATTATATGTATAAGTGACTTACTATATTTATTCTATTTTAACTCAATCTTAAGGATGTAAAGAAAAAAAGATAAGTATGAGAGACGATCGAAAAAGAAAAAAACAAATAACGATCAAAATGCAAACAAAAGACGATCGACAGTTGTTATACCATTCGATTAAATCAATGAGTCACATAAAATAAATCGCACAAACCTTTGTAAAGTGCTCTTACCAATAAAGACATTAAATACCTACCTACATATATCCCAACTTATATCGACCGCAATAAACGGCGGGACCAATAATAATAAAACTTTGCTTGATGTCACAATATCCATTAATTATACCGCGGGCTAGTTAATGCATCGTTATTATGACGACGACGCGGACGTTTTGTTTTTAAATCGTTTACTTACAGCGAAAAGCAGGGTTGTGAGTTTGACCGCGATTATACTAGGTAAGTACTCGAGTGTGAGGTATACAGGGTGCTCCGACGACGACCATTTAAACCGCAAGGGGGTGGTTTAGACGTCTAGGCGAACAACTTTTGTTCTACAACTTTCATAAATTCGAATTAGTTTTCGAAAAATTAAACCTAATTCTATTGCTTTATAATCTATTTTTATGGTCTATTGCTTTTATTATAAAAAAACTGCTGTTTTTTTAAACATTTTGGAAAAAAAAGTGTGAATTTCTAAAAGTCGTAGGAATATTAATACAGTACCGGCTAATTTAGGGTCACTTTGTGACAGTATGCCTAACCTTGTGACACTCCACTTTTTGATAATTAACCTATCATAAAATCTTTTCTTTGAGTGCAGTAATTAAGATCCTTTAAAAAAACGATTTATTTCGATGTAACATGAGAAACAAAAAATATAATTTCGAAAAATCTTGCCACTAAGTATCCCCAGTTTCTCACAAAGTATACAGTACTTGTAACATTTTAGTTACCCACACTTCTCGGAAAGACTGTATTTAGAAAAATAATGCCTTTTGTTCTATAACTTAATGCTCCTTGCGAGACTTGAACCCAGTCACGGGCACAGCTAGTCAATAAATAAAAATAAGTAAGTATTATGAATTTTTTTGTCTTTGGTTTCTCTCAAATTCAATACATTTTGTAGCTCGTAGCAAATCAAATGTTTCGTAGCATTTCGCTACAGTTGCAATGTGTAGACGATTCTAATATTAATAAGCAACACTCTCCTACTAAGAGCTACGCTGTACTAATATAAAGCTAGATACACTCTGCTACTGAGAGCTACGATGCACTAATATAAGCTACATTCCACTATTAAGAGCTACTACATAAGCAACGATTACAACAGTTACAAACAATATAACTAAGCTAGCTAGCTATGCTAGTTAAATGCTAAGCTACGCTCGACGCTGCACACTAGGTAAAACGATTCTCCAAGAGTAATATTATAACCACGCTATCTACACTAATAGGTACCATAGTATAGCTTTTTCTAGTGTAGATTAGCGTAGTTTAAACAAGTTTTTATAAGCTACCCTAAGCTACGATCCACTATCCATGCTAAATAAACACTAAGGCCGCGGCCGCATAGGCTGGCTGGCTGGCTTCGCACCTGTCGCCTAGTGACTTGCATTCTGACTAGATACACACAGCTAGGCGCTAAGCGCTCAGGGCGGCCGGTCACGAACTTCCTAGGCCGTTCGTACTAAAAGGTCGCTAGCCTCTAGCCGTCAAGCAAGCCTCCTTGCCTAAGCTACACCTTACTAATAGGTTCTTGTACTCGTATAAGCTACACAAAGCTACAATTCCTCTACAGCTACAATATAACTACTAAGCTACCGGCATTATCCTAACGTTTCGACTGGATACAATGCAATAACAATGCGATGTGATGGCAGCGTAGACAATTAGTTAGGTCGCTCATATGTTTGATTAGGGTGCGACTTTTTTAAATTGTATTTATTTAATGTTATTTTTTTTTCGCCACGTTGGATTGTAATAAACCTAATTTTATCGGTTTTAACCCACTGCTTTTAGTAATTTAGGCCTTACGTTTCAAAGCTTTTACAGATTTCTTTCTCAGGGGTTTTTTTTTTAATACAATTTATATATGTGGCTATTTATTAATACGAAAGGGGGTTGTTCTTAATTTCTAGAATAAAAACGAGTGCTACGAGTTTTGTAACTCGAAAATTATAAAGTTACTTTTTCAAATAACGTCGAAAACTAATTTAGAGCCGATTTTTCATTCCTCAGATAAAAGATATCTGTCGAATAAGTTCGAACCCAACCAAATTTAAAAGCTCTCATTTTTTTTTCTTTTTAATATCATAGTGACGTTTTTTATTCGGAGGTGTTACATTTCATTTGTCAGATATCTCTATCTAGGAATTTGAAAAATTAGCCCTTAGTGAATGGGACTTCCTTCAAAAATTATATTGTGATTGACCCCACTTAAAAAAAAAGTGTATGTGGTGTGTGAGAGGGTGCGTTTCAGTATGTGTGAGGTTTGTATGTAGCTGTGTATGTTTCTGTCAGATTTTGAGAGAGCATGAAAACAGTTCTTTTACGTCATCCCATCTCCGTACTAAGGTCCTAAGACTAGAACCTGAGTACGGGTATGTTATGTGCTCACAATGCTAACTCACGAGAAAGGTAAAATGGTCTCTATTTCCCTGGTGGTAAGTGATGGTATGCTCTACGATGTAGCATGCCTATCTAGAAGAGAGGAAGACAGCAGTGGAACAATCCGATCTGCCATGTTGACCATGCCTCTTACATTTTTTTTCATATTCTAGTTTTCAAAATTATCTTCCTAATCTAATTAGGAAATGAAACAACCAAAACATTGGAGAACGGTCCTGGCAGATACAGCTTCAATGTCTTTATCCAGTCCGGTCTACACAGTCCACTACGTTTGGCTAATCTTTCCCCTTAAATAAGATACACCTATAAAAACACTCACCCAAATGAACCGCGTCCCGTACACGTGTACACAACGCGACGTGTCTGTGTGCTATGTGCGCATGTGTGCGTGCTGTAATAGAGCGATGACGTGATTTCCTGAACTGAGTTATTGCTACTGGACCGGCGCTAAACGGTTCGTACGACGTGACTTTGTATCGACGTCTCAAAGCGGGTTAGTAGTTCATAGTAGGAAAGACTTAACTGTTTATTTATAATTAGTAGTAGGATGGACTTGACTAACTATTTAGACCGGCGTTAAACGGTTCGTATGACGTGGCGTGGTATGAACGTCTCAAAGGGGGTCAGTATTTAGTTCAGTAGAAAGAACTTATTTGACTATTACTGAGAACGATGCGCTTTTGTATGAAAGTCTATCTTCGTAGGCAGGAGGTTAGCGAGTCACGTGACATAAAACCAACTTGTTTGTTTACTTCGATGCACACCAACCTAGCTAGGCGCCAAGCGCTCGGTGCGAGATGGTTCATTTTAGTTAGGTTGACTCGCTAGTGTCATGCGCTGTACAAACTTCTGCCAATGCGGACGTAGCCGTAGTAGTTATTAGTAAGAAATACTTAACTGTTTATAGTTAGTAGATAGTAGAAAGGACTTAACTAACTAATTCTGAGCTCAGAATTAGTTAATTAATCAGTTTGACTGACGTGTCTTTGTATGAACGAACGTCTCTACCGTAGAAAGTGGAGTTAGTAGTTAGTAACAGGAAAGACTTAAATAATTGATTCCATGGGTTTCGAATTTTGAACGTTACAGTACATACCTATTTAAATTGTTATTAAGCTATATACTCAATGTTGCTTGTGTCCCTAATTAATGTTTATCGTTGTAGATAACTGAATTAGGTGCAGTGGCGTCAATAACAAGTGATTGATGATGATAATTGTTGTAAAAACATGCCAATGGTTTAAGTATTTAGTTATATAAGTTACATGGCTGTGTTATATAGCACGTACATAGATATATTGCTTACACAGATACCGTGTTTGGTATACATACAAATACAAAATGATTTAAAATGGTGAGTGTTTTTATTTAAGTCTAATCTAATCTGATTTTATTTATGTCCTAATCCCGTAGGAAATTGGAAAAATTATTGCTTGGTGGATTGGTACACATAACAAAGAACACTCTCTTTAACTCTCCATGTACCTAAGACCAGCGGTTTGGGCTCTGGTCACCATAAAGTCAATCAGTCAGGTCGTGCAATTTTAAATAAGAGAAAGATTTAAGCCACATTTAAGATTTGTAACCAAAACCGCCAATTAGTTAATACTGGGTTAACAAAATAGTTAAGCCACAGTTTACTCTCAAAAAACCTACGTACTGTACCAAATTTTCTATTCTTTTACTAGAACGTTACACGTTTAAATTTAAACTGTTTTTTTAATATGACATGAATGTTCAAAAAATAACCGAAATCGGATAGTGTTAAGGGGTATATAGAAGAGGTTTTCTTTTTGTATTGTGACGTGTCAAATAATCCCCTTAATAAGGATGCCGCGGCGCGTTTAAACTATTAACTACAAACCTATTTAGATTTTACTTGATATTACCTAGAATACCTTCCAATTAATAAAATTGTGTTTTGGGTACATTACTTATCTATTAGAACATACTGGGTTTTGTTAGGGTTCCGTACTTTAAAAGGATAAAACGGCAATACAGTAACATTCGATAACGATAATGAAGGCTTATTAATTATGTTTAGATTAAGGGGGTAGACGTCTAAGGTTGACTTGCTCTGCTTTTACTTAGCCCCTGGCTAGTGAGCTTGTGATTGGTCTTGCAGTGCAAGACCAATCACAAAAGTTAGTACACAAATAAAATAAATAAATCCTGTGACGAACACACAGCGCCATCTAGCCCCGTGGTAAGCTGCTAAGCTTGTGTTACGGTGACTAGACAACGGATATACTACTTATATTTATTTTTCTTTTGTAAATATATACATACCCGCGGTTTCACCCGCGCAAGTCGCGATCCCGCGTTGTTCGAACACCTACCTACCGCAATGCAATAATCCACACTTAAACGGTCGCCCATTGAAGTACTGTTGAAGCCAGGCGCTGACGCGCCTGGCATCATCAGTACTTCCCTGGTCGTCCGTTTAAGTGTGGATTTTTGCACTGCGGTAGGTAGGTGAAGTAAGTTAAAGTTTGTATTTCGTCAGTAAGTGACGATGACGATGACGAAGGATGACGATGACGATGTATGACGATGATGATGATGCCACTCTACATCACTTATCCTACCCCTGTGTCGATTTTCATTCATTGAATGGTTATCACCCGCGTAAGTCCCGATCCTGCGGGATTTTCGGGATCAAAAGTATCCTATGTTACTCTCCATCATTTAAACTATCACTATGCAAATTTTCATCCAATAAATATTATCACCCGCGTAAGTCCCGATCCCGCGGGATTTTCGGTATCAAAAGTATCCTATGTTACTCTCTATCACTTAAACTATCACTATGCAAATTTTCATCTAATAAATAGTTATCACCTGCGCAAGTCCCGATCCCGCGGGATTTTCGGGATCAAAAGTATCCCATGATACTCTCCATCATTTAAACAATCCCTATGCAAATTTTCATCTAAGAAATAGTTATAACCTGCGTAAGTCCCGATCCCGCGGGATTTTCGGGATCAAAAGTATCCTATGTTACTCTCCATCATTTAAACTATCCCTATGCAAATTTTCATCCAAATCGGTCGAGCCGTTTGACCGTGAAGAGGGAACAAACAAACAAACAAACAGATTTTCGGATTTATAATATTAGTATAAATAGTTATCACCTGCGCAAGTCCCGATCCCGCGGGATTTTCGGGATCAAAAGTATCCTATGTTACTCTCCATCATTTAAACTATCCCTATGCAAATTTTCATCCAAATCGGTAGAGCCGTTTGACCGTGAAGAGGGAACAAACAAACAAACAAACAAACAAACAAACAAACAAACAAACAGATTTTCGGATTTATAATATTAGTAGGATAGGAAGTAGGATTATACATAGAAATACGCCCAGACCAGATACAAATATTTATTTTAAGCATAAATATTTGCACCCAGCGGGAATCGAACCCGCAACCTTCTGTATTGCAGCCAAGCGTTCGCCTGACGCGCCACAGAGGTCGTCGACAAATGTAAGAGCATAACCAATCACAAGAGTTAGCTAGCTATTTATTTAGTTAAAACTGGCTAAATATAGCCGTGCAAGTCAACCTAAGCGGATAACTTCTGGAAATTAGATTTTTTTTAATTTTGATGTAAGTAAGTATAAATTTTGATGTAAGTAATGAAATAATAATAATAGTTGTTTCTTTTTCAAAGTAAGAGCAATATAATATGTTCGGATAAAAGTCGTCTCAACTAAATAAATGTTTAAATTGAGGTTAATGACCTCTAACTCAAGCTGGTTTGCAAGTAAGCTTTAAACCCATAAGTTTCCAATACTAACCTTTAGTTAAAATTTCTTCTAGACAAAACAAACGAAGAACATGAAACACAATTAAAAACAAAAAATAATAATTTGATTTATGTTTACCTAAAAGTTTCGGTAAGTAAGTATTCTTTTTGACTTTTAGAATAAATTATGTCTCATATTTTAATATTCTAGCTGGGTATAAAGTAACGGATAAGTTATTATTGTTTCGAAACTAGAGTCTAACGTGTACAGAACCCTCAACACGACTCACAGTTTGTCTGAGAGATAAAGAAATAGCAATTGTCACAATTTTATATAGTTAATATCTGTAGATAGACAGTTATCTAAATACATTTATATTATCGCTACAGGATAGTCGGCATATCGCGAGTTCTCAATAATTATTAAACGATTATTAATCGATTATTAACTGATAGTGAGGCAAATTGACGCAGTATTGACTGTTTTTTATTGTTCAAATAGATAATTTAATTGTGTAATCTAAGCGTCTAACTAAAAACTAATTTTATGGGGTTCAAAATTTTCAATATTATAGTTTATTTTTTGAATTGAACTTTGGAAAATCTCATTGGCCTAGCTACATCTGGCTATGTTGAGTGGTTGGTGAGATTGAGGTTTAGGTTCAACGCTTGACGAAAAATGGCAAAAAATTACTTTCTTGAGCTCCTCCGTGCGTTGACAGTCACATCAAGAAGCTTTTCCCGGTTGTTTTCTCTGATAGCAGTCGTTCGTGTAATTCATGATCCCTACGCGGTTGACGAAGTGATGCTTGGAGAGAAACTTCGGCCGCAGCTTGACACCTACTGTCGTAAGTTAGACTCTTTCATGATCCGATACGTTGGTCGGTGCAGCACCAACACCGCTGTCTTCCTATATTTTAGGTGAGTGCTATACTTAAGACCACATTGTTACCTTCTCTTCTGGTGTAAATGAGGTCAAACGCTCCTTTCAACTTAAAGCTGACATGAAAACTTCTCATTTCTACTCATAACTACATGTTTATAGGATTCAGATCTTATGGCGAGGTTTTCGTTGGAATTTCCAAAATAAAATAAAAAGAACTTCCCCGTCATAACAGAAAAGCAAAGTTTAGGACATTATTTTTTATTAGTCAACATTCTAAATTTGAAAAACTTCGACTTTCTTTACCAAGCAAAAACTTTGGGTAGTTGCGAAGATCGCTTTATAAATACCAAAAATTGTCTTAAGTCAAAGTTTTTGCTTAGCAAAGTTAAAGTACGGACTAAGTATAGATTTCAACCTAACACTGGATGAGCTACGCTACTACAAGAAAAGAAGGTACCTACGTTACACCCTCGACCTCATCGTCGCTCTCCAGATGAGATGAGATGAGGTCATATTCTAGTCTTCTCATGTAATTAAGTTTTATTAGACTTTTAAAACATGTTAATTCGTATTGTAAGTTTGTTAATTGCTTTTTTATGACTCTTGCTATCTGATGAATGGTGCAATGATATCAAATAAATCGCGATATAATAAACATTATCTTGTTTGTGCTTTTTAATAGGTTTTTTGTAATGCTCAGTCATGAACATTGTTTGCCGGAATATCGACTAGGTACCTACTTAAGCTTACGTTAACTTTTTTAAACTTTAAACTTGGGATTTACATGGCTGTACAACGAATTTGCAGGTGCAGGTTCAAATCCTGTCAAATACAACATTTTAGACAATATTAAAAAAAAGGTTTACTAACAGTAAAAAATGTGGTGGCTTTGTGAAACATAACACAGTGGCGCTATCTGTATCAAACTTTTAGTTTTTAACTTCTTCTTCTTCTCTAAAATGGCTTTTCCATTCGGACATTTGCCAGTGACAAGTATTATCAATATTTGAAAGTTATTTGCATTGAACGAAACAGTCAAGTCGAGGAAATCATTGTAAAAAGGGGGCCATTTTTCACAATGTTTGTTCACGGAGCTTTTGAGACAACACTAAGCTAAAGTCCATGTTTTGCACCGATTTTCACTTTTATTTACACTTGTTCACCTTCACGAAACTAAATTGATTAATTTAACAATTACACGAAATTAAACAATTACACGCATTTGAGCTAAGTTTCCAAAAATGAAAATTTAGCAACACATCTTCTCAACGCTTTCCCGCCAAAACTCCGTTTTTAACTTCAATGGTAAAAAAATTAAAGTAGGTACCTACAGTCTACAGTTCTTTCAGTTCCAGTTGCCAACAGTGTTAACATAGAGCTTTTTCGAAATAAATAATAATTTAAAAACTACGACTTCCGCGCGTCCTTACAAAGTCACCTCACCCAGATCTCCGAGGGGGTGGAGAAGGCAACACAACTCATAAAATTAAGCGATTTCGATGTGAGTTTAGTCTGACTGTGAGAATAGCCGCGTTAACAACGTTACAACCGTCTCGCTCGCACACTCACACCGTCCCGTTCACCCACACATGGCGTAGTAGACAGTAGAGTAGAATTTAGTAGGACCGACCGCTTCAGTTCAATCGCGAATCATGCGATGAGTTTACGTCGCCCGTTCTAATTTCAAATTTCTCGTTCCGTCGTGTTTTTTTTAAGTGTTCTGTGACTGCTTGTTATGGATTTAAACTGTGTCGAGGTATGAGTTGCATTTTTTAAATAACTAAATTTAAGTGTAAGATAACTTATAAATTTTAAAGTTCTATAAAGAGAGTTTTTGTTTTGTTTTAAGTTGTTTGGCTTGATTTAATTTTATTCCACTAAGGTATGGGTTATTTTTTTAAAATTGATTATTATATAAGGTTCAGGTAACTTACAGTTGTATATATACAGTTGTTTAATTAAGAGATTTTGTTTCTGTTTTGTTTTTAAGTTGGTTTGGCTATTGATTAATTTGATTGGTTATTAATGAAATACGAGTTCGAAAGTTAAGATTAAGTATAATTAATATATCTAAAGTTGTAAAACTTGTTATTAAATTAATTTTAATCTTATCTCTACATGATATAAAGTGGTTGTTTTCGTCTGTCTGTTGGTTTTGTAAGTTCTTCTAAACTTAATTTACCCGTCTTCCTTCTTCTAAACAAGCGTGTTACATCTTAGACCACACATCAATTAAGTACCATCAGGTGAGATAGTGGTCAAATGCTCATCTAGCGATTTTTCTGGGGTTGAGGTTTGATTTGTTACTTACATAATGTTTATGTCGTGTTGTTAATTAACAATAGGTACGTAATTGAGATAAATTAGTGGAAATAGCTAAACCTTCTTTGCGTCACGCAGTCGGGTAAAAACAGAAGACGGACAAGACAGTGATCTCATAAGGGTTGATTTTAGAACCTTTTGAAGTACGAAACTCGATTGAATAAATAAAACATTTTCTCGTATAGCAAATGAAAGGGGTTACGTACGTTTTCAAACGTGAAACACAAAAAAAAGTTTATTTTTACCTGTACCTATGGGTAATTTGCGGGCAATATAATCTTTGGTAATGTCGATGGTTTTTTTATATTAGTGAAGGCGATTCTCAGTGCGCCGGGTCTACTGGTATTAAGATAACTAGTAGTTCGCCCCGAACTGAGACCTCACGACCCCCTATCTCTCCAACCCCCCTACCGATCCGGCTCATCTTCGAACTCATAAATTCTATTGACCTAAACTACGCGCATACCAAAATTCATAAAGATCGGAGTTACGATATTCAAGTTATCGTCGAACAAACATACAAAGATACAAAGTTACAAAGATATAAAGATACAAGCGCCAGGCCCGTCTACACTGGACCTCACTCGCTTCGCTCGTTCGGTCAATTAGGTATCCAAAATATCTTTATAAATTTCAGTTTTATTAATTTTTTAGTCAATTTAAAGCTAATCATTTATTACAAACAATAATAAACAAACGATCTTTCCTCTTTAGAATCTTATAAGTCCCAATCTCGTGGGAGTCTCGGGATAAAACGTAGCTAATGTTTTAATCCAGATTTTCAACTATCTGCATACCGAGTTTCAATGCAATCGGTTCACTAATAGGTAGGTAGTTTTTGCGTGATTAAAATACAAACATCCAAACAAACAAACATTTAAATTTTACATTTAAACAATTTAAAAACAATAAATACTAGCTGCGCTCTACGGTTTCACCCACGTAATTCCCGTTCCCGCAGGAATATCGGGATAAAAATTAGCCTATGTGTTATTCCCGGTATCCAGCTACCTATATTTTAAGTTTCATCGCAATCGGTTTAGTAGTTTTTGCGTGAAAGAGTAGCAAAGTCACATACAGACATAAATAGACATAGGATTTAGTCGTGCGAAGCCGGGTCGGTGACTACTGACTAGTTTAGTCATAAATAAAATTGCTAATCTATTAATTTGACACTTATCAAATCTAAATTACTACCTCTCCTTTAATTAAAATTGAATCAACGCCGGTTTAGTCTTATTACATAGATATAAATCATTAATCAATCATGTACAAGAACTACTGAATTGATTTTGAACGGATTAAAATGGGATTTAATTTGTTTTAATTGACCGAGCGAGCGAAATGAGCGGAGCGTTTTTTCTTAGTCTATTTTGTTAAAGAAATATTTTGTTTTTGCTATGTTTATACTTAGGTAACTACATAATTACATTCTTACCGGGTCTTCTTTCAGTAGGTATGTAAGTACTTATGTTTCGCGCTACCATGATCATTTCTCGTAGCCTGGTCGTCCTTTTGTCGCTCAAAAAATAAAGTAAATTTTAAATAAAAATACCCCGACTACTTTAAAAAAAAAACACATAATTAAAAAAAACCTCTTTTTTTTAAGTTGGGTAGGTATCATTTTTTAAATTTTATTATTTTGGCTGAACGATAACGCGGCGCATTCGCGACGACTTACAAGACATCTACTTAGAACGGAATGTAACACAGTGTCTGTAAATAATATTTGACTAATTTTTAAGTGTTTCCTACACTTGTACGCCCGAGATGTAGATTCAAATCCTGTTGAGTGCAAATGTTTTGAAAAGCATTTCTTTAAAAGAAAAAGTCCCTAAGTACCTATACTTATAGATTTTTTTGCCGTGACAATCGATATCTCCGCTATACAAGATCCGAAAACAATAATTCTTTTTTTTTAATGAAAGTACCTACCTAGACCGCTCCAAGCCACGTGGTTCGACTGTAAAGTTCGATCAATCGAACTACGCAACCTATTTTTTCCAGTTTGAGGCAGTTTCATAGATTAATCGAACCACGAATTTTTGAAACTCCTGGTAGTTCGATCGATCGAACTACGTAACTACCTCGTTTCAAATTTGTGTCATAAAGTTTTAGTGAAGATCTAAAATCTATCTTCGGAGTGGTGATAAAAAGTTCATCAAAACAAAACTAGTAAATTGCTCTTAGAAATGTACTTTAAGCCTACCTTTTTATATTAATGAATAATAATAGGGGTTGTACTCATTTAAATATTAAATATTTGCATACCCACCGAGTTACATACCTAAACTTACATAATTATATCATAGTACTTAAGTAATAAAGTTTGTGCGCTCGAGGTCTATCATTCTATGTTCAGTAATTAATTCTTTTTTGGACCTATTCTGAAATTGTCAAACAGCTGCCGTATGCTTTGCACACTCTGCCCTTATGTCTCAAAGACCTTTCATTATAATATCTTGAAAATATTGCCTTACGTATCGTATAAAAAAAAACAATAGAGAATGGTAATTCATGGTTGATATAGGTTTTATGGCATAAACATAATATTTGCTTTAATACCTTTACCTTGGGAGGAAACAGTCGACTACGTTAGAATGGAGTAGGTATCCTTTCCTCTTATTAACACAAAGGTTTGATTTTGTTTTTTTTTTGGTAATAGAGATGTACAATATAGATAAAAGTCTTGTAAGTTAGCGTTATCACATTTGACATAGTAAGATACTTAGGTACCTACTTAAGTACTTACATTATAATTAATTCGAATATATTATGTATTATCTAGAAATTATCTATTAATGTGGTCAACATAAAAACATAATTCGTAAATTGTTTTTTTATCTATAAACTTAGATAACCGTTATTAATTTTATATACTTAATTGTTGTTTTAAGGGAGATAATAGTTGATTATTAACCAAGGGGATTTAAGCAGTGTCTTCTGTCGCGGCGCAGCGCAGGTGACGACTTAAATCGCGCGCGCAACGAAGGACTCGAAGTTTATACTCCCGAGCGTAGCGAGGGTCTTATTTATATGAAAATAAATTAAAATAAACTTTACGTTTATGTATTTAAAGAAAACAAACACGCGAAAAATTTCTAGATTAATATTTTTCTGCCGGAAAAAGCAAAGGCATCAGTCATCAAGCTCATACAGTCTCGACGGTTTTCGTAATTTTATTAACAATAGGTACAGAATGGATTTTTAGTTTAGTTTAAATTTCGGTAAGTATTCCACATTAAAACCATATTACTCCCTAGAGGATGAATGAAATTCAGTACAATTTTCTTTCCCTGTTTTTAACAGACTAATAACGACTAAGTATTGTTATGATCACTTGTTGTGCCCTACAATGTGACTTTTTTGTCAAGCAAGTGGTACCTACCAAAAATAAATTATGTTTTAAGTAGATAAGTACCTACACACACCTGGGACCGGGAGCGGTCCGGGGCGGGATTTTTGCAATGTTTGCATTTTGTTTATGCTTTATGTTAAACACAATCCGGATGTGATAGTAGGTACTTATTTAAAAGATTGTTTAAAAGGTCATTTATCTTTGGCGGTTAGAACGGAACACAGTTCATCGGAACTAATTATTTGTTATCATTAAAAGGACAAAAACGAGAGGTAGAAATTCAATAAACTAGTCTAGTCTAGAACTTAAACCAGCAGTAGGTAAGTATGACTTGACTTACTTGACTTAAAGTCCTAAGTCCCCTAGATGGGGCAGAGGGCCTCCACAGTGCGTCGCCAGCCCGTCCGGTCTTGAGCTTCGCGTTTTATTTCACTCCACGTCTTGCCAATAGCCGCTGCCTCTGCGATGATTGTCCGCCGCCAGGATTGCTTCGGGCGGCCACGTTTCCGCTTTCCTTGGGGATTCCAGTCTAGGGCTTGCCTCGGAATATGACCGGAGTCCCTTCGGAGCGTGTGGCCGATCCAGTTCCACTTGCGGCGTTTAATTTGTTGGTCGATTGGAGTCTCACCGCAGCGTTCCCATAGGTCTATGTTGGAGATTTTCTCGGGCCAGTAAATGCCAAGAATACGACGAAGACAGCGGTTGACAAAGACTTGGAGCCGGTGCGAGATGTCCTTTGTCACTTTCCACGTCTCACATCCGTACAGCAACACGGTTTTAACGTTGGACCGGAATATCTTGAGCTTAACTCTTCTGGTCAGTTTCCGCGATTGCCATACAGGACGAAGCTGCGCGAAAGTTGCTCTACCCTTGGCGATTCTCGAAGCGATGTCCTCTTCGGTCCCTCCTGTTTCCGACACTACGCTTCCGAGGTATTTGAACTGGTGGACTCTTTCCACCCCCTCTGTGTCGATGAGCAACGGCAACGAACTCGTCGCCCCACACCTCATTTCCTGGGTCTTCCGGGTGTTGATTTTGAGTCCCGTCTTCAGAGCTCCTCGCCTTAGGTCGTCCAGTTTCGTTTGCATGTCGGCACGCGTGTGGCTCAGCAGGCATAGGTCATCGGCATAGTCCAAGTCTTCTAGGACATTGGACAGTCCCCACTCTATGCCGCGGCGCTTGTTGTTGGTGGTGTTGCGCATGACGCCATCGAGGACGACAAGGAAGAGGAGAGGTGACAGGAGACACCCCTGGCGAACACCTGCATGTATCGCAATGTCCTCCGAGACGAGGCCGTCGTGAGTCACTCTACAAGAATAATTCCTGTAGATGGCCTTAATCAAGTTGATAATTTTCTCGGGCACTCCAATTTCACGCAGCCGTTCCCAGATGCAGCTCCATCGCAGCGTGTCGAAGGCTTTTTCGAAGTCCACAAAGGTCAAGTATATTTCCCTCTGCCATTCTGATGCCTGTTCGAGGATTATGCGCAGAGTGTTGATCTGGTCCGTACACGATCGGTTGGGTCGGAATCCAGCCTGTTCTTTGCGAAGAAGGGGTTCGACGGCCCTCGACAACCTATCCAGGATGATCTTGCAGAGCACCCTAGAAGGAATCGAGAGCAAAGTTATGCCCCTCCAATTGCCACATTCACTGAGGTCTCCCTTCTTGGGCACTGTAATGAGAAGGCCCTTGTTCCAGTCGTCGGGTAACTCTTCAGATGTCCAGATGTTCCGCAGTAGGGGGGTCAGCGCGTTAGCAGCGGTAAGGATGTGCGCCAGTTGGAGCTGATGGCAACGTGATCAATCTGGTTCTTGTACACTCCATCAGGTGAGGTCCATGTGTATTTGTGGTGGTCAGGGTGAATAAATAAAGTGCCTCCGATGGTGAGGTCATTGTGCTGGCAGAACTCCAAAAATCTCTCCCCGTTATCGTTCTGGACTCCCAGTCCGTGTGTGCCCATGTGTCTTTGACAGCCGTCGTTGTCTGTGCCAACCTTGGCATTCAGGTCTCCCATGGCGATGACTATGTCCTGTTTGCGGATGTTCTTCAAGGTCAGGTTGAGTGCACTATAGAAATCGTCCTTGTCTTCGGCTGATGCCAGATTTGTAGGCGAGTAGCACTGCACAACGGTTATCTTGCGGGCTTTGCTGTTAAACCGGGCTGTGATGATTCGGTCTGAGATGGGTTTCCAGTCCAGTAGGCTCTTCTTCGCAGCGTCAGAAAGGAGGAATCCCACGCCATGTTCATGATGGCCATCTTCATCCTCCTTCCCGGAGTAAAGAAATGTAAGGCCCTTGGACGTTTTCAGTTCCCCGAATCCATTTCTGCGCACTTCGCTGAGGCCGAGGATTTGCAGTTTGTATCTGAGCATTTCTGCTTCTGCTTGGGCTAGTCGGCTATCTTCGCTCAGTGTTCGCACGTTCCAACAAGCTATTCGTGTCCGTATTTTCATGCCAAAGGTCGTCGTAGTGTGGTCGGTCCGGTTTTGCACTGTTTTTAGTTTCAGTAATCAGTTTAGGGTTCAGGTAAGCGAGTGATTAGCCCACTATACCCTATCCCATTGGCGGGGCTGCCACCTTAGAGCCTGTGGGCGTGCTCGAATTTGTTTCGGGTATCCTCTCTGAGACTAAGTGAGATTGTTTCTGTTTTGAGGCGCAGAAGGCTCGCCTTTCGCCCTGCACCCTTAGCTCAGCTGCATGTTGTGGCGACCGCGCATTCGTGCGGTTGCAGCAGTTCCCAGGAGGGACGGCGGGGACGTGGGTGACGCGGACTGGGCGGTGTTACGCCACTAACACAGCAGGCGGCTTCTTGGTATTTTGTAGGTAATGCTGTTCTCACATACAGCGATTCCCACCAAGACCATACCCTGGCTTCCCCCCCCAATAGGTAAGTATACCTACCAACAATTAAATGCATACTTATTAATAAAATAAATCAACCTAAAATCGCAATGAATCCCACCTAATGCAAATTGTATAATAAATAGCTACTTATAAACAAAAGTACTAAAGTAATTAAAAACAAAACACAAATTAAAAAACTTTTACAACTAACTCGACATTTAGCCAATCAAAAATCACTCATTTCACCATCGATTTAAAGTGATATATTCCTCAAATTTGTACCAACAGTTAAGTTGAAAGGATGTGGGACATCGGACGGCAATTGACGTCAATTGTAAAGAAATCCAAGTGGTAAGCAAAACTGAACGTGCGTATTGGCATGGAAAATAACTGAGAAAACACTTACCAAGTGATTTGAACTTAATTGTTTTAGGGTTCCGTGGGCACGAGCATAAAAAAATAAACCGCTACAAACTAACAAAAAAATGTGGTTTTGTTTTATAGGAGAGTGCGTTGCGAAACAACTTATGC
Source organism: Idaea dimidiata (assembly GCA_949358125.1). NCBI lineage: Eukaryota > Metazoa > Arthropoda > Insecta > Lepidoptera > Geometridae > Idaea > Idaea dimidiata. Next base: position 610,282 of record OX442329.1, read on the forward strand.
ATCCTTATTACCTATAGCTATAAACCGATTTTTTATTAAAAAAAAAGCAGCGTATGTCTTACTTTGAAATTCTATCTACATCTGTGCCAAAACTCATCAAAATTGGTTAAGCTGTTTAGGCGTGAAAACGGACCAAACAGACAGATATATAATTTGATCTTTTACGCATTCATATTATTAGTAGAGGTTGAGGCGGAATAATAATATTATTTGCCTATCCTTATATTCCCATGGGATAAACATTACCCAAATAAATTTATAGGACGCTGCTATTAAGTACCTATTCTTATGTGATATTTTTACACTAATTTACAACAAATTGGTAATAATTTATTATAATATTATAGAAAAAGATAAAATTATTTATTGTTCTAACTGTGAAACCTAGTAACGTTACAAATGTCTATTTATATTTAGGTATCTACTTATCTAAATAACCTTAAATAAATAAAACATATTCCAATTAGCTATTTTTTTAAATCAAAGATGTAAATATAACTAGACGTTACATTAAAAGTTTCTATCACCAAATGTAAGAAGTGTAAAGCAATATAATCTAGGCAATCACGGAACCCTACACTTTGCGTGACCAGACACGTACTTAGCTAGTCTTTATTATTTAAATAATGTAGGTCTTTAGGTACCTTCATGAAGTAGGTAATGTTTACATAGCGGAGCCATCTGAATCAAAATAACAAAAATAATAATATATTTTAGCATTCATTCAAATCTTTCCCTCAATTAATAAACTAATTTTAGTTAAAAGTGGTTCATTATATTTTACACTTTTAATGACAGTTGTTAGTCCGATTCAAAAAGTATTTTCACTAAAGTAAAAACAGCTGATTTATCGAGTAACTAAAATCTATTTTACAAAATAAAAGTTTGATTTTCCAGAAGTCGTATAATAAAAGTTGTTCGCCTAAACGTGTTTCACGCAAAAACCGCTAAACAGATTGCAATGAAACCTGGCAAGTAGATAGCAGGAGAGCTAGAATAACATGTAGGGTACATTTTATCCCGATATTCTAACGGACGAAACCACGAGACGCTGCTACTCGTAAAGAATATTACTAAAATAGGCGCCTTAAACATAACCCGTCCCTTTGCAGTGTCGGGTAAAAAAACCATGTACCTAAATATAATGTTGTAGTCAAATTTCTCAGCTCATTTATTTAGAACACACATCTAACAACCGCCACCATTATCGGCCACTAAAAATAAAGATTTCATCAAAATCTTGTAATAATCAACTAAAACAAATCAAAACCAAACAACCTTATTAAAAAAACATGTCGTCCATTCAGATCTTTTGAACTCGTGTCATCAAAACTTTATCAAAACAGTTATATTAATTTGTAAAGATTTGAGAAATCAAAGAGCATCAAAGGAATAAGCTCAGGAAATGTTTAATATGAACACTTAGACATCGGCTGGGGACTTCCGATGAGGTTTGTGATAGAGCAATGGCGCTGCTTGTTGTGTGGGGCCCACACACGTCGGCCTTTGTGAGTCGTATCGTAGGTTACCGTGGGGCCAGAGAAACGGGCTTGCTTGATCATTGATTATGTCGTTATATTAATTATCTATTGGGACGTTTAGAGATTGTCTTTTGAACTCGTTATTCGATAACATCAAATTCACTTCCCACAACTATAAATTTCTCGAGCTCCTTCGTGCTTCGGAAGACACGAAGCGTGCAATGCAAACCGTTAAGCAGTTCGTCCCGATTGTTATTGTAGCAGTTGTTATCTCAAGTTAGATGTAACTTAATAATTCTCAATAACTAAGTACTTAATTTTGTAATTAGATTCAAAATATATAATTTTGTAATTAAATTCAAAAATCTTAAAAACGACATTTGCATACCAAGTTTAGTGCTGGTGAAATATGTTGGAATATTATTTAAGTGACATCTCTGTAACCATATTTCGAGCAAATAAATGACATTCATTCATTCACTAGCCTTAGTGCGATCTGAACACTCAAACACTAAATGAGACATACTACAAGAAGAACAAGACTTTTTCCCCAGTGATATTGTAATGAGTTTGTGAATATTCGTGTGATCTAATTTTGTATGCAGGGAGCTGAAGGATTAAGACATAGAACAGTTATTATCCCGATATTCCTGTGGGATCGGGACTTACGCGGGTTAAACCCTAGCTAGTAACTCTATTTAAAAAACAGTTTACTTGTTGAAATTGAGTATTTAAGTACCCCGGAAATCGAACCAGGCTATCTCCATTTCTCAAAGCTTATAACATAGTAACTTGTAATGCAACTTGCCTGTGCCGCCGTAGCAAAGTGTACGACACTGTTGGATAGGTGTAGGTACAGAGCGCAGCGTCACAGAATAAATAGTACCTAGTATTACGGCGTGGAACGGCGCGGCGCGGCGTGCCCGATTCTTTGTTTCAATTTCAGCTCTACCTGTAGGGCTGACACTACTATCGGCACCATTTAGAACCACAAAAATATAAATAAATGCTTCATTTTAACAACAAATATTACAGAGAAAAACTTAAATCCAGTGTGGCATAATGTGAGGTCTTATCATCTACGGGCGTAAATATACAAAGACATCTTTGAAAATTTTAAATCGTAAATTTAAAAATAAAATAGCTGTTCCATTGAATTTTTTCATTAATAACTTTGTTACAAGAACATGATACTTAAGTACCTAGAGAGGTAGGTACCTGTACAATGAAGTCAAAAATACACTAAATTTAATCTTTACTTTATCTAATAATAACAAATCCAAAAGTTCCTTAAAATACAATGAAAATAAATTATACTGAACTTAGGTTGTAATATTCAGTTTAGTACCTAACGTAAGCAGGTAAAGCCGTGGAGCAGTAGCTAACTAATTTATACAAGCACACGCCAAAACAAGAGTGCGTGTTATAAACGTTAGAATAATCTTTTTCTTGCGTATATTTCCGCATCATATTTGATATATTATATTTGCGGAGCCGTAATGGAAGACGCCCCTCAAGAAGGGTGATTGACAGGGAGTTAGGGGAACCTGAAATAATATCGTGATTTCAGTGATGTAAGCAATTAGTAGATAGATACAGTTGAAGTGACCTGAATTATGGATTTGGGGAAGCATTTTGGAACTGTTCGTAACATGTAGTGTAGGTACTTTTTATTAAAATAATTGGGCTTGGTTATGGTTGAAGGTATTAAACTGATTCTATTATATTATAATGAAAAGTTATTTTCAATTACCTTTGTTTTAAGATCTTTATTTTTTACTAGCTGCGCCCGCAGTTATTACCGCGTAAGTCCCGATATACGAATAGGATTTAGAAATATAGGAATAAAAAGTAGCATATTTGTTAATCCAAATTTTAACTAGTAGAACGTTTCATCGCAATTAACTTTTGCGTGATTGAGTCACAAAAAATCACCTTTTTTAGGGTTCCCTACTCAAAAGGTGAAAACGGGATCTTATTACTAAGACTCCGCTTTTTGTCCGTCCGTCCGTCTGTCACCAGGCTGTATCTCAACTGTCACAGTCAGTTAAAATTTGTACAGATGATGTATTTTCAGATTCTATTACCGCTACAACAACAAATAAATGAAACAAATGTTTAAGGGAGACTAAAAACAAAATAAAATTAATATTTTAAATAAAAAAATATTGTAACGGAATAAGTCTCACCAAATACTTATTAAGACGTCTTATTCCCTTACAATATTTTTTTTTCTAGCCTCTTCGAACTCTTTGTTTGTATACTGTTGCCATGACAACAAACAACTACCTACCTACGTTGCGACTAAGATGCCACTATAATTATAAAATTTGTAATAAATCGGTTTGTGATTAATTATTTAGACGAACAGACCATTTGGTCATAATTTTAGGGTTCGGTATTCGGTTCGGTTCGGTCCGAATTAATTTTGATAGTAGTACGGAACCCTTCGTGTGCGAATTCCCGCACTTGACCGGTTTTTAAGTATCTAACATTGTCTGTAAAACAATTACCATTACAATACATTCAGACATACATGATATTTATGTTTTAAAATATAACTGTATTAAATAACACTAAGTAAATAATAAAATATCATTCAGATTTCAGTTACTAAAAAATTGTAATTTGTCAAAATATCTACCTTATCGACAACCCTGATTTGTCACTCCAATAAAAATCAATCAGCGTACACCGATGTGAAGCTTGATCTCTCATCCATGTGTGAGTAACGGGGGTCGCCATTAAACAAACAATTTTGTACTTTAATGCCTATCGCTATAAGGTTGTAAAATGATGGCCGTTTCGAACTCTTTGTTTGAATTTGACGCGTGTATGAGATACAATTCGTTAATAGAGCGAAGTCGATGAATGTTATGGTTGTGTTCTTTTAGATTAGAAGTGAAGTCATTAGATTTTTATTTCTTTGCTTTTGCTTTTGCGTGATGAAATGATTTAGTAAGTTGTTATAATAGATAGGTGTGCTATTATCTCTCTACACTTCATGCAACGAACCTAATAGCTTATAGGAATAATTAGTCGGAGATAAGGTATGAAATCTAAATGTTATTTGGGTCGGGTTTATAGGATAATTATTTATTTATTTATTTATTTATTTATTTAAGGAACATTCACAGCTATAATACAAAGTAAATATATATGTATAGATAACACAAAGCCAATTACGAACATTCACAAATAGAAACAACGCAAAAACAAAAAGACAGCCTGAATAAAATAAAAAGAAATATATGAAGATATCAGTATAAAAACAAAAGTACCAACAGACAATATTAACGCAGACTACCCACATCCACCCAGTCAAGTAGATACTAACTAGGCAAACGCAAGCAACCATGCGCCCTCAAATCAGGTAGGTACCTGAATTGAATTGAAGAATTGCTGGCTAAGCATACGCCTAATACTTTTATAGCCAGTATTAAACAAGTCAATATCCAACTCCCTACTAAGCCTGTTATACTCAATGCTCGCCCGATAAAGAAACTCATTCTGCCTATAGTTAGTTGATGCCCTGGGTAGAAACAATAAGTCGTAGGATCTCAAAGCCACGGAGGTGACTCTAAGAAACAGCTGACTGAGCAGTTCAGGGCTATCAATCAAGCTAGTAGCAATTTTATAAAGGAAAACTTGGTCAGCTATAGCCCTTCTATTAATCAATGGAAGCAAATGGTGCTTCTTACATAGATATGTGTAACTCTCCCTGCTGTAATAATCATGAGTACGAAAACATAGGCATCGGAGGAACTTCCTCTGAACCCTTTCCAATCGATCAACGTAAACCTTATATTGCGGGTTCCAGATTTGCGATGCGTACTCCAAATGACTACGCACAAAAGAACAATATAATATTTTGATAGTTTTAACTTGCTTAAAATCCTTTGCAGTACGCATGACAAACCCAAGTGCCCTGGATGCTTTTGCAGTGATGGCCTCAATATGCTCGTCAAAAATAAGTTTACTATCATGAATAACTCCCAGATCACGGATAACTGAGAGCCTATTAAGTTGATCACCTTTTAGCTTGTAATTAAAAATAATAGGATTAAGTTTTCTAGTGTATGTTACAACATTACACTTAGTAGGATTAAGATCTAAATTATGTTTGATACAGTAATCCTCCAACCTAAGTAAATCCGCCTGCAGTGCTAACGCATCAGACTCCGACTTAACCCTTGCAATGATTTTCATGTCATCGCCAAAGCATAACAACGTAGCTGAACGCAGACACCGCTCAATGTCGTTGACAAAAATAATAAACATTAAAGGCCCGAGAAGCGAACCTTGTGGCACCCCGCTAGGCACAGGAACCCAGCTGGAAATGTAGTTGTTAACGACAACGGCTTGCGAGCGATTCTCAATGTAAGAAGCAAACCAACGGAGCAAGTCCCCCCTCAATCCTATGGAAGATAGCTTATATATTAGTAAATTATGCTGGATCCGATCAAATGCCTTACTGTAGTCAGTATATATTGCGTCAACCTGCTCACGTTTGTCCATTGCACTTGTCAAAAAATTATTAAAGAGAACTAGGTTAGAGACAGTGGAGCGCCCGCGCAAAAACCCATGCTGAGAACTACTAAGGGACTGCCGGAGTGCTGGGTATAATTGCATATATACTAACTTCTCAAGCACTATTTTGAATTATTTAATTTGAAAAACTATTTTATTTATGAATGACTCGCGGCGCCCCGCGGTTTTACCCGCGTCAGTCCCGTTCCCGCGGGAATATCGGGATAAAAAGTAGCCTATGTATTTTTTCCGGTATCCCGATACCTATATTCCAAGTTTAATCGCAATCGGTTCAGTGGTTTTTGTGTGAAAGACTAACAAAGTCACATACATACAAACTTTCGCATTTATAATATTAGGCCTTTTTTGGATGAGCAGATGCAATCCGTGACAGTTAAAGCATGCATGTTCTCCAGTCTCGTGAACAAGCTGGTTGGAATTACTAGCGAAATATCGCGCTCCGCGAATAAATTATTAAACATGGTAAATACCCCGTTATCAAGTAATTTTAGTAGTGAAAATAACCATGTTAGTTTAAAATCGTATAGTTAAAGCATGTCTGGAAAAAAAAATATTTTTGCATACGACAAGACTTGAACCTGGAATCCTATAAAATAAACAAACAAAAACACTTACAATATACAGTTAAAAAATAAAATCAGTAAGATTTATCTGTTTACTACAAAAAAATACCTATTTACAAACTGTTCTAAGTATAATAGATTGTTTCAACCCTAGAGCCTAAAAATAATCCTGTCCATTTTTCAGTTAGGTAACTGAAGCTGAAATACAGCGAAGGTTTAGTTGAAATATCTACACAATTGGGATATGTTTTGTGCAAGGACATCATATTTTTTTTAACAGACTTCCAAACCAAAAAGGCTCAGATTCTTTCTTTTATTTTCATAAAACATTATTATTACATTAACGCAACAAACGCCGTTTGTACGTCTTGCAATATTTATTTATTGAGTAGGTATTGTAACTTCGCATAGAAAGTAGCAAAGATCGATTAAATTGCGAAACGAATATAGAACTCCAACATAGATCTGGCTCACCTAATATAACTTTTTAGCTCATCGAAGTGCATATTCTAGCAATACATACAAGTAAACTAAAGCAATCCGTCTGTTTGTTACAGGAAACGAACATCAAAGCTCACATCAAACGCCGACTAAAGTGGACTATTAAACATTGATTCAATCATAAAAATAAACATATTATTGGATACTCTAACTCTACCCTCGACTCTTAACTCTATATAGATAGCTCTACGACGTATGTGTCCCAGGAGCTACAAGCAGATAGTTTCACGTATGTACCAGATGCTACAGAGCGTCCAGATAATCTAAAAGATTTTCCCTGCTAAATACACGAATCGCAAAATACTAAAGGCAACATTTTTAAATGATTAGGTCTGGAAAACACTGAAAAGGTATCTTTGGATCCAAGGTGGAAGGCTGTGGAAGCCAGCTGTCTAATACATGTCCCAGGAACTACAGAATATCTTGGCATCTGTTAAGTATCTAAGACATATTATCCTCTGGATATAAACTAGCTGTCCAATCAGACAGTAATTTCTAAAAAGTATGGATTTTTATATCTAACACATCCAAACCGATGTAAAAACCACACATGAACGCTCACAACAATTCAGAAATGCAGACTGTGGTCTCCTACTCTGATATTTTGGATGAAGAGCATACTGCTAACGACTCAGGTTACGACTGCGAAAGACTTAGCCCAGACAAGACCGTAGAAGAAGAAAAAGAACTAATCATCGACGAAGACGATGAAGAATCTCAAATAGATATAAAAGTAGAAGATCAGGAAGCGACATGGCATCCGCACGTATATGGGAAACCGCCAAAGAAACCAACTCCTCATACGATAGAATATATACTAGGGTTAGAGAAAAGGGATCAGGAGAAAGGTGACCAATGTCAAGTTGATAAAAGGTTTAATCATAGGAGATTGCAAGAGACGCTACTGCAAAGGGGAGTGAGGACTAGTGGTGATAAGTTTGGGTTTAGGGGTGATGATCAACCTTTGAATCTGTCAGTGCCAAAATCGAAAAGTCCTGTTTGGCAGGATGAAGAGAAGAGTAAAGGTAAGGGGTTTTTGTTTCTTTATAATAACTGATATGGTTGGCTTTTCTTAGTTTTATTGCCAAAGGTTGTTCTACTAGAAATATTTTACAAGAAGAAATGCATTATCAAAGATCATCCCGCGACAGAGTTCGAACCCGCACACGGTTTCCTGTGTTGCTTTTCGGTTAGCGCACTTCTCCTAAAATATTGCAGATTGGTTAGCATTCGATTATTGTCTCACTAGATTGTGAGTGATGACGACGTTTTGTGATGAATGTAAAGCTGGATCATCTACACATATACACATCAAACTCCTGAGTGATTGACTGACTGACTAAACTACGAGTACTTATATAGCATCGCACATCCCAAGCCGCTGGTCCTAGAGACAAAACTTGGAGAGTATTCTTTGTGATCCATTAAGGAAGGGGTTCCTCAAAAATCCCACGACATCAGGAATTATGCGGGTGAAACCATGAGACGCTGCTAGTCTATATCTATACTAGTATTATAAAGTGGTAACGTTGGTAACATGTTTGTATGTATGTATGTATTTAGGGGGGGTAACCTCCGGAACCACTAGATCGATTTCATAAATTCTTTCTCCAATTGAAAGCTACATTATCGACTAGTAACATAGCCTATTTTTGATCCCGATATTCCCACGGGATCAGGACATACGCGGGTGAAATTTATGGGCTACATGATATGTGCAACATCCTGCAATATTTATTTATTCAACAATGAACGTATTCGAGTATAGTTTTCCAGCATCGACCTCTTGTAGCACCACACACGCGAGGCAATTCCCCGAAGGCTATAAACCGGCCGAGTTGTAAATCAGAATCAATTAGAATCAGCCCATAACAACTGAGTGCTATGTTCTTTAGGACTCGTTATAATTTGGGTTATTCTATCCTATTAATGTGTGTGTTTGTTACTTTATTTAAGAAAAACCTTTTGAATCGATTTCGATGAAACTTGGCAGACTGAGGGTATACATGCTTTTTTGAAAGAAACATCGATAAGTTCAAACGAACGATTACTTTTTACTATAACCCTATTTTAGAGAACTGGATTAACACATAGTTTTTGTTCGCGTAAGTCCCGATCCCCCAGGAATATCGGAATCAAAAGTAGATACCCTATGTCCTTCTACAATGTCCAATTTATCAATATGATATTAAAATTGATCAAAACCCAACAGACAGACTGACAGCGTCAGATATACAGATTTACTTTCGCTTCTATAATATTAGCTAGGGATTGGGTTTTTGTTTAGTGGAGAACCACTTTTAAACAAGACCTATACAAATGTTTTATGGTAGATAAATTGTTTAATTATTTTTGGCTATTGCTTCATTGTTGTTTGTTATGGCCGTTGTTCATTGTAGCCAGCTCTGATTAATGGAACATTATGGTGGTTGTTTGGTTACTATCTAGTTTTATTTCAAAGATACACACCAATTGCGACAGACAGATAGTAAGGGTCGTTTTTATTATTAAAATAAAAACGACCCTTTTACTAAGATAAATTTTGTCGATTACTGATTTTTAAAAAAGCGACCCATTTTTTATGAATAATTTTCTGTAAATATGATACAGTTAGCCCCATGGTAAGCTACTAGTCTTGTGTTATGGTGATAAGAGGACGGATTTAATTATTATTTATATTAATCTTTAATTTCACTTTTTTGGCCATTGGATCACTGTTGTTTGTTATGGCCGTTGTTCATTGTAGCTAGATCTGATTAATGTGAACATTATGGTGGTTGTTTGGTTACCGTCTAGTTGAATTTCATACTACATAGTTCAGATCGAATTTAAACGACTTCCAAAACAGAAGGAGGTTATCAACTCTAGAATTAGAGTCCGTCTCAAATAAAATCATCAACTACGATGGCTTCTGTGGCGCGTTTGGCGAATACCCGACTGCAATACAAAAAGTTGTGGGTTCGATTCCCGCCAGGGACAATTAAGTATTTATGTTGACCATGCTTAAATGTTTATTTCCCATTCTAGAGATGTTTTCTATCATACTATGTGTGTATTTACAAAAAACGAGTGTTGTGTGTGGATAGTTCCGTTGTCTAGTACGCATAGCACAAGCCTGTGTGCTTATTTAAGGCTACTTTGCGTTGTGTGCAAAGTTCTGCATATTTCTTTATTATTTGTACACACATTTAGATTTACATTACTTTTAAACTACTTAGTAGATTGAATTTAATCTAAAGTTATCAACAAACGCCATCTAGACCCGTAGATGTAATAGGCATATTATTATCTGTGACGTGGACGTTGGAAGGGTCATTCGTTCGCAATTCGTAACATATATGAATTTGGTTTTACACACCTATCTAGGTCTAAACAAGGCACAGATATAGCCTCTCCCGGTGACAGCTTAGCTGCTTATCTATATTACAAATACCTTTGGGTGAAACAGCTGCAGGGTTGTGGCAATACATATATTACGAATATTATTATGTAGTATATCCGTTGTCTAGTACCCATAGCACAAGCCTAAGTGCTTAGTTTGGGGCTAGATTGCGATGTGTGTAATGTCGTGAAATATTTTTTTGTTATTTATTTTATTAAATAACAGGGTATTTACCTTTTCTTTTTGTTTTTTACACGGACCTCGATATTTAGCCAGTAATTTCAACGGGCTTGTTTACACGTTATCGTGACGTGACACGTTATTTAATTGTAGTGAAAAACAACCATGTAAGTTTAAAATCAATCAAAATCAATAAATACAGCGTGTTCTGACACGATGACCATTTAAGCCGAAAGCGGGTTGTTTTAGACGTCTAGTCAAACAACTTTCCAAACAATTTTCGATCTACGACTTTTAAAAAAACTAACAGTTTTCGAAATTTTTGAGTTAATATTTCTCTGAAAAAATAGCTGTTTTTGAAAATAAAGGTAATTAAAGTTTTGATTGTAGTTGTACAAACTGAGTGAAAGAATAAAATAAGGTCAACAACCTCTAACTACCTATAAGAAACAGCTGATTTTCAAGTAAACTTTAAACTTAAAATTTTCGCAAACTACTTCAAATTGTTAAAAGTTGTAGAACAAAAGTTGTTCGCCTAGACGTCTAAAGGAACATACTTTCGGCTTAAATGGTCATCGTCGGAACACGCTTTATATTAAACGTAGAAAGTGTACTAGTACGTACTATGATGTGTCGTTATATCTTAATGAAAAGAATCCATGGACATGATTGCTCGTGTTCAAATTATAGATATCTGTATTTTATGACGATTGTAATTTAAGACAAGATCACAAAAAAGATAAAAAAAACTCACGAGTTTCTTGTGGTTTCTTCTCATCGGAGGGCGCGTTCCGAAACCACACTAAAATCATAGCTAAAAGTCCGTTGACGTTTCACGGTGATTACGTATATGTGCACGTATTGTGTACTTGCAGCACTCCCTGGTTCACCAGCCTGAGTCCCGATGCCGTAGGTATATCGGGATAAAAAGTAGCCTATGTCTTAATCCGGATCTTCAGCTATCTGCATACCAAGATTCATCGCAATAGTGACTGAAACACAAACATCGAAACTTTCGTATTAATAATATCAGTAGGTATTGAAATAACCTATCTATTTCGATCCATCCAGCCGTATCCACTCGTCCAGGTATCTATCCAGACGCGCGACGCGATAAAACATAGACCACTTAATACCTCGCCAAGTGCTAATATCCTGCGTAATTACACGTGTAGAAATAACTTGAGCTTCGATAATTACCATCGTATTTTCTACCATTTCTACTCTACCATAATCTACCATTTATATCTGAAACTTGTGCGAATTGATTAGACAGTTCGCGCTCTGTAATTGGTAATGAAATAGCCACAATTATTATTGAAAAAAAAACTTGGATGAAAAAAAACTTTATGAAAAAAAAATGAAAAATGTAATGAAAGATTTATTGTTTGTGGATCTAGGTAAAAATAGATAGTATACACAATTAAAGAATCTCTAGTCCTACCACATGGGCATACAAACATGGTTGTTAGAAATAGTAGTCAATCTTAAAACACATTTTTATACCTAGTAATTTTTTATAGTAAAAGAATTATATGTATAACATTTTTATAGTAAAAGAATTAAAGTTGGTAAGAAAAACAAGGTAAAGTGGGGATTTTCTGGCCAAAGTTCTTTGTGTGACTTTGGAAGAGTTTCCCTAACAATGGCACATTTGACGATTTTCACTCTGTCTCCAGCTCACTTTGAAGCACAGCAGCTAACAAACTACTCTGCCGTCGACCTCAACAGTGCTACCGACAAAGCAGTAGTCGTTGCCGACACGAAGTAGAATTATAAATAAATATTGAGCTCAAGCTGTCTAGGAAATTCGTACAGATTGTAATTTTCTCTGTCTATTTGTCAATCGGCATTAAAGTAGCTATTTCGAACCTTCTCAGAAACATTGATCTCGCATTGCTTTTACATTCATATAGTTGCGTTTTAATCGAGCTTAGAAACAGATCATTTTGAGCAATTTTCAACCTTATGACGTTGACTTAAGTAGGCCTTTTAGGACCTTTTAAGTTGGCAAAGTCGTTAGGTATAGGTACTAACAGCTGTGCTGGTTAGGGTTGCCAATTTATTTATAGAAAATGAATTTATGCAGATTATTGGCTGGAGTTTGTTCGTGTCAATTGAATGTGTCGCGATTTAACATGTCTGCTCTTACAGGGATGGTAGCGAATATATTCTGTTTTTGCTTTATATTATTTTCTAGGTATTTCAGCGTGTTTCGAGAACGATGATTTTAGCCGCAAGTGGGTGGTTCTTGAGGTCTAGGCTAACAACTTTGGTTCTACGACTAAACTAGATGTTTCTTTGTGTCTCTAAACAGTATAATGCAAACCGGCTGTGTTCGTCTGTCCTAATTTATTTTTACATTACTAAGAGACCGTCTACACGAGCGTTAGAATCGCGGCGATTTTATCTTATTTCTATACAACGCACCGCCGCGTTAACATCGCCGTGTGGAGACATGTTCATAGAGATTATATAGAAATTAGTATAGGGACGGTCCTTAGATATAATAATAATTTTACTATTGTACTAGTACTATCTTACCAAAAACTTAAATCAAATTATCAGAATCAAAAATCATTACAGAAATAAAAACTCAAATCTAGTGTGGCAAAATGAGCGCCTCAATCGCCTAAGGGTGATCTCTTTCAGGCAACCAATAATTACAAAACGTTTTTGAAATAAAAAACTTATTTGGATGGGTGGCCAAAAAAGTGTGTAGTTAACAGTTTTCTCCCACTCCTCCTTGCTGAAGCAATCCGGTTATCTCCGATAGCAATCGTTGGAGTCAAATTAGACAAATATCAGACTTTCATTCCGATCGATGGTCGAATCCCGGCTGTTCGCGCACCAATAACTTTTCTTTACGAAAAAAATATGTGCTCTATTAACATCGCTCTTACGGTGAAGGACAACATCGTGAGGAAACCAACATATCCCAGGCGGGACTCACCAGCGTCCGAAGGCAAGGAACATTTGCCAATCCGGGGTAGTCTCCCGTGGCGTTTCACTGTCTAACCTTTGATGTACAGAATATAACAGCCCAATGAATCTGTTTTTAGACTCAAAGGGAATTAGTTATAAATTATAAAAGGCTGCCAAAAATGACCAAATAACTGGTGGATGCGGCATCTTGAATAGCCTACTCACTCGGATAATAAATTAGGACGACCTGAAAACTGTAACACTAAGTGAGTGAGACACACCACTATACGAAAATAAGGAGAGCCCTTTACTTACGTCTGCATCGACGCAATAACACCAACGTGTTACATCTCAAGCCGACGTCTGTCGAGGAAGGCAGTTACTCCAAGTTTACAGCTTCCTCGCGAGACGAACGGCTTCCGGTCCTCGACGCCACACGCCGCTCGCCACAGGTGTCAGTCGTCCAGATGTACGAGTTATTGTGTGGTGAGCGGGAAGCGGGTTAATTACCCACTATTCATTAAGTTTTAGGAGTTTTTTGGCGGGTTTCGTGAAAATAATAACATGATTTGGCGGATTTATAGTTTTTTGGTGTTGCTGTTCGTGTGCTTTTGTGTAGTGTTCGTTTTGTATAAATTATCGGTCATCCAACCAAGAAATGACCGCGCTATGCGTTGCTTAACTTGTTCAATTGAACAAGATCACAGATTGACTATATTTACTCTCATAAATACAACGAAATAAACTGATTTATAAGTATTCTATAAGTGATTAGGTTAGAGGTAACACGTAATAATTAGTACGTGGGAAAAGCTCATCAGAACATTGTTGACTCAGGTTAGGTTGAGGGCACGGTGATGAGCGGAAGTGAGGGCGGTAGCGGGTAGCTGATATGTAATAAAGCTAATTAGTTTACGCAAGGCGACAGATTGTGACTCCTGAGAATGACTTTTGTTTTATAGTTTAAACCTCGTGGTAGGAAAATAAATAATACTACGCAATTAAGACCCGGTAAAATGTAACATGTAACTAAATATGTTAACAAATCGGGTAAGTTTAAAAAGTTGCGAATGCGCACTGATAAGTTGCAATGGGGAAGCGTCGCAAGCGTTGCGTATTCCTTAGTATCGTGTCTTATGTGTTGTAGGTAGGTATGATGTCAAAGGAATTCGCCGTAGCGAATGAAAAGGTCAATACAATGATACAATTAATCCTGTTTCCTAAATTTGTTTTATACTCACGTTTAGGTAGCTTTCATATTCCGTGTTTACAGGACTACTCCGCTTCTCGCTCCGCTCATGAACAAACCGCGACCCGAGTAGCTACCGCCTGCCAATGAGCTGACATAATATAAAAACAATCGCATTGTTATACAAATGATAACTGAACTAAGTACATAATATATTATTATGTTACCTTAGGAAGTATGTCAGTTACATAAATGTGATCGCTTGCAGTTATATTCTGTACCTTATCGGGTTGCTGGCTCATAAGTAAACTTCTTGTTCTCACCTATAGTATTTGAGATTTTAGGACACGTATTCTTTAACTAAATCGTCTTAATATTGCTTCAGCATCGTTAGATTTTATCCCGAAAATGGTTTAACATGTTTTTGGAAATTTAGCAAAAAATTACTAACATTCATCTAACATCCAAGAAGCTTTAGCGGAACTTTGCAAAATTTCAAAAAATTTCAAACTATTTTCGAGAAACGTGGAGAAGAAGGAGCTTGAGAAGGAAAACCATACACATTATTAGTTACGCATCCTTACTGACATTATTTATTTTCTTACCTCGACATTTCGATCATGTTACAATGATCTTGGTCGCGAGGAGGGGGGGGGGGGGGCTATAATAATACGCGATTAAAATCCGGTACAATGTAAATATGCAAACTTTTATGGTCAGCATCAATAATTTTCCCCGGCAGGGATCGAACCCACAACCTTCTGCGTTGCATTCGGGGCTTCGCCCTAGGCGACACAGAGGCCATCAGATTCTATCGAATAATACGAACTGGAATACCTTTTCGCAATTAGATTAGGTATGTGAGTTCCAAAAATATTATGACAGAGAGACAAACAATAAATACTCAATCTGTATTGCCTGCAACTAAGTAATATATTATTTGAACTTTTCAATGTTACTTTAATATTACCATCGGTAGTCTAATTTGAACTTTAAATTAGTAGTAATTTAGTCTATAATTCGGTATTGTTATTTGGTTCGGTACAGTCGTGTACAAAATGTTTAAAATAAAAATAATTATTAATGGTTGTAGTGAATTATGTAATTGAATTTTTTTAAAATTTCAATGGTGTTTCAACTTAGATTATTTATATTATTTATATAGTAAGTATTTATTTCTTGTGTAAGTATTTAGTCTTACTTAGTACTAGAACATTATTGTTATTCTAAACCCATGAAAATATAATTCTAATTGAATTTTAAAACAAAATGTTTGCAGAATAATTCGTCCCACTGTAGAGCGCTGTTGCAGACGCTAAATTATATAAAATATGACGTTGATTCAATCGCCAAAGAATGCGATGACGTTTATTGGTGATTTTATATTGGCACGGATATTGGCCATCGCTTGAAATATAGATAGGTATCTATTGAGCAATTCGGAACTTTATGCAATGTAGAATTTTTATTTTTTAAGATGAAGATTGTTTTGAATCGTCTTACAAGTACTGGTTTAGAATGAGTGGTTAATGGTAAATTACCACACATCCTAAATACAAGATCGACGTATCCTCATACTCAATGGTTTTATGTTTCGACCAAAACTATTGTAACATAGTTGAAACGTCCCACTATGACACTATGACCCCACTAACATTATAAATGCGAAAGTAACTGAGTATTTGAGCGACAAAAAGACGACTAAACAACGAGAAACGATCATGGTAGGGTGGTATATGTAAGTATAGACTCTACCCGAGTGTACTTTCATACAGACATTTGCAATCAATTCGCCAGTTTAGCAAGTCGTCGGCAATTAAAATACTTGGCTCGGCCGCGACCGCGCGTGCTCTCTGCATCGCTCTCGGCTACTCTATACAAAGTGAAAACATTCAATACCGATTACTGTGCTAGAGAGTACATCTCTAGTGGGAGCTTAAAAAAAAAGTGCTAGTCGGAGTCACAATCAAAAACCAAAACGTTTTTATTCTTTTTTATCAATTTTTTTAGAAACTTCAAGCAAACTACCGTGTCGTCGGAACACGACCTCCTATGAGAAGAAGAAAGAAGTCGCGCACGAAGGGTTCCGTACTATTACCATTTAAATAATCACGTTTGTTGTATGAACCCCAATTAAATATTATGAGTTGAATCTTTTTGCAGTATTTGTCACTATAGCGATAACAGAAATACATTATCTGTATGAATTTCAACTGCTCACAGTTTACCAGATACAGCCTGGTGACAAACAGACAGACAGACAGACAGTGGAGTTTGTAATGGCATCCGGCTCAAAATAATTTTAACGCACAACTTTAAAAACAAATTTTAAAAACATAGCCAAGGATAATGGTTGTAGTGTACACTCTAGTTTAAACAAATATTTTATCTCTTAGGAACAAGTTACATATTCACTTACATACGTGCGCGTATAAAGTAAACACTTTTGTACGGGACTGTACACGTGTGGTGTTGAGTATTTTATAAACATTTCTGCGCTCGATGATACATTGGTTTTCAATTAGTTTTTACAGTGAAAATAAAAGCTTTGCTGAAGTATGTTGATCTATATTGGTTATTTATGGCATTTATTTGTGTTTATATTTAGCTAAGTATACAGAGTTCTTTTGTTCCAAACTAATACCGGGCATGGGATTGTTTCTACATCAGAGAGAGCTTTTTTGTTCTACGACTTTTGGAAGTTCGAAGTAGTTTTCAAAAGCTTTGAGTTTAAAGTTTTTTTTGAAAATCAGCTGTTTCTTAGAGTTAAAGATCCTTAATAACCATTTATTTTAACGTTAGTAGCCTTTGCTTTTAAAAACAGTAGTTTTTCAGTCAAGTAAAAGTAAGGTATGTAAAAAAATAGGCCGAAATTTCAATAGTCGTAGAATACAAGATGTCTGTCTAGACGACTTATAGAACAACCTATTTTCGGCTTATATTAGGGGTTAAAGTATGAAATTGCCGTTTTATTGCAATAGGTTCTTTGAATTGACATAGAATCTTCATGGTTTGAGGTTTTCGAATGAAACTTTTTTCAAATGGTTTCTGTGATGTTCTTTTTTTAAAAAATGTGAAACATTTGAATATCGACTTTCAATTGTTTTTGTTATTCAATTTAGACAAGAAAGATGGATACTGCGAAAATTCGAGTGATTTTTGAATACGAGTTCCAACGCGGAACTAACGCGGCAGAAACAGCCCGCAATATCAATGCTGCGTTTGGAGAGGGGTCTACTAATGAATGCACCGTGCGATTTTGGTTTAAACGCTTTCGTGATGGAAATTTCGACTTAAAGAACGAGCCACGAGGAAGACCGCCCACACAGGTGAATAACGATGAATTAAGAGAGATAGTGGAAGCCGATCCTAGTCAAACTACCCAGGAATTAGCGGCATGGTTTAACGTTACCTTACCCACTTTATTGACTCACTTGCGTCAAATCAATAAAATAAAAAATACGAAAAATGGGTGCCTCATGATTTGACTGATCTGCAGAAAGAAACGCGTGTTGCCTTGTTGAACCGGTACAGAAATGAAGGAATATTGGATCGAATTGTAACATGTGATGAAAAGTGGATTCTTTATGATACTTAACCGGAAAAGACAAATGCAATGGCTGACCCCAGGTCAAATGCCACAACAGTGTCCTAAAGCAAAACTAACCAATAAAAAGGTAATGGTAACTGTTTGGTGGTCTCAGCATGGTGTTATTCACTATAGTTTTCTTCGATCTGGTCAAGCAATTACGGCAGATGTCTATTGTGCCGAACTCCGAACCATGTTGACAAAACTAGCAGTAAAACAGCCCCGACTCATGAATCGATCTTCACCATTATTGCTCCACGACAACGCGAGACCTCACACAGCACGAGAAACCATTTTGACCCTTCAGGAACTGCACTTAGAAACCATTCGTCATCCTCCGTATTCACCAGACCTTGTTCCAAAGGACTACCATTTTTTTCGTGATTTGGACAATTATCTACGTGACAAGAAGTTTTCTTCCCAGGAGGCAGTACAAAATGCTTTCACACAGTTTGTGCAGTCTAGATCGTCGGAGTTCTATCGCAAAGGCATTAATAACCTTCCCATAAGATGGCAGCAATGTATAGATAATAATGGCAACTATTTTGATTAAATAAATTTGTTAAAAATTTAAAAAATAAGCAATTAAGATTTTCAGTAACAAATCGGCAATTTCATACTTTAACCCCTAATATTACTGTTCCTTGAAACACATTTGATTAGGTACGGACCGTTGTCGATTTGCAAGCCAGTAAAAACCAGCCAATTACGAATTAGACTCACGCCCAAGGGTTTGGTGCCATTATCACAAATAATCATACTTTTTTATATTGAAGCACCACTTAAAAATATTTCTTTTTTTCTACTTTTAGCCACAACAGAAGTAGGTACATCATTTATGAAAATTCCAACTGAAATATAGTGTTTTTTTCTCCAGACCCTTCAAAACTATCAAAACGGAAGAAGTCCACCGAAGACGTGCTCTCACCCCTCGGCGGCGAAGGTTCCCTCACCAGCGAGGAGGGGGAGGATCCCGTGACGCGGCGCAAGAAGGCCAGGACCACCTTCACGGGGCGGCAGATCTTCGAGCTGGAGAAGCTGTTCGAGGTCAAGAAGTATCTCTCTTCGGGCGAGAGGGCTGATATGGCGAAGCTTCTGAATGTTACTGAGACGCAGGTTAGTTGTGCTTCTTCAATAGTAATTTCAAAAAATAAAATAAGAAAAAATCATTGAGCCAATATGCATATCTTAGATCCGCACTAGGTCATTTGACCTGTGCCGCAGCGTCGCAGAGTCTAACACATTTCTTAAGGTTGGCTGTACGACTGACATCCATCAAGCACTTAATATAGTGACCAACTGGTAGGTATTCAACTGAAGCTTAGTGGAGAGTCTAAGAGAATATAATAAAATGGTAGTGAAAATCCATGGGCTTCGGGAACCCCGTCAGCCCAGTGTCTTAAGACTCTGAAACTAAACTAAAACTAAAGAACTGAGTACCCAAAGTGCAAGCCTAGTTAGTCATTTGATTTGGGGTTAGATCTTCGGGCAGGAGAAACTGTTGGAAGACAACAAGCATCTCTCTTTGGGAGAGAGAGGGCTGGTAGCGCTAAGCTTCTGAATGTTACTGAGACGCAGGTTAGTTGTGCTTCCTTGATGTTTTGTCTAGGATTCTTAGGACAAGGTTAGTTGTTTAATTTGTGGCTAGATTGCGCTGCCGCCCAGTTAACGTAAAGGAAAGTCATGACCTTTTCGAGATGACTTTTAATATCAGATGATTTATACAGCGCCAGCTTTTAATCCATGGTAGTATTTGTGGCTTGTCCAGCACCTGTTCCAGACTTGTCAGCCATTTTTAGGAAAAAAAGCATCGATGGGTAATGATAAAAGTAATAGGTAATAAAATTATAATACCTCTTTCGCAAAAATAAATCATATACTTACCAAAAAATTACGTTTAATTGTCAGAACACAGGCGTTATTTTACAAAAGCACAACTTTTTTGTTTTCAAAAACAACTAAACCTACAACTAAAACACAATATTTACCGGGTTTTATCTCAGTCAACCTTGAAAAAGTCAACTGTAAAGTTAGCGAAAGCTCGGTCCCTAATAACAATACTGACGTTATTGAATAAAACGCGAGTAAAACCCGGTAAATATTGTGTTTTATTATGCAAAATCGCAAAAACCTTAGACAAAGGTACTTACAACTATTGTTGTTTTGTCATTCAAAGATCGTTATAATGTTATGTGTCGGGGTATACCTACCTACCTACTACGTAACCTATACTCATAGTGAAGGCAACAAATTAGTAAATGGCCGAGTCCTCCGGTTCCACGAAACGTCCCAAATAAAACGTTTTTAAAACGTAACACATCGTTAGGTTATTCTATCTTTTTGTTGTGATACAAGGGGGGAGATGAAGCGATTTTTAATAAATATTATGAACATGTTTTTGAGGTTTTCAATTTTGATTATTGCTAAAGTAAGTTCTGTAAAGATTTTATTACTTAAATATTTTTATAAGGTACTTATTATTTTTTATCAAAATATTAAAAGCAGAAATTAGTTAGCTTTCGTTTAAGGCGTGTGTTGGTTTACAACTTTTGTTCTGTGACTTTTGGATATTTTATCGTTTTAGAAACAAAAAATTAAATATATTAAAAAAGAGACAGTTCTAATATACTCTCTAATATTCAGTGCCACCATGAAACATTTTATAGAACATTTTGCTACGACTTCTATCATATTACAAAATACGGCATCAAAAACCGCTTCCACTCCTACCTTAAAACCCCTCAACATTAAAACGTTTAGAGATAATTATACTATCACCAATGTGGCTCCGGGGGGAGGCCAGGAGAAGGGGGAGTGAGGAGGGGGAAGGGGGACGTCTGTCCCACGTTGAGCCCTCGCATATGGCATCACTAATTAAAATCATGGCGTGACGTCACCCTGTCACTCATCATAATGTATTGTTCGTAGAGAGAGCTCTACTGCGGTTATGTGAGCCTGGTACTTTCAGTAATTAAAGAACTGTTAAACGTACATATTAAAAGCATTGTATTAATTTGTTACGCGGTCTCCATAGCACGAGCCTGTTTGCTTAGTTTAGAGACAGGTCGTGTCTAACATGGCGGTGTTTTTTTTCTTGTAATAAAATCATAAGGAATGAAATGAGTGTGAAATGCCGTACATTTAATTTTACTGAGATGGAGTTTTTTAATAAACTATTTTTATAAAATAGTAAATAGGAAAAGCGTTTAAGTAGCACAGTTACTATATCTTTTCAACAGTTTACTTATTATTAATGAACACCACCGAGTTGAAATTGCATCGAAGTTGTTTTAGACTGTTTCTTAACAACAACAAACTGTCCGCCGATCAAAAGTCTGCAGTTTGTTGCCTTCAACTAAACCATTAAAGTTTCTATGAAATGAGCTCGAACGCAACTTTCGTCAGTCAATCCAATAATATTATTAATTTTCTGCCACACGATGTCGTGACAAGGATATTTGTGAACGTGGTCGACAATTTAAAATCATCAAATTATTACAAACTGCAAAAAAGAGGAGGTTGGAAATATTTACAAGACAAATTGCATCATCAAAAATCCACTCGAAACGTAAGTATTTTAGTAGAATGCCTTGAGTAATAATATCATCGATATGGAGGTTCTTGATTCAGCTGTGACTGTTATTTACCTGCTTACTAATAACTACAATAATCTGGGTAAAACGCACAACATAACTATTTGTTTTTACGTTTAAAAACAATAAGAATTCGATGTTCAAGGAAATAGGACACCAGTTGCTTATTACCTAACATATCTTTCTATTCTATTTTCACAAAACACAGGTATTATCGTTTTATCCTATTCTACTGGACATTAAAAAGTTTGTGAGTTTGTTACTCTATCACGTGAAAACCACTGAACCTATTACTATGAAACTCGGAAATTGGAATATAGGTAGCTATCCCAATACTTTCATGGGATCGATCGGGACTTACGCGGTTGGTACTGCGGGGCGCAACAAGTGATCAAATAAGACACCGGCCAAATACGTGTCCGGACCTCGCACACGACGGGTTCTCTTTCCATATCATTATCAAAAAAATGACATAAATTACTAAGCTTCTGGTCACTTCTATGAAAAACTGCCGAGTGGCAAACTAAGCTAGATTGGCTCAGTTCTGTTGCCGGTGAATAATCAGCTAAGCACGCTTGGCCCCCGTTCGCTAACCTCCCTGGCTGCCCACTCACCGTTCGCGCGAAGTTCAGAGACCACGTGGGACAACATCATTAGCGCAGGATGCTGTTAACGATCAAGGGGAAAGCAAAAACTATTACTGATATTAAAAGATCGTTAAAATAATATACTTACTTCATTATGGTAAAAGGGAGATGGTAAAGCAAGATTATATCGGTGACATTATTTTCGAAATGTGTGAGATAAAACATAGCCCGAATACAAAAAAAAGGAGTTTAAAAACGGTGAAACAATTTTTTTTTTAATTCAGAAATGGTAGTTTCATGGTCCCATCGGTTTGCTCACGGTTTCACCCGCGTCCTGCAAAATATCGAGATAAAAAGCAGCGTGTGTGTTCATCTAGATTTCCGTCTATCGGCATATGCTAAGTTTCTTTGCAATTAGTTCAGTAAACATACAACGTTGCACCGTAAAAATATTAGTAGGATAACTTATTTACATACATATTATTTACTCACACACAAACACTTACATTTAAAATATTAGTAGAATTGCCCAAATAAGGCTCTCCATAACCTACGTCAACAAACTATTCATAACTTTTATATCTTCACTAATTGACGCTCCATCGCCCAAATGGCCTGTTCACTCAGCAATCAAAATTGAGATTTATAACCTGGGTAATAAAGTCGATAATGACCCGGTCTATTGATCTTGCGTCTCTCTCCCGGGATTCGATTCAGGGTGGTTAAGTTAATGTATCTGTTTAGGTCATTAATAACTTTACTGTGGATTTTTTGACGTTCATTTTGATTGTTTGGTTTTAGTATTTGTTTGATGTTGTTTTTGAGTTAGACTTAGGTATTTAGGAATATTAGCTTAGTAATGCTTTGTCACCTTTTGGTGTTGTAAATTTGAAATCTTTACGTAACTCTGTCTTTATGATGGTTTGACGCCCACCGCTGGACCAATTCTGATGAACTTTGGCATAGATATTGAAGGGATCTTGGATTTCCGTGGGATAGGGACTTACGCAGGTGAAACGGGGGATGCTGTTGGTGTTACTCTATAACTCCAGCTATCTGCATACCAAACTTAATCGTAATTGGACCAGTTTTTTTGCGCGAAGGAGTAAAAAACATAATTCGTTTAGAAACTTACTTAATTACACACAAACTTTTACTTTTTTGTTAGTAGTAGCATTTCAAAGTAAAACGCTAGTATTATACTACAAATATGTTTAAAGGACGGGATATTTACCATGTTCAGTTTGTTTACTACGGAGCTCGATATTTCGTAATGCAACTGTCTTGTTTACTAGATACCGTTACTTATTGTACCTACTTGTAATACTAGTTTCTATATCTATTCATAAAACACACCCCCTGTATACATCGGTGTCACAGTCGCCACATGTCATTTGTCAAGCGCTTGACAGTTTTTTGTTGCCTCCCGCGTTCCCACTTAACCGATACTCTAATGATGGCTGGCCTTAGCGTAAATCAACATGTTATTCTAGTACAGATGTCTTTAGGCGGTGGTCCTACCAACGGTGACAAAACGTCTAACTATAAGAAACGCACAATTAAATATTCCTACATTCCGTGTTAACGAAAGAGATGCACATATTAATAGTTGATCTCTGACGGTTCACACTGCTAGTGACGAATCGCGTTACTAGTTTTGTCGCTAAGCGATAAGGATTTTCAAAACTAAACTCGCTGAGGGATACTCATTCAGCGATGCTCGCTTGATCATTTCTACATTTGAAAGTATTCGTATACATATATCACCAAACAATCCTTCGTCGCACTTGCACACTCGCTTATGATCTGGCGACAAACCTATCGAAACTACGCACTCGCTTCCCACTGATCGCCAACTCGTTAATAGTTGCTAGTTCTCCTCGTTTCTCGCTCATTGCGGCGCGCGGCGCGGCGGTCGGACCAATGCCACACGGTGGGTATTTATTTACCTACACATTAATTGCTTATAGGGGATTATTTTGTCAAAAAGAGGGGTGTTTTGAATTATTGGGTTATGAAATTATATTGTTGATTTAGTTGTGTGTTATTTACTTATTAAAGAAATAAAATTAGAACTACTTTGGTACTGTTATTTTTAGGCATATGATCGGCACATGGAACTTTTGTCGCACGAACTAGTACAACATGCACGCAAAAACAAAAACATTATGATAAAATAGACGTCAGAATTTAAATGGCTACAGGTGGTACTTACCTACCTCAGAAATAGTGATAACGAGGCAGTTGAAACTTTCACAGATGATTCACAATATTGAACAACAAACTCAGCAACATCCAGCAACATCACATTCTACTTTGCCCGAAATCTATTTCCCACAAAAACTAACTGCATCGCACTATAATACTGCACTAGACTATATCATTCATTACTAACGTAAATTCCAAGTAAGTCTATGTTTAGTTTAGAGGTTGGTATCTATTGCTGCGTTTACACAACACTTTCCCACTAATGCATCACTTGCAAGATCAAACGATCGTAACCGCATTTACGTTAATAGGTACAGGCCTTAATTGACGAACGGGTAATTACTTTATAAGTATACTTCGCTTAGTTTTGTTTTATATATGTTTTCGCGATTTAACATTATAATGAAACACAAAATTTACCGAGATTTACTCGAGGTTTATTTATTTACGGCATTGTTACAATGTACCTACGTTCCGCGTTAACTTTTCAGTCAGCTTATTCAAGGTTTTCAACCTTGAGAAAGCTACGTATAACTTAACTTCATTATACTTCGCTTTTTGATTGTAGACTACGATTTGACATATTATCCTGAAGAAAAACTGTCAATTACAAAGAACCAAAACGTCAAATAATGGTCTGAAATAAAAACGTAGCTACTTAAAATAATTATTATTGTTTTCACTGACTATCAAACTATGGTAGAGCTTGATTGGAACTCAGTAGCCTATATTGTATAGTCTTGCAAGTTATTTTATTTATTTATATTATTTTTTAATAAGAATATGATTATATACATATAATAATATTTATTATTTATTTATTAAACGACTGTAAGGAAGCCGAAAATAGATCTAGGTGGCGTGCAATTGGAGAGGCCTATGTCCAGCAGTGGACTTAAACAGGCTGATGATGATGATGATAAAGGAAAGGGTTATGTATCACTATACGCGGCTTAGACTGTGCGTTGATCCGTGAGTCAGGACAAAGTATTTTACAAATAAATGAATAAATTCTGTGAACATCACACAGCGCCATCTAGCCCCTTGACAAGCCACTAATTTATATTTATAGATAGGTAGGTAATAGTAGATTAAGAAAACTAAATTAAGACCCAACGACAACGGTGGCCCGCCCTTTCTTTCTTTAAAATCACAGACGGGTTAACCGACACACTTCAACGTACAACAAAACTTAGGACAATAATATCCCTTTTTCATTCACCTCCACATCCAAACATCGACACTAAAATGGCGCCGAAAATAAACATTCATTCACAATAATAGTCCATCCATCACCCAATTACATCAAAGATATCCAACGCGACGTAATAAAACATCTTATGTCAGTTGAAATCACTTTTATAAACCGAAAATGTCAGCTAAGGGAACACACATTTTATGGCCGCGGTCGGATTAGGAATGATCTGTTAGGTAGGGAGTGGTTGCGAGAGGAAATGACTTGGACTCGGTTTCTCGAGGTTTTTAAAGATCGGTGACTTTAACGGTGGTTTAAAATTTAACTACAAGTTACAAATTTGTATGAATCAGTTTCAGTAAACTATTTATAGATGCGCACCGTAGACATATTGGCTTAGAACAGCGGGTATTCAATAGTTTTTACGTAAAGGAGTAACAAATATGCACATTTACTTACTAAACACAAACTTTTACTTATTTAAAACTAGCTGCGCCCCGCGGTTCTACCCGCGTAAGTCCCGAACCTGCGGGAATATCAGCATGAGTTTTACATATAAACTTTCTTATTGGAATCAGTCTATCAAATTAGAAAAACCGCATCAAAATCTGTTGCGTAATTTTAAAGATCTAAGCATACATACACACATCCAGACAAAGAAGCGAACCATGTAGGTAATGATTAGTAGTTTCGATTTCTAAGTCATTACAGTAAGCTGGCTAAAATGGTTCCTTGGTTCATACCTACGATGCTTTTCAAAATCACAAGTAATCACAACGACACGTATGTACCTATGGAATGATCCCTAGCGGGGTTGAAATAACAATTATTTGTGCAAAATGCACAATTTGGACAACGCGATAAGCGGTCCGGAAACGGAGACATGAAGGATACCGCGGCAGGTCTGTGGGTGACATATTGCATAGATTTCATGCTCCCGACACGCTTCTGTATCCCGGTATGCGCACTTTAACTTTGTATTAATATTTAAGGGTTAATTCTGCAGTCGTACACGACGAGGGCACATATTCTATAACCAAATCGCCTCTGCATCGCTTCAGCTTCTTAATTTCTTACAAAATTTAACGATGCTCAAGCGACGTTCAGATTAATTAGTTATAGAAAACCTACGTGCCCAAGACGGGCACAGCTCACATAGTAAAAGTTTTAAAAGTTAATAAAACACCTACAATAATACAGGGAATATATTTATGTACGAAAGGATGTTTCTAAATTAAGATGTTAGTTTTTTTGCGGGGTTCCTTTTAGTTTCGTCGGTGGACGTATTAAGGGCAGTTCATTTTGGGTCAAGTTTGTAACTAAGCGCTTGAAAATTAACAATTACCTTTGCTTAATGTAATTTATAACTATAAAAGTCACTGATTAGTAGGCGGAGTGACTATGACGCACAAAATTCTGTCTTTGCGACTTGTCTTTATTATACTAATATTGTAAAGAGAAAATATTTATTTGTTTGAATCGATTAGGTTCCGAATCTATAGAACTGATTTCAAAAAATCTATATAGGTACGAATTGAAATCTATCTACATTATCGAGGAGTAAAATAAACTACTTTTTATCCCGATATTCCTACGGAACTAAAACTTACGCGACTGAATCTGCAGATTATGCTAGTCACCAATAAATTCACCGAAAAATATCAAATCAAACAGTCATCTTACGGTTGTTCTTTTATGTTTTATATTGCATCGTTTAACAAAAAACTAGTAAATAAAATATACTATTTTACGGTTTTATGAGAGTGTTATTAGAAACACAAAATATTATGCAGACACGCGGCGCGGTATTCAACACTCCAATATCAATGACATAATTCAATATTTCACAGATAACCAATAAAAACGCTCATTAAAACCATTTTATTTTGACGTCCGGACGTCAATTTAAAATACTGTATTTTTATGTGTTATCAACAAAAATGATTTTTCAGAATCGTATATAATCTTCCGGTAGTTAATGTGCGGAAATAAATTCGTCATTTGCTTCAGTTTTATAACGGGATATTTGTATGAATGTGAGCTTGGTGAACAGCTGGGGCTGTGCGTCATTTAAGGAGTTAAACGTCTTTAGATAAGGTGGACATCTGGACAAAATATTGATGTGACACAAATAGCGCGGCGGCGGGCGAGAGCATTTCACATACATGCATTCATTTCTTCTTAATTAAAATGCTTTAGTTTGTTTCTAATATTTTCAAAATCATACAACATCGCCTAAGCGATCTCCTTAAGCGATAAGGCCACCCTTTGTTGCATCTATATTTAAGATGTTCTAGTTGTTTGCTTTTGTAATTTTTAAGGTGTGTACAATAAATAACTAATCAATTTGAAATATTTAACCTACCTACTCATTTGATTTAGATGACTTGACTGAGGATAAACGTATTGTGCTATCCTGCTTTACATTAGTATATATGTTTGCTTGGGCTTTAGTAAATGAAACACGATTTTAAATCCAGTGAATTAGCATTTAACTTTATACTTACACAAAATTGACACATTTTATTTTACCACCTATACAAAAACTAAAATAATAAATACAACATCATCGCCCACTTCGCCCTTACCTCAATACGTCCCATTTAAAACACAAAAGATAATAAAATTAATTATACTAAGTTAATAGTCGGGAAGGCCGCAGGCTGAGTCCCAAACGGTCGCCAGTCGAGTCGAGCTTCGGGATATGTTTGCTTTGGGATAATATACCGACGTTTGGGAACTTTCGCCGTGTACCTTTTAGATTACGATGACTTATTAGTTATTACTGAGTTTACATTATTATTTAGTATGTCTACTAAGTATTAGCATGCATTAGTAAGTATTAGTAGCATCCCGTCGCAGTGTCACTTGTATTTTACCCGACTACAGGAGGGTTCAGTACATACTAAAGGTTCACTCAAATCATTTTTGAAGTGAACCTTTGTCAGTGTATTGACACTAAACATTTTTTTTATTTGATAATAGAACATTTGACCACTTTCTGATTTGGTGGTAAGTGATGACATGATTTAAGATGTAATACGCTTATCTAGAAGAAGGAAGAAGGCAGTGGAACAAGATCAGACCGTCTTCCTTAGTGGCTGCACTGTTCTACGTGTGAGAACAAGGACAAGTCCGCGTTGCGCAACGACTTAATAAGCTGGGTATTAACAAACCGCGGCCCAAAAATCTATTTTTTTTTCAACGAACAAAATTTTTTCGCTCTCAAAT
Organism: Idaea dimidiata; assembly: GCA_949358125.1. Lineage (NCBI taxonomy): Eukaryota > Metazoa > Arthropoda > Insecta > Lepidoptera > Geometridae > Idaea > Idaea dimidiata. The sequence continues at coordinate 639,457 of OX442329.1, forward strand.
TCATCAGAAGGGAAAATAAAACTACTTGTCAAGTTAAAAATGCAAAAGAGACATTTTCACCAATATTAGGGTACATTAAAATTGCCGTCTGCGTGACTTATCTTGTTCATTGGATTGAGTACTTTACTAGGTACTGGTAACTGCTGATGTAAAAAAAAATGGCGTCCGTTATGTGATGAATTAGGCTATTTGTGTAGAAGGCGCGACTAGACATCGCGAGACAAGTAGGTAAGGTACCAACCACAATTGACAACATATAGGCTACTTTTTATCCCGATTTTACCACGCGATCGGGACTTAAGCGGGTAAAACTTAATCCATTTCCACCAGAGCTACGCTAAGCGAGAAAAATGGAGCGATTCTATCATATCCATAGCTACACATCTCCAATTGGAAACGCGGCTTTAAAGTTAAAAGATAAATAGTTTCTTAATGATCGAATAAAGGAAATTAATATGACACTAAAATAAACGTCTTTGTTCATCCATTACGACCTGTGACCTGTCGCTCCGTGACTCGCCTCATCACAAACTGTTTAGCAATATTTACAATATCTACTTTATTTCTTAGGAGATAGGGTTTGACGTCCAATGAAATAGGTTTTAGTTAAATCTGAGCTCTTGGTTTTGTGATTTACAACTTTATTGCTAAGTAATAGGGTTTATTATTGAGATTTGACTTAGGTTAGGAAGTGAACGATTATGGCTAGGGTTGAGAATGATACGATATCCATATCGATAAACTGTTTTAGAATTACTAATCGCTGAACGTTAAAAATCGATAAAAATAACATTTGATTTGCATTATATTATTTAATCGGTATTTTTAGGTCAAAATGCACTTTTAGCATTTGGTCCCGGTTGTTATCTCTGATAGTCATTAGGTCAAGTTAGTCAGGTGACCTGAAAAGTCTAACACTAGATGAGACACACCACTAAACAAAAAGAAGAAGACCTAGCCATCGCGCGTTCATCGACAGTTTAGGTTATATTCTCTCAAATTAAGCAATTGATTCAATTAATCCCGCTCGCGTATTATTAATTATTTATATCTAGTAGAGATGGGCTAACAATGGTTTTTGCCGACTAGTCGGAAATGCAAACTCTTTTAATTCTGAGATATTCGGGTAAATCGTCATCAAAACTTTAAAAGAAATGGTTGAACCATTTCCGAAAAAATAGATTGAAGCTGATACATGTTGGTTGAGACATTTAAGGTGCAACCTGTTTGTGAGGTAGAAACACCGTCATGTTTTTCTGACTATCCACTTTCTAATTGTAGGTACCTACTACTTATTCAATATACAAGGTGTTATGAAAATGCCGAAAGGAGGTTGTTCTAGACGTCTAGGCGAACAACTTTTGTTCTACAACTTTTAAAAATTGGAAGTTTTCTCAAAATTATTGAAGTTTCGTTTCACTGAAAAACAAAACAATTATTTTTGAAAATAAATTCCATTAAAGCGTTGATTGTAGTAGACCGAACTAAATGAAAGGACCACTTAAGGTCAATAACCTCTAACTCTAAGAAACAGTTGTTGTTGAAACAGTGGTTGAGTCAACCTCGAAAAAGCCAACTGTAAAGTTGGCGAAAGCTCGGTTCAAATAATGAATAAAAACGCGATAAAACCGGATAAATAAAGTGTTTTGTTAAACAGTTGTTTCTAAGAATACTTTAAACTTTAAATTTGCGAAAATTACATCGAATTTCCAAAAGTTACAAAAACAACCCTATGCGGTCATCCATCCTTGTACCAGCCGGTAAAATTGCCGACTAGTCGACTTTCCTTTATCTACTTTTCGACTATGCGACTTCCTCTCTTCGCGACCATAGTCGAAACCATCGAGGTGACTATATTCGCCATGTAAACCCGGTAAAATGTAACACTAAAACAATAAAAAACTGTAGCGGTATATCTTTTCAATTATCGACATCTCCAATTTCACACACTACCCCATCACTAACAATCCTAACCAATTTTCAAAATACACCCTTCGGAATCTCATAAAGCATATTGAGCTTAATTCTCACCTGAGACGGAAGATACGTTAGACGCAGTCGTGCGAGGGAGACAGCGATAAAACAGGATGACGTATCGTTTTATAGCTGTAATGATTTGAATTGGTCCTTTAATAAACGAGGGCATGTTTCACTGAATGTTAAATCTGGGTTAGTTAAATCAAAGGTTATGCAAAATTTGTTGTTGTAGAAAAAAAACGAGCTAAGTGCAATTCGGACTCGCGCAGGATGGGTTCCGTACAATATTTAAAAAATCATGTTTGTTGTATAGGAGCCCCACTAATATAATATTAATTCATTCCTTTTTCAGTGTTGTTATCCGTCAAAAGTCTGTCTAGCTATCACGGCACATTAGATACAGCTTGAAAGACACACAGACTACTTAAACATATTTTTTTTTTAAGTTAAACTTAGTACAAAAATCATAATTTAGTAGAAGTAGTAAACAGTGGTAATAAACTCGGTTGGCTGGCATCTAAATTCTTAGCTTTAGGTAATCTCGACATTTCATAGTGCCATCCTACTAATCTTAGATTACCTAAATGGTGGGTAATAGAACAACGATGGCGTTCGAATTTTAAATTTATTTATACCTAAGGCATCTACTAACTATAGGCAGAATGAGTTTATATCTCGAGCGAGCAGCGAGTTTAACAGACTGTGTAGAGAGATGGACGATATTGATCCTTTTCATATTGATTTTAAGAGACTCAGGCGCATGCTGAGTCAGAGTTTTTTTGTTGTCAACGATTAAGTTCTGTGTGTTATGTGTATTATTGTGTTTTTTTTTGTTTATTCTGTTATGAGTCGTTATTTGTATTTAGTGTTATGTAGTGTATTATTGTATTAATTGTATTAGTAGTGTATTAGGTTATATATATTTTGTTGTGTTCTGTCAGGAGTATTTATATTTTCTTAGTTTGTTTTCATTTGTGATTTCCGTAATTGGCTTTCTGTTTTATATTTTTAATATCTATTATGTGTATGTAGCTGTGGATGTCCTTTAAATAAATAAATAAAAATAAATAAATAAATAAATCGTCTTTTAATAGGTAAGTGAATAAATTTAACCCGAACAGTTTAACCTGTTGTTTAACTGTGGGAGGTACGGGAGGTATGAAACTCGGCCGTGTGGACTGAGATAAAAAAGCTTTACTATTATCCTATGAGGCTACCTTTCTTCTTATAGTCTGTAGGTAATAGAGACCAGTCCAGTTCTATGCTACTAATACTTTAATGTGAAATCTATCAAAAAGTCTTAAAACTATTTCCAAAAAAAAATGTTTCCATATATCGTGGCGATGCGTCGCCACGGCCTGTATCGCTACGCCAACAATCAGGTTTACCCTCGCCTATAGATGTTTTACATGTGTAACTTAAGTCGAGGTTTACAAAAATCTATGGTATTATTCAATGGTGGTGAAACAGGCTGTTAGTAGTTATAACCTCTCGCGATACAATTGTTTATGGTCTGGTTAAGAGACCGGTGTAGTTTGAGCTTCGATTTGACTCGCCTACCTTTTAATGATGAATTAACTTTGAGTTTTACTAATGGCGATTTAAGGCGCTTATTAGTCATGGTGGTACTTTTGGCAACATAACATTGGTAATAGAGTTACGCATTGAAAGGGTAAATACGGTACTGTTTTACTAAGACTCCACTGTTGGTCTGTCTGTCTGTTTTCAATCATCCTGTATAAAACAAGATTATTCTTTCACCTAGTGATTTTGATTAAGTACCAACTGATACGCTATTTCGACTAGCGACTGCTACAATGCGGGCTATTTTTAGATATATCCAAAATTTGCTATCAACGTCATTGCAAAAATGGGCATTTGTGAACTTTTTTGTCCCCATTTCGGTTAAAATCGGCAATTAATGGAGATATTTGAACAAAAAGTTTTCAAATCCCCTTTGATGCGGATTATCAATGGGGATTAAAGAACTAACCCATTGCCAACAATAGATACACTCAAAATAAAACTTATAACTTGCAATTACTAGACTGCAAACAAATTTTTTAGACTCAAAAATGTATGGAAACCGGCATTCTCCCAAAAGAATATTTCATCAAAAATGTCAAATGTTGAACATTGAAATTCAAAGATTGACATAATATTTGTAAATATATTTCGAATAACAGATTTTAATACGCGAAAAAGAGATAACCACAAGAATGACAAAGTACCAACAGTGGAAATTGCTTGTCTGGCGAAGATATTTTATTTAAGGGCTGGTCAATCGAAGGGTCTCGGTAGACTGGTCACTAAAATGTCAAAGTCAATTTAAGATTCAACATACGTCAATCTTAAACTCTTAAACGTCTTAAAACCTGATTTTAATGGCTTTATTTAGAACGTGGAGGAATTTTTTAGATAAAATTTTAAGACGATTTTCGGTTTTTATTGCTTTTGGAACGGTTTTAGAATTAAAAATGATCGTAGGATCGGTTAATGGGTGGCTACTGGCTACCGAGTCGATTGTTTAATATTAAGTTTACCATCTAAAGACTGCCTGGAAGAAATCTCTTTCAGCTAAAAGTCGCCTATTTGTGCGGCTTTCGTTTTCAAACTTGTTTCTAATTAAATGTGTTACTATATTTTGTGAAATTATTTAGCAAAAAAGTTTATATTAAGGCCAGGCTACAGTTTCAATGCTCATTGGCAATTTAAAATAATTACGGCAAAGATATTGTCTAAAAAAACAATTTACTAGATTTTTTAGTTTTAGAATAAAAAATTCTAATCGAATCCTGCTACGGGATAAATTTTGATACTTAATGCTTTTCTCCTTGTAACATATTTCAATAAGAATACTCGTAGAAATAAAAATGTCTATCCTGAAGAAAATACCTGTAAAGTTGCTAGTACTTACTAAATACTTTACTTTAAACTACCAACATAAATAACTTAAAAAATTTAATATCTAAACTTCACTCAAGTGAAATGAATATTCAAGTTCAAGTTCTTCGTTTATATATGGCTTATTCCATTTGGACATTTGCCAGTGTCAAGTATTATTAATTTATGGAAGTTTTTATTTGCATTGCATCGAAACAGTCAAGTCGTCATAGTTAAAGTCAAGTCGAGGGAATCATTGTAAAACGGGGGCCATGTTTTACAACGTTTGTTCATGGAGCCTTCGAGACAACGCTAAAGTCCATGTTTTGCACCGATTTTCACTTTCATTTAAACTTGTACACTTTCACGAAATTAAACTGATTAATATGCCCCCAAAATTAAACAATTTACACGCATTTTAACAAGGTTTAACAAAAATGAAAATTTAGCAACACATCTCCTAACCGCGTTCCCGCGAATACTCCGAAATGAATATTAAGTATTATTATTATAAGGAAATGTCATAACTGAAATCGTCAATCACAGAGTTCAAACAGCCAGTAATTACCCTCAACATTTGATGTCGAACCCATAATTCTGCCCTAAAATAAAACCGTTTGACATAAAACCAATATAATGACATAACGGCAACAGTTTGCAACCATTTCGCGCCAATTATACATGTGTCAAACGCAGTCATTCTACAAAACACGCTTACCGTTAAAAAACAAACCTTACTCCATTTTAATAGAGTACTGTTTAGCTTGGCTTATCTGCAAAAACGCTAAAGAAATAATCACAATGTAATTTAAACTTTATTGGCACCAGATAAAGTTCATTTTAGATTACAGGAAGCTGTAAAATGATCGACATGGAGTTATAAAGGTCTTGACGATTGAAACAGTGTTCTATTGCAACATTTTAAGGTCGGAAATGGAGTGTGTGTCAGATCAAAGTAGAGGAGAATTATGCGACAATAATACGGTGATGCTCGAAAACGGTTGTTAAGGCGATGTTATGGGTTTTTATTTATTAGTATTCCCACAGTTGGACTGATGGATCGTAAAAATAAATAAATAACTAAACAAAGTGACAATAAACGTTGTTAATCTGATTGTCTACTTTAGTATTTTTAGTACGTGGTCTCGGTTGTAGGATCATTAAAAAGTTATTAGCATAAAAAACCTCCGGTGTTAGGAATTATTTACAACTATTAGACCCCCGAGGTTTCCCGCGTAAGTTCTGATCCCGCGAGAATATCGGGATAAAAAGTATGTAAGTAAGAAAGTAAACGAGTATATTTGTTACTTCTTTACGCAAAAACTACTGAACAGGATTTCGTTGGAACTTGGTGTGTGAGATCTGGATTAACAGAAATACTACTTTTCATTCCGATATTTCCATGGAAACGCTATGTAAATAAATACCCATGACGTTATTTCATTTCATTTATTCACTGTCAATCACGGTACAATTTTGCTGATGGAATACAGAAAATCTTAGGTCTACATGATTCACTCTCTATTCTATTCAAAATATTTTGTGTTTAAAATGTTTTGAATCGTCAGCCTGGCCTTAACCGTCTGAACCTGCAGATTTCCCTACAAACAGCGATCGGGTCGACTGTATCTAACTAAACCGAGTTTAATTCACTCGACTAACTACATGCCATTTATGAACTTTATTGATCTTTGCTACTAGTAGCAGCAGTAGTATACTATACTTAGTGGTAGTCGGCGGATATAGGTAGCTTATTTGGATTTATTTGTTCTAGGTCATTTACTTATAGACTGTTTTTAATTTGTATTTGTATCTATCTTCTTCTATACTTTTTTTTTTAAACTGTAAGTAAGTTACGTACCTATTTAGATTCAACAAAAAAAATGAGTGTATAGGTCACTTAGGTCAGAATAGAACATAAATTTATAGTTTTTGAAATGCATGTATATCTGTTATTTTCATTCAAAAACTACTGAACCGATTAAATTCAGAATTTGGTTTTCACTCTCGGACGGATAGGTCAGTTTTAAGGCGAGGTTTTTGTTGTTTTTGTTGTCGAAATCGACCTTTGTTTGATTCAATGGTAAAGTAATCGTAAACTCGTTCTTTTGACCGGATAAAAATATATTATTATAAGCTGTGCCCGCGGTGTCACCCGCGTAAGTTTCGTTCCCGCGGGATTATCGGGATAAAAAGTAGCCTATGTGTTATTCCCGGTATCCAGCTACATATATTCCAAGTTTCACCGCAATCGGTTCAGTAGTTTTTGCGTGATTGAGTAACAAACATCCAAACACACACACTTTCACATTTATAATATTAGTAGGATGTCGTAGTCCAAAAAACCTAATGATGAGGAAAGTTCGGATAAAAACACGATAATCAACTTCGCTCGATAAAAAATATCTGAGAAAACTGTATTTTTTTAAGTATTTTTTCGTTCGTCTATTTTTCCTTAAAATTTCTAGTAAAAATGCCTCGAGCAATAAAAAAAACAAATTACGAAATATTCATACGGTCATACCTACATAATTGTTCAATTGTAATCCATACATTAATTAATGTATTACCTTATAATGCTGTTCAAAGCAACATACCAACCCTGCATAACGAGGGGTTGTACTAATTAACCTTTGTCGTGTTATTGTGTATCGGATCGGCTTGTTGGTGTGTTCGTAATGCGTATACAAGATGTGTTCTATACGAGTAATAGGTACCACTGGGACACGCTGTATATAGGTAGCTTTGATTTCCAATTAGGGGTGGTCGATGTTTGAAAATCATTTGAGAAAGTTAACTACAAGAAGGAAAGGGTTAAGAGGACTCATCTACCCATGTTTCGGTAAATAGGCCGGTGCAGCCGGAAGATGAATCGAATAAAATTCGTCGATCCTTTCAATCCCATATTTTTACTTTAATTTGTGACATGGGCGCGTCGGGATAAACCCCCTTGAATTACCGCTGCAGACAAGTATTATTCTTTTTGAATTCACACGATTTGTTAAAATAGTTATATAACTTATACATAATAAAACAGATGGCGAAATCGGTTCGTGGGTGGGTCGGTTCGTTTTAAAAATCATGAATAAAATGCGTTTATAAACCCAGTAAATAAAGTGTTTTATTATGCAAAATCGCGAAAACCATCGAAGAAATTATAGTTATACTTACATTTTACCGGGTCTTAATCGCGTATAGGTAATTTTTTTATTTTCTTACCTCGACGTTTCGATCATGTTACAATGATCTTGGTCGCGAGGGGACTGGAGCTGCGGTGGGTGTCGTCATCTATTTATAACCGCGATCGCGTACTATATTATAGTACGCGATCGCGTACTATAATATAGTACGCGATTGAGACCCAGTAAAATGTAACAAAGTATTAAACTGACCATAAATATTTGTTCGTAATTTGTTTTTATTGCTCAAGGCATATCTACTAGAAATATTTAAAGGAACATTCAGTCTCTACGCAGAGACGCGAGTTCAAATCTCGTCGCGAGTGAATTGTTGAAGATGATTTTTTCCTTTAAAATATTTCTCAACAATAATTTTTGTTAAAAATAAAATTATGTATTAAGTATACTACTATATGCGTTGTCTTGTAGTACACATACCTAGTTCAAGCCTAATTACTTATATTATATTGTAAATTATAATAGATTGGGGCCAGATGGCTATGTGCTACTATACTAACTTATTTATTGAAGCATCTAAATACATTTCTATCTCATTATTAGTAAAGAGTAACAGACAGTCACAAGTGCGCCTCTAGCGATATCCGCTTAGATCAATCGGTCGGTTTGTCTGTGAAACTGGATAGCAGGAAGCGACCAATTAGGGCGACATCTCGCGTTTGACGACGTTATACTGTTCAAAGTTTCATTCTGGGAAGTATGGGGATTCAATGAAAAATCATTAAAATTGTTGATTTAGAATCTTGCACAGATTGTAAATAAAATGATAGGGTATTAATGTCTATAATTTGTGTATGTCTTTCTTTTATATCTTGCTAATATTATAAACGCGAAAGTTTGTATTTAAGTATGTATGTATGTATGTGAGGTTGTTACTCTTTCACACAAAAACTACTGAACCGATTGCGATGAAACTTGGAATATAGGTAGCTGGGGACCTGGATTAACACATAGGCTACTTTTTATCCCGATATTTCCGCGGGAACGGGACTGACGCGGGTGAAACCGTGGATCGCAGCTAGTCTACATATAAAAATCAATGTCATTAATGATTGATTGATTAACTGACTAAATGACTGAACTATATGTTGATATACATATACACAGAGCCCAAACCACTTTACCTTTAACTGCCCATTACCAGTCTCTTTACTCTGTATATTCTTTTTCACTAATTATTATCTCTGATAGCAGTCGTTAGGTCAAGTTAGAGGCCTTAGGACAACCTTAAAACTCTTAAGGCTACGTCCACATAGGCAGGGTTACTTAGCGCCTGAAGCCTAGCGATCACTTAGCGAATCACGCTAGGTGATCGGTGAACGGTGCGAGACCGTTCGTTTTAGTTAGGTGACTCGCTAGGCAACTCGCTAGCCTCCAGGCGCTAAGCAGGCTTCATGTCTATGCGTACGTAGCCTAAAAATAGGTGAGCCACACCACTATAATATAATATAAAGAAGAAGTACCAGTTTATTAATAATTCGTTCCAATATTCCGAGTAAAGTGAAATGTCAACAACATACGTTTGACAGTTAGCTGTAAACAAACAAAGAATTGCGTAAAACGAAACGTAACGTAGCGATATGTATGTTGAGACTTCAGGATTTTCTTGTTTGTATTGTGTTCAAGTGGATTCGTGGAAACGCTCGTTAGCAGTTAGCTTTTCCGAGGATTAAAACTTTATGAATAGGTAATCTATTATTTACGTTTTGACGTTTTCACTGTAAAAATGTGTTGTCAATTCGGGTTATTCCACTTTAGCATAAATTTTAGGTAAGTACCTACTTACTTTTATTCGATCTTTGTCTATTCTTCTAACATTATAAAGAGGAAAGATTTATTTGTCTGTTTGTTTGTAACGATAGGCTCCGAAACTACTGGACCGACCTGGACCGATCTATAAAAAAAAACTTTCGAGTTAAGGGGCAAATGGTCCCTTTCGAAACTGGGACCGGAGTCCAAATGCACTTTTCACATTAAATAGTTGGTAATTGGGCCAAAGATCGATAGGTATAGAAACAAATGACGATCGAAACAAAAACAATCCAAACAAAAACAAAATACGATCGAAAGAACTTCCACTAAAACTTTGTTACTTTTCAAAACGTGTAACCTCCATCTAAATCATTCGTAAAAGCCTATAAAATTATTTAAAGCCTCCATTTAAATCAATTAAAACACAAACGTTTTAAAGGTCTTCACAGTAATTATTACAACTCTAATTAACAAAACAAGACACGAATAACCCCCACACTTCAAACAAGCAATATTGAACCTCATTTATTTAGATTTAAGGAACAAATTGGCTTCAGTTCAACCCTTTTAGAGCTACCCTCGTAAACCACTAGGTGTTCGGTATTGTGTTACATTCTGTTTATTATAAGGTTGGGTTTTGATTGTAGGTTGGACTGTTAATACATTCAGTGATTCCGGCTTGCAGTTAGTTATTGAATCGAGTGTTTATTTCATGATACTGTTTGATTCTGTGGTTTTAATGAATTATAGAGCTCGAAAATTCAAAATAAATAACTGGGCTAGTAAAAAATATGTAGGTATTATTGTGTGATTATGTGAGTCCTTACCTACTAGCCTCCGGTTTTTAAACGTCGTTTAAACTACGAATAAAGTCACAATTTTCTATGAAATTCTACTAATATAAAGGTGAAAGTTTGTGTTTAAATAAGTACCTATATTTGTTACTCCTTCATGCAAAACTACTGAACCGATTGCGTTGAAACTTTGTACCTTTATATGCCCATAGCTGGAGATCTATTCTTTATTCCGAAAATTCCGTGTGATTGGTACTTACGCGGTACAAACCGCGGGGTTGAGCCAGTTGTTTACAAATTGAAATTAAAACTAAAGAATTATTTAGTCGAATAACATAAAATGATTCTCTTCAAATAAAAGAAAATATGTAGAAAACCTTAATCTTTGAGTCGATTCACTAAATAACTGATGTCACCAATGTTAATATACTTTCATTTGTAATCCGTCTGTCAAACAAATAAATATTTCGTTTAACACATTTTTCATTCGTTTCAAAACTGGGCCTGCGGAACTCTAAAAATAAAATTTAGGCGAACGGTAGACGTAGACTGCAGACAAAACAGTCAACCGTTGGTCAATATTGGTCGTCTTTTGTTACAGTTCCGATGTGGGCCCAATTGACCAATATCAATAATTTCGAAAAGGTGCATTGGTTCCCTTTGTCTAAACTAATATGAGCTCAGTTGGCAACTATCAAATTAGTAAAGTGGCGATTGGGTTCTAGTTTCAAAAGGGACCATTGGCCCCTAACCCAATATAATTGACAACGTTCTACGTACAAACGGTGTTTCCTTTACTATGTTGACATAGGAAATATCAGCCGATATTGATATCGGCTGATATTTTAGTCGACCCCAAGTTTTGTATCCTATGTGACGATGTCCGTCCATCCCATCCATTTATCTTTCCAACACCATCAATATTAACTCCATTTAACATTATAAAACATTTTAAAACATTTTCTGTGAACGCGATTAAAAACATGCAGTTTTTCACGGAATGATTTATATTCTGGACTTAAGGTGGATATATTTTGATAAAACTTTGATGATCGGAATGATAGAACATGCGACCGGGTTTGTTAGAAGGTAAATTCGTAGAATTATGCGACTATGAAGTGGGATTAGTAAAGGTTTGTGATGTTTTTAAAACATTGTGCAAATGGCGGAATTATTTCTTAATAAACATGGATTTTTTTGTTGTTAAGTTTTTAAAAGAATTGTGGACTTAGAAAGAATGTGACGTTGATCTTTGATGAGATATTCTTTAGAAACCGGCGAAGTGCGAGTCGAATTCGCGCACGATGGATTCCGTATCTTTGTGACAAAAAAATATGCTTATTCTACGAGAGGCCTACTTAAATATAATGATTTATTTAAGGCGGCGATAGATGTTAAGCAACGGTCCTTGTCCTATTGCATATAAATGAGCGAGATGGAATTGCGTGAAAAATCTACAATTTCTCGTAAAATCAATAATTAACGAAGATTGAAATAATATTTTGAAAAAATGCGATGAAGGGGTTCTAGGTATTGTATTTTCTAATATTATAGGATTTAGAAGAAAAATTGATTTATTTTGTAAAACAGGGGTAACTTTGCCTGTATAATAGTGGTATTTAAAGTTATTTTTTATTGTTTTTGAAATGAAGGGGACACTTCTTGTATCATGTACAATAACATAATACATTGTTTAAAGATCTATTTGATACCGGTTATGAATAAAACCATTCCATCGGAAGGGATTTCACATGAGTCGCGTCCTTAAGGTCGTACCATAACGTCAAATTAAATCAAAATTACATAATATAGCGCTCTTAACAACTCAACTTTTAACACTCTTCAGCCAAAAAGAAATATACTTCACCTTGTAAGTATGTTTTTCCTCTAGTTGCACATGATCATAAATTTTCATATGACGATTTGGAAAATCGGTAGGTAAAATTTATCGATAGCTATAATACGCAGCACTTTACCGGCCCATACGACTCATAAGCAAGAGAGAAACGAAAATTACATTTTACGACCCGTTGTGTGCAACGAGTTAAAAACAGTAAGTTAGCACTTACAGTTTTACAGCATAGGTAGTTGGTAGTAGTTGCAGTTAAACATTTTAAACTCACACGATTTTAACTCATAATTATTTTTCCCGGGTCTTATTCGCGTATTATTATTTTAGAATTCTCTTACCTTAGGGGGGGGGGGGGGGGGTGTCCCCTCGCGACCAAGATCATTGTAACATGATTGAAACGTCGAGGTAAGATAATTTAAAAATAATAATACGCGAATAAGACCCGGGAAAAATAATTATGAGTAGTTACAGTTTTTCACTCCCTGCACATACCAAGAGGTAAAACGTAGTTTGTTTTATATTTTCGTCATCATCTTACCCCATCTATCAGAAAATAATTGAACTAAGTACCTACCTACCTAGTAGGCTCATCCTCATCGAAGGAAAGTAACAAAATAAGCGCTTACAGTTCAATAATACCTCATTTGGCTCGTTGGGAATCACCCCATCACCCCAGCTATCTCCAGGACGTCCCCTAAATGCAATTGATCTCGCTGCCCCCGCACCCTGCTCGTCCTCCCCCGTACTCCGCACCCCGATCGAACGATAAAGCACGTAATACTGAGAGGAGGAGACGAGACACTTTTTATCGGCAGACTCAGCTGATTTCATCGCTCTAACGGTGAAGGAGAACATCGTTGGAAAACTCACATATCTTAGGACTCACCACGGTCCAAGGCATGGGCTATTTCGTCAATCAGGAGTAGCCTCTGGTGACGTCTTACTGTGTATGCTTAACCCCTAGCCCTTGCCCTACAATGGGACAAATTAACGGGTAACAGCTAGCAGCGTCCCGCGGTTTCAGCCGCGTGAGTCCCGGTCCCGTGGTAATTTCGACTACATCATACTTACATAAAACAAAGAACTTTAAAAAATCCTGTCCTTATGTATAGGTCATTCAGACAGATTCCGGTTAGTCAGTCAATCTGACAGATTTTAAGGCACTTTGGATAATAGGCCCCAAGCAACAAATAGCAAAACGCATTAGGTATTTCTATTTGGTATTAAGTGTGCCTTGAAAAAGGAACGGCTCGTGTGTGCCTACCGCACTCGCAAACACGGTAGAAAAAAAACGTTTGTTTTTTCAGCTCCCAAAGAGATAGAAGGAAAATATTAGTAGAGTCCTATTGACGAAAAATCGGTAACCCTCGGTATTTTGACAGCTCCTGGAAACTAAAATATGTGTTGGAACTATAGACTGATCTCAGACAAAGTGTCTGGTCTGCAAGAGTCCGACTCGTTAACTCGTATTCGGTGAAACGATGATTTTCAAATTTGTCAAGATTATTTTAAATGCGGAGGGTTCTGTTATTGGAAGAGCAGGAGTGATACTCGATTGACCTTTCAAACGGTTCTTTTTATTTAAAGAAAACATACTGAGCTTTTCATACTAACGATTGCTTGCAAATTATTACCATTACCTATCGATAGATACAACAATAGGGCATCTATTTTTTTGCTTAAAGACAATGTTTGATGAGCCAGAAGCTCAGGTAATGAAGACATTTCAGTTTTTGTCAAAATCGTGAAAGCAACAGGACTCCTACGTTTTTCTTTTTTATATAGTTTAGGATTTCCTCTTGAAGCCCAGTTTATGTTGAAAAATCGGGATACCAAGTAGCCTATGTAATAATCCAAATTTCCAGCTATCTGCATAACAAGTTTCATCGCAATCTGGTTAGTAGTTTTTGCCTAAAGGAGTAACAAACATTCTTGTTTATTTACACAAACTTTTACAGTATCACTTATTTATAAACGCGAAACTTTGCACTCTTTCACGCAAAATCTACCGAACCAATTGCGATGAAATTTATACAATAATAGATAGTTGGAGACCTAGAATAACACATAGGCTAGTGTTTATCCCAAAATTCCAGTGGTGAGAACGCGACTTACGCGAGAAAAACCGCAGGGCGCAGCTAGTTTTAATTATTTTTATTTTAAAACTGTATTTGGTTCGAGTTTTCTTTATAAAAGTATTTTTATCCTAACATACAAAATAATTACTTATTCGAATGATTATTTTCTTTGTTAGGTACCTAATAGTTAGCCATTAATATAGGTAGGTACCTACTTGGTAGTACCTATTAGTCTAGATTCTAGATTAGCTAACCGCACGTCAATCACATATGTGTGGTTTATCGGAATGTTACACATACACTTTAGGGTAGGTATACAACCGGGAATTCTCGGAAGGAAAAACATCGGGAATTACTTATTTGTTTCGGGAATTACAGCTTGAAATAAGGAATGATTGTTTTGTAAAATTAATGACAAAGTTTATAAAATGAAAGCTTAATTATATTGTTTAGGTACCAACTTGTTTTAATTATTACTCGATGTGTATTTTAAAAAAGTATGACTTTAAGGTTTAAGATTTCTTCTATTTTTACAGGGTTCGATTGAAATTAAATTGAATTGGTTTTGATCGTAGGTCGCGAACTAATGGAGATCGATATTGTCAGTGTGCTTGAGCTTTTGTGAGAAATATGAAAGAAACTGTTTCTTAGTTAAGTAATGTAATTAAACGCTAAAATTCAGTGTTAAGTACATTAGAGTAATCTCAAACAGAAAAATTAATTAAATAGTCAATACAAAATAATATAATCTTTTTTCTTTACTTGCTAAAATGTCACCCAAAACAAGATTTACCGAAAATTCTCGAGCAGCCTTAGCGTTACCGAATTCCCGGTGTCCGAGAAGTTTGTATTACTTCATAAACTTCCAGATTACAGCCTACACAACTGTGAAATGTAATTTGCCACGTCATAATGCATCCGCTTTGTCATATCATATAGGTATACCCAGGTATATATGGTAGGTATAGGTAGGTAGATGGGTTAATGTAATGCAAATTGAACTTTACCTTAGATATTACATGTGTTTTGATCCGTACAGTTATTTATTGCCGACTAGCTGAGCTCCACGGTTTGACCCGCGAAAGCTATTAATAAACCTGTGCTAAGTGTGTGTACCAGCTGCATCATATTTTGTTTTATACCTCTCAACTTAGAAACCTTAGGTTAGCTTTAAGGTTTGCTGTAGATTCTGTCTATATTATCTGTACTAATATTGTACAAAATAAATTTTGAAATAAAAAGTGCAGGCCTATGTGAGACAGTGGACGGATAAGGGCTGAGATGATGATGATGATTTTTTCTATCTATATGTAATAAATTATAAAACAACGAATAAAGTGTAAAAGGTGCAACAATGCAGGAGGTACAGTCGTCGACAATTAAGACGAGAGTGGCTCTAATTGTCTTCTGGCGATGGCGCGGAGCTCTGTACGTCCGGCCGGGTACAGGCGAATACATTACGTTATTTCGTTATATCAGGAAGTATCGAGGGAATAACTCTCGGTTTCCACAGAATTAGGGAATAATTCTCGGTTTCTCGAGAATTTAACTACCGTCAAATACTTTCTACTTAAGTTAAGTTAAGTTAACTAAGTTAAGTTAAGTAAAGTTAAGTTACTTAAGCTAAGTAGTTAAAGTTGGTGCCGGTAGTTATCTTCCATAGCTATATTTACCGCTAAACTTAACTATCTTTAAAATCCCTAGAAAGTGTGATTAAGAAGTAATTTTTTTTACCCCTATGCAAACCGGAAGCTTAAATATTGCAAGTAGGCCTATAAACTAGTCTTACGTTCATAAACTCAGATAAGCACTTTTGGTACAAAAACAATTCACCTTACAAACGATCCTAAACTCGTTTTAAAAAAAGCAAAAAATCACCAATTAAAGTTCTATAAAATGTGATGTAGAGATAATAAATGTATGGAGTAAATGCTCATTTCTTAACTTGGATAGTTTTACACTTATTAAAAAAGAAATGTAAAGTAAAGAAAAGAGACCGCTAATAAGGTTCTCAGAAGAATGTTGTCGGCACTGTACATATTTTAAAAATATAATAAAATAAACTGCAAATGAAAAAAAAAAGTCAATAAAAAGACACAATTTGTGTATAAACAATTCTCATTAAAATACCCATTTCTCACCTTCCAATGGATTTTAAGTTCGTTAAAAAAGAGAAGTGAAGAAAAGGCAAACATACCGCTAATTAAAATTTTATAATGAAATGTTATGTTAGTAGTATTACAATAAAAGGCTGCAGTAAAATGTTGTCGGTGACTGTACCCACAGTATTATTTAAAAATAAATAATATTAAAGTAAATTGCAGATTTTGAAGAAAAAAAACAATAAAAATAAAAATTCTAAACGATTCGAAACTCGTTAAAAATGAAAACAAAAAAAGCACAAAAGCCCGCTAATTAAAGTTCTATAATGAAATGTGAATTAATGTAGTAGTAGGTAGGTACAATAAACGGCTGCAGTAGAATGTTGTCGGCGACTGTACCGACTGTACCCACAGTAGGTACGTGTGATCAATTAAGGCGCGTGTCCTCACATTTTTATGCAAATGTACTGTGCTCGGTTTCCAGGGTTGTCTCCTTCAATTTTTTTAACAGCTCTTTTGTACAATGCAAAAATCAGCTAAAAAGAAATCTAGCAATTGGTAAGCGCCAAAAAAAACCAAATTATTTGTAATAAAAACAATATTTACCGGGTTTTACGCGCGTTTTATTTAATAACGGCATTAGTGGCATTAGTTAGCATTATTACAAAAGTACCGAACTTCCGCTAACTTCACAGTTAGCTCTTCAATTTCAGCTATTTTATTATTTTAAAAAGTTACTGTTACTAAATTAAAAAATATAGTCAATATTACCTATTATAATATTGCTTACCTATTAGGTATATGTATAACATTCAAGTAAGAACCAATTAAACTGTAAGTGTATCAACCCTAGCGACGATGCCGGTGGTCTCCCCAACCCGGGGTTCCGTAGGAAATCACGTTCCCGACACGTTGCCTTCTAGAGATCCTTATCTGGTTCCCACTTACCGATTACAGCGCCATCTGCCTCGCTATCTCGGCGCTCAATTATTAGTATAGAGGTGCAAACTTAGTACTTATTTTGTAGAAGAGTTTTTAAAGTTTTCGTTCAATTGTTTTAAATATCAAACCGGTACATTAAGCAATAATTATAATCTTTATTAAACACGTTAGATGAGCGTTTGACCCTTATCTCACCTGATAAGACTTATGTGGTACAGTTACTCGTAGGTACCTACGTATTATTGCTAACCACAATCGTTTCTCGTTATTTTATCGTCCTTTTTTCGTTATTTTAACTCGCAAAAAATAAAATAAATTGATAATAAAAAAAACCCAGACTATATGTAGGTAGGTACTTTAAAAACCCCAGATATTTTTTTTAAGGCCTGATTTTTCATTCTACGGATAAAATATATCTATCGAATAAGTTCGAACGAACCTAACCAAATTTAAAAGCCTTCAAATTTAGATTTTCTTTTACATTTATTTTCTTTTAAAATATCACAGTGACGTTTTTGGTTATGTGGTGTTACATTTTATTTGTCAGATATCTCTATCTAGGGTTCTAGGGATTTGAAAAATCAGCTGTAAGTTGAAATAACATTTTCTGTGAAAAAGAAACACCGACAAACTCTTTCGACACAGTTTATTTGTACTTTGCATTTTACTTAGTTTTGTACTTTGCGACGCTCTTGCGGTTCTTATGCTCTTACATCTAAGTTTGCAACAGTTTACATCTAAGTTGCAGGAAAGGTAACTTAAGTTGTAGGTTTGGTCAAAACAGGCGAGTTTGCATATTAAATATAACTATTATTTTATTAGTTACATTCTACTAATGGTTTCGTCATCTGTCTCAATTTGAAAATATCTAGGAATAACCTATCCAGATATTAAGTACTAGAATAACCCAACTTATTCCACTAACATGGACAATAAACTCTTCGAATCATTAAAACCGTTCCAGTCGTTAATTAAACCGTTAACTTAAATCATCCCTAACGCCGTCTGATCTCAGAAACTAACGCAAAATTTCTAATAGCCAAACCATTTTACTAATAGCCAAATAAAACACAAAACGATACAACAGTAAACCAAGTGATCTTTAGCATAAAATAAATCACGCAACGTTCCCGCTAATTTATTTTAAATCCGGCATAAATCAGTTTATATTTGAGGCTCATTAGATTATAAATAGGTTCCATCAATGAGCACAGGAAGGCAGCAATGCCAAGTAAAACAACTAATTAGATATCTCATTGAAAAACGAAAATATACGCAGCGCATACGCAGCGCGACCTCGGCTCTGATTGGTCGAAGCTTTTCGCCGCGGGCGTTCTGCTCGGTGATTGGCTGTCGCGATAATTTGGCAGCTATTCAAAAGGCGGGGCTTGGACGTGTTAAAAAATATCAGAATGCGTGTTTTGTGTCGACGACGAAATAAAGTTATCGGCGTTTAGTTCGTGGTGGTTTAGTTTCCCGTTTCTCTGCTATTTTATGAGGAATATTATAATATTAATGGCTTGTAGATTTGGTACCGAATGTGTTATTTGGTCGCGTATTAATGTAGAAAGTTGTATCAAATACAAGTCTTTTATGACAACTTGTTTTACGTTAAGCTAGCTGCGCTTTTCGGAACTTATGCATAAAGCGTAAAGTTCCGATCCCGTAAGAATATCAGGATATAAAGTAGCCAATGAGATCATTCAGATTTCCAGCTAGGTACCTGAATACCTATCTTCATCTCAGTCGGTTAAGTAGTTTCCACGTGAAGGAGAAGCAAAAACCCTCGTTCACTTACAACTTTCACATAATGTCAAAGAATACCTAGTCGATTCCATAAGTCCAAAGCCCAAAGTCCCTAATATCCAAAGCTACCAAAACTAGATAGAGTTGTCACGTCTCATATAAATATTGTATGAGCCGGGAGCTGCCTGGGATGCACGTCATATCTACCTCGCATCTGCCTCGCATACACTAATGTGGAATAATCCTGACATCAAAGCTTCGGAGAGAACTCACCTGTGTTCAATGTAAGCTTCACTGATTCTGTACTGAGACTGGATGAGACAGAATTAAGATTTTTCTTCGGTTTTCGCGGTGTTTATTTCAAATAAAACTAATTTTTCGGTTTTAATTGCATTGTTTTTTTTTAAAGCGGTGGGTTGGTACATGAAATCCATTCTCATGAAATGCACCAATGCAGCAGACCAACGGGCACGGTAGGTATATGAAACGAGAAACACTCTTCCGGAAGGCTTCAGCAGTCTTAAAATTTCATTTGTGATCATTTCAATATCATCGCAGTCAATTTTTAATCTCAAATTTGACGGTTGTCAATTGTAACATTTCACATTTAACGATAAACTTTTCTTTGGAAAATTGTCAAATGGTATTTGACAATCGTTAAATTTAAGATAGAAAATAGACTGCGATGTTGTTATGTTAAAATGAAATTTTCGTTAACTTCATTATGGGAATACGGCGTCAGGTTGCTGACTGTCTGGGATGACTGGAGCAAGCTTTAGGGGATCGAAAGTCACGTACGAAGGCCCTATTTATAAGGCTCACAGTTAAGTAGCTCAATACAGAAACGCTACTTAAAAAATTGAGGGAATCTTCATAATTGATCACCTTCTAAATTTAAAATTAATACGAGTATTTTTGAGTTCGACAGTTGATTAACCGTTCAAAATCATTCATTCATCATTCATCATCAGTCATTTTTGTTGAAAAGACTGAGGTGTGAAATCTTTTTACTGTTTTTATTGTTGTTTAACTTATTCTTAGTTGATAAGTCGATGTCGTAGTGCCCGGTATAACTCGGTTGAGTTTATGTGGCACTATTTATAATCAAGTTTTTTATTGTATTATTTGACTTTGATTAAATAAATAAATTTTAATAAATGAATGAACTTTTCTGCATTCGGCCGAATACAAACCCTTGTCTCTTCCAACTTCGCGTGTCAGTAACTCCGCGTGAAACCTGCAAGTGTATGCTACTGAGTTTTTGGCATGACTCGGTACAGTCGAGAGCCACACTTTGGCACTATACCAATTTATATTTAAACTCTATTAAATAAAGCGGCACTTTGCAACCACTTATATAAATTGTATCTATACGAGTATTATGAAGTTAATGGAACGATGCTTTATGGATTATGTAAATAGATTTGGCCAGAACTAGGTGTGTCCCGCGGTTTCTTTTCAGTTTTTCCTGGTTCGTATTTCGGGTTTTGTCATTATTGGTAGCTTTATTTCAGTTTTTGTTGTACCTAATAAGGAAATTGCTACCTACAAATCAAAAAGGGATTTACTTGTTTCAATTTTTCCCCAAAATTTGAATAAATTAATAAATACCTTAATTACCTTATTTATGTCAAGGAAAAAAGACTGAGATCGAAGCCTAAAATATATTAAAAAATGCAGTGAAGATGTGTGCCGTAGTTCAGTCGGTTAGTGAAATGCGATGTCATCCAGAGGACATAGGTAGGTTTAAACTCCACTAAGAACAATAAATAAAAAAAAACATCTTTCCAATTGAAAATTCCTATAAATACCGAAAGACATTGAGTCCCATATCGCGATGTAGACGAACCCAGCCTCCGAGGCTGGCTAATGAGATGGATAACACCGTCTGATCTGTCAACCGATACCTACACACATACCCACCTATTAGATAACCAGGTATTTCCGAACAAAATTGAATTTTATTATACAAAGATGTAAAGATATTTTACTGGAAGGCGCTTCCAGCGCTTTTTTATTTTGTTCTTCGCGCGGCATGTGAAGCAATCGGTCTCGGTTGTTATCTCTGATAGCAGTCGTTAGGTCAAGTTAGAGGCGTTCGCGTTAGGGCGACCTGACAACTCTGAGACACACCAATTTATGGAAAGAAGAAGGGCCAATATACGTTTTATGCACTGTTATAATTCTCCTTACTAAATTGAAATGAAAATGAAATGAAATGATTTATTTGCTTAGAAACATGGTATACAGGGTAAGTCTTAATATTAATATTGGTCACACATATTTCACCAAACAATTGGTATGCAAATTTTTAAATAAAAAACAAAATTGTAATTACTAGAATTAATTTTCAATTTGTGCATTATTTATCATGTCTATTATTTGTTATTCCTATTCCTTAATACAGTGTCATCGTTTGTTTAATATAATGTCATGCGCCTTGCGGTTTCACCCGCGTAAGTCCCGTTCCCGTGGGAATATCGGGATAAAATTTAACCTATGTGTTATTCCCGGTATCCAACTACTTATATTCCGAGTTTCATCGCAATCGGTTCAGTAGTTTTTGCGAGATTGAATAACAAACATCCAAACACACACACACTTTCACATTTATAATATTAGTAGGATTAAACGCGGAAGCTTGTGAATATGTGTTATCTCTTCACCCAAAAGCTAACTCGGTATGTAGATAGATATATATAGAGAGCTCCTCCTAGGTCCAGTTATAGAATTGTCTAAAATATAATTTTACACACCTACTGCTCTACAAAGTTACTTTATTTGACCAAAAAGGTCAACGTAAAGCGACTCTTTATTCCCTAGGTGCATAAAGTGCTCATTATGCACCTAGGGCATAAAGTAATTTAAATTTGGAACTAAGGTTCTGGTAGCATACGACCATTTCGAACTGGCCACCTAGACATAACACATTAAAAAAATAAAAACTGTGCTATTTTTTTCTATTTTCACGGACGGAAGGGTAAAGCAAAAAGTTTTGGTTAGTTGGTTAGCTGAAGCCCCAACTTTTTTTTTTCATCAGCTAAGGCCGATGTGTGGTTTCGTCATTTTAATGTAACATTGTTAAATGTAATTAATATAGAGCTGTCAATATATTTAATACTAGCTGCGCCCCGCGGTTTCACCCGCATAAGTCCCGTTCCCGCGGGAATAACGGGATAAAAAGTAGCCTATTTGTTAATCCAGGTCCCCAGCTACCTATATTCCAAGTTTCATCGCAATCGGTTTAGTAGTTTTTGCGTGAAAGAGTAACAACCTCACATAACATACAAACTTTCGCGTTTATAATATTAGTAAGATACGTTGCATTAATCTATTTTTTTGTTATTTCGTAATTTGTTTTTATTGCTCAAGGCATATTTACTAGAAATATTTTAAAGGAAAAGTTCATCTTTAAAAACTCACTTGCGGCGAGATTTGAACTCGCGTCCCTGGCCGCAAGTGAGTTTTTGAAGATGAATTTTTCCTTTAAAATATTTCTAGTAGTTTTTTGTTGTTAGTTAAATGCTTAGTTTTGTAGCCCTATTATTGTCTCGCAGTAGATGTGTAAAGTAGAGTAATCACCTCGGTACTAAAGCCTGTCTTTATCTTGGGCGCTTGAATCCCACGCTTCACTCAGGACTCTAGGTACATAACTCCTTCGCTTCGCTCAGGAGTTAAGTTTTTAACACCCTCACTGCGCTCGGGAGTTAACCCTCTAGAGTCCTTCGTACGCTTTGGATTCAATATGACGCCCGCTATATAAGACAGTACTTTAGTACCTCGGTGCATAAACTACTATTAATGTCATTACACTATCGTTTCAAATGTCGCAATTGAGCTGCAGTCAAAAATTATGTCTTTGTTTTTGATGGCGCTTGCGAAATATATAGGTATTTCTTAACATCCAAAAGTGTGGCTCATCCAGTAAATGAAATAACTAAGATGTTATCATCGAAACTCCACAACTACATCTATCCCACGAATAACTGATTCAAATGAAACTGCTTTTGAAAATGTTTGATCAATGAAAGCAAGTAATTAACACACTTTGATGTGATGTTATTTATAAACAAGGTATCGGAATTGGAATCTAATCGGGTCGTTGCCATTTAATTAAGATATTAGGTAGTTAATATAATATTATATACATAAGTACAGCTAAGTAGTTAGATTTTTCTTCCGTTTTCTCGATGTTGGATTAAAATAAAACTCGTTTTCCGATTTAAATCACGTTCGTTTTGATATTTTAGTATTTTATCAATGCCCTATTTCGAAATCATTACAGATGCCTCAGGGGTAGATAAACATCTAACTATTTATTGTTCTAAAAAGTTACTGAAAGTTATTATGGGTTTAAAACCGGAAATTTCAATTCAAATTACTAGGCAGTTAATATTACAATGATATTTATTATCTACAAAAGTACATAAGTAGGTACTTCTTCTTTATGTATAGTGATGTGTTTCACCTAATGTTAAGAGTTGTCAGGTCGCCCTAAGGTCTCTAGCTTGACCTAACGACTGCTATCAGAGATAACAACTGCGATCAACTCAAAGTTAGTCCAAAAAAGAATTATTATAGTAGAGTCAAAGCATAGTCAATGTTATAATTTCTGTCGTCAGTGATCTAAAATTCGTTCGTTCGTAAAATCATAGTTGCCCTTCTTACGCAGGCAAACCCGCTGTATGGTAGTTGCATTAAGTCCGCAGATCATTAACTCGGTCTAAACGATAGACTCTCAATAAACCACGATCTTTATTGCATTAGATAAATAATGTACTGTTATTCGATTTATAATAACATGACCTGTGTTTTATGCATGTATGTATATACAGGCTGTGTGTTATAAAAGTCTGCTAAGCTAAAGTTTATAGGTATTTATGGTTGTTGTTAGGGCTCTATACTCAAAAGGTTTTTTTTCAATGTATTATCATTATAATTGTACCTACCACTTTCTCGGCATGACCAATGCGTACGTATTGTGTTTACTCATTCAAAGTTGCAGCTTCTTAGTACAGTCAGAAAAGAACTTAAGGTATCAGGTGCATATTTTAAATTTTTTTTTTTTTTCAAAAAACGATTCGGGAATTGTTGATTATTTTGCTTAATATTATTAAAGCTTATTGGATAACATGATAACACTCTGTAGAGATCATCTAACTACCAACTACACTTAAAGATTAATTAAGTAGTTTTGAAAAGCTTCACTTTCAAATGACTTAACAGAAGCGAAACCAGTTAAGATATTAAATACTCATTTACTATTAAACGACGACGGATTGTTGTGTGTGGGTTAAATAAGGTGCCCCTGTCACGGTCAATCAATACAATAGTCACAGTTCTTTCATTTTCAATTATAATCCCTAGATAGAACAAAGTTTTTATTTTGACCTTTATTATAGTTTATCAAATGAAAGCTTCTGGGTTCTATGTTCAGAGGTCAGAAAGTTCAGAAGGTTTCTACTAGGCACGCATGTTACATTGTCTATCTCGTCGTTTTCCATTAGGTAAAATAAAAAAAAATATTTTCTAAAGTGTAATAACAAAATTAATACGTACGTACCAAGTTTAAGACCAAGACACTCTACAATGTAATGGTAAGGTGTAATTTTGTGTTTTTGGTCTTTTAATTTTTTGACCATTCTTTCTCCTGCAATCAGATTATTCGACATTTGGCGAACGTTGTGTTTAGCATTAGCTCTCTTGCAAGTTGGTTTCGGGTGAAGTTCTACCCTTTTGCTGTATCATGTGCTTATGATTTATGTTACCTCTTTTTTCACTTTTATGACACCAAGGTCGCAATGAATTGATCATATTTTGTGACATACCACGCACGATGCACCGGTAATCCGGCGTAGAGTTTTGGATTGGCAACGCTGAATCTCTAAATCAGAGTTTGTTGCTGTTTAAATCTTATTTATTTTAAAGTTAGTTGCTTGTTCGCTTGACCGTTCGCTGGGCATCGTGTGCTCGCTTTCGTTCGCAATTCCGCTCGTAGGCGGAGGAAGTTACAAATAAAACACATAAATTGTAACAAAATTGAATGGTCTAGATTAGATAACAACTTTTATTGATTTTTGACTCGTTTTAAAACTTTATTACGGTTTGGATTTAAAATATAAACGATTGGTAATTTAATAGAGTTGCGGCTGTAGTTGTTCTGATTTAGCTTCCTACATAATAGGTACGACTAAGGTTTGATTTATCTAAACTAGAACAAACATTAATTATCATTTATGCGGAAATTTGCGTCTAAATGTTTTTTTTTCGATCGACAGCTTAAGACTCTGTCGGAAAGACGACAATATTTTGTCAGAAAACTTGACTAAATTTCGGGTTTTAACCGACTCTGGTTAGCAGAATTAGGGTGGAGTCTTCAAATTTTTACAAACAGATATTGCTATTAAATAAATAAATCATTTGACATCTAAATAAATACTTCAGCATACCTACATAACTCTTATACCTAAACATAAGAAACAAGAACCTCCATCTATAGTCAAAGTCGGTAAAATAAAACACGGTAGACAATCAATGAACGGTTGGCTTTGGATGAATAATGGACAGGATTAACGTTGCTTTACTCATTGGGCTAAGATGGAGATAGGGATGGGGCACGGGTATCGATACAATTAATATTATCGTTAGATACTTAGCGGTAAAAAGCTTTTTCCTAAAATCCAGTCGTCAGGCCAATTCAGGAGGAAATTATCGTGAGAAAACCGATATGCCTTAGAATTCACCACGGCCCGAAGGCATAGCACATTTTCCAATAGCAATAATTTCCACCTGCAAGTAGGCTCCCGTGGCTCCCAACCGGAAGCCTTTGCCGTACAGTACAGTAAAAAAATAAAAGCAACGCTATTAAAACCACAAAATTAGTTCAATTTCAATCGTTTATTGAATTCATGATTTTTCACGATAAATAAATATCGATAAGTCCCTTTCTATCGATAAAACCATCCCATCCCTACCTACAAACGGTTACTAATAAGGCCGTGTATAGTGGAGCACAAAGCCCGCGTTAATATTGATTGCCCACAAACGTGCATCAGCTGATATCGCCGCGCCGCGCCGCGCTCGCCCGCACCCGCTACCGGCTTCCGACAATTGTAGTTTATTTAGACGATTTATTGGGGTGGACGCCGATTTACTGGGGTAGGCGATTCAACTCTTTTAAATTTATACTAGCGTCCGCACTCTGATTCGCCCGCGTGTCCTAACAGGTCTAAGATAGAAAAAGGATAGGATTGGGATAGCATTAGGCTAGGATTACCCCGCCCCCAACTGTATGTGTGCCTTTTTACATGTCTATTGCTTCAATGAATAAAAAGTTTCATATAAAATTGAACCTACCTTACCTACAGGTGGAATTTCGGAAAACCTGGATGCCTACATATCAAAAAGAACACGCTCTCCAAGTTTCATGAGTTCATGATAGAGCCAGCGGCTTGATATTAGTTCAGTCAATCAATCAGTTAGAACTTTGAATTTTACATCTATTACCTGCGTATATCCCGTTCCCTCAGGAGTATCGGGATATAAAGTAGCCTATGACGTGTTAATCCAGGTCTCCACCTACCTATATTCCAGGCTTCATTCGGTTCATTAATTTTTGCGTGATTGAGTAACAAAGTCACATACATCCAGACATACGGTATGTATATCTTTATAAACATTTGTGAGATATAACATTGCATACCTAGTGCTTTACTTCAAGTTTAATTGCAGTACCAAACTTTCTTATAAACATTCGTGTTTAATAATATTAGTAAAATGTTGACAAAGAAAATAAAACTAGTGCAACGCTCTTCAAAAACTTATCGATAATAAAATATCGATAGTTTAATTACGAACTGGTCATCCTACTGAGACAATTAATTAACATCGTGACACTGCACTGCACTCAGCCGTCTCCCTCGCTCGTATATCGCTGTCTCGCTCATACTAATGCGCAATCAATAATAATTATCTTGATGTAGGTGGATTGCATTGTTGTGTAACGCTGTGGACAATCACTGGGACAATAGTTAGGCTAGTTGTGGTAGGGTTGACAGACGACGGAGTTATATGACTTCTGGGAAATGTGTATAAAAATATTATATATTATATATGTATAAAATAATTATGAAATTAAATGTAAGATGTCTTTTTCAAGCTCTAGGCATATTTATTAGAAATATTTTCAATGTAAAAAAACATCATCCAAAAATCTCTAGCATCCTGGGTTCTACGAGTATTACCGACTAAGGCTCGTTTTTATGGTCCTGTTCGGGTTCCGTAGGTACCCTTTTACTAAGACTTCAATGTCTGCCTTTTTATTTCGAACCAAACAATGAAAACAACAGAAATACATCATTTTATCATACTTACTGCTTATCATACTGCATATCACGGTTTATGATATAGGTACCTACAGCTTAGTGACAGACAGACGGGCAGACAGAATCTCAGTAATAGTGTATATTTTTCCCCTTTGGTTATGGAACAACAAAAAAGCAAAAACCGAAATAAATAAACTCCATCGTAAATAATGCAAACACATCATCATTAAATTCATATCCACACAAATGTATCAAAATTAACTAAATCCGGTTAAAACAAATTATCTGCATGATGTGCTCCTACCTTAATATGTTTCAGTAATTGTGTGTACGTGTGTACACGGTCCGCCGAGTCAAATGTCACATGTTAGCTGGATTAATTCGCGAGGCAATTACACGGACCGTATTCAGAACTGTAGATATAGATACAGCTACGAGTGATGTAGGATGGTTCTATAGCCAGATATAAGTGGCTGGATGTTATAGTCGCTTGGAGAATTATTGTGTGTTGGGTATTGTGGCTAGGTTTTAGTTGGTTTGTTAAGTAATTTAACTACCTACCCATGTATTTTTTTTAAAGTTTTTTAGTTTTTGCGCACTAATAAACGTTTTTAGGGGATAGTTCTTGTATTACAATTTTCCAAAAAAAAAATATTTTAAAAAAATAAAAAACCCGACTGCCCTTAAACTAAAAAGTAAAAAACAAGAAGTTACCTAAAGGTAAAGAAACCTTAAAAATCGTTCGTCGCATCTAGGAGATGGTGGATGGAGTCGGGTGGGACTTCATACACTATTTGGTGTTATTATACTTTACCTTTAAAAGGAGTCCCACCCGACTGCATCCACCATCTCCTAGATGCGACGAACGATTTTTAAGGTTTCTTTAGGTACCTTTACGTAACTTCTTGTTTTTTACTTTTTAGTTTAACGGCAGTCGGGTTTTTTATTTTTTTAAAATATTTTTTTATTTAACGCTTTTTAGTTATTAGAGATTAGATACAATTGCACCAGAGAAACTCATTAACTCTGGACGTGTATACTCCAGTAGCGAGAACTCGAAATCGGTTAAAGATAGGCTATCTAAAAGCCTTCAATATTATAATAGCTGTTCTTTTTGAGTTTTGCTGAGATGGCTATGAAGTTATTCATCTTAAAATATAATTACTAAATCCGAAAACGTCGTCGCGTCTGGTGATACAAGGGCTGGCGGTTTCTTGTCCTAGCGGATTAGCCTTGCTATCCATTATCCATAGCGCGGCATTTCAAATTTTTATTCAATAACTTATTGTAAACATAGTAATTGTTATTTATGTTATCTCTGACAAATCAAACTTTCAAATTCCTTCAAAAGTTCAAACTTGGCGTCAAAGTCAAATTGAAAAGTTTCTAATTAACGTTCCGTTGTCTTTGCGAAAATTACCTTCGTTACACAAAAATGCAGCGGCAATATAACTTTAGAATAATTACAAAATCCGCAAAAAAGTGACCATTAGAAAACACTTTCATATGCGGATTGTTTTCGCATGCGAATATTGAATTCTTGTGCGCAAATTCAAAACCAGTGTTCGTGCTAAGCCATAAATTAAAGGAAGTAAAAAAAAGCCGAAGCCTATTGACATATCTCTAAAGACCTACTTTAACGACTTCCTGTAGTTGTAATAATTATTATATTTAAAATATCATCGCAAATCTTGTAAGTTAATATTAATAGTCGTTAATTTACGAAAGAATAAAACATATCGTTTGAATAAACAATGTTGCGCGTTTTCCCGGTTTTTATGGTCAAGACAAATCTTGGTTTATAGCGTTTTAAATCCATATTTTTATTTATTTATTATTTTAATGTACCCTATGTCACTCCCACGGTCATGACGAATCTAACGACGTATCGTTTATCTAAATCGGCCCAGCCGTTTAGGCCCTACGACGGCACAAAAATAGGTCACATACATACATACTTACATACATACATACATACACTCATGGCAAAAACATAACACTTCCTTTGGCAGTCGTGTAAAAAATAATGTCAATATAGCAAAAGATTACATTCAAAATTAAATTTTATTGCACTATTATGAATTTTGTGCTTTAATGGTACTGGCCGAACTTTGTTGGCTCAAAAGTTTTTATAAAACTAAATTAAACTAAGTTACTACTAAACTTTTTTATGCCATGATTAAAACTTAACTAAAACTCAAGAACTTAAAAGGAAAATTATTATGATTACATTAAAAACAAATATCCTCTAATTAAACCACTCTTTAAAACATTATAAACACTTAAACGCGTAGGTCGTATAAATACTAAAACCGCAACAATACTCGATAACATGTAGGAGACCGCATTAATATCGTGTACGTTTGATACAGCGAATTTAATAGCCATCGTTCGGTGTACAAATATCGATAACTTTTGTTGATGAAGTTTCACTGCACTATTTTCTTGGATTAGTTCGTTAAATTTAAGAGCTAGGTTACACGGTTAATCTGCCATCAGTTGAGTCTATCAACAAAGTATAAAACAAGGTTACTTTACGCTGTATGTACTGTGTATGTATGCTTAGATCTTTAAAACTACGTAACGAATTTTGATGCGGGTTTTATTAGTAGATAAAGAGTATTTCCGCGGGATAGGCACTTACGCGGGTAAAACCGCGGGGCGCATCTAATTACTAACTTAAATTATTAACTGATATAATTATTATTATTTAACATCCTGACATATAATTGTGTGCGTAAATTGTACTAGTTTAGGAAATATAACTCAACTAGCTGCGCCCCGCGGTTTCACCCGCGCAAGTCGCGATCCCGCGTTGTTCGAACACCTACCTACCGCAATGCAATAATCCACACTTAAACGGTCGCCCATTGAAGTACTGTTGAAGCCAGGCGCTGCGTAAGTGACGATGACGATGACGAAGGAGGACGATGACGATGGATGACGAAGATGATGATGCCACTCTACATCACTTATCCTACCACTGTGTCGATTTTCATTCATTAAATGGTTATCACCCGCGTAAGTCCCGATCCTGCGAGATTTTCGGGATCAAAAGTATCCTATGTTACTCTCCATCATTTAAACTATCCCTATGCAAATTTTCATCCAATAAATATTATCACCCGCGTAAGTCCCGATCCCGCGCGATTTTCGGGATCAAAAGTATCCTATGTTACTCTCCATCATTTAAACTATCCCTATGCAAATTTTCATCTATTAATATTATCACCCGCGTAAGTCCCGATCCCGCGAGATTTTCGGGATCAAAAGTATCCTATGTTACTCTCTATCACTTAAACTATCCCTATGCAAATTTTCCTCTAAGAAATAGTTATCACCTGCGTAAGTCCCGATCCCGCGGGATTTTCGGGATCAAAAGTATCCTATGTTACTCTCCATCATTTAAACTATCCCTATACAAATTTTCATCTAATAAATATTATCACCCGCGTAAGTCCCGATCCCGCGGGATTTTCGGGATCAAAAGTATCCTATGTTACTCTCCATCATTTAAACTATCCCTATGCAAATTTTCATCTAATAAATATTATCACCCGCGTAAGTCCCGATCCCGCGGGATTTTCGGGATTAAAAGTATCCTATGTTACTCTCCATCATTTAAACTATCCCTATGCAAATTTTCATCCAATAAATATTATCACCCGCGTAAGTCCCGATCCCGCGGGATTTTCGGGATCAAAAGTATCCTATGTTACTCTCCATCATTTAAACTATCCCTATGCAAATTTTCATCTATTAATATTATCACCCGCGTAAGTCCCGATCCCGCGGGATTTTCGGGATCAAAAGTATCCTATGTTACTCTCTATCACTTAAACTATCCCTATGAAAATTTTCATCTAAGAAATAGTTATCACCTGCGTAAGTCCCGATCCCGCGGGATTTTCGGGATCAAAAGTATCCTATGTTACTCTCCATCATTTAAACTATCCCTATGCAAATTTTCATCCAATAAATATTATCACCCGCGTAAGTCCCGATCCCGCGGGATTTTCGGGATCAAAAGTATCCTATGTTACTCTCCATCATTTAAACTATCCCTATGCAAATTTTCATCTATTAATATTATCACCCGCGTAAGTCCCGATCCCGCGGGATTTTCGGGATCAAAAGTATCCTATGTTACTCTCTATCACTTAAACTATCCCTATGAAAATTTTCATCTAAGAAATAGTTATCACCTGCGTAAGTCCCGATCCCGCGGGATTTTCGGGATCAAAAGTATCCTATGTTACTCTCCATCATTTAAACTATCCCTATGCAAATTTTCATCTAATAAATATTATCACCCGCGTAAGTCCCGCTCCCGCGGGATTTTCGGGATCAAAAGTATCCTATGTTACTCTCCATCATTTAAACTATCCCTATGCAAATTTTCATCTAATAAATATTATCACCCGCGTAAGTCCCGATCCCGCGGGATTTTCGGGATCAAAAGTATCCTATGTTACTCTCCATCATTTAAACTATCCCTATGCAAATTTTCATCCAAATCGGTCGAACCGTTTGACCGTGAAGAGGGAACAAACAAACAAACAAACAAACAAACAAACAAACAAACAGATTTTCGGATTTATAATATTAGTAGGATGTATAATTTTTATTACTTGCTATGAAACTTGTTGCGTACTGCGGTTTTACATAGGTAAGTCCTGATCCTGTGGAAATATCAGAATCAAAAGTAGCCTATATTACTTATTCCTTGACATAGAAGGTGCATTTTGGTGAATTAATTTGTTTAATCTGACCAGTGATTTCGTTGCCTACTCGTTAAAAACAAATAATATTAAAATTATTATATTTAAGTATAATAAATGTTGGAATTGCTAATTTTTTAATCTATTTTTTACGAAACTTTGATTTATCGATATCGATAGGCACAACTGAATACGAACATCCCTATTCCCAGAGGCGGGAATCGATCTCGCAGTAATTAACTGTTTGTTAACTGATACCTACTCTCTAGACGTACGTACAGAAGTACAACCGAATATAGTTATATGTACGGATTTACCCTCAGGAGAGCGAAGTAATTGGATTTAATATTGTATCAAACATTATTATTTTGTAAGTTGATAGGTCAACCATAAAATATATTAGATACTCACTCTTTCTAAGTAAATAATCTACTCAATTAGTTGTTAACCGACGTTAGAAACAGAGGTACAAGTGGTAACTATTTTTTGTAAGTTAATATGCCAATCGTGGTAAATTTTTTGGACAATTTCTCTGTAAATTATTCTATTGTTATCCGATTTCAAAAAAGGAGGAGATAATTCAGACTCTAATTCTTTCTACGTATCTTCACCGATAAATCAAAGACGGTCTAGGGTCGAGCTTGAACGTTTGTGAATCTTTGTTTTTTTTTGTTAGAAAGGCACATTATACATAATTAGGCTCACATTATTACGTCTCATTGATTATCTATAAATATCTTTGTAACTATGTTTCTATATAGTTTGTTTACTTACTTGAAACCCTTAAGTTTTTAATCAAGTAATTATGTAGTTTTATTTGATAGAAACAAACCAATTAAAATGCCATCATAAGTGACACCCCGAAACATTAATTAAAACAATGAATGTTATAATGAAAGCTATCGATATCAGATTCGATGGATGTTGTCAATAACAACAATATTATTTATTTTAAACTTAAAATAAATTTTCATAGCAAAATGATACTTTGATTTGTATTCTCTGTTTTGACAAGATTGCAACAATTCATTGAATAGTGTTGTGATAGCCAGTTTTCAAAATATCGATAATATTGACTTTTAATCTTAGGCACACGTTTTCTACCTACTTTGTTTATTTGAATGTTTGTAAAATACTTCGTAATTTGATTTATATTGCTCTGGGCATTTCTAATATAAATATTTTAATGGAAAAATACATTTTCTAAAATGTTGAATGTTTGTGTTTCAATTACGCAAAAGCGAAGTACTAAACCGATTGCGATGAAACTTGGTAAACAGATACCTCCTACGTAGCTATCTGAATTAACACATAGGTGATTTATCTCGATATTACCCGGTTTTCGAATTTACCTATGCCGAGTACACCCGCGGAGCTAGTCTAAAAATATATAAAATTATCCTTTCTCTTTTTTTAATTCCAGGTAAAAATCTGGTTTCAAAACAGAAGAACAAAATGGAAGAAGAAAGACAACGTAACAAACGCAGAAGTCGCTGAAATCAAACAACAGAACAAGCCAATAGACGAGAAGACAGATAGACAAGAAACCAAAGAGGACCCTTTAGCCATCGACATGTCAAAACGAAACTGTAACAAAATCCTTAGCGAAAAACTCAAGATTAACAAACAAGTCGGTCCCAAAAATATCGACGTCGATAACGATATTGAGAGTCGAATATCGATAACTAAGATTACGAACAAACTGTCCAGCACTGATTTGTCAGAAGTAGGTATTCAAGTTAAAAGTTTCAGTCCCGGGGATGTGAGTGAAATAAAATACGATGCTCTGAGTAGAGATGTTGAAATGTGAGTTTTAGGTCTTAAACTCAGTTTTGAGTTGGTTTATAATGGTGCGTACAGAGTTATAAAACGTTTTGTACAATATTTTATTTTGTAACAAAATAATGAAGGATTTTTAATTATTTTTAGAAAGAAAAATGTGTTTCAAATCTTTCAAAAAATTACGTATTTTAGGTTTTTTTATTGCACCAAAAATATGTGAAATAAAACAATATTTTCATTTATACGTATGTATACCAATACCGGAATCGCGTGAAACTAAAAAAAATAATTCGTTGTTTGTTAAAATGGGTTGAATATTTCAAAATCTAGCTTATACATTACGCGGAAATCTGGCTCTCCATCATGTAAATTTTAAGTATTATGTTATGTCTAACTTATTTTCGTATGTTTGAGGTTTCAAAAAACAAATATTTTTGTACTAGTTTGACTCTCAAAAGTAAAGATCAACAAATGCCTTAGAAAAATCAACTCAAGCTTAAACTATTTAGGTTAGTTGTGAAACCTTGTCTAGTTTGATTATTGTGTTTTCTCCTAGTTTGATATTGTTATTATTTTTCTACATTTTGTGTGTTTTTGACTTATTGTACAGTAACGGTCAGAAATGCAGTATTTATCTTACAATGTTTTACCGTTGGTTCTGATGTCAAAAGCTATTGGTTAAATACGCACAGACAGTTAGACGGACAAGAAAGTGACCTTATAAGGGTCTCTTATTTACCTTTTGAGGTTCGGAACCCTAAAAACAAGGAAGTACCAGAAATTATTCAAATTATTGCTAACGGATAGATAAACTACCAACGAAAACATAAAAGGGTATTAAGACCGCTTTGGTCCAATACCGAGGATAGGAATCGAACTCCGTCTCGCTCAGTGCAACTCAATATGACAGTGGCAAATTTTGTGGGTGCTATGAGTGAATAGAGTACCCGGAAACTGACAGCATCTTAGTATAAATCAACTCGTAGGCTTACTACCTTGTTCAATAGACCTAATTCTTCTGCAGAACCAATTTTGATGCTATGTTGAGACCATAGAGATGTTTATTAGTCTCTAATTCTGAAAATATTCAATTCGATGTAAATTCATTCAATAGCTAAACTATCGCTTTTTATCATTTAAAACAAATCAACCATTGTTATAAAAATAATAAGTTTAAAACCGTAAGTGATTGCTCTTTGATTTTGGAATAGACTAGGTTTAAATATGCAACTGAACTTATTGCCAATAACTGTACCCGTATTGCTGTGTATCTAATAACTTTTGTAGTTATGTACAAGAAAAAGATGTATGTATAAGTAACTCTTACATTATATATCTGAATAAACAAAACCAAGAAAATGTATACGATTATTATAGCAGTATGTATTATGTAATAGAAATATCTAAGTATCTACAATTTATTTTTATGAATTATTGTAACATGTCTTTCAAATATTTTTCTGTTTTGTTGTGTTTCTTTAAGTTTTTTGTACAATGGTAAAGTTAAAAAAATAAATGTCAAATAACTTTTTTATAATGGTGAAGCAAATTTTTTTTTAAAATCTTCTAATAACTAAGTAGTAATTTGAAGATGTAATTTATTTTGTTCGAGATATAATATATGCCATTACATTAGTTCGATTTTATAATAGGTTATTAAATGCAAAACTACGAAACAAACCATTGAATTTCCCTCGCATCCGGTAACATACTTTTTGAAATTATCTTACAAGCCACTAATAAATAGTACAAATGGTACAAAAATTGTATTTAAGGAAAAAATTAAATGTCAGCCATTACATTAATTTTTTGAAAATATTATTTGTTGGTGTTATACTTTTTTTTGCAAATTCAGGCGCCTTACTCTCAGCTCTAAAAATTAGTGCATTTAAATGCTTGTTATTTTTTTATTACTTACATAAAAAGGTATAATATGTACCATTAAATTTTTTGATTTCAAACAAAATAATTGTTAATTCTTCAAATACATATCTTGAAACATAATTGGGAGGTAGGTGCTCTTGTTTAGAATGCTATTAATGTATTTCAAATTATTCAAAATACTTAAAAACAATAGCGAAGTTTAAGAACTTCTTCAGTTATCTTCTGTAATTTATAACTGAAAGTAAGACTCCTGAACTATTTAGTCGCTGGTGAGAAAACTATTTATACACTGATAAAACACTTTATTTACCGGGTTTAATCGAGTTTTATTCGGTAAATAAAGTGTTTTATTGTGCAAAGTTGCGAAAACCATAGAAGATATTATTTATTCACTGGTAGTAAAACTATTTAGTCGCTAGTGCTAAAACAGTTTAGTCGCTGGTTGTAAAAAATTTAGTCGCTGGTGTTTAAATCAAGTGTTTTTCCTTTGTTATAACTTTCCCAGTAAAACAATGCTAGTGGTCGAACATAAGTTTTTTAAACAAAAAGAAAATGTACAATATTTATATACTTATGGGTACCTATTTTAGGAAAACGCCTGCAAAACATAATAGTCTAGGTATTTGATATACTTAGTTAGATACCTAACGTAGATGTTAGTTTTAATATCTAGAGAGTTCGGAATGACAAATAAATAGTTTTTCAATTACTTTGACTTATTTATTAACTATATAAATCAATAATAAGGTTATTGACCGGGCAAAAAAGCGAAGCGTCTCTGCTTCAAGTGTGGCAAAATTTGCTTTCGTCTGTTAGTATGTTTGTATGTATTTCTCGATCTTGATGAAACTTGCTATAAACTTGCTTGCTAAGTTGTTCTATGAGTTTTTTTTTGTAGCGAGTGAGATTTTTGACTGGGGAGGTAGGTATTTTTCCCGCAAAGGGGATAAATAATCGATACCCCGTCATTATAAAAACCGATTTTAATGTTTTTTTGATTCAAATTTAGTAGCTGTGGTAAGTAGTTTCAAATCTCATAAAATCATCAAAATTCGATGAAACTATGAATCATGTTACAAACTATAATGTAACTAAACAGCAGCAGTTGCTTTGTCATATAAAAAGCTGCGCCCCGTGGTTTCACCTCCGTAAGTCCAGTTCCCGCGGGAATATCGGGATAAAAAGTAGTCTATATGTTATTCAAGGTCCCCAGCTACCTACCTATATTCTTAAGTTTCATCGCAATCGGTTTCCTACCTAAGTAGTTTTTGCGTGATTGAGTAACAAAGTCAGAGACATACATACAAACTTTTGCATTTATAATATTAGTAACTAGCTGCGCCCCGTTGTTTCACCCGCGTAAGTCCCGTTCCTGCAAACATATCGGGATAAAAAGTAGCCTATGTGTTAATTATGTGTTAATCCAGGTCCCCAGCTACCTATATTCCAAGTTTCATCGTTTAGTAGTTTTTGCGTGATTGAGTAACAAACACACATTAATACATACATACATACTCACAAACTTTCAGCGATATAATATTAGTAGGATAGGATAAGTAAGATGGCCGTTTTGTCACTGTGCTGCCATTTTTATTGTAAATGAAAAAAAAACCCAATTTTACTATTTTAATAAAGCACCATCTATCCATTTCACTTAGAACTACGTCGCAGCCACCTACATGGTATACGACGAAAATTTGGTAATGACAAAAATATTAGAACCCGGAGTCACGTGAGAGTTCGACGTAGAACCAATAGGTGGCGTTAGTAGTTCAAATATGAAATCTGTGTTTAAAATGATTTAATAGGATATTCAAGAAACTTTTATATTCAAGTAACAAGATACCTACCTAAATTCTGATTTTCTTACTCATGGACTTTATGGTCATTAAGGCCATAGAACTCTAATTTTGAGTAGCGCTTAGAGAAAAATAAAATAAGATTAAATCTGAATTAATCCAATTTGTAATCGAGACACCCACTTAGCAATCTCATTTCGTCCTTGGGACGTCATCATTAAAAGGCGGCCATCTGCCTGAACCAATCAAACAATGTTTAGCGAACAACCAACGAACCAACGAGGACCAACCTCGCGATATTAATCACCAACTCTTACATCACAGATACAAATGACAACTTTAGATATTTGTAGGTATTTACTTGGTAGTTACCTACTTACAGCTCTTTAAGGGCTATTTGGATAATGTTTAAAAAACTACGTTATATTTAGATATGATAGAAGATGATAGATATGTCTGTTTCCTCAAAACGCGGCATGAAAAAAATCATCACAATATTATGATGGATAAAATAAAACTATTGCATGACGTTGCATACAGACCAACTGAAGCAACCGGGCTTGTACTAGGCTCTAGACAACGGATTTAATTATACAATTTGTAATGGGTTAGTCCTTTTAATCCGAAAGGGGGTTGTTTTAGACGTCTAGGCGAACAACTTTTGTTCTACTACTTTTGAAAATTCATACTTTTTTTTTTAAATTTTGAGATTATGTTTCACTGAAAAAACAGCTGATTTTGAAAATGAAAATTATTGAAGTTTTGATTGTAAACCATCAACTAACTTTACACTTAAATTTTTCGTAAAGTACTTCGAATTTCCGAAAGTCGTAGAACAAAAATTGTTCGCCTAGACGTCTAGAACAACCCCCTTTCGGATTAAAAGGGCTTACCCGTTACACCTTGTATACATAAGTACCTTTCTTTTTAAGAAACCAATTGTGTCGTACTGCTGGGCAAAGGTACATACACACACAAATATACGTACCTACAATACTTTTATTGTGTAATTTAATTACATGCATAAGATACCTAATGGAAAACAAATAGAACTTGAAACAAGCCTTTATGGTCAGGGTACTAGTCTCCGGAGAAATAAACACTACCATCTCTCTATATTATCGATGAGCATGCTACACCTAAGACCACCAACAGTCAATTACCATCCGGCGAAATTGTACCTACCTTCTCAAACGCTCAACTTAAATAAAAAATACTTTTATTTCCAACCGAAAAAGTCATAAAAATGCCGTCAACTTATATTCGAAGACAGATAGGTAGTGATTACTCGGGGCGCGAGATTAGGACCAATTTTAAATTGTTGATTACTTTACACCACCCCCTCCCCCTCCCTCGCTCCCCCAGGGGTAGCTGGGAGGAGGGAGGGGTGGCTCATCTTGCGAAAATGACAGCCTGTTAAATTTTTGTAAAAATCTATCTTTTTCGGTGTAAGCTGTTGGTAGATACTGCTCGCATAAAAACGTTATATCTAAAGAAAAATATTGCTTGCTTAAATACTTCATATTTTAATTAAATCCTTGATCATTACTTGATGGGAAACGACGATGAATCTAAAAATTGAAATATGATACTGCTAATAGTGAAAGTTTGTGCGTGTGCTCCTTCACACAAAAATTCGCTAAACCGATAGCGTTCAAA
The DNA here is from genome assembly GCA_949358125.1 of Idaea dimidiata. NCBI lineage: Eukaryota > Metazoa > Arthropoda > Insecta > Lepidoptera > Geometridae > Idaea > Idaea dimidiata. The sequence goes on from OX442329.1 coordinate 678,949, forward strand.
CTTGATGAACAACATGTTGTGCATGGAACAGTGCGCGTTGGACTTATTGATAGAGCCGTTGAAAGAATTTATAGAAATTTCGTTCAATTATACATCCGTCGACAACAGGGTTTTGTATAATCGAGAAATTTATCGTCTTTTTTCGGTGGGTTTTATATCATGTTCATTAGATTATTCAATTACCATAGGACTGAAACTCCGGAATTAGTCAATTTAGTAAGTCCTAAATTGGACTAATTGCGACAATGAGACAATGAGAACTGACAGTTATACATGTATGAATTTATTTCGCAAGTTGTAAAGTAGTATTACATGCCTACAATAAATACTTGGTATAAATTATAATTTTATTAAGTTGTCTTCGTTTGCTAACCGTACATTCAGAGTCATTCGTTCAGTTTATGTGATAATATTAAGGAAAGAGTCTGAGACGTTCTCAAACGAGGAAAACACTTTTATAAGTTTACAATTTCAATTGCGCGCGCCTCCGGCAATCTTTTTGTATAGCTCCAAATTATATTAATACTAGCTGCGTCCCGCGGTTTCACTCGCGTAAGTCCCGTTCCCGCGGGAATATCGAGATAAAATGTAGCCTGTAAGCTATTTTCGATATCCAGCTACCTAAATTTTATCGCAATCGGTTCAGTAGTTTTTGCGTGGATTAATAACAAAGTCACATACATGCATACAAACTTTCGCGTTTATAATATTAGTAAGAATATTATTTTATTTCGCATTTCGTGTTCTTTTTTAATATTATGTAATAATAATACGGCTACTGCAAGTGGCCAATCAATATTAGTTTTTAATACTAAACTCATCCGACAGTGCCTAAATTGACATAACGATTTAAGTGTAGCACGTTCACTAATACAAAAATATAGTTGGCTTATTTACGGAAGTGGAATGAGTTCAGACTCGTTTTTCCTAGTGGTTGCACCGGCCTGCACATTAAAGTCAAAATAGGTAGGTAGTGCTAAATCTAAAACCCACTTTGTACCCACTTCTTTGTCTTTTTTAGTTTTCTTACTGTACCAATACCAATATATATCGTTTATCAGTTTAATTATATTCTTTAACAATACAAGTAACGCACCCGGCTCCAATAGCATCTGGCCGAGTAGCGGGTTCGATTCCCGTGACTGCGACACGACAAATTGACGCGTCAATACGCTAGTGAGCTATTAGTACGCGTCATTTCACGGATTTTGTAGCAAAAAGTTATAAAGCTGGGTATTCACGGCGCGACATGGTTCGTATAGATATAATAATAAATAAGACATAATATTAACCCGCGTGTAGTAGATTTTTGTTCTATTTATCAATAGCTTTGCACCGCCAAACTGACTTTGAATTCGTGTTTTGGATCACAAATAATCATTGAGATATCATTTACTAGCGTTAGAGGTGGTCTCTCAAACATAATAGTTGATGTTTTGTTCTTGTTTTCTCGCTAATACACACTTTATTTGCTGGAAGTATGTCGTACTCAACTCAGCAGACACAGGTCATATCCATCCGAAGGTTGCCGTAAAAGAAATAGCTTTTAGTACAACAACCTATTTTTGAGCATGTTTAAGGTAAATATTTAAACCTTGAGTTGTGCAAATAAAGACTTTATCTATCTTACCCGTCAAAATCAACAAATTCACCATACTCCAAACTCTGTTATTGACTTAGCTCGTGTCATTGACGGAATTGTTTAGCATACGATATATAGACAGATGCCATAAGTAAAAAGTTACAGATTCTTCTTCTTCTTCGTCTGTGAGCTAAGCAGCAGGCTGACGAACAGCCACACATGACTATTGAAACTATTTATACTAGGTATATTGACGAAAAAACTTTTAAGAAAGAAAAAAGATAAAAATTGAATTGATGTCAGTCGCACCGTGTACAGAATGCCATACTACAAATTTCCAAATAGAAAAGGTGTGATGTATGAATGAGTCTATTATTACATTTACGACCATTATCGGGTCAAAAGTTATTTGGATTTATTACTAAACTGTTTACTTACAAAATAAACGTCCTATCCCTAATTTATTTTCACAAGTACGTGTCATTGGTATTAATAATGTGATATATTTTTTTAATTTTTAATAAACATGCGGAAACTACTTAATAGGGCTACTCAAATAATTCGGCAGTTAATAAATTAGTAGATACCTATGTGAACTTTTGACTTTTGACTTACTGCATTCTGGGACGCTATTCTGTTCATCTTTCCGAAGGATCTCGACAGACTTTTACCAATTTTAAATAGAAAAATAACCAACACGATCAGATCTCGGACGGCGGAGAAATTCGAAATCATACACAAAAACAAATATCCAAATAAAAATAAAACCTCTTTTTTTAAAGTCGGTCATAAAGAGCTACATTTATTTTATTCAATGTTATAATTTAAGTACGATAGTTGTATATTCGATTTGAAAAAAGAATAATACCTACAGTAGAATCGGCAGAAATTTTGCTTCATTCGTAAAAACTTAGAGGCTATAAGTCCCTATTCGTTATACGTGCTTCAAATTATCTCAATAGATACAATTTAATAAATGCAAACAATGGGACAGTCAATTAGCCACCATCAGAAGGGTAGGTATCGCCATTAGGGGTCGTTTACACGTGGCGGAGATCAGACAAGGGTTGAGGGTTCCGGCCACGGGCGTAAATCTCGGCTAAGTGGGCCTTTAGATTTACTTCGCCTTGTTTTGGCTTCGGCTGACCCCAGGGGCAATGTCTTGTTTTGGTCTGTAGTTCGCTTCCTATAATTACACTATATTTAGGGTTTAATTACCTATTAACTGGATGTAGAAACATTCGTCAAAATTTCATCGGTATTGAAACAGTTAAGCTGTTATTTTTTTTTTGCAAAAAATCGCACCCAACAGAACTGGAACTTGCATGTCTGGGGATCTAGCCCAGCGCCTTTTTCCCATTTTTATAAAAACATTTTGTTAAAAAAAATAGTCATCCAAATTTAGGAAACGCTTTCAAAACTCAAAAGCTCGATTACTAATGTTTAGTTTACTGCTAAGTTATTTATTTAAGTAACACTCATATTTTAAGATATAAGGCCAGTACAGTAGCAGGTTAGATTTCTAGCGTTTTAAAGACGTTTCGAAACAATTTATAATATAATAATAAATAAATAAATAAATCCTGTGACGAACACACAGCGCCATCTAGCCCCGTGGTAAGCTGCTAAGCTTGTGTTACGGTGACTAAACAACGGATATAATACTTATATTTATTTTTCTTTTGCAAATACATACATATTATACATAGAAATACGCCCAGACCAGAGCAACCTTCCGCATTGCAGCCAAGCGTTCGCCCGACGCGCCACAGAGGTCGTCAAATGCGTTTGAGGGTGTGACAATGTGTGTTGCTAAATTATCACGGTAATCAAAAACGGCAGAACCGATTTGAAACATTTTTTTGCGTTGTTTAAGTCTCCAATAGCCTTATTAATAAACGTGGAGTAAAATAGGAGTTATTTTACCACCTTTTGTTTCTGTCTGTCAGCTTTGAAAGTTCTTGTCACGAAAAAGGACAAAGCATATTCCACGGTACGCCACCTTACTCCACGTTTATTAATAAGGCAATAAAGCACATTCTTTCAATATTTGGCGCTATGGTAGGTACCTACCTAGACATGTTTTAACGAAACGTCTGCTGCTGATTTTGAAAAGGTTTTTTCGCCAAAATTCGTTAAGTTTATTTCATTGCTACTTTATTTCCAAATATATTTTACTGGTTTTTAGTAAACTAACGCCCGCTAATTCTATTCAACCAACACGTATATATCCTTTAATCGGATTAATGGTAATTGATCGTATGGCCCTTTTCAATAATTTCATACAAAACAACAAACTAAACTTTGGACTCTATTTTGTAGACGCCAAAGTATATTTTTCATTGACAATAAGTATAATAACTTTAAATATAATGCCGTTCGCGCATTTGTTACAAATAATACGATTTTCGCACAATTTCGATGCTTGACGTTTTTTGATGCGATCCTGTTTGAGTGACAGTTGCTTGATTGCGTGCAATATGGTTTGGTAATGGTATTATGTTGATATTGTTGTAATATATTTTTGGATGAATGAATGAGTAAAATTTTAATGTAGGTAAATATCATCCGTGAAAAAAGTCTACACTCTACAATCAATATTGAAATTTTAGTTGGAATCAAATGAGATATCGATCTGGTGACAAACAGACGGAAAGTGAAGTCTTAGTAAAAGGGTCCAGTTTTACCTATTCGCAATTTGAATCTATTTAAAGATAGTAAAGTCTCTATTTGAAGATAGTAAAGTTCCATAAGAAGTTTGTGAGGATCTGATGATAAACTTTGAAATTATTAGCAAAGTTGCATCCCAAAATGTAGTAAATTCTTTATTCCAATCTGCCTTTAATTAAAGTCGGTCGAAATGAATACAAAAATATTATGTATAACAATAAACGATAGGTATGTATGTACATTGTACGTCTGTAGGTACCTACGAGAGGTCAATATATTGTCGCGAGCTGATCTGCTTATCACTGTAAATTATGTTCAGATTATGGCAATATAAACTTATTAAATAAATATATTTGTTTACGCTCAGACAGTTCAAGGATCGGATTATATTGGAGTCAGGAATGTTTGGAATATTATGGGCTAGTACTTCAAGCTGTTGTCTGAAATATATTCCATGTTACTTTTATGGCAATAAAAATATTCTTATTCTTATTCTTATTCGCGAAATATAAACAAAGATATAAAACGCCGAAACAGCGCTGACAGACAATATGGTGAAAATAAATGAGTATGAGATTGAGTTTCAGTTCCCGCTCATCATCCAGGACAAAATTGCTGAAAAAAGAAGTATTTATCTAGAAATATTTTTAGCAAAGAAATATATTTCCAAAAAATCTCATCTCATCTCATGTTGGGTATGTTTACTGTAAAGTAAACCACCTGAACCAGTCAATAAAAGCTGCAAAGCTTGACCGGTAGATGGCGCAGTAACCAAGCCTTAGTTGGTAAAACAATTAGCGAGGAAAGATATGGCCGAAAAATTATACCATGTCACGTGATTCCTGTGTAGCTTAGTGGTTAGAGCATTCGCCTGGTTAGCGAAAGGACGCAGGTTCGAATCCTGTCATGGGGATTTTTTGGAAATATATTTCCTTGCTAAAAATATTTCTGTTTAAAATGCCTTGAGCAATAAAAACAAAAAAGGAATATTAAGTATTTATCTGCCAGAGGCGCCCCTCTTGGTTTAATAACCTAAGAGATTGGTTGTGCTGCAGGACCACCAAATTTTTTAGAGCAGCTCTCCAAAAAAAAACAACCCTGATCTTGTCTAACCTCAGATAGAAGTGGAACAAGTAGAAAAGAAGATGTTTCCATTGGAACAGAAATCCCGTCAGAAGGTTGTAAGACAGTTGTAACAAGCCGCTTAAGTAGAGTTACTTCAAATTCATCGATACTTTTAACGTTTCAAGCGTCATTCATCGAGTTCACTTAGCATTTTCATGTAACAATATTGGCAGGGCTGTAGTGATTTTTTATATTTATTTCGTGTAAAAGAAAGGTGGAATATATTGGAATTTAAGACATTACCTCAAGTTTAGAACATCATCATCTCAATGTTTCATCTCATTTATTTTCTGGACAATCTTGCGACCTGCATGTCGGTATATAAACCGATCCTAAAGCTTAAAAAGTGAATGCAAGCGATACATCGGGCACGAGTTGCCATCTCTACACTAAGTTGTACTGCACTTATCCTCTGTATGTTCATTTAATACTAAACTATGTACTGCTCGCGGATTCGCCCGCATTTCCTACAGAAAACAAGATTACGATAGGATTGGGATAGTATTAGAATCGTATTATGGTTATCATCTCCTTAAATAAAAGGTTTCATAATTAGACCCTTCTTTTCCAAAAAAATCATAGTGGCCTACACTACACACCACACAGAACACACTCTCCAAAATTCATGTCTCTAGGACCAGAGGTTTAGTCTGTGCGTTGATATACAGTCCACTCAGTCAGTCAGTCAGTCAGGACATTGCATTTTATATAATGTATAGATAGATGATACAGTATAATTGTATGGAAATGCGGCATTTATTTTCTACTTATGTGTACAGAGATTTGTTATAAACTCGGTTTTACTGGAACTGTATTTATCTGTAGTTATTGTCAAATTGTTTATGATTTTGTGTGTCTTAAATTTTTGATTATTCAAAACTCAACCTGAGTTTGACGGTTGAGACATAAAATGTTGTTTACAGAATTTTATGAATCGTAAGTTTTAAAGAGTATTTTTTTTAAATCGAAAGTTTTATGTAAAGTTTTCGTAACATTTAAAATAATTTGTAAATAATTGACCGAGCAAGCGTAGCGACTCAGCTTTGATTTTAACAATGTTTGCTTTTGTCTGTCAGCATGTTTGTATTTAAGAATCTATGTTGATTTCCCTCTACAGGTTGTATTTCTCATCTTGATGAAACTCTTGATGAAATATAAAATACAATGAATTAAATAAATGAATACATAATATTTTATAAGTAGATACCTAAATCTATGTAGGTATATAAAATACTTTTTCCTGACTGACTGACTGATCTATCAACGCACAGCCTAAACTGCTGATAGTAGAGACCAGCACTCGTATTAACTATCCAGTGGATGTCGGGCAACAGTGAAAATTGACAGGCACTAGGTATGCAGTACATTGCTGCATTGACGTAACGTGGTTATTACCGGTGATTACTTCAAAGCAGCATGAACTGCATCATTTTTCACTACTGTCAGACGTTCACTAGATTGATAATTATATGGCTGCAGTTGAAAAGCGTGTTCTTCATTGATGTAGGCATCGAAGGGTTTTTTGACATTCCCACGGACCCACGGGATCGGAACTTACGCTGTAAATAAGCAGGGATACAACGTACATAATAATATAATTCATAGTTAAGATTTGCATCATCAATATTTAAAATAAAACACTTTATTTACAGGGTTTAATCGCGTTTTATTCATGATTTTTAAACGACTGAGATTTCGCCAAATTTACAATTGGCTTTTTCAAGGTTGACAGACCAAAGGGTGGTCAATATTTAGAAGTTAGGATACGTAACTAGATATTTAAATGAATTTTCAACCGGCCTATATTTTTTATAGGCACCTAAAGCAGTCGACTAATTAGGTACGTATCTAACGAGCACATCCTGCCACTTCCTAATCACAATACTCGTCACATTATACAAGTAAGTAAGTAACACGAACAGGTATTCCGTGCCCAAGGCGGCGGGTAGCGGGTAGCGGGTTCGAGTCGCTGAGCTGAGCCTGATAAATGACCGCCCATTGTCGGCTACTGGTATTGACTGGGGAAAGAGAGTTGCTGCTTTACCGGGAGGTTCCGTAGAAAACAGATTTATGAACAAAAACATAAGGTAGTACATAAGAAAAATAATAATTTCAAATTAATTCAAAGTTTTTATTTTGGACACCAAAATCCATTTAATATTAATAATAAATAAGAACTTAAGGCTATGTTAGGTAGAAAACTATACTTAAAATGTTGTGTACTTACCTGACCGACAAATAAAGAAACCCAAAAAAAATTATTCGATGACTTTAAAATTACTTATTTTTTACTTACTAATTAGGTTCTGTTTGATCTCACGATTTTAAAAATGCAATAGTTTCGATAGTTTCCCTCAGATCTTCTTTATCACTTACGGCACCCACAGGGAGAGACGAGGTAAAAAAAACATTCCATGCATCCCATCCCTCAATTCAAGTAGGTAGTGACCCATAAAAAGTTTCATTAAAATCGGTTCACAGGTTTTAGAGCCTGTATAGGTACTCGAATAATCATTATAAACAAACATATCTAATAGAAAAAGCAACTTAATTGTGATCGGACCTCAAACACATCCGAATTGATCCTCCTTTTCGGAAGTTTGTTAAAAACAGAAAATATTTCTTCTTTAGAACTTTATAGCAGAACAGAAACCCATCAAATTGATCCTTTACCTATATTCATACCAAAACTAATTTCCACTCACCTTCCTCCATCCCAAAACTCCAAGCCCACTGAACCCTAAAAACGATGAAAAATAAAAGAGTTCCATATCATTTAAGGCGGGTGTATTAAAACGCGGTATGAATGAGGCCGTGTGACGTCACGCCGAGGATCATTCCAGATTTATTACACTAGTTCTAACCGATGGGTTTGTTTGTGTTTGTGTGGACCTTTTTGTGACAGTAGTAATAAAATAGGTACGAGTGTAACTTCGTTGTAGGAACGTACCTAGCTATTTGCCCGGTTTCTCTAAATTATCAACTTATTTTTGAGAAACCGGAGGCTGTTTACATAACATTTTTTATTTATCATATTAATAGAAATCAAGCGTTGAACCTTATGGTCAAAGGTACGAGACAATATCCAATGATATGGACACTCAATGGAGTTTATACCTTATCTCTGATTATTATAATATTCCGATTAATCCCTATTAGTTGGATTCGTTGAACGAGTAAAGGCAAGAAACTCTGTTCAGCGACTTTAAAAAATTCCATATTTTTTGTTTTCGAATATCAAAAACAAATTTTATTTTAAGTGCCGTACCATATTGCCGGGGCCGGACGGTCTTATAGGTAAATACCTCGAGTATGAATGAGACAACACAATATCGTGAAAGAGAAGGGTAAAGGTGTCGGTGAGGACGGCACTAATGATGCACGGATCATTATTAAAATTAATAATGACGATAGTGACGTCAATTAACCGATTTCTGTCGATATCGAGATCGGCAATCATAGGTTAATATTAATGTAATCCTATCTAATGCAATTCACGTTACGCATGGAGTAATATTTTAGTAATACGTTAATAATTTTAATAAGTACTTTACTAGAGTTGGTCATCTCATATCTTCCCGTCAAAAAAAAACCATGAATTTCATGTGTCTTCTAGGACACATGAAAGTCATGAATTTCTAGACGACAATGTATAGAATAAAATATTTTGATTTTGACTTTGTTATAGCAATAGGCGACGAAAAGATCTGAGGGAGGTTACCAAACCCGGAGTTCATAGAAATCGATAATAACAACAAATGCGTTCCCATCCCTAACCTCCAACTCTTACAAAACCTATACATCTAATCCCTTTGGCTACCGTAATACAACCTTATTTTTACAACGCATCTTTTAAATCACTCATGACCCCTATTCCGTAAAGCATAAAGGTCACGTAGACCGCAGATAATAAGTTTGTAAGTGTTAGGATATTTATTAATATGGGATTTATTGGGTAGTTAAATTATGTATTGTTTGGTCCGTCGGGCCGGATGCCGAGTCGATTTAATGAGCATTTTTAAAGCCATTTTTATTGTTAAGGCCCTTATATTACGGTTTTTAATTATAACCGATTTGAAAAAAGGACGGTTGGTAATAATTTTATCTTAATAGAAAAAATATAGCGACGAACTGAGAACCTCCTGCTTCGGTTTTTGAGAAGGCGGTTAAAAACTAAAAACCATAAGCGGGATAACGCAATGAAACTTGCGTAGACACAGGTTCTATATTTTATATGAATTATATTGTTTGGATTGTTCTCATAAAGATGGATTCTTAAAAAGATAGATTCTCTAAAACACAGTTTCTCAAAAAGACGGATTCTCAAATCAGCTTTGTAATATTAGTAGGATAGAGATATGTCGAAAAATCATGGCAAAAATATCTGTTTTTTATAGACATCCATGTTTTTTCGACATAATTATATCTCTAATATGACATAAAACTTATGGGCGCGAATAGACCTGCTGCTTTTATGAAATTTGCTCTATGACACTAGTTTCGTAATGTAAATTTGGGCTATAGGTACTACTCGTATATAGTACACACATTAAAAATATAATTTGCAAAGGTTCAAGTTTATGTAGGAAAGTGAGTTTTCAATAACTTATAATATTTTTTTTTTGTGTTTTGTTTTTCAAGCTCCTCCGTGCTTCGGAAGGCACGTTAAGCAGTTGGTCCCGGTTGTTATCTCTGATAACAGTCGTTAGGTCAAGTTAGAGGCCTTAAGGCGATCTGAAAAACTCTAACACCAGGTGAGTCTTCTTTTCGTGTAGTGGTACACGAAAAGAAAAAGAAGAAAAAACTTTTTATTTAAAACCGTTTTCTTTTTCAAGTTTATATTTTTGAGACGTTGATATCTGTCGACCGGACATTAGGCGGTCACAAAATATAATTCTGATTGTAAAATCTTTAATATTAAGGAACTAATTAAATCCAAATTTATTCAATCTTTAATAATAAAGCGACACCGAAGCGATAGACATACAAAAGACTTATCTTATTTAGGGTGTATGGAATACTAAAAACATGGGAACGTGCTTCCCACTCAAAACTCCAAATATAAACCTAAATCAGTCGATACTGGTCTCATAAATTCATTTTCCAACACTTAATAAAAGCAATAACCCTGGTATTTCTACTACAAAAACATCCCCAATAGAAACCAACCCCACACTGAGTGCGTACGAGTCTCATTCACTATTTTTTCACAACCGAAAAGGTTTTTTTACACACAACCTTTTTTGTAACAACCTTTTTTCTACATTTACCTGCAACTTCCTTCCTATACGCATCCATTACCTCAATGACATTCTTACGGTTTTGACAGTTAAATGGGTAAGCGACACCTTTGCGCTCGCGCCGAAATTTGAACCGTATAGACTGATGCAGTCCCGATATCTCTATATTAATGAGTTTAAGATAGAGAATAGTTTAAAATATAGTTTTCTAAAGTGGTTTTTGTAGTTTGATCGGTGCCACACTGTCTGCCGTTCAAGTTTTTGTCCATGAAGTCAATGTTTTTTTTCCTCCTAAATAGTTGGAAGTATAAATGATACTTTGTCGACGATACTCTAATGTTGCCTGTCAACTTTGAAACGTAATTGGATTTTATTTTAGGAGAATTGACTCTGGTTAACATAACAGTTTTAAAGTGTCCAATGTCCATTTTAGTGGGAAGGTTTCTTGAAAATCGAGAAACGTAGATAAGAAAGGTTGAAGTTGAGATAATAAAAGTTTTTGTTTCAGTTGTTTTTTGTTTTGGATTTTTTTATTAACAATAGATGACCGTTTGACCTCTGATAGTAAGTCTAAGATAGATGCAGTCTAAGATGAAGCACGCTGTGTTGCCGACCTAGACGGTCCTAGGTCCTAGGACCTATTCACTCGCAATTTAAAGACACCCAAATTGTACTATTGCCTGGGAAAAATAATATAGTATCAGACAGCTGATTCCAGAATGTTTTGTTCTTGTCGTACTAGTTGGAGTCTTCAAGTCTAGAGTAAATAGGTTTCTCCTAGCCAAGTATATTATGTACATTGTCGACCTCATCGTCGTTTCCTTTTGAGTGAGATAATTTGAAATGTTAGCCTAGCTTATTATGTATTCTCATAATCGTAATATTAAGAGCGATGTTTCCTCTACATAAAATATCAACATCCGCACAATAAAATTAAAGTGCATATCAAGAATAATTGAACCGGAAGTATCACAAAGGTGTTCCAATATAAGCACAATATAAGTCACTTTTTTTCTCTAGATATTTGGACCAACCCCCTATCGATGGCAATGGACTGCGCGTCCATTCAGCCGCGTTAAACGAGACGCGAGTCTTTGTGCGTTTTTATAATACGGAGTCAATTTTGGATGAAATTGACGCTTTTGACGGTTTAGCTATGGAAAGTTGAGTAAATCCGCTTTTAGGTACTGTATTGTTGGATGTGTTATTAGAAATAATAATTGGTTTAAATAAGTAGATAGATATTTTAAATATTACTAGCGGTTTATTTCAAATCGTGAAATAAATCTTAATTTTGTTTTAAATTAAGTTTAAACAGGTAGATATACCTACTACCTATAAGGATTTATGAACGTATAAAAATATTTTATTTTCAACGTACTCATTGATTCACTCATTTATAATCGAAAATCTTGCTTTACCAGACTTTACCAAATAAACTTTGCCTTGTGTAAAACTCACTCATTAAAGACTCCGCTAGGCTTGCGGTGGCTTGAAGGCTAACTAACTTTTTGGTAGAACACGATTCGGAATAAAAAGTTGATTTAATAAAAAGGTGACCAATTAAATATCGACAAACACCTCTCAGAGTAGGTACACCATTTTAAATCCATACCAAGAAAACACTAAGGATTTCGGGAATGTATGACGGAACATTAAGCTATGGATAAAACTACTTCTTTTTGTTTTCGTGTAGAGTGGTGTGGCTCACCTAGTTTAGAGCCTAACTTGACCTAACGACCTGCTATCAAAGACAACAATTGAAACTAACTGATTAACGTGCCATCCCAATCACGTAGAAACTCTAGAGCTAAAATGATATTTTAAGTACGTACCTGTAGGTATATTTTACTGAGTTAATTATGAATCACTTTTGAACCAAGACCAAGGCACGTAAGTCGCAGAATTCACCAAAGGTGTACTACATGACAATAGAGCTCCGTTTCCGGTACAAATAAACAACACAAAAGTTAATTGTATCGACATTTATTGTTATTTGCACTCATTCACGTTCAGTTTACGATTTACTACGCCGGTATTGAGCGGGTACGTGAGCAAATGTGACTGTTTAGAGGTAGAGCAATCTACCTCTATCTATCTTTTTAATAATAATTTTGTCTATTTCATTGACACTTCATATCATTGAGTTAAAACTTGGGCCTACTTCAGGGAATAGTTAGATCATTTTTACTTCTCAATTAATAACACGTATATATCCCAATTTTTAACAAATTTATCCTTATTTTTATGGATGTATAAAAGAATACTAATTTTATAATAAGTACCTACTACCTATCTAATTAAAATGTGTAGTGAAAACACCCATGTATCTTATTATCGTATTTTGAATAAATTAATCAACGCAAATAATTTATTAGCTATCGTTGAAAACCGCTACAGGCAATTAGCGGCCCGCACCGGAAGGATAACATTGACACAATTTGACAGGTCGATTGACACTGGCAGCTTCCTGACACAACCGTCCTAACTAAACATTCAAGGATACTTGATTTGTTTTGATTGCTTCTATGATCTAAGAGACTTTAAAATTATGATGCAAGTTTTGGATGTGTCAAGTTGAATTGGATTGTATCGTTAATGATGAAGCCCATAGTTCAAGCCTAGTTGCTAGTTGTTATATTAAATACACGTCAATTTATAAAAAATATCGTTTTAAATTATATCGTATTATTAATAATACCATTAATATCGTCTGAAATTAATAAAGGAATATAATAAAAATAGTATATATAAAGATAAATGTTTAAAATAAGTTACCTGTTAATAACATTCAATATTCATATACATATATATATATATATTGTAATGTAACTAAGTATTTTGAAATGTAATATCTATGTGGAAAAGAAAAATAAAGGCTTAATTATTAATTATTATAGTTCAAGCCTAGTTGGTCAATTTAGGGATATAAGGCCTTCTTCACCTACTCGGTGGACCTACGACATTGTAACTTAACTTAGTAATTTATTTTAGGACTTAGTAACGGTCACGGGAGTCGTTGGATGGAGGTAGCGCGGGATCGCTTTTTCTGGCTATGTTCAGCAGTGTCAAGGGATGACATGATGATGATGATGATGGTAGGCCTCCGTCCTCCGTGCTTCGTGTAAGTGCAATCGGTCTCGGTTTTATCTCTTCTTATAGCAGTCTTCAGGACAAGTTAGAGGTCTTAAGGTGACTTGACAACTCTAGCACAAGGTGAGACACACTACTACACCTGAAAAATAAGAACCTAACGACTACGACGCTCGTATCGTAATCGACTTCCAAAAAAGGAGCAGGTTACTTAGTTGGACGTTGTATGTTCCCAGCCAGATTTCTCCACCGTTTGAGGTTTGATGAATGTTTATTTTGTTATTCGATTATCGACAGGTTTATTATTTCCTTAAACCTAACAAAACATTAGTCTATGGGTATCTATACCACTTGTTAAAATAAATATTTTATGGACTATTTCACTTTTTGGGTATAACAGGCCGAGATTCGAAACCCCGAAATTCGGAAAAAAGCCTACTAATTAAAAAATACTTCAAAGTTTTTAATGTCGTAGAATAAAAGCTGGTCTTTTAGACATCCAAACCTTCCCCCTGACGTCTTATATAACCATAACGTCTATAACAACATTAACCCTTTAGCTGTACCTAATCTAAGTGCTACATACATTCGACGTGTCCGCCGGAATGCCATCGACATGAGCCATCAATCAGACCGTAGGGTCTCCGCGCGAAGATCTGGTGATCGCGGTTATCGTCCACTATTTTATTGGACTCTTATGGCGTTGTAAAATACAGCCTTTGGTTTTGACGAGCTTGATTAGTGATGGGCAGAGGGAAGCGGAAAGCTATTCCGAGCGTTTCCGGGTTTAAGGATACAATATGTCGATAATTGTACTAATTGTATGAAAGTGAAGAAAGAAAGCTTGCGATAAAACTTGGCATGCAGATCTGGATTAACATATAGGCAATCATGATATTCCCGTGGGAGGTAAATAATAATACAGTGCCAAATACGAAATTAGTGTAAGTAAGTAATAAAATTTGTCCGCATTTTTATATTGTAAGTCTTTCTTCTTGATAAAACTCATTAAAATTATTTGATATACATTGCTTATACGTAATACTTAATGGCCAAATTGTCCTTATTGGTAAGAAACAGGCCATAACTAAGAAATTTAATCGAAATAGATGCACATCGGAATATGAACGAGTACAAAGATAAAAATGAAACTGTATATAGTTGCTTTATTTTCATTGCCAAACAAACTTGTCCTTGTTCTCAGGTAACTTTCTTGGATAAAACAGTAAGTTTTCCAAATTCCGTGATCCGTGATTTTTAAGACGGAATGCCTCAGGTGTCCCATCGCTATAGAAAGACAGAATCCGTAGTTTACAACGAATACTACTAACAATCCATCCGTCCGTCTGTCCGGGCTCGTCATTAAATCGCCATCGACCACAATCACATAAATAACACCGGATTTATTCCTCTATTTATTTATTTATATGTTTTATTTATTTATTTATTGCCTCGTTCGTCCGGACGAACATTTTTTAGATCAATAAAGTTTTATTAATTTTGTGTTTGAGATTAAAAAGTCGTTTGAGTATTAATATTGTGTTGTAAATGTGGTTTATGGGCAGATGAGGTCATAACGTGTCAGCGGAATATAGGGATGTTATGGAACTGGTATTTTATCATTATTAAATTATAATAATAAGTATCATCATCATCATCTCCGGCCTTATCCGTCCGAATATAGGCCTCCCCTATACGACGACACAAACAGCGTTCCCAAGTCAACTCCAACGGATTTTTTTACACTACTGCACACAGGGCAATCTAGCCCTAAACTAAGCACTATACTTCTTTTTGTAATTACATACAATATTATACATAGAAAAACACCCAGACCAGACAAAATTTTTTATTTTTAAACATAAAGGTTGCTAAATTTAAGCTGTATTTGTTTCTATCTATTTATCTTGTAATTTATATGGTGTGTACAATAAATAATTTATTAATTCATTCAAATATTTGAACCCGACGGGAATCGAACCCCCAGCCTTCTGCATTGTAGTCGAGCGTCCGCCCGACGCGCCACTGAGGCCGTCGAATTGTAGCGGCAACAGAAATACTGTGCACAACTTTGCGTCTATCACGGTTCATGAGATACAGCCTAGTGACAGATGGATAGCGGAGTCTTAGTAATAGGATCCTGATTTAACCCTTTGGGTCCGGAACCCTAACTAGCATCAGATCATCGATTTTTCTTCACATCTTATGTTAAAAAAAAATAACCCATCAACTGTCAACGACCAACTTCAAGTTCGAAAGTATTATGCATTCGCCCTTAAGAAGTATCGAAGACCCACAAAACTAATTTACATGTAATAAATAGTAACATTAAACGTGATCCATTGATTGATGTCGGCTCATGTCGTGGCTATTAAACGTATTTATTTATTGCTGTTTAAATCTGTTTAATGTCGGGTTGAGACACCGAATATAAACTGAAACTGTACCTATTTAAAATAACAATCTACCTGGCGGTTGACAATTAATTTTGATGTTGTTTTGTTACGTTTGGTCTATTGGGATGACAAGCTATTAATTAAGTCGAGTTTGGATTAGATATACGTTTATGTTTCTTTTAACATCGCTCTCTCGATGGAGGAAGACATCGTAAAGAAACTGACATACTTAACAAAATACTATTTTTGAAATAAGAATATTCGTACTCGGCTGCATTTGCACCCGTGATCATAGTGGTAATCCAAATCAGAGGCAACGTTGCCACCACGAGTACACATACTCGCTGAGAAGAAATTAAGCAAAAACAAAGTAGCTCAGCAAAGTAGTTTAAGCAGCTCGAAAACAACGTCCTAGAGAGGCGTATTACTAAATAGAATTACATTTAGCTGTTCAATTAGGTTGTGGTGTAAGCAAAAACAAAAAAAACACAAATTTCGTGGTCTTTGGATTTTGTACAGCATGAACATATTTGCTCTAATGACTTAATCCAGGTAGGAAACAGTCATCAACGTTTGTATGAAAAAAAAAGATTATTTCAGTTAGTAAGTATTACTTAGTTAATTAGTTAGTAACCCTTTTCTATGCCGTGTAGGCATACCCTATCTCCTCCCGTTATGTAAAAGGCGACTAGGGGATCTAGAGGATGTCAAGAAACTTTGAATTCTCCCCTCGAGGGGGCGGATAAACTTCCCTTGGAGGGTAGGCAAAGGCAGACAGCCGACCGGAAAAATAAGGTAAGCGTTTGACCACTATCTCATCTGATAGAAAGCGACGATCTGGTCTAAGATGTTACACGCTTACGTATAGGAGATACCTGCTTACTCGTAACTTGAAAACCCCCAAGTTGTTGCTCTATTTGAAGTAGTTAGGTTCAATGCAGAGTTCCCTACTGTGCCGAGCCCAAGTGATTTGGGGTTTTACCGGTCCCCGGACTCCCGAGAGGAATGCAACCGGGAACATCGCTCGGATGAGAGGAGACAATAGTTAGTTACAATAGGTGCAACGACCTAAAATAACGAGTATCATAACCTTCCACATCCATCATTAAAATGTTTATATTTACGACAATCGATTGGGTTATAGTTATTAAATTAAATCGCAGTATCAAGTGTATTTATTGGCCATCGATCTGCAACGTTTTGCTTCGGGATGCAAATCGTTTATTACACGCAGGTAATGTTGCTAGCTGGCCCTCCGTGGTTTACTTGCTTAAATACATTTATAATAGTTTTTATAACTAAATAATATTATCTTGATCATGTGTAGTTTCATAAAATTAATGAATTGAAAATAAAAAAATTTGTTAGTTAGATTTTGCATAGTAATAAAACACAATATGTGTCATAGTAGACTCCTAACTAAGCTAACTTGTATCTTTCCTTACATTACCTTTCAATTTTGCAATTATATTTAAGTTTTCTTTTTGTCGTTTTTCGTTTCTTTACATACCTACCTATAGACAGCCATACGAACTTTCATATATAGCTATATTAAAGTCTGGATTATTGGAAGTATATTGGGGTTATTAAATACAAACGCCTTTACTTTATAGTTACTAATCTTGAGCCTTAAATCTACTCTACATAGCTAATTAAAATTCTGTTTGCTTCATCATTTTATACAGTATTTTCCACTTTGTAGACGATGATATAATTTCTTTTAAAATCGTTTCCGTTTTCTAAACCACTATGATTTACTTAGTAATTTACCAAAGTGTGGTATACCTATGTACGTTGTCTAGTTTGGAACGGAAACACTACATTTTTAGTCTTTACTTAGTTTGGGGCTAGATTGCGCTCTGTGTAACGTCCGGGGATATTTTTTACATTTTTATGTTGTTTCGAAATGCGCCATCTTCAAATTCATTAAAGCCAAAAAAACCTAAATAAAAAGTCGTCTTATTTTAAAATAATTAATGTTTCTATTATTCCAACTTACAAATATATCAGTAATCAATCGCAATTTATATCTTTGTCCTTTTATAGCACCTTTATAGCGCCACATGTCACTCTTACAGAACTATTAATTTTGTTTTATCACCTCTGTTTGGAGGTAGATTCTTTTTTAATTGTTTTTGTTTAATACTTTTTTGGTAGGTAGATAATTATATATATTTTTTGCTTTGTTGAGCTGCTTAAGTTTTTAGAATTATTAATGGTATAATCACATTTTTTGGGTCTTAATCGAGTATTATTATAGTTTGTATTACACAAGAGAAACCGTTGAATATTAAGCTTTGTCAATGTGATCAATGAACTTAATATGGGAAGTTCCACTGGGACCAACTATCGAAACAATTGCAAACTGAAATTTCTTAATAATTAGAAGGTACATATACCTACTTGGTATGCCGTTAGTCTTCCATATTGTTTTCCCACTACTTGTACAGCGCCACCTATAGGATTAATTTAAGTATTTTAAAAGCCATTTGCTGTCCGCTTTTTAAGTACTAAAGGGGCGCATCTCGGAGTGGGCTTTTACTCTTGATTCCTCGTATTTTTAACTTTTTCTGGATCTTCATTACATAAAACAAAATCACTTCAAGCTGGCTGGATGTTTGTATGTATGCTAGATCTTTAAAACTACGCAATGGATTTTGATGCGGTTTTTTTTGAGGATAGAGTGATTCAATAGGAAGGTTTATATGTACTATCACACATCCTGGTATTCCTTGGGATCGGGACTTACGTAGGCGAAACCGCGGGGCGCATCTTGTAATTTATATATTTTTTCTTTATTAGGATACGATTCAGCTGTTTATGCAAAATCGCTCATTAAGTCCTTAACTGATTCGAAAATCCATTTTTACATTTACAACTTCCGCCACCCAACAAGGTTTGAGACGCGAAGTGACCGCGCAACACTTGATAATTTTGGTAGGAACGATTAAATTTCTAACTATAGAGTGGACAGTAAGGGATTTAATACATGTATTATATTATTTTAGATCCCTAAGGGTTCTACAGTACCCAATAGTGAGTAACTATGAACTCTGAAATTCCCGTACTTTTGCAATACCACGACTTAAAAAAGACATCACGGGATTGGCCATTACCCCAGATTGGCGAATGGCCCATTCGAACTGTTGATGACTCCTAGGACATAATGTCGATTTCCTCACGATATTTTCCTTCACAGTAAGTGCGATATTAACAGTGCACATTAATTTTCATAAAACGACCGGAGTTGGTCTAATGGTAGATACCCCGATTTTCATTCCAAGGATCGTGGGTTCGAATCCCGGCTGACGGCGCGGGAACGTTTTTAAGTAAAATTTGTATTATCTACCAGCAAAATAGAAGAACTTAGTAACAACGGAGTTTCGTCGTCCGCTCTACACAATCAAAATTCAAAACTCTTTGACAAAGAAAGATAAATTTACAGTTGAACAGTTCAAAACAATAAAAAATATATCAATTAAGTGGTGGGCGAGGTGTAACAATAAATCAACAAACAGACAGGACGCAGTAAATCTGTAGCGACGTGAATCACTCACTGAGAGATGTAAATACTGCTTGAATTATTTCATAGCGATCGGAGGATGTATTCTGGGTGATTGGGCGCGGTATTGATGCGATATCGATGTTTAAATTAGAGTATACATAATGGAACCGGATAATATAGAAGCGTGATATACGTTAGACCATATCATCACTTACCATCTAGTGAGATGGTGGTCAAACGCTCATGTATTGCGTGTAAACAAAATAAAAAACAATGAGGTAGGATATTGGCTGAGAATAGAGCTTTGCTATTTTTTCCCGGGGTGTTCTTAAAGACACCTAGACATCTGGATAAGATTGATAAGGAGTGGACCTGGAGTTCTGAAACCCACAACAAATACCTACCCACGGAGTGTACCAACATTCCGTGGGTATTAATAAACACCAGTCAAGCAGGTGTGAAAACTTAGCTAAATTTATTTGCAGTAGGTATAGTCAATTGTCGATGACTTACGTACTATGTCGACCCTTTGTGATGAGGTTTTAGCCGATTCCTTGTTCTCGAGAGGAATACAACTGGGAACTTCCCACAAATGTAGAATATTTTATATCACTGTTATTTTTTAACAATTCTGTATTTTATTATATTTTTGAACTACAAATTAGTGCTTAAAACTGGTCAATTCATGCTGCTGCTTGTCATAAAAGCCCATTACAAAATGTTCAATATAGAATCGTGAATTCGTAAAGTATCATCCAGAATAGTACTTCAATATATTCCACGTGTGGCCTCACAGAGACCGCCACAATAAATACAAACATCTCTATGACAAGTAAACCCGTGTAGGACGCTTTATAGTTATTTTATTTGAACATTTATTGCCAACAACGTTATTACACAGCTTTGTTTCGAAATTAATTCGTCTTCACGATTCTATTACGTTTTTATTGCGAACATGTAAGTAGTAGGGGTTTTAATAACACTGTTTGATTTAGAACAAAATAATTCTGACCCGCGAAATTAAATTCATAATTATAAAATGCTTTCTCCTGACTGACTGACTGTTGGATCAACGCACAGCTTCATCGCAATCGGTTCAGTAGTTTTTGCGTGAAAGAGTAACAAAGTCAAATACATACATACCTACAAACTTTGCGTTTCTAATATTAATAAGATTAGTAGCTACACTCTAGAAAATTTCTTTTAATACTTTGTATGATGTAAGCATCCGATAAAAAAGGATGTTTCGAAA
The DNA here is from genome assembly GCA_949358125.1 of Idaea dimidiata. NCBI lineage: Eukaryota > Metazoa > Arthropoda > Insecta > Lepidoptera > Geometridae > Idaea > Idaea dimidiata. The sequence continues at coordinate 699,812 of OX442329.1, forward strand.
TTCCTTCTGGATACGAGACTTACGTGACTTGAACCATGGTACCCAGCTGATCATTAAGGTGAATGGCACCTGAAAGAATGGTAGTATTGAAGAAAAACATCATGAGGAAACCGACATGTCCTAGGACTCACCACGGTCCAAAGGCTTGAACATTCGCCAATTCCGAACAGGCTCCAGTGGCGTCTTACTGCCTAATCCCTCAAAGATTAGAACTTTATCGCTACAGTGGGATACAGTAAACAGAAAACAGGCGGCCGTCCGCCTGTTTTCGCCGCCGTCGGGCCGTTCGGAGGAACGAATAGACGGACAACGGAATCTTAGTAATAGGATCCCATTTTTATTAGCCTTTGAGTACCCTTAAAAGTCTTGAAAATCACAAATCACGAGATACCGAGCGAAAATTTGGTATTTAAAACTAGTACGAGCTTAGAACGCGTTTATGAATACCCCTGCATACGTTTTAAACAGATTTAAACACCTTATCAACCTCCTCACATACATATATCTCCCCGCGACATTGTTTCTAAACCACCGGCAAGTAGGTAGGTATACTTACAAAATAAAGATATCCGCACACGTACGTCGTACAGCTATTTGCACCCCAACACCCGTTTATGTAACACATTATAAATCAGTATAAATTATATACCCTACGTCTGTAATAGGTAGGTTGGGACATTGTTGAGAATGCATATCGTGTAGGGTTGTTAGACTGCGTTTTTTAGTTTTACTGGCATTATCTTGGCTTTTTTAATTTTACTAACTTATTTTATTAATTTTACTTTTATCAAGTTATTCTATTTTAGTTAAAACTTTGGAAATTTAAAAAACCGGCCATGTGCGAATCTGACTCGCATATTAAGTGTTTCGTAGGTTACGTACTATTATCACAAACTTATCTTTCATATTTGGGAACGGAACCCTAATAAAAAAGTCACTTGCCATCTAGTTAGGGACTAAAATCTTAGCCTAGCGGCTTGGTTATTACTTTAAGGGGCCGTAGTAGGCCAGAACTCATGTTTCTAGGGTAATTTACTACAAAAGTTATTTGAAATAAAAGTTTTTGAAACCATATTTATTAAAGTGGAGGATATTTACTAACACGTGAATATTGTAAAAACACGATTCCTGAAAATTTTCTCGATGGAAAAAAAATCCAAACTTCCCTCTAAATTGTACAAATAAGTGATATTACTCAGTCAATATTTTACAAAAACTAATAAAACTTTGTATAAGAATTGAACTTAGCACAATACAGGCAGTGAATGTTTGGAATTTCAAGATTTACGTTCAGTTATCTTGAAACTAGCAATTGTTTGGTTTTACGCAATAAAATTTTGCATAGTCGCATCTTACGTCCTTTACTTACGCATCTGAAATTCGCTAGGTTTATCCCTGTCACGCTATTAGGGTTATATATGCCCTTAAGTAATCATCTTTATTTCACCGTTGGACGTCTGTCAAGGCAGACTAAAATTCGTTTTTATTATGGCGGAGGTCCTCGAGGCACGCACTAAGCGTTTCGCTTCATCATTCCTCATTCGCACCGGGAAAGATTGGAATAATTGGAATTTGCTCGCATGTGTCTAATATTTAAATTTGGATGCCGACGTTACACAATAATTAAGACAATAACTAAAGCAATTTCTATTATGAATCTCCTACAATAACTTATTTAAATTCCCTGGTCAAACTTAGTGGAATTATTAGAAACCCAGCGCGGCCGTCGAACTGACTCCTTATAATAATTTTCTAAGAAATAAAAATATGAAAACCCCCGAGTTACATTCTCAGCATCATACCACAGTATATAGTATCTACGGAACAGTAGAAATCAGTAGGGGAACAGCTACAAAATTAGGTACCCCGGTTCAAGTCCCATTTTAAAATGTAGCCTTAAAACGAGCCCCTTATCTCAAAGAAAACCTTGTACGATTCTTTCTCTTTCTTTCAAACCAAGCCCACTGGAAAATCAACTCTAAAAGAAAAGCACTACAGTTTAAATTTGTTTGTGGTTTTGTGAGGGTTGCTATGGCAACGGGAGGCTTGTTGCCGCGATTTTTACCCACCTCCTATTGAATGGTTGTCGATAAAAATGGGGTAGGTATCTATTGAAGGCTTCTTGAATATAGAGGTAGAATATCTACTCTGAGGTTGGTTTGTTCAGGCTAATAGAGAGTACATTTATTTTTATACTAGCTGCGCCCCGCGGTTTCTCCCGCGTAAGTCCCGTCCCCGCAGGAATATCGGGATAGAAAGGTTTCTACTGACAAATTAAAACCTTTGATTGCACAAAAGCGGTGTATACGTTCAATATGTCAGCTGGGTAGAATGGAATCATGTAAAGAGTCTTTCAAAAAGTTGAGAATTCTCACTTTCCCATCAATATATATAAGTGAAATCGTTCAATTTGTTAAAGAAAATTTACATCTTTTTAATGAATTCGATGAAAATAGAAGGCATAGGGGAGATCTTCGCGCTATTACACGCAAGACTCGTTTGATGAGCATTAGTGTGTTCTGTATGGCTCCTACAATATACAATAAGATTCCAATTTCATTACGGATGATAGAATCTCCCTGGGAATTTAAGCGGGCTGTCAACAATTACCTTATGGACAAAGTGTATTATTCGGTTGAGGAATTTCTTAATGACAAGCATGATATTAAATAATATGTAATTTCCAATTTGACTCTGAATTTGACATTCCTTTTCTTTTTGTTTTAATATTAAGTTAGTAATTTATTCACACATAACATTATTTTAATTAAATTATTCCGAATATGACTTATATGAATTTGACATGGTATTTATTATTATTTTTTCTTATTTTTTATTTGACATTGTATTACATTTGAAATTTCACATTTTTAATTTAAAATTTAATTATTATTATCCTATTGTTGACGTTATGTTTATTTAGATTAATATTAATAATTCTCAATAACTATGTACTTAATTTTGTAATTAGATTCAAAATATATAATTGTAATTAAATTCAAAAATCTTAAAAACGACATTTGCATACCAAGTTTAGTGCTGGTGAAATATGTTGGAATATTATTTATGTGACATAAAAAAAAAAAAAAAAAGAAAGTAGCATATGGGTTATTCCCGGTATCCAGCTACCTACATACCAAGTTTCATTGCAATCGGCTTAGTAGTTTTTGCGTGAAAGAGTAACAAAGTCACATACATGCATACATACATACAAACTTTCACGTTTATAATATTAAGTAAGAATACTTAAAGAAATGCTTTCCAAAAATTTCGCACCCGACAGGACCCGAACCTGCATCTCTGGGAATCCGTTCCAGCGCCTTTCCAATTTGGCCACGGATGCATGTTCAATCGAGTCGAAATTAAGGATTGCATTTCTTATTGTTTTTACGTTTTTGGAGGCACGTAGCGCCATCTACTGACAATATTTGCAGACTGCCAGCTTGAACTATTCTATTTTCATAGAATTAAATTCAACGTTGAGATGTTGCTTCCGATTAACCGTTTTTGTTATATTTTTAAAAGTGTTTCCTACACTTGGATAACTATACTTAAAGAAATGCTTTCCAAAAATTTCGCACCCGACAGGACCCGAACCTGCATCTCTGGGAATCCGTTCCAGCGCCTTTCCAATTTGGCCACGGATGCATGTTCAATCGAGTCGAAATTAAGGATTGCATTTCTTATTGTTTTTACGTTTTTGGATGCAGAGATGCAGGTTCGGGTCCTGTCGGGTGCGAAATTTTTGGAAAGCATTTCTTTAAGTATAGTTATCCAAGTGTAGGAAACACTTTTAAAAATATAACAAAAACGATTAAGTAAGAAGTTAGAAGTATAAACATTTTGCGAGATAGGTGAGTGCGCTGCGAAGCGCTTTGTGTGTAAAAATAAAATAATTTACACACCTACTGCTCTACAAAGCCACCTGGCCACCTAGATATAACATAAAATAACTGAAAACTAGCTATTTTTCTTTAGTTTTTATTTCGACGGAAGGGTAAGGCAAAAAGTTTTAGTTAATATAAAGCCCCAACTTTTGTTTCATCGTCTGAGGCCAATGTTTGCTTTCGTCATTTTGATGTAACATTGTTAAATTTAATTAATATAGAGCTGTAAATATATTTCATACACGTTGCATTAATCTATTGTTTTGTTGTTTGTGTTTTACTTATTTTTGTAGCTTTTTTATTGTCTCGCAGTAGATGTGTAAAGTAAAGTATTCACCTCGGTAATAAAGCCTGTCTTTATCTTTTGAATCCCAGGCTTCACTAAGGACTCTAGGTACATAACTCCTTCGCTTCGCTCAGAAGTTAAGTTTTTAACATCCTCGCTGCGCTCGGGAGTTAACTCTCTAGAGTCTTTCGTACGCTTTGGATTCAATATGTCGCCCGCTATATAAGACAGGGCTTTAGTACCTCGGTGCATAAACTACTATTAAATATTTTACAAGGAAAATGCACCATCTAAAATCCTCCGGTGACTTTGGCCCTCACTTTTCCGGCCGGTCGATGGTTACAATATAATGTTCTCTCTATGTGAGTAGCTATTTTATCTCTATCTATGGTAGGTACTGAGGCTATATTGGGGTTCGTAGATTTGTTAGAATGTATTCAGTTGCTAAAGCGTAAGGATTTTATTGTATTTGCGCGGTTGTATGTTACAATTGAAATTTCTTGTTTTCATGTTTTATTTTTGTTCACGCTCTTTATAGAGCCCCTTTAGAACCTCTAGGTTAGGTACAGTCAGCAGTAAAAGTGGATAGACATATTCTGATTTTAAAAATGGCTATCACATCTTAAAAATTGGCATGTCACAACAGGACAGATATTCCGAAAATAAATATCTAGTTTCTTCTCTTTTATTTTCAGAATGTATGTTTTGTTAAAATAGTTATATCCACATTATGATGTAGATAATATAGCTCTTCAAAAAGAACGTGGTCCTCGACTTTTGATACTGACTGTACTAGTCGAATGGGCTTTTCCCCTTTGGGTTTTTCTTTTCTTTTTCTTTTCGGTCTCAAACCGAATTATGGCAATTTGAGAATTAGCCAGTGTCAGGAATTACTTACCTACTTATAAATTAAAATAAAGGAAGGAATTTCATTGGTTACATACAGGCAGACAAACTGACTCACTAAGGACTATTTTTATCTTCCGAGATACGCAACTCTAGTTATTTTACTCCACACGCAGTAGCTATTTGTAGTCTATTTTCTTCTACGATTTTTTTGAAATATTAGGTAAAAGGAAACAACAACATTATTTTTACTAACCGTATATTTCAACCACATAGGTAGAATTTTCACTCTTACCACAAAATGATAATAAAACAATGTAGTTATGTGCTTAGCAGATTATTGTATGTACAGTTTACAAGCGTAGTAATGTACTATTTTGTGCTTCAGCTATGTTAAAGGTTTTTGCTTTGTCTTCTATACTGCTTAGGTTTAGAGTAATATAATTACCCTTTCAATAGGGTTACCCATTTAATTGAAAGCTCTTTGCTTTGTCTTTTATTATGTTAGATTAATATATTTACCCTTATAACAGGGTTACCCATTTAATCTTATGAATGTGAATGTGCTTATTTTATCTATCTATATCGTGTATAATAAACAAAATGGCGTAATTTTTTTTAGTGAAATTCACAAAAACGATAGAAATCCAGCTATAAAAAACCAAGATCCTTAAAAATGAACGATAACTCGGAAATAACGGCAACATTTACAAATAAATCTATAAAAAACCTGATATATGTAGGTAGGAGATATATTAATAAAATCACGATTGATAATAAAATGAGCCAAAACTCTCAAACGGCTACACCGATTTTTGTGAATTTCAGAATACGATAATCCTTAAAAATATTACTGAAAATTAAAGGTACATAATTAAATAACACATGGATAAGATTTAACACTTTTTTGTCCACAAATCGCAATTTATTTATAAAGGGGTTATTTAGGTTCTGCGGTTATTTTGTAATTTGCACACCTAATGGGTAGAATAGAGAGAACACTTATTATTTTGTAACCTTTTGTGTAACCTTTATTCGCAAATAAAAGATCGATTGATTGCTTGATTGATAGGATTAACCCCTTTACAAGTCATTGCAAAAAATACTCCCAAAATGATATTATTATTATAACTATACTTACCTACAACTAAACTGCAATTAAACTTTGTTAACACAGAAAATGTATGAAAACAGAATTATGTAGCTAGTTATTTTAACGAAAAAATTCAAATGTTTTTACTTGCGAACGTTAATGTTGAAAGCAAAGAATCAACATAAGGAAACGAAATTTTAATCAATTTTAATATGCAATTTACCTATCTGATCTTATACAATTATTTTTGACAGAACTGTAACTTAAAAATAACCAGTTTTAGACAGCAAAAATAAGCACATACACTGTATTTGAAACGTATCATTCAAGCGTGGTCGTACTATACGTATTAATCATTAAAATAGTTAAATTCGTTTAAATATTTATTTACAACTTAATTTACAATAAAACATATTGCATCACGTACCGCATTCATCAAACACGCACCACTTACATTTATCATCATTAAATACTTCATTATATTTACATTAATTATTATCATTTAAATACTAAAACTGTACATTAAAGTTAATCAGATGAACTCGGTTATCTACAAAAACGCTACTCACAATTTGAGTTCTACTTAAGCAAATAAGCATCTTTCAAACTAAAAAAATCACACTACTAATCCTAAGTTTAGAAGCTGCTCAATTATTTAAGTACTCCTCAAATTATAAGTGACATCTCTGTATTCAGCTGTTGGACAATTATTAGGACCAGGAATTCAGTAGACTTTGCAAGAACCCCCTTAGTGGGCGATATACCCCAATCACCAATCAAAAATCCCTCACGACGAAAAATATGTAAAAGTATCTAATAATCAAGTTTCGTGAAGATCTGTGAAGAAATATGACCTGTAGAAGAGAAGTCACATACTGACAGATAAAAACAAATTAACCAGATTTAAAACAGAGACGCTTCGCTTGATTAATAAGAAGCCAGAAAAAACTGTAATCCCAAACAACTTGCATTCAAATCAATGTAATATAATTCTCCATGTTTAAGTAATATTTCTTTTTTGCTCGGGGAGTTTTACTAGAAATATTTAACAAGGATAAATTATGCATCATCAAATACCTAAAGGAAAAATTGTTAAAGATGTTTTTTCCTTGTAAAATATTTCTATTTCTTGTATTTTCCAAATACACACTTCGTAATTATAGTCCCAATAGCCCAAGTTCACCTTTTATGATTGTCGATGACTGGAAAAATAATTAAGATAAAACTATGGCATCAGTAGCAAACATATTAGAATGTCTATCTTAATAAATAACTTATTCACATCACTATTCTATTTACATTAATTATTAATTAGAATCACAATAATTAGAAATGATAATACGCAAAGTTTATCGGCTGATCATTGTTATCACTGTCGCGTTGTTCCGCGTCTATCTGATCACTATTATCACGTTGATCATGATTATCGAACTGAACCCGATTATCTGGTTGATCCTGATTATCAGGTTGATCCCGATTATCGTGTTCACGTTGATCGAACCTATTTACTCTTTGCCAGTTAGACAGATCACACGGCACATCCTCGTTCTCTTTATAAAAAGTTCTCGGCACTAAATATTCTGGATAAAAACCGTTGTAATAATTGTTTACTTTAGTAGCGTCATAACCTTCGTAAGTTTCGAAACTTCTAGAATAAGGAACGGTGAGATAGGAGGCTCCTTTATCGTCGCACTCTTCACTCTTAGTGCTAGCACTGTGAACGTCGTCTAAATCGAGGTCCTTAGAGTCTTTTTCACTGTCGTTACAGGCGTCGAAATTATCAAACTTCGGTTTGATCATTTCGGTGGCTGCAACTGTGGCTGATGATCACTGTCGGTGATGAGGTGCCAACTGGTGATGAATGTGTTGGTGATGGATGTCTAGTCTCGGTCGCTTGGCGTCGTCGTCGTCGCTACAAGGATCGTTGTCGTGCGTTTCGTTGTCGTCGCATTCGTCGCCTAGTTCTTCTTGTTTGCGTTTTGCTGTTGCCATTTCTGCGGCGTGCTTTTTCCGCCATTTTGTTCTTCTGTTTTGGAACCAAACCTGGAAAAGAAGAAGTTTTATGTTAGTTTTCAGTTATACTTGGATATGGAGAAGGGCATGTTTATAAAAACATTGTAGGCACAGAATTTTATACGGAGAGCGGGTTATATTTTTAAATTGAAATTAAACTAATTTTCCGGTTCCTCAGGGTCCGGAAGAAGAAGTTCGAAAATACTCCGATACATACTTAGGAACGGCATCCAACAATGTGCTGAAAATGATGAAAGTAACACGATTATACCCGAAAAAGTGAGTTATACCTATTTCAATGTAACATCCCAGAAATAAGAGGAAAATGATTGTCTGTTAAATTTTTAATTAAGTGGGTCCATAGTTTTTCGCTGCAATTGTATTATTCTATCCTAATATCATTATGATATATCATTTAAAACGATTTAAATACCTACTACAGTTTCATTAATGATTACTATCAAAGTTATTTAGGTATTCATTCATTCATATTCATTCATTTGATCATATTCTCATTCAAATAGATGTTCTGATAAAAAAAAAACTTAAAAAATAACAAAGTAGGTGTCTATATTCTTAACCAAACAGCCATTATTTTTTTATTCCGACTGATTATTTTACTTATCCAAAAAGTTTTATTTACAACTGGTTCAGTTATGACGTGTGTATATTGTAAAATTAATTGGCAGGGTTATATCATAAGTCGTAACATAACCCTGCAAAATAGAAAAAATAAATTCTTATAACTGGTTGACCTTACAAGACAATACATGCATAAAAATATCTCATGTTGTAAAACCATCAAATCTTGCAAACTTAAAAGGGTAACAAAATATTACGACCAAAACACGCCCTTTTAATAAAACCTGTACTCACACAAGTACCACCCTTAAACAGTATAAAGACATCACCCCTTCTGCAATTTAATCTATTTATACACATAAAATTCAAAACGCTGACTGACTGATGCGTTATATCAACGAGCAGCCTAAACCGCTGGTCTTAGAGACGTGAAATTTGGAGGGTGTGTTTATTGTGATGTGTAGGCATCCAGTAAGAAAGGGTTTTTGGAAAAAGAACACCAGTACGATCCCTCTTACCCTCCCTCTAAAAGGGAGGTCCAATTTTGTATAAAACTTTTATTCCTATTATCGATAAATGAAAAGTGTACCAAACACTTGCAGTAGTCGTCGGAATAATTATAATCCATCAAAATCGAATTCTTAATCTATCCTAATCCGGTTTCCTTTAGAACAAGCGGGCAAAGCCGCGGACAGAAGCTAGTTATCTATAGGTACAATAAAACAAAATGGCCACCTTTCTTCATCGTCTCATTAGAAAACTCTCCGGTGAAAAATAAATAGTTTTACACATAATTACCCTTCGAAGAAAAAGATGAAATTAAACCGCAGTTTAAACGAGTTGAAAAGAGACGGATGTATTTCTCGCGGTTTGTTTTCAAGCACTTAAGTAATTGACGAGAGGGAGTTCTCGGGCGAGTTTGAACGGTAAGGAATGAAAAGTAATAAGACTAATATTATAGGTGAAAGAAACAGTTTGTATGTGTGTTGAAAGTGTATTTTGTATTTGCGGGCTTAACTGGCCTAATAGAATAAATTATATCAATCAAATCAAATGTAAAACAATATAAAATATGATAAATACCCTGTTGTTTGTAAAGCTAACTACATAATATTATGTGTACATAACTGGCACTGTAACAAACCTAGTTACTTACATACTAAGTAAAGACGGAGTACCTACATACTTAGTAATATTAGCATTTGGCCGTAGAAACCCTTTTCTAAAGCGCACGCTCGGTTATAGAGCACTTCGCAAAATGAGCACTTCGTTATTTCCATAATATAAAACAAAGCTGTGTTACTTTCAAATGCAATTAGGCGAAATTGGCTAGGCCGATTTTTATGATGTTTTATTTGTTATGGATCGAAATGCATTAGAAGTTAATAAAAACCAACGAAATAAATATATATATTTTTAAATCTTCTGATAACATTCTATTGTAAATGATAATGAGTTCACATATTTAAATCGGGTGCAAATAGGATCGTATTTTTTCTTCGATATGTTAATGTATGAGAGCGTGTCATTATACCATTTTATTTTTTATGCTATACCGATGGAGATACAAAGTGGGCCAGTGCACTCTGTAGCTTCTATTTTGATCGTGTGAAACCACAGGGCGAAGCTAGCTTGCGACACCTAATGTGTTGTTAAAGGTCACGGTAAATATTATCGTACGTCGATTGTTTGAGGTTTTCGACTCGGAATTGACGTTTGTATGTTTGAGCATTTTTACTCTGTTTCCGGTGACATTGTGATCTGTTGACTCTGTGGTAATGGTACGGGTAATAGGCGTTTAAAAGCCATCTTTATTTTAGAGGCTTATGTATAAATATTCCCACATATTAAGGTAAGTAGGTACTAGATAGCAAACTAGATAGTTATGTACTGTGTCAGGAAACAATATTTTTTAATGAGAATGTTAAAAATTTGTTTTTTTTTGGAGTTTTTTCTGGTTTGTCGCCATTGTAAAATATGTGTTTCAAGTTAAGAAGATAGAAAGGTTTTTTTGTTTAAATACCTACCTATATTCTACGTTTTTATTTACACTAGCTGACCTGGCGCACTTCTTTTCGCTGTGGAAACAAAAAAAAGACAATGAAACTGAAAAAAATAAACATTTGTCATCAAAGCATGCATCGCCAAAACATAATAAAAATCTAACGCGACCAAATTGATATCTATGCTTGTACTATGGGTACTAGACAACGTTTACTAAATTATAAGACTTCATTTGGTAAACATTTAATTGTCTTGGATTCCGACTGAATGTAAACGTACCTACCTATCATTACCCAGAAAACCCCTTTAGAGGAGGTCTGTTTACATGTCGAAACGTCGAGCGCTAATAAAAGGCTTAAATAATAAAAGCAACGCGAAAAAAAATTGAAAAAAATATCTAATTTCAATGCATTAATAGAGATTTTATATCAATGAATAAAAGAATGTATCCCATGATACGTAACTGGTACAAACGAACTGAAAACATAATCTCTGTCGTTCGAACCATCAACTTTTCCATAATAAAAACAAATGGTCCAATAATAATGCGAATAAATAACTAAAGTGTTGTTTTTCTTCGCATGTTTTTTATTACGTTGTTGTATAGTTGTTGTATGTTTGTTGTCTATGGTTTTATTGTTGTATCGTCGTCGTAAAAAGGCGATGTGCTCTCATTTTCGATGTGATCACGATTTTTGTTTTGGATTGTTTTGTTCATTATTATTATCTATGTGTTATTTTTTGCGATGGAATTATTTTTATTACAACTAGCTGCGCTCAGCGGTTTCACTCTCGTATCCTCTTCTCACAGGAATAAAAAGTATTCAATGTCTTAATCGGCGTCGACTTTTCCCTTTACAACAGCCTTAGAGTCTTCAAGTCTAGAGTGATTATAGGTTTCTTCAAGCAAGCCCGATACACCATCGACTTCATCATCGCTTCCCATCAGGTGAGATGAAGTCAAATCTCAATTTAAAAAAAATGCAAACTGTTTTTGTGTGAAGGAGTTACAAACATTCCTACTTGGATATTAAAGTGTGATTTAATTAAATTCATAATGTTTAATCAAATAATAAAAGTACAAAACTAAAATATGATTTGTATCTAATAATGTAAAATATCGTCAGCCATGTTTACCTACAGACATCTATCTTCAATATATTCGACACCTTATATTACTTATTCGATAATTGTATTAGAGTTACGAAACCAAAGGTTTTATCACTTAGTGCGTAAGATTAATGGCACACTTAACAATACTTAGTGTTAAGTATATAAGTTTATATGGCACGAAAACATGTTTATGGGCTTGCTTACTTACTTTACTTATGCCAGAGAAATGTATCCGTAGAAGCGCCTCGATTAACGAAATGGTGACAAAAATAATATTGATTGAACTAAAACGGCAATTGTGTCGAATTTAACCTTGGCATTGTTTCGTCCAGTTGAAATGAGGCGAATTTTTAATTTCGACTTGGATATTTTCAGCCAAGAAAAGATCAAAATTCGAAACCGAATCAAAAGTTATTGAAACAGAAAGAAAACACGATCGATTAATAATCAAATATCTCTTAAATACCTAGTAGGTAGGTAGTAATACAAACTATCTAAATTTTAACAAGAAAAATGATCACATTCTGAATCAATTTGATCCTCCACTAGCTCCGACAATATCATCGACATCTGGTCTCGAACGACCGTCTCATACTTCCACGAACGCCACTCTTATCACAAAAGCCTATTTATGACCTAATTAAACTCCTCTCTTTATAAACAAGGACGGACATACGCAACCTCAATGGGAATGAAAGAGACAGGACAACGTTAACCACGTGATTAATGACCGTTATATGGGTGGTTAAGTGCCTTGTAATTTGCAAAACGACCCTTAATTACCCTAGAACACGGCTACTATGTCTATCCTTGTCTGGAAGAACTTTTCTCGGTGTGAGAGAAAGAGACGGAGGGAAAGTTTGCGTTTCGACTTAAAAGGTTTTGTTTAATGAGGCATTATTATGTCGGTGCAGAGAATTAGGTCCGTATGACGCTGAAAATTGTTTGTTCTCTCTTTATATTTGGGTTTCTGTAGCTTTTGGCGCTCTGTAGACTTTTAGTTTTTGGCTTACAAACTGTAATTGAGATTTAGATGTTGATTTTACAAATGTATCTACTCAAATGGGTTTTTATTTTTGCAAATTCGAAAGTTATATTATGTATTGTATGATAATAGATTTTTCTTCTGTTTTCGAGATTTTGAATTGAAATGTAACTCATTTTCCCGTTAGTATGTATGTATGTGAGGTTGTTACTCTTTCACGCAAAAACTACTGAACCGATTGCGATGAAACTTGGAATATAGGTAGCTGGGGACCTGGATTAACACATAGGCTACTTTTTATCCCGACATTCCCGCGGGAACGGGACTTACGCGGGTGAAACCGCAGGGCGCAGCTAGTTATAAATACTTTTAATACTTATCTTAACGTTAGGATTGTATCAATATTATAATTAAAAACTTAAGAACAATAATTTAAAACTAAACACAATACGTATCCAAACATCTTTATACACCGAATCCTACTTGAAACACCAAAACCCTCTAGTTTAACTTCACATCACGCACTCGGCGCGGTGTAAACAATCTCTCTTATGATTTATACATACATATTGTAATATTGACAGATGTAATAAAGGTGTAACTCCTTCGAGGATACATCCTATCGTGTTGTTTTAGGTGGAGGTTTCGAGGCCGTATTTGTGATAGAAAGTGCGGTGCGCCTCAGTGGATAAATATTGTGGGATGCATACAGTGTCATTCATTAGGTATACTTTTACCTCCTTACTTATAAACCTTGCCTAACATTTTTTGTATTTCATAGGAGTTAAATAACACAAATGGCTACTTATAAACGCAACAGAACTTTAATCATTAAACAAATCTTACACAAAGTAACTGTCGAAATCTATAAGGTACATAATATTACACAATTCAAGGTCCTGGCTGATTGACTGAATGGCTGAATCATCTATCAATTCACACCCTATACCATTGGATCTAGAAACACTAAATTTGGTGTTTGTGTTCTTTGTGATGTGTTAGTATCATTATGGAAAGGTTTTTGGAAAATCCCTGGAAAAAAAGGGTAGACGCCATTGCTGCTTAATTTACACATTAATTTCAATACCAATAACGGAAACACGGTAAACATCGAATCCGCACTGTTCCACATGGTGCTCATCCAACACTTCACAGAAGACCGTCAATTACGGGAACATCTACAAAACAAAGCCCCTCAGCTTCACCCCACATCACGTTAACAACCTGCGGTAACCCTAACCGTACGGTATTGTTAAATCTGGCAACATCATTAGACCGTGACTCGGGCGCCATTTGTAACCGCTCGGCCGCGGCGTGCTGCGCGACGCGCGTGTCGCAGGTTAATAGTCGCGGCGATTTGTCGCGTCGCGTCGCGTGGCGTGTGTGGCGGATCTTAATTGTTGCAAATGGTAGAAAGACTGATTGAATGCTGGTTTTTGGGTCAAAGAGCTCACTTAAATATTATTATTTTTTATAAGGTAAAACGAAAGAAAAATGCACAATCTTTTAAACTATCGAAACCTTAGACTATACATAAGCAAACTATAGAGCGCGCCTATGGGTATTTGCCTTTTTTTTTTTTTTTAAGGTGGAGAAATGCAGCCTTATGCACCGTCCCGCCGCTTCGGGGGGAGCGACGAGGGTGTGTGGGGCTCCCTTTCTGGCCTAAGGTGTTGGATGGCCAGTGGTTTACCTACTAAAACTCCACCGGTTCCTCACACGCCTTTATGCCGGGACTACGGGAATGTAAAGTCCTCCGCGTTACCCGACGGCAGTGGTCCTTTTGAGGGCGGACTCCTCTCCAAATCTCAACATAGGTCGTCTGACCTGATCCTCTTGAACGGTGCACGGGAACCACGCACCCCGCTCGGGCCCTTGCACGGCGACAAACCCCCCCGAGTCTGCCGACTGCGCAAAGTGTAAGCAAATGCTCTATACATAGACATTTAAATGTTGAGGTTGAATAGTGATCCGCAAATCATTTTTACACCGCGGCACTGAACATTTCACCATAATTATTACTAGAATAAATTTTAACGAGAGAAACAGTCAATTCCCGTAACCCTAGGTAACTGATGACATCGTTTTTGTCATTTTTGACTTCATACCGGTGCTTACAGTTCATACTAGCATATCTATATATACTACCGCTCTATAGTTTCCTTATGTATACTCTTAGATCGAAACCATATTTTGGTAAATAATGTACCAATTTAAATTACACTTATTTTGCCTTCAGTTTGGTAGTTTTCTTTACACGATTAGTTAACTTTTATCATCCTTATTTATAAAATATTATTTACACATGATAAATTTATGTAACGTTTGTCTCTGTCTGTCAACTTTGAAACTTCATGTGACAGTAAAAGACAAATGATGCGTAGTTACGCAGCACAAAAAGATTAATAAAAACAACTACCAATATAGTAAACTAGTAAGACTTTTAAGTTTATCAATCCTTCGCCTTATTTCCATACTGACTTACAATTCCACTCAAAAATAACTCAGTTTGAGGAGGTAGGTATATCAGCAGAAAGGAGCCCGTGTACAACCACAATTTATTGACTTATCTGCCTTATACTTACCAAATAAACTTTCACATTTACATATTAGCAGCATTATGCATTCGAAAACATGCTATGCATTGACTCGACTTTTGTCACATTTTCACTGTCATCGTTGGTTATCTTATCAGTATCACTCACAAGAGCGAGACGAAGCATTAAGCCACGCATAGAATCGTTTGTGAATACGGCTATACCTAAGCCGAGTCGGTTCCACATAAGTAAATCACTTGTAAAATCAAGCAATCACTATCACACGGGAATAAAGTAGATACAATAGCAACAGTTGCATTGAAGGCAATCATAGTATCATTGAGGCCGTCAACCGTCTACCACCTAACGAATTGTATAATGATGAGCATTAATAGGCTCTGCTTCAGTTGCTCGTTAGCTGTGGACTGGCGATGGCGCCGAGGTGTAGGTGGGTTAGAATAGAACCTACTTGCGGTCTCTGTTGTGTAATGTTCTTGATAATGTAGGGTACAAGGTAGAAGAGTATGGCGGGTCAATAATACCTACTCGATCAATTAAATCGGGAAAACTATTGCAATTGTCACAATGAATTTAGTATAGTCATAGACATTTTCGACGTATTTAGTCAGTTATTTGCTTTATAATGTGAGAAAATAATGTTAAGTTAGGTACAGTTTTTGTAACGTTAGTTGATGTATCACATTTTAACAGTGTACATGCATGTGTGCTCATCGATAAATACATAACATTTGCAGAGTTTTACTAGCGTTTTATTTATTGATGGCTTTAATATATAAACCGCAATTATTATTGCTATTTATCAACGCGAGTAAAACCTGGTAAATATTTTTAAACCCGGTTCACACTTTTTAAATTACCAGTTAATGGGCCCTACCATGATGTCTTAAAAGTCGTCGCAGAATCGTTGCGTTGTCGTTCAGCTAAAAAAAACACGAAAAAAAAAACTTCAATATAAAAGATTTAGTTTTTTTTTTCTAACAAATATGCCTTGAGCAATAAAAACAAATTACGAAATAAATAAAATTTGTTAAAATTGTCTGTGGTGTTTAAAAGTACTCGGGGTATTTTAATTTAAATATTTACTTTATTTTTTTGAACGACATATCAACGACAAACGAGCATGGTAGCGCGGATTGTTATTGTTCATTTTATTATACGAGTACAATCGCTACCCGCTCTGCTCGTCGCTAGTCGCTAGTAACTTACGCCACTATATAACGGTACTCTAAGCAAGTTTTATTGGCGTGTTATTACAACGCATAATGTATTAACCTATTCAATTAAATATTCATTTAGTATTGTAACGTTCGGTCTTCAAATTAATTATATTATAAGAAAACTTTTGATGCAGATTTCTAATCGTTTTACTTTTGTAGTAGTTAATCTATCTCAGTATCAATTAATATTATATTTATACTAGTGAACCGCCCTGGCTTCGCATGGCAGTTGGGCCTAATTGTCATAACAGCCCTGGCTTTACGTGGGAAATAATAATAATAAGTATATTTCCAAAATATATAAATGATACAATACACAAATCTATGATCCCCAAACTAGGACAACCTGTATCTTGGGGATCACCGGGAACGGTGCAAATGACGGCGTAAATTGCCTAAATCATATTGAAAAGCATAGGTATTCCTCATACGGAAAAAAGTAATTTTTAAGAATTTAATAAAGTTGTTTTTGGAAATAGAAAATAGAATGTCGAAATAGACAGACATAAGCAGTGACTTTGGTTTATTGGACAATTCAATTTGATTTTTGAAATAAGTTATTATAACCTGGCAATACCAAAAATTAATAACAAAGTTTATTAATCAATTAATTCCATAACCTAGATTAATCTAGATTTATTGACTAAAGAAAAAAATAGCGTTTTAGTCAAAATGAATTATTATTATTATCATCAAAGTGGCTTTGTTTGATTGATTAATTCTTAAAAATCAAATACTATAAGCTCCTGAAACATATGTGGCACAAAGGGCGGCCTTATCGTTTGAACTAATTTCCTTTAGGCAACCATTGGCCTGTCTTTTAACTAATTTTCCACTTCGCTCTGTCCTGCCCCGTGGAATAGACTGCCCAGATTACCAGCTATCTGCATACCAAGATTCATTGCAATCGCTTTAGTCGTTTTTTCGTAACAAACATACCTACTGGTTTACCTACTTACGTACTTAGACACAATATTTAACATCCTATCCTATCCTATCCTACTAATATTATAAAGCTGAAAGTTTGTGAGCATGTGTGTATGTGTATAAGTGTGTTTGTTACTCAATCACGTAAAAACTACAGAACCGATTGCGATGAAACTTGGAATTTAGGTAGCTGAAATAACACATAGGCTCCTTTTTATCCCGATATTCCCTCGGGAACGGGACTTATGGGGGTGACACCGCGGGGCGCAGCTAGTTCATAATATTAGTGAGACTTCTTAAATGAAACTATCACAGACTACGATAAAACGTCGCATTTTTTCTATTGAAGCTATTACTTGCACTTCCGCATATAAGCGCATCTATAGATCAAAAATGGACTAGACTAGTACATGTCACCCATAGGTCATAGATGTCCAACCCAGTGCCATCGGATTACAATGAAGAATTTGTGTTCCACAGAGCTACGGTAAATTGGTTCTGCGTTTGATCGATCGCCCGTTACACTAATGGATGAAAAAACAAAGCACGAACTGACACGGGAATGTATGCGATGCAACCATTGATATGCAAACGCGTATTTTTAAATTGTGTATTGTTCAGTTAGAATTATGGGTGATGTCCGAACTTTATTTATTGGGGGAATATTTTCATTTTGTCGCTGTTTTTGCTGTGTCTATTACTTGGTACATGGAAGCTTTGAGGTAAGTACATAACAAATCATCCATTTATAGGTCATATTTAATTTGAATTTTAGTTTTATAATTAGTTTTAATTTTAGCTATTAACTTTTTTTTATTGTTTTATTGAATCATCCAATACCTATTTAATATACCTACTCTATATTTTATATTTATGCAATCGATTTCAATGTTATTTTAATACTTAATCGAATTTTGAAATCCTGACAAAATACATTTGGGTAAAATGTGTCAAAAGTTTTTATTTTCCTTCTGGTATTTGCGTATTATGACTAAAAATGAAATAATTTTACTTTCAATCTTGTCTGTTCATAAGTACATTTTTGTAGTCCATTAAATTGTTACGAAGGATATTAAAAGGTATACCTACGTAGAAGTGATGCGCGGTCGGAATTCGAACCCACAACCTTCAGAATAAAAGTCGGGTATTTACCACTTGACCAACACCGCTCTTAGTATCTACGAAAGTTATCCTAGTAGCTGCGCGCCAAGGCGCTTTACCTACAAGCCTCCTCATTAAACTGCGTTTATTTAGCGATGGTCGGGTAACAGAAATAATAATCAAGAAACATCCAAATAACTAAAACAGTTCGCGGGCCGGGATGATCGTAAATCATAAGGGGATTATACCATCCCTCTCCTTCATACCCCCACAAACTCCTCGGCCTTAAACTCGACGTTATTAAAAAATCTCATTTACAAATTTAGAAAGACAATGAGATATAAGGATGACTGCAGACAACTAAATTCTCGAGCGACAATCTGTGAACTTTTAGAATAAAAAAAACTAAAATCAATAAATGATAAAAATTCAGTCATTAGACTGCCATACTTACCAAATTAGGGAAAATGTTAAATAAAAAAATCACTTGGAAAACCAATTGATAAGCTTTTTTACTACTTATTATGTTACCAATTGGTAGGTATATTTACAGTTCACACTAGAGCACACTTAAAAAAAAACAACTTATTTTACATCGAATAAATATATTTTTGTATGAACAAGGGCCAACTAGTTTTCAAAATGATCAAGTATTTGTTTACATATTCTTTACTGAATTTCATATTTGAGTATAAATTTATTAGATACGTCAATCGGCCGATAAAAAGTCTTCAGCCTACTTTTGCCTTTAAAGCAATAAAGTGATATAAAAATTATCTTAACTCGTCTCCGGTGGGCGATGAAAAAAAGAAAAACAGTCAGTCACTTAAGAAAGGGGTGGGGATGATAACACCCCTTTTACTTTAGGGGAAGTGAAGTCAAAGGGGTTTATAGTTCAGTTTAATTTTTATTTAGATCATTAGCTTTTTATTGTATAAAAAACTTTGAATTCAGCGTGTTTGAGGGCAGTCATTTAAGCCGATCGAAGATTGTTCTTAGTCGTCTAGCCGAACAACTTTTGGCCTACGATTTTTGGAATCCGAAATAGTTTCCGAAATTTGGAGTTGACTTCGAGAAACAGCTGTTTCTTAGAATTAAAAGTGTTTAAAGATGACCTTTTATTTACCTATATAATGCAGTTTTTTGTATTCCATATACCTCAAAAGGTAATATACCAGTGAAAGTCATCGCAAATATTCCAGATGAGATTTTAAAATTCCACGTCACAACAAGACTATTGACGACAAGGTGTCGAATAACAAAATCGGTTCAGACGTTAGTGATAGATATCTGATATCGCATACTTATATAGGTAAGAGGTAAGTATATGACTACAACATTTACTTACCAAACTGTCCTATAATTGGGTAAAAATTGAGGCAAAACTAATTAGATTATTAAAAGCTTAGTTCAAATTGTCTATAGGTTACACCTCGTAGCATCATGATAACAACTCATTTAAAATCATAAAACATGGCCGTAACATAATTTAAAACGTTTAAACTCCTAAAGATCGGGATTCAAATCCAAACTTATCCAATACAAATCACTGGGGACACTTCCGGTGCAGTCAAACTTTGCAAATTAAGAATTGTAATTAGTACCCCCTTTTACCCCCAAAAGCCTCCCCAAACCCACCCCCCTCTCGGACATAATTAAGGCGAATCTTGTTGTAATTTTGACATTTAATTTTTTTTTCTCCCAACTCTAATTAATTTAGAGAAGTACCTTTAAAATTTAATCTACGCTTTTTGGTGACAGTTATATTTTTTTTCTTTCTTTCTCTGCTTGTAAGTTAATGAAAAGTCTGAGATTTTTTTGATAGGTCCCCGGCCGTGTCTTTGTCGTTATTTTTATTTTTAATTTGTAACTTTTTCGCGGCCGACTAATGGTTTTTGTTTACCTTTTTATTAAATTGGTGGCTTTTAATTTTTTGTAATCAAGAATGTTGTTTTGGGTTTTTCTCTCTCTTTTCTTTATGATGATTTTGAAGAAGATAGTGTTTAATTTAAGAGAAGAAAATAGAGTTGTATTTTTTTTGTTACTTTAAATTTTAACTTAAATTATTGTTTTTACGAAAACTTTTTGTGTAATTTATTGGTCAAATTAAAAAGGGTTAGGTCATAATTTTTGAGACTGAAAAAGCAAACAATCTTAAATAATATGACCAAACAAACAACAAAATTATGAAATGATGTAGGATAGCCTCTTTGGAAAGCCTATAGGATTTGAATATAAGTGCAGGTGTAGACTAAAGCGTACAAATATATGATAGTCTATAGGGTACAAATAACAAGATACAAATAGCATATACAGTTGAACCTCAATACTTGTTAAAGGAGCATAACTTGATGGGATTCCATCTCATCAAGTGAACAAATCTCGTTTCTCCACGAGAACTAGCCTTTATTTTAATACGTAGGCCTGTGCAGCCACTAAAGGAGATGTATCACACATCTTCCACAGCAAATTTTGTATTTTCCAAGTGATCGTTTCAAGTGATCTACGATTTTGATTACAGAATCTCGTTCAAAACAGTAATTTCATTCTAAACTAAGCCTACGAAACACATGTTCAAACTAATCTATCGGCAAAATCTTGAAATTTTAACTAAGGGTGTGTGCACACGACCAGTCTGCGGGCGGGTGACGCGAGGGCGGGGCGGTAAATCCCGCGTTATCGCGCTGTAATCCGCTCGTCAAGGCGGTATTAGCGTTATGTTGTGAAAACGGTGTGTTCTGCACACTCATCACGGTTTTTAAATGATTGCGGAGAACATGGTTGATGGAAGGTCCTCGTAAATGTATTGTGTTTTGATTTCTCACAATATATTTTAATTAAATTAAATTGAGTTTGGAAGCCAATGTGTAAATGTAAAACAGTACAGAATAATAATTGATAAATTGTAAAAGAACGATAGCTAGGTGAATTATTCAATGGTTTTTTTTTGTTTTTATCTAGTAGTAGTTAGTTACCAATCACTGAAATATTGGCCTAATTTATAGATTTATAGGTGTATACATATAGGTAAATATACTACGAGTACTAAAAGTAACGTAATTTTTTTTTTCAAATAAAATAGGGTGGAGAAAGAAGCAGAAGAGACATACTTATAGGTACGTAATACGTACAGAATTCACCTAGAGCCCAAAACAAACATTTATGGTCAGCATAAATACTGAACCTCGGTGGGAATAGAACCAGCGACCGTCAGCGTTGCAGTGAACGTCAATTTGTTAAAAAGTTTTTTATTAGCGCATGCAAACGATTGAAACTAAAACCACTTAACACACAAAATTCTACAAAAAGTCGCCGAACCAAATCACCAAAACAACATCGTTGTCATCATAAAACTAAATACTTACCCACTCAGATTACAACGTTACAACACTAAACTCATGCCAATTACACGAACAGGCTAAAATTTACGCATTCGCTCAGAATAAAGTCACAGATTTAATAACAGTTAGTACGCGGAAAGCCCCGGCCGTCCGCCGTGTAATGATGTGACTGATTTTATCGCGATCGCCGGCTTAGATGTCATTTAAATTTAAATTAAGGTATTAGTTGCGTTTAGCCCGGGCTACGAACCAACGCTCCGCCCGCGTTCCGAGCGGTGTGGACGATCGTCTTATCGTGTAGATGTGGCATTAGGGGTGCATTTTAAACTATGATTAGGTAGGTAACATGTTGGATTTATACAGCTTCTTTTTTTAAAAAATGTAGGCAAATGATATTTTATTAACCGTGGATATTATTTTTATGGTTACCTTTTAGCTATCGCCAAAATTGCTTTTTTTTCTTTTGCCTTATCTACCTTCGAGTATACACATTCAGAGTTACTACAGGTCGATCACTGCTGCGGACTCGGTACGGATTATTTACTACCCCACAAACGTCAGAACTTATTACAGTGCCACCAACAGTGCAAAAATAAGATTGACAAAGTTATAGGTCGAAACACTTACCATTCTATACCCGATTCTCGCTTGACGCGACAGTGTAACCCATTCGGTAACCAAGTCCAGGTTTTTTAGTTAGTTTAGTTTACTTAGCACCTAAAGTCAAGTTAAACTAAAAATAAATAAAGACAAAACAATAGTTCTTCAAAGCAAGTCTTATCCGAATCAATTTGAATCGAACATCAAACATCAAACCCTAACCTCCCGCGCGACCGAACGCGACCGTAACTAACGCCTCACATGTGGCCACCCCATCCGGAACACTTTCCGAAACAAATTGAATAAAACCGATAAAAAACCACCATCGATACCATATCGCGAACTATCGACTAGGGTGCACAAACTCTAATCTGATTAATTTTAGCATAGTACAAATTTTTTAGGTTTATATTTTCATTTTTTTCCGACTGTTATTTGCGAGTTATTATTTTAAAATTATCTTACCTCGACGTCTCAATTATATTACAATAGTCTTAGTCACGGAGAAACCCAAACTCGTAACCTCTCTGCGTAAATATTATTATGAGTAAACGACATATCGTTTAAGTTTAATTTTTTTGTTGAATTTGGTCTCAGAATAAATAACGTCATGAGTTATTCTCGGTCATAATCACTCGGTAATCGACTCGGTGATACATTATGATGTATAACCTATATAGGTTTGAATCCCACCTCTAGAATAAACTTAAAAACACACTGAAATCATAGCTATTAGACGTTACAATGTGATCATGTACATTGTTCATGACATTATTGTATACACTATTTTAATGAATAAAAGTATTTGAGTCAATACTTATAGAATTTGGAAAAAAGTGTACCTATTTATTTAGTCGTAGGATGTTTTGATAATCAGAATTTACGCAAGAATTCTTCTTATGATTTCTATATTGAAAAATGCCTATTACTAAGTATTAGGTAAAGAAAAATAGCTACAAGCACTTATGATTTCACAAAAAAAAACGACGACAGAAATAGAACCCGCTACCTTCTACATCAAACCAGCGCACAGAATGTTACTAACACCATATTTCCCGACCACAAGTGAACCGTACGAACGCAACACTGTTTTATTATTTATCAAGCGGTTAATCCACACTTCCCATAAATCAGATACACCGCAAAAACATGGCGGCTCGGTTTTTTTCGCGCCAAAAGAATTTGCAGAAAGCAGGAATGAGCGGCAGATTATAGGATAAGCCCTTTTTATTAATGGAGCTGAGATACACACGACAAAATGGATAACAAATGGTTTCGAACAACCGGCCATTTTTGACGCGCCGTTGTTTAAGGGTTACTTTGTTGTTTGTGCTGTGATTTGTGCAGAACGGTTTTGTGGTTACAAGCTCACGTATTTTATGTTGGTTTTTTGGTTATTGATTGATTGGTTCGGGTTGGTTTGAACCAATCAATCAATTTGAATTGTCTACTTAGATTATTTTTGAATTGGCAATTTTGACAGACTACTAACTGCGTGCGCCCGGTTTCACCCGTGTAAGTTCCGATCTCGTGGGAATATAGGTAGCAAATGGTATGTTACTCCTCGTTAGTGTAGCCTTCAGTAGTTTCGGAGCCCAATAATTTCATCACAAACAAACAAATAAGGGATTCCTCTTTACCTATAATATTAGTATATTGATTAGTATAAATTATTTTTCATTTAATTATCAAGTTATATTCCTCAATTTTAGCTTGATACTTACTCTAAAAAAATCCTTAGTAAAAAAAACAGTACAAATCGCTTGATTAGCATAGACTCAGAAACAGCCCGACGAAGCAACATTAAGCGTGCAGCGATCCAGCGCTACATTGTAACGCACTCAGCTTACAACTTTTCCAATAACATTGCTTGGGTTCTCTGTTCCAGTATTGGTGCGACGTAGGACAGACAATTTGGAACACATTTTAGCTTTTGTTTTCGTCATGTTGTACTCAAACTAAACTCATTTTCCGGTTTTATAACATTTCCTCTGACAAGACAAAAGAGATTAAATACTTGAAGGCGTTAGCTTACATTTACTAACGTTTTACTAACAAGTGTTAGAAAAACTAACAAAACTTGAATTTGATTTGTATCTATTATATTACTAGCTGCACCCCGCGGTTTCACCCGCGTAAGATCCGATCCCGCAGGAATATCGGGATAAAATGTAGCCTATGTATTATTCCCGGTATCCAACTACTTACATTCCAAGTTTCATTGCAATCGATTCAGTAGTTTTTGCGTGTTTGAGTAACAAACATCCAAACACACACACTTTCACATTTAAAATATTAGTAGGATGATTTTAATTAATTTAATAAAAGTTAATTGAACCGATCCCCTACTCCCTAATTGACATATAAGAACCCATAAAATAGTTCAAGACATAGGTAACACAACTCATTAGCATATAGACAACGAAATCATTACTATAAAAAAACAACCCCCAAAACCTTTCAGGAAACCGACTCAAGTTCCCCGACCAGTAACTGTGCAAAAGTATACAGTGTGGTATATTTACAAGTTATTGGCGAGACGGGGCGGCCATCGACGCTTTATATAAATGTAGTTTTATACTTCGGGACGACCGGCGACCCGGCTGTATACACTTTATACGCCATCAAGTGTACTCGATGGCTCTACGAACGTTCACTGCAATGTAGGTTGTAGTGTAATGTCCAAGATTAACTTATACTACGCTTTTATAATAAGCTTTTTAACCGATCGATATTAATAGAATTAAGAAAGGACTTTAGAACCCTACTTGAGTGGCAGAACTAAAGTTCAAATTACATATTTGAATGTTTGTATTGGCTTTCTGTTTTAGACTTTAGTCTTTAGTGAAAACCAGCAAGTTTGGTTTTAGTTTTTACATACTTTTCAAAATTAGGTATTGACCATAACTAGCTGATACACCATCCTAAAAAAACCACTTGGAAACAGTATTAATAATAACATTGTTAATAATAATTATTTTCAATCTAAACGGAAAAAGTACAAAAAACCCATCCTCGAACAAACGTTCCGGATCATGTTTTCCATCGCAATCATATCGATATTATGGTTATATCGATACCATTCGATATCGACAGAATCGATTCATGAATACATATTACTGCTTTCCTCCTCACGCCGTGTTGAAGACCTGATTGACCTGATTTTTGCCGGAAACACTCTAATATTATGATAATCGGTGTCTTTTGCGATATCATGAATGAAGACAAGAAATTAGGTACAAAACAGACTCATTGTTGTTATGAGTACGGGTCTAGACCACGGTTGTTTATAATTTTAGATTTGCTCTCGACCACTATAGTTGTAATGTAACCCGGTGCCGAAACATCGAGGAATTACCTAAAATTAGGTAAGGCAGTAAGACGTCATGTTAATGCGTACGTACTTTTTCTTAAAGAAAAAGCCATCGGTCGGCTGGTATTTAAAACAATTACCGAAATATAAGCGATGATGGTACGAAAGACCATCATCGCTTATATTAATATGATAAGATACGGGAAGATAACCTTATTCTATGCCGAGGCTACATAGCAACATTACAATACAATAACTACCTACTTAACAAACTGGCGAACCAAAAATTAATAATCAAATACCCATACGTACATAATTTTAACGCCACATGCACAAAGACAATCCGATTCGCATTATCTATATCGATTCGTCCGCTACATGTGTTTCAGTTCGCGACTACATCTTCACTCCCTACTACCTACTACCGACGCCTCCTTTGTGGGTGTAGGGGTGGTATAGACAGCACAAAGTCAATATGTGGATATAATAATAAAAGACCGCGCGTGCCGCATACACATGCTTGTATTATCGGTCGGTTATCGTTCTTATAGCGGTAACGAGCGGGTTGTGATACTATACTAGTCGTAGCTTAACTTACTGTTCGCTTGTATTGGTTTATATTGACGATCGTTCACTGCGAATGATTCAATTTTGTTTTTTTTTGCTTGTAGTCAGTAAGTGGTCTGTTTGATACGTTTGTAGAGACATTTTACTTGGTGTAATCGGTGGAACTATGGGTTCTACACTCAATATATATTGAAATTTGGACGTTTTATCATTTTAAAAGATGGCATCATCGACAAAAAAATTATAACATAAGATCACAAACATAGAACTGGACTGACCTTCAGAGATCTTCTAGTTTCTATTAGAGACCAGTCCAAGAAGTCCAATCCAGATGCTTTCAAAGTATTCTCTGACGGCTCCACCAGTTTTAAAATCAAACTGTTCGGGAAATTAAACTCGCACACCTTTAAAAAGATCAAAATTCGAACGTCCTTGTTGGAATACCTACCATCTAGCTAGGTTAAGAAAACTGTTCAAAAACGTCTACAAAATTACGAAAAAAATTAAATTTTACCAATTTTGCAAAATTGTTTCTCAACAGCTGCTTCCAAAATTCGTTCGGTTCGGCTGTAAACATCGAAGGAGGTTCCTTCCTCTGAGCAACCTCCTTATTTGTCGACTTATTTACTCTGTGGTATGTACTCACAATGTAACCTCTTTATCGCTGTGCTTGTGATTGGTTCGCGGGAAAATGTTCTCCTTTATTTAGTAGGAGAAAGCTAATGGTTTTTAGCAGGGACTGTATACCGGTATGAATATCTGTACAATATTTTTCTGTATGACGTCATACCATTAAATTCCGGTACTCAACAATAGCAGTACAGATATTTTTTGTTTTAAATAACATTTATCCCTTTATATTTGGGTAGCGTAAAATTTTGATACAGATGTTATTAATAACCTTATTATTAATGTATATTTGTCGTTCGCGATTGTCTTTATGTTTAAATTATTTATTGGTACAGAAATTAAATATAACTGTAGTGGAAAATATAAGTACAGAAAAACTCACACAATACATATTTGAGTAGATACTGATATTTTATTAGTAATATTAAAGTACTTTTCTCAAACATGCTTGAAAATTTGAGCATTATTTTGACAGCCTTCTTCGAGATAAATCGAACTTGCTGTACTAGTCGAGCAGCGGCCGGCAATAGTTGTATGAAAATCCATATACGTCGTGTATAACAGCCAAATAAAATATTCTTCTTCTTCTTCTTTAAAAATGGCTTTTCCTTTCGGACATTTGCCAGTGTCAAGTATTATCAATATTTTCAAGTTATTTGCATTGAACAAAACAGACAAGTCGTCATAATTGAAGTCAAGTCGAGGGAATCATTGTAAAAAGGGGGACATTTTTTACAATGTTTGTTCACGGAGCTTTGGAGACAACACTAAGCTAAAGTACATGTTTTGCACCGGTTTTCACATTTATTTACACTTGTACACCTTCACAAAACTAAATTGATTAATATGCCCCCGAAATTAAACATTTTACACGCATTTGAACTAAGTTTCACAAAAATGAAAATTTAGCTACACATCTCCTTAACGCATTCCCGCCAAAACTCCCAAATAAAATATTACTAAGTAAAATCATATTTTACGTGTAATTTAAAAATAGAACGTTCTTCTACTCCGCAACATGGCGACAAAAGAGGTAACTTATCAAAGGTTTAATTTAAATTTCGAACTGACTTCACATAGAAAGCTGTTAATGTGAAAAAAAATAGTTAAATTTTAAGAATTGTAAACATTCAATAATTGTATTTTCAAATAAAAGTTCTGAATTGTACTACTTAGTTTAATTTCCGCGCATTATTTGAGAAAAGTACTATATAAGCCTTGGCCGCAACTAGGCATTGATGGACTTACGTATGTATTACACATTCACACGTTCGTCCATCAATGCCTCTCTTGCCGGCTGCTGCAGTAATGTACTATTATTACCGATATGCACTTTCTAGGCTGGTATAAAAATTGAGTACTGATATTTTTGAAATACTATTTAAACATTTCATACCGATATGCAGTCGCTGGTTTTTAGTACATACAATGAGTGTAACATGTGAATTCCACTGTGTATAAAAATTCACTCATTTTTCCAACTATTTTCGGATGTATTTTACTAAGCATTTTTCAATGTCCTACGTTGCGCGGTCTTTATAGACCGGGTAGACCGAGATGTTATTTACGGTTTTATATTGATCTCACATATCTCATGCTAATAAGTTAAAATCTTAGGTTAAAGTTAGAAGTTTAAGTTTTAACTATGATGTTTCCGCAATTAGCCCTACTATTAGGCCTTTTTCCTATCTCACGCTACTAAACTTATGACGCCAATAAAATAACATTTACTAACAATTATTACAATTGTGAAACCTAAATCTAAATCGACACGATAGGCGGCTTTACCTCTGAGAGCGGTATCTTCCTGGCAAACTTGGGATGAAGATGATCACATGAATTATTAGGGTTGAGGTACGAATCATTTTAAAATATTACAATTATCATTATAAACCACAAAATTTTGCGGTAATACATTGTTACAACGCTGAGTGTAATTCGTCAATTTTAATGTTCTAAAAAGTTATTATTAAATATTAGATTTTCGGGTCTCGATCGCGTTAGTTCAACAAAATAACGGTAGTTAATAATGAACGGAAATCGTGTAAGTTTAAAAAATGTATTGTTCTACTAAGTTATTGTAAACTATTATTTATTATTTTTGTCAATGCTGTTAATATATGAAACGCGAGTTTAACCTGAAAATATTGTTTTATTACAATACAAAATCGCGAAAACAGAAGAAAAAACAATGTCGTGAGAACGTAAAAGTAAAAGAGTGGCTGCATGGCATGTAACTCACGACCGGCTTGCCGCGCGGCGTCGCGTCGCGTCCCTCTCATGAATAATGTCGTATCGATTGGGTGCCCGAGCAAAGTGGGCATGTCGCACGTCGACTTTCGCGACATGCCTCCTCTTTGCTCGATATAGATGCATAAGTAGGTGCCTATGCGTTATGTTTGCATTTGGAAATAAGTGTTGTTTTGTGTCTTATTTATTTATACAACAAACACTTTCAGACTTACAGCATTTAAACACCAAAACGTCTGAAAGCCATTTTACCATAATTACAAATAATTATCCAACAGATTTTTTTAATCACATAAATTAGATTTAACTAAAACTAGGTAGGCATCAAAATGAATCAGCTAATACTAGAATAGAGAGAGATCTCAAACAATATTTGTGCCTTGGCTCAACCAATCCATGGACAAATCAACAAATAATTATGTGTCTTGGTTTAGACACTAGTCCCACTACGATTGTGCGAGTTTATTAGATGTTTGTGTTTTAGGACGAGTTTTGGCGGGAACGCGTTGAGGAGATGTGTTGCTAAATTTTAATTATTGTAAAACTTAGTTCAAATGCGTGTAAATTGTTTAATTTCGGGGGCATATTAATCAATTTAATTTCGTGAAGGTGTACAAGTGTAAATAAAAGTGAAAATCGGTGCAAAAAACATGGACTTTAGCTTAGTGTTGTCTCCAAAGCTCCGTGAACAAACATTGTAAAAAATGGCCCCCTTTTTACAATGATTCCCTCGACTTGACTTTAACTATGACGACTTGACTGTTTCGTTCGATGCAAATATTAATTAATACTTGACACTGGCAAATGTCCAAATGGAAAAGCAATTTTAAAGAAGAAGAACCGATAATTTAAAAAAAACCGCAAGACGCTGCTAGCAGGCAATAAATGACCAGAGGAAGAGAAACGTCACCTGATAGTAATGCATTTTATACTCGGCTCAAATGACGAGCTTATAAATCAGTCCCAAAGTCAAACTGTTCGGAAAAATACTCACACACCTTTAAAAAGTTGGAATAAAACTTGAACTTTGTTGTTAGAATACCTACCCACTAACTACCAAAATCGAAGGAAAAACATTTCGTCAAAACAAAGTAGAGACTCAACCACACTAGACGCTAGTAGGACCAAGTTTGAACTAAGCTTTAACTTTCTCAAACCAGATTACTGTATCTATACCTACCTACCTACACATTACAATAATTATTATCGTTAAATGTTTATAGCTAATGCCGCGCTCACGTCTCGATACCCGATTATCTCTCGATCTCAACAACTTGATCAGATCTGATCAATGATCATTGCTCAGTAGCCAGCGCGGCGGTGTTCACACGCTCGCGACAAATGTGATCGGCTCTATTCATTATGATCATTGCGGTCCCTCTACCTATTCCTACTATTAAATTTTTTAAACTAACACGATTGGAACTCATATTTACACTTTTCCCGGGTCTTAATCGCGTGAAATTCAACTTTTTAAATTTAAAATAAAATAAAATTAAAAAATTGAATTTCACGCGATTAAGACCCGGGAAAACTGTAAATATGTATACCTACTATTCTTTTATTTGTACACTGTTTGTGCCCTGCGACTTCACCCGCATAAGTCTATCGATCTCGCCGGAATCAATGACTGAATAAATAGACTCTTTATTGTACAAACCAAATTAATCACAATTAAAAGAAAACATACTCAAAATAAAACTAGGTGGCTCAATGGGCGGCCTTATCGCTTAGAGCAATCTCTTCCCTTATCAAAATATCGGGACAAATAGGTTACTATTTACGCTTAGCAAAAACTGTAAGCGGATTTGGTTGAAATTTAGCACACAACCGGTTTATAATTATAACTTGTACCGACATTAGAACACCCTGGGTATTCTAAGGTAACAAAATAATTAGACTTACTAGTTCGCCTTGATGAAGAGATCTGTAAAGATTTCGTATAGGGCATTGATAAAATGCTAAAAATACCTAAAAAAAACCAACGCGATCAAAACCGGAAAGTGAGTTCAATCACAATCCAACGTAGCAAAGATAAATCTAGCTTATCAGTTATCCAGTTATTAAGCAAAAACTTGATCAAGTGAAAATTTCAGGAGAAATTATCCTATATCTTAATCTATACCGTTAGCTACATTTCCTTACTACACTTCATCGCAATCAGTTCAATATTTCTTGCTGGCTGCTACAAAAATAGAGTTTAAACATTAACTTTAAGGTCAAAGCAAGCAGTTTAAAAAACTAAGCCTGACTTTCTCTAATAATAATCAGAATCGACTTTAAATAATTCCGAGGCATATTTAATCAAATTTATAGCTTTATAATTTCTTTAAGTCCAAATAATAAAAGTAGGTTGTATCTACACGGTCGTATCTGGAATTATCGAGCGGTAACGTTTTGAAAATCATTGGTTTATCTTAGCAAAGATATTTAAAGTTCAAGTTGACTGTTGACTGACTACATTCAATAATGTTTCTAAAACAAAATTTACTTATATCACCATTATGCATTATTTTATTAAAAATCTATTGACTTTATAACTGTTTTAAATCAATATCTCTTTCTTGTTTTTATTGCTCAAGGCATTTTAAACATAGAAATATTTTTTAGCTAGGAATTATATTTCCAAAAAATCCCCATGACAGGATTCGAACCTGCGTCCTTTAGCTAACCAGGCGACTGCTGTAACCACTGAGCTACACAGGAATCACGTGACACGGTATAATTTTTCAGCCATATCTTTTGGCCATATTTTTTGGAAATATAATTCCTAGCTAAAAATATTTCTACGTTTTAAATCATTTCAGTAATCAAGGTTCTACAGTGGAAGATACAAACATACTTAATAGACTGGTCAATATCATTACCTTTAATTACATATTTTCCCGGGCCCTAATCGCGTGATTTTTACTTTTTAATTTATTTACCTCTACATTTCAAACACGTTACAGAAGTTTTAGTCGCGAAGGGCCACAAAAAAAAACAAAAAAACAAAGGGACACAAAACAAAACAAATCGCTGTTAGGACCCGGAAAACACTTACGTAATTATGAGTTTCAATCGTGTTAGTTTTTTTTTTATCATTAAGAACCCTTCCTTTAGCTTCGTCATTGTTGGATAAAAAGTAATTACAGATGTTCTCTCTCAGTATCAAAGGTAATTTAATTTTCTTTGATCAAAATGTCATTTAATGACATTAATGTAATCGTCAGCGGCTACCGAACGGCATTCCGCTTGTCGCGCCTAATCATTACCATTTTGACACCGAACATCTAAACTGAGCACGTCTGCACTCAGCGTAATTACCGCTTCAAAGCTAACAATTTTGTACTTTAACTTCAACAACTTAGAGCTGAGTTTCGATTGCAGTATAGACGGTTATTAAGACGTTTAAGTAATGAAAATGAAATCACAGAAAGTAGCAATAAAATTTTATATCGTCAATTGAATTTAATCCTAAAGCTTAATATTTTAGGAATCAATTTCCCTCGAAGTTTAGTAGATAATTATCGACATACTCTGATGAGATTGTCGGCGTGACGCTTTCATTTGTCAAGCCGGACGGACGCGACTGACTTGCGACTGACGGACTGACGGACGGACAGATTGCCCGTGTAGTGATATATTAATACTAGATGGTATTTAGATATAAGAGTTATTACCTGCCAGTTAATATTACCAGTAGGGTGATTAGATTTTTTTCTTTCGTTTAAGAGTTAATTGATTTTATAGTTTCGTTCACGAATTAGGTTTTTTTAATTGATATTTTATCAGATTTGTTAAAGGTTTGGTCGTAGATAACAGAGTAGTAGATATGACCTTGTCTTAATAGTTTATTAAGCTTTACACAACACGAAGTGTCTGGTCGTACGATGTGTTTTTAGCATCGCAAAAGAGCGTTTGGCCCTGTTAGTAATAAAGTGGTCTAGCTAGGATGTACCACGAACTTTGGCTTCTGGAAAAAGCGTTTTATTCTGTGTCGCAACTAGTGAAAAGAAAACTACCTCATATGACCTAGTTTATTATTTGTAGCGTCTCAATATTTGACATATTTTTATATAAAATTGACTACATTGTATGTACGGACCTAATTAATTCAATATATATAAGTGTAATCAATTTATTTAGTTTTTTAAAATAATGTATTTTGCGAATTTGCATGCTGCGACTGCGGTAAACTGTACAAGGTCCTGAACTGAACTTGTAACACCAACCTATTATGTACCTAGAGATTATGCAAATAAAATATTTCATTTCATTTCATTTTTCATTTCTCAACTGTAATAAATAAATAATTTAACAATTTATTTCCAAAATATTGTGTGCAAAATTGCTTAAAGTCTAAAATCTAGAATAAGGAAGACAACAGTGGAGTAATTTCCAACTTGACTTCTTCATTACTATAACTCCATGTTATGATTCGGTGCAGCCGACACCGGTCAACGTAGTATTTGTCTATTAAATTGGCATAATTTAATATAATACAAGTAATAATAAATCATTTTATTTCAGATAAAGAATCCATATAATAAATAAATAAATAAATCCTGTGACGAACACACAGCGCCATCTAGCCCCGTGGTAAGCTGCTAAGCTTGTGTTACGGTGGCTAGACAACGGATATACTACTTATATTTATTTTTCTTTTGTAAATACATACATATTATACATAGAAATACGCCCAGACCAGATACAAATATTTATTTTTAAACATTAATATTTGCATCCAGCGGGAATCGAACCCGCAACCTTCTGTATTGCAGCCAAGCGTTCGCCCGACGCGCCACAGAGGTCGTCAAATGTCATATGTTACAATTATGAACTTAAATTAATACTGAACCAACAGTGTAACAATAGATATTTTATTTATAATATTACATAAGAAGAGTAGTTGGTTAGATTTTGTAATTTCTTCACTACGTAACATTCGCATAATTGGTAATCAGAATATCGTAAACAATAACTAGAAGGATCAACTTACTCCAAATCCCTTCAAATTACATTTCCAAAGCCATGTTTACTCAAAAAACAGAGCGGTGTTGGTCTAGTGGTGGATAACCCGACTTTCATTCCGAAGGTCGTGGTTTCGAATCTTGGCAGCACATCAATGTCTTTTTCTTTAAGAAAAAAAATGTGCGTTGTTAACATCGCTCTTACGGTGAAGGAAAACATCGTGAGGAAACCCACGGCTTTAAATCACGCACAAAGGCCCAATAGTAGAGCTAATTGCGGAAATACACAGTTAAAACTTACAACTTTTAACTTTACTCAAAAAACCTAAAATAATCATAAACATCAATGTAAAACTACATACCTAATCAATGAAGTAGCGAATGGTCCAAAAAGGGCGTTTAACCAAAGCGGAATGTCGGATGAATGGTGGAGCGTTCGAGCGGTTCTAAACATTAATTACGATATTAATTATTAGGTAACTCGTGTACCCCAGGCTTTAGACGTGACTCCGTTTCTGTACTGGTGGTAAAATAAATAACTTAATTATAAAAATAATTTCGTCGATTTATAAGAAGAATTTAACTTACACTTAGAAATTTATAAGGTTTTAGTGATGTTCGATAAAATTAAACTATTTAAAAGTATCAATATTCCCGGTTCTTTATTCAAAAAGAGCCCGTGATTCAATTATTGAATATCAATCAAAATCGACTTAGGCGCGCTCTCACCAATAAAATAATAGAATATTAAAGAACTAAGCCCAGCTTTGTTCGATACCCACGGGACGGTGGCTCGATAGCGGTGGATGGCTGAATAAAATAAACCATTTTATCAATATTACAATTATTGTAAACTAGTTGCGCCCTACGGCTTCAGCCGTGTAGGATCCCATGGGAATATGGAGATGCGAGGTCCCAAGCGGGGCTAACCCCACCAAGTAATATTTTCTTATATATTTAGATAAGTATATTAATTTAGAGAACCATATATTTAGATCTTCAGAAATTCACTCACTATCGGCGGATGAAGATTTTTCTTCGGTTTTTTCAATATAATTGTACCTAATTAAATTCATTGTTCCGGTTTTAATCGTGTTAAATATTTTATCAGTGCCCTACGTTTCGAGATCTTTACAGATTCCATCCTCTGGGAGAGACGGAGGCAAAAACTACTGAGCCGATTACGATGAAACTTAAAATATAGATAGCTGGGAATCTGGAATGACTCATAGGCTTCTTTCACTATGCGGGCAAAACCGCGGGGCGCAGCTAGTACGGCAATAAAAACCCCTTCATCAATGAACAACGATTGCTATGCTGACTGTATTTTAAACTCTCACATAAGCCCGAAGACACAACGACATCTGCCGACGTAATTGAGGGATTACTCAGATAATTGAAACTGTGCGAGCGAGATAGACATAACCCCGACACGATACGAGCGAGAGAGACGACACACATCACTCAACTCCGCCGACGACCGAGACGGTTAACAACGTGTCTTCTTGTATATTGTATTATCTTACGTTTTATGCCCTATTAATCTTAACAGGTTGAGCTAGAGCGAATTTGAACTTTATTCTCAAAGAATCAGAGTTGAGTTTCGTTCGGTGGTAAGTTTGATACGGGGTGATGCAATAAATAATTGTTTGCCCGCGTAAAACTCGAGTGTTCTCGTTTATTCGGCTGTCAAGTGTCGGGTAGGTTGTATTGTTTTATTTGAAGATGCTAAAGGTAATCTGGGATAACGAGCAGTAACGAGTAACGGAGATTTCGTCGTAAAACGACGTCAAACTGACGAATTACTTGCATTTAACTAAGCTAGGCTAAGCTTTTTGTTGTTATTCTGTTAGCCGGCCGGTTCGTAGACGCTGCTACGGTGATGCTACGTCGTAGATGATTCGTAGCACTTATTTTTGGTTGTAATTTTTGTGGGTTAATTTTTTCATTAGCTTACGCGGTTTTACCCGCGTAAGTTCGTACTTCGTTAGAATATCGGGATATAAAGTAGCCTATGTTGTTAATCCAGATCTTCAGCTGTTTAAGATGTAAGTTTCATCGCAATCGATTGAGTAGTTTTTGTGGTTGCGTACGATTTATGTAGCCAACGTCTTTATGATGCGAACTTCTTTTAAGAAAAATAACTACATTTTACCTATACAAGATGTAACGGGCAAGTCCTTTTAATTCGAAAGGGGGTTGATCTAGACGTCTAGGCGAACACCTTTTGTTCTACGACTTTTGAAAATTCGAACTTTTTTTTAAAAATTTTGAGATTATGTTTCACTGAAAAAACAGCTGTTTTTGCAAATAAAGGTAATTGAAGGTTTAATTGTAGTACACCAAGCTAAATGAAAGGACAACATAAGGTCAATTAATGACCTCGAGCTCTAAGAAACAGCTGATCTCAAGTAAACTTTACACTTAAAATTTTCGAAAAGTACTTCGAATTTCTAAAAGTCATAGAACAAAAGTTGTTCGCCTAGACGTTTCCCCCTTTCGACCCCCTTTCGGCTTAAAAGGGCTTACCCGTTACATCTTGTATAAGAATTGTTTCTCAGAACCAATTTTTTAGTCTCATCTAGTAAAAAAACCTAAAATCGTCAATATAAAAACAAAAACTATTTTAATATCAGCTCATTGTTATTTAAATCCGGATACACCTTGATCTACCAATCGTCAGATAGTATTCCTATTAAATTGAATAACATCCTGCTAATTAAGAAGCTTAAACAATAATCAAGACTTGTAAAAAATATGTTTGTACTAGAGAAAAATACTTATTTGTATTCATTATGATTAGGAAAATGAATTTTTACTTTACTCTTTGTAAGTTTAATGTTATCTTTTACGTACAGTTCACTCTCATCTTTTAGACGTATAAAATTCGATATCCTGACTGATTGACTGATCTATAGGTATATCAGTGTAGAGCCCAAACCGCTGGTCCCAGGGACAGGATATTTAGAGAGTATGTTCTTCGTCATGTGTAGATGTCCACTAAGAAGTATTTATCGAAAATCTTACGGAATCGGGAGTAACGTTGAAATCCACTGCGCGCTGCTAGTTACTCTAATTGCATCGATGAAGTAGTTATCAACACACACAAACACAAATTCTCAAACAGTAATCGACACACAGTATTACACATGTACTGAAATCCGCCAATAATGCGTCTCGTGATTGATACAATGAGATTCCCCTGTCTACGCCCGCCATTTGCATTTTTATGTTCCTCCCCTACGCCGCGCCGCGCCTGCGACCTCTCGCCCGCGCCCTGCGGAGCAACGCGACGACGCAATAGCCTGCAGGAGGTATATGCTGAGGTTTTTAAATAAAATAGGCTTTGGATGTTACCTCCTTATTTATTGAGTCGGAGGAGGTATTGTGTGCCGGGTTACATGTGTTGTTGTAATCTATTTGTTCATGTACTATGTGT
This sequence comes from Idaea dimidiata, assembly GCA_949358125.1. Classification (NCBI taxonomy): domain Eukaryota; kingdom Metazoa; phylum Arthropoda; class Insecta; order Lepidoptera; family Geometridae; genus Idaea; species Idaea dimidiata. Next base: position 737,516 of record OX442329.1, read on the forward strand.
AAATGTAACAAGTTATGTTGTTTTGAAATACAATTGGTCGAAATAAGCTAGAACGATTTTTCAATATAAGATATGCATATTATAACTTAGAATTATTTTAAAACACTTTATTTACCGGGTTTAATCGCGTTTGATTCATGATTCACGCGATTACCTGGTAAATAAAGTGTTTTATTATGCAAAATCGCGAAAACCATAGAAGTAATTAAAATTATAAGATCTGTTTATGTGTTTTACTCCGACTTTTATTCAGAGAGTCGTGGGTTCGAATCCAAGCCATCGAGCGAGGTTATTAGAGCACATCTTTTCAAAGTGCGCTAATAAATAATAAATAACATCGCTCTTACGGTGAAGGAAAACATCGTGAGATAACCGACATGTCCTAGGAGTCATCACGGTCCGAAGGCATGGGACATTCGCTAATCAGGGGTAGGCTGCCGTGGCGTCTTACTGCCTAACCCCTCTAAAAAGGAGGCGCCCACGCCCTGCAGTGGGACAAATTAACGGGTTGATTATGTTACATTTTGTTTATAATAATATCTATAAAATACTTTGTACCTATAGTGACTGATTAAATGATTGGTCCATAGCACAGTCTAAATCACTTATAGTAGAGACCTAAAGAAGAGTATGTCTTTTATATGATCTAGGTAGTCACTATGAAAGGATTTCTCGAAATTCCCGCGGGATCGAAATAATTAACATTTACAAATTAAAAAAAAATAACTCCAAGCATTTTTTGTACTTGGTAAAAAAGAAATAACTAACAAAATGATATTTTATTTGAACTATTAAAAACTCTAACCATGCGTGCACCCTAAAAACTTAAGTCACCAATTAGCAGAGGCGCATACTGGGCCCGCGCGTACGCAGCCGCGTCAAAATACGTCGTATTGTGATGCTAATAGTACGTCACACAGTAATCTACGCAATACGTCAGTGTACGCGATACGCCCTCGATTATAAATACCGCAATACTGCGGTGTCACTTTCTATTGTTAGTTAATAACAAATAATAAGGATTTGTTATTGATTGTGTTTGTGTAACATGTGTGGTTGTTGTTGATTTCATATTGTAACAATAATCGGAATTTTATATTTGTTTATATTAATTTTAACAAAATTGTTTTATTAATTATAAGTAATACTTTTATTTGCGCCTATATTCTATACTTACATTAGGTATAGGTAATATCTATATATTTCAGTCAGTCAATCGATCAGCCAGGACTTTTAATTTTATAAATGTAAAGATAAAATGTATTATTTATTATTTCCATTATTAATACCTACAAGGTAGAAACATATAAAAATCAATTTTCACTAAACAACTTTATTTACCAAGACAAAGTTCTGAACGACGGGACCATCAAATAAATTTATTGGCAATAAATAAGACAGTGCAAACGAGCGACTACTGAACCCTAACAAGTCGTTAACACAATTTGGGTTCCGTAGCTAAGTGAACAATTAGTGATTGAGGAGACGAATGCTGTTCTTTTGTCAAAATATACCTGATGGTAAGTGATCAGATGGTTTTAGATCTAGCACGATTATCAAGAAGAGAGAAGGCGGCAATGAAAGTAGATCTGATCCGTCTTCTTTTGTGACTAAACCGGTCTATGTCTCGGAGCATGAAATATTTAGAAAGAAGTGTCTCTAAATACGTACAAACTGTGCGATATCACAGAAAATTTGTGATTTAAAACAATAATAAATACGTAAACACTGAGCAGTCACGGGACGCCTGGCAGATGTGAAACATCGAATATGTTTTTATATAGCGTGGCGATGCATCGCCATGGCCTGTATCACCACGCCAACAACAAGGTTTACTCTCGCCTATACTAGATGTTTCACATCAATAATCAATAATATTATAATAACTGAAAAAACAATATGATGTCATACCCATAATGATGTGACGAATCGACCAGCCAACAAAAACCGTAACATTCGGTAGCAAAATGCAGATGTTCGACCGAATCGATACAGTCGTACTAATGAGCGCCGATTACCGTTCGCTACGATCTGTCATCGGGTGAAACGATTGATGACTTTACCCTTCTATAACACTAGTAGATTAATATCAACTCTATTGTTTAGTTTATAGAGTTGAAAATCAATTGTTTGTAGTTTAAGACTCATCTATGATGAAGCTAGCTCAAAAAAAGAATTCGATCTCTACTCCGATTCGAATACGAATTGTATTGGGTTCTTTTGTTTTAAGCTTAAAATTGTAAGTCAATTTAAATTTTAAATTGTTATGCGTTAGGCTTGATTTTGTCTGTATCTGTTTATTTAGGGTGACGTGGGGCTAACGTGCCCAATGTCTGCCGCATAGATTTAGCTCGGAATTTAGGCGGATATACGTCATCGAGTACTGTCAATGGCGATTAAAGGATCGATTTGAAAACAAAACGAAATGACAGTCGTTTGACAAATGTTTGGGTGTTGACTTGTGGTAGTTATTAGTTGAAATGTTAGTGTTTTGAATAGTAATATTTTGTTTTAGGTATTTAACAGCCATATTACTACAATATTTCTCCCCGAGGATTTAAACAAAATATTTAGTTGTTGCAAGACTAACATTTCAACTGGGACCACAAGTCACCCAAGCATTTGACATTCGCTAATCCGGAGTAGGCTTTCGTGGCGTCTTATTACCTAATATCTCACAGACGAGGCCCGTACCTTACAATAAAATAAATTTACGGGCTAACAAAAAAAATTAAGAGTGTGAACAATACTCTAGTGTTTAAAACTCCAATTTATATACCCTGTCATAGTCATTTGTGTTTATATACCCAATTTCAATATTTAAGTGATATAAAAGAAATAAGATTAAACTGATCAATTATTAATAAATTAATTTTATTAGGATATCAGATTATTTAATTTAGTTAGTTTCGATTGTAGTTTATCTGGTCAAGTTCTAAAGAGTTTTTTTAACTTTAATCGAATATACTTAATTCACCACGCAAAAATACACATTATTATTTCTATAAATATTGTACTTACTTAGGTAATTACTTTTCATTTTATTTGTAAATAGTTCAAGTATTCAGAAGTAATGATACGTATTTAATGTGTTCATGCAGATGGGTTCAAATTAAACTATACAATATCCATTACATTTTATGCATTGACATAGAGTCAAAATTGTTGACGATCAAGCGTGAAACTTTAAATTATGAGAAGGGTTCTACATGGTATTGGCAAAAAAAAATTAAACTGGTGAATATAACGATGATGGTGATGTTACTTCATGTATTTTCTGGTATTATCAAACCGATTTTTATCTCATAAAATGGCTCCATTTCCCTATTACTACTCGTACATTTTTAGGGCAGATTTATCTACCACAGCAATTACAATGAAAAACTAAACTTTTAATACTATTTTATCTTGTAAATCTCACAGTAAGTATTAATAAAAATAAATTATGCAATTTTACGATTTCAACCGTCCCGCGCATCCCCATTTCACGGTCCACTAACCAAATCACCTTTCAATTATGCACGAATTAAAAGAAAAATACTTTTATTTTTTATCAAAACACATTAAAATTATATTATAGTGTTATCAATCATTATAATTTAATATGCTAAGGGTGATTCCGTTTAGAGCCCCTCTGTGGAACACTCACAGTTCTGTTCCCCTCGCAATTCTCATCTACATGAGTTTAAAGTGTCGTCTATCTTATCTGCGACGTCATTACTATGGCGCAATCAAACGAGTAATGGGGTGACGGTAATTCTGCATAATTCTGTTATTTTCGAATTAATTCCTTGGGATATTAAAGTTTAATTATTTTAAGGCGGGTTTGGGTTAGAAATGTAACACGTTAATATAGGAAGACCTGTGTAAATTTAATTTCAAATAAGATGAGAAATTTATTATTTAATAACGAGATTTATTAGCATGTTTCATTCGTTTGTGCACGAAACGTTTATGTAGTGACAACAATCATGTGAATTTAAAATCGTTTTGATGAGATAATGTTGTAAAATAGCTTGTCTCGTGAACAAGCTGGTTGAAATTACTAGCGAAATATCGAGCTCCGCGAATAAATTATTAAACATGGTAAATACCCCGTTAATAAGTAATTTTAGTAGTCTAGATAGTCTCTCTAGCTAGAATATGTAGCACGCTTACCTAGACGATACTCCTGACTTGAAAACTCCTAGTTTTGTATTATTTGTACACTAGTCAGTGCCTTTATACGACAGTCTAAATCCTTGGACATTTTTAAAAACTGCGTGTATAAACACTTTCTGCTGATTGCTGAAAAGCGTCGAGTCCTATGAATGTATCATTTTTGTATTGTTAGGTCTTGGTCCTTTCATGATTATATAGGTATGTATTTGTATGTAGATTGATAAGTAATAATGTGTAAAATACTTATATTTGGTTTTAGTTTATGTATGTATAATTTATAGTTTTTATATAATTAAATATTTCAAGTGTAGACACCCTACCTCTCACCTTTCTTAGCTTCCTTTCCATCCAAAGGTTGCCTGGAAGAGATCGCTTTCAGCGATAAGGCCGCCCATTGTGCTTCCTAAATTTAAGCTGTATTTGTTTCTATTTATTTATCTTGTAATTTATATGGTGTGTACAATAAAGAATTTATTCATTCATTCATTCAGGTGAATAAATGACCTCCCGCAATTTTGTTTTGGGATGTTATTGTCAAATGAAAATTCAAGGATATTTTGTATTGTAGGTAATTTTAAACGAAAAAATACTAACCTCTGCTAGTAGACAGTTATGATTTTTAAATAGGCATAGGTAGTACTTATCTACTTTCCACAATTTAATTTAATAATCAATGACTACGAGTATTGCCTTCTCTCTCATACATACAGAACTATTATTTCTAACAGCCTCTCATTCAATAAAACTAAGCGACTGCAATCGAAACTCATGATTTACATAATCTATATTAAATCACGTTTCAAATTCATTATAGCCGTCATAAATTTAATATATCAATCATTTAAAGAAGAAATACGAATGAAGTTCCTAATAGAAGCAGTAAAAGTGTTATAAAATCTTAATCTTTTCTGTGTGTTAACGCTAAATGCTTTATATCGTAGTTTTTGAATGATATATTGGAGCTGTTTTGTAGCTAATATAACTTTTGAGGATTTGGTTTAACAAATAATATGTAGGTGGAAATGTTAAAGTTAACCGTGAGAAAATTTGACTACAGTTAATGTAGCAGTTGATTGGAGGTGGTGGTTTTAATCCACTTTTTAATTAATATTGAACTGTCTAACTCGGCGTCACTTTGTATCGCCATAAACCTCAGTCGACTTCTAAAAAAGGACGAGGTTCGAGGTCGGGCGGGAGGACAGATTTCGCTGTATTTTTTATTAATTCAAATTGGAAATATCAAATTTAGTTTGAAAGTTATTGTCACGGAAAAAGACAAAACAATTACTCCTTTTCCCGTTTTATTATTCAAGAATCAAGAAAATTTATTGAATAACTGTGTACATTAAGGTGACATTAAATATTAAAGGTATCAACAGTTTGTCCATCCCGGACATACAATATAGAGTAGAGGTACTTAGGTACTTAATTTAAGCACTTCTTTAAAAATAATAACAAAGCAAGTTATAGTAAAGTAAACATCTAAATATAAATATAAATTATTTAGATACTTAGATTAATAAGGCTACTAAAGTTTATATTTAAGTACTGCTCGAGAAGAAAAACTGAAGTCACTTATTTATTTCTAATTAGTTATTGAATGTGTTAATATACCTTTAAATAAACGTTCCGTACCTATTTAATTAGTTGTTAATTTAAAACGAAAATTGTATATTTTACATTTAATTCCTGACTTCATCTAATAAACCATTTTAAATGCCATTCAATCCAAAACCCCCCAATAAACAAACTGATATAATTAAAAACGATTGCCAATCGCAGTAACGCACGAAACGTCGACGTTAACACTATAACCTGATTATACTCCATTACACTATATTATACTTACTCACTTGTATTTACTGTATTTCGTCCGACCATTCAATAGGCGACGATTAATTTCATTATGTTGAAATGTCAGATGTTGCAAACATTGGCGATGTTTGCACACGAGCGATTTTTATATCGAGCGATCGTTTGCAGCAGCAATTAATGGCCTCTAAACAGGATGCCGAAGATCTCGTGAAAATGTCGTTGGCAATTTTATACATAGCTTTTAATGTGAAAGATCTACAGACGGGAGTAAACCTGATTGTTGCCGTGGTGACGTATCGCCACGCTAATTTTTAACGCTAACGTAATTTCTGAAAAATATATAAAATCCGCTGATCTTGGCTCCTCTCTGTAAATCGTCCGGAGGTTTTTTTTCTTTCAGTAGGTAGATTTGTAGAGGTTAAAAGGCAAGGCGGGCTTGTGTTATGTTTTTGTAGATGTAGTTTTCTTTAAAATATATCTATGATATCCAACTTTTCCTATAAGATTGAAAATTCGGCAACCATTCGGCCAATTTATTAGTCTGCCGTCATCTTACACTTAATATTTCGTCTGGATACAAAAATGGCAAATGAGTAATGACACCCATGTAGGGATACATTTTGTTTACAGTGGGTATAGCTTTTATAACGATGTAGTTAAGGTGCATATTCGTGTGTACGAAGTTATTGTAAAAATTTTGCCTAACAGAGACGGAGTAAGGACAATCTACGACTGTCCCCCCCGGCCTGTCATGGGTGCTGAAACGTTCGAATAACCTTTAGTTATGAATATAATCGTGTTCCACTGCCGTCTCATTTCCTCTAGATGAGCATGCTACATACTAGGCCTTCTTGTCACTTATTATCACGTGAGATAGTGATGAAACACTCATCTATTGTAATTATAAATTTTATCAATACTATAGAATCAAATGTCAGATCGTTGTCTAGAATTTAAAAAAAAAGTATTATAACAATTGACCGAACTTTACTTTTTGTAAATTCCTTTGCATCATGAGGAAACCGACATGTCCTAGGACTCACCGCGGTCCGAAGACATGGGACATTCGCCAATCCGGGGTAGGTTCCCGTGGCGTCTTAATGCCTAGCCCCTCTAAGAGGAGGCCCTTGCCCTGCGGTGGGACAAATTAATGGGATGAAAAAAAACCTTTAATAATTTATTTACCTTTAACCTTCAATAATAATTATGCAACGTCAAGGGCTACCTGGAGCCCCCCTGAGTTCGCCCCTGTTCTCAGTGCCAAGGCCCCTTGCAAACAGCGACATTTGAGTTCAATTGTGTTTGAATGGTGTAGTGTAGGTACATCGAGCGAGGATTATTGCGATACATTCGGTTCGATGCAAGCTCCGATAAATCTCTCTAAATGTATCATCTTTGACAAAAACTTGCGCTGCATCTGTCCACGTAAGCAGTATTTATTTTTGAAGACTTATTAACGGTTTTCTTGCTTAAAAACGGGTCTTAAAGTGCCTCACAGTAATATTTTAACCGGGTCTTACTCGCGTATTGTTACTTTTAAATTCTCTTACCTCGACGTTTCGATCATGTTACAATGATCTTGGTCGCGAGGGGACTGGAGCTGCGGCGGGCGCCGTCCTCTATTTAAAATATTACTATGAGTACAAATCGTGTGAGTTAAAAAAATTTAAAGTGCCTTGTTTTTTTTATAACAGAAATTAAATTAAAAAAATATATAAGTAAAACAAATTTGTCTTATAGGGTTACCACAAATTCAGTGATGCGTTTGACGTTTTAATAGTCCTTTATCAACTTCACTCTAACGCTCACAGCGATGCCCATTTCAATGTTACGATAGACGTAACCATATTGTCAGCACTGCAGCGGCTTTTTTTTTCATTTGTTTACTAGCTGCGCTCCGCGCTTTCACCCGCGTAAGTATATTCTGTCATCGCAATCGTTTCAGTAGTTTTTGCGTGAAAGAGTAACAAAGTCACATACAGACATTCAAACTTTCGCGTTTATAATATTAGTAAGTTTAACAAGACAAGAAAAGAATTCATGTAAATAGAACATGGGTCATGTTTGAGACATAACCTCTAGTACTAGTGGCACTAGTACTACTCCTCCAAGCTTCGGAAGGTACGATAAGCAGTTGGTCCCGGTTGTTATCTCCGATAGCAGTCGATAGGTCTAGTTAGAGGCCTTAGGGCGACTTGCAAACTCTAATACTAGGTGAGTCGTACCACTACAGAAAGAGAGAAAGAAGAAGTACTAGTAGATACATAATATCTCAATGCCTATAATGCAATTTTATATCACTTTCATTCGACATCTTAACACGTTGCGCGCTATGCGACCCGATGCGGGCCACATCTAAAGACGTCACGTCACATGCGCACGGTCGTCAATCGCGCAACTGTTGCAGAACGCGCAACTATTAATCTCATTGTTTGCGCTTCGTTTGCTCCGAGCACTTTCTGTTTAGCGCCCCTAAGTGGGCTCTTAGGCCGAGTGTAGACTCCGGTACAGAGACATTTTTTTTGTTGTTGCTTTTATGTTGAGGTTGTATGATATGTAAAAATAAAGGGTTTGAGAAACTGGTTTTTGTTTAAGCTACACGATTTGATAGAAAGTATAATCAGAAATTGACCTATTTGGCAAATACGATAAAAGATTTTTTTCCTTGAAAATATGCAATATTTTTCTTTAAAATATTATTATTTATGTGCACCTGTTTATATTTAGTTGTTTATTCAATTAAACATAAAATTACAAAATCAAAATATAACCAACACACACAATAACTTAAAATTAAAAACTAAAACTAAACTTATTTAGTTATGTATTTTGGATGTATATATTTGTTATATATTTATTAATTAGTTATATATTTATAAAGTAGTATATCCGTTGTCTAGCCACCGTAACACAAGCTTAGCAGCTTACCACGGGGCTAGATGGCGCTGTGTGTTCGTCACAGGATTTATTTATTTATTTTATTTATTTATTTAATTACTGTTTCTTTATTACTACCTAAGACTAGTGGTGATTTATGCTACTAAGTACTTACAATATTTAATTCATATTATTTAATAACTGTAAGTGCAAATTTCGTTATTTTTTTTTCAAATTCATTTAAACCAGGAAAGGAAATAATTTATTTGGTGATTTTATTCTACATACTTTTGGTTTATCAGTTATTATTATTTATCATTCCAATTATCATTCGTCTGTACCTAGCCTTAAAATAGCCCCCTATCTGACTATTCATTTAGTATAATATGATTTGCACCCTCCATAATAAACGTTACAACAAACTTTAAGATACGTCTGTCTCATCATTCCTTAGACGGCTTTTAATATTTATTAGTAATATGATTTCTACTATTGAAACAGGGGAAAGAACGAAAGGTTTTCATAGAATCTAAAACAAATATATAACCTGTATTTAGGTTTATTTTATGTTTCCCTAGCAACGGGGTTAAATAGTTTTTCAAAATGGCCGTTAACAACACGTAGTTAATGCTTAATTCAATATGCTTACCCAATATGTCGATATTTAAACGACTTACAATATAGGTACATTCTGTTTAAACATTATGTAAAGTTTGGGCCAGGATTAACATAAAGACAATTATTTTCTATTGTCTAAACATAATAAACTCTTATCTCAATTTGGCCTATTTGTGCAATTATTGATTCTGGTTCTATGTCGAAGTTGAAGCTTTTTATTTAATTATTATTGTATTATGAAGTCATGTCAGTCAAACCAAATTCAAAATAGTTTTATTTATTTGATTTTACATCATCGTTTTAGATCGTCTCAGTATTACTAATTTAGTTGAGTTAATTGCAGTGACCGTGTGATTTTCATTACGAAAAATACTAAAACAATGGCATTTTAATATCTACCTATCATGGAAACTCTTACTATCACAACGTTTAATACTAACTGTAGGGTGCGATACGTCAAAAATATCAAGAAAATGGCAAAAATGTAAAATAAATACTTAAAGACATGCGGTTCGCTTTAAAAACAATATTGACTAACAGTTCGCTAACACGCTAAACGCCCGTGACCGCAGGAGGGCCGGCCGCGACCGCGCGCCCCACTCGTAGGCGGGCCACACGGGGCCCTCCGAGAGGTCCCCTGGGGCACGCGTCCCCCTAATTACGGGGAAATAAATACGTATTTTTACGCCTATTTCATGTGTGTTGGATTAATTGGAAGTTTGTCATCCGGTAGTTACGAGCTTCGTTATTGATATTAATGTCTTTTGTAGAGTTACTGTAGCTTTCTTGTAGGTAGTTTGCTTTGAGTTATGGAAAGGTATCGTACTCGTTTATAAAGGTACTATCAAACTATTCAGCTTAAGCGACAGATGCTACAGATTTACTTGTTATAGTACAACTGTCTGTTTTATAACCTTATTTGTTCTTTTTCTGAGAATGTGTGTAGTTATAGTAAATAAACGTCAATCTATGTCTAGTTATATTTAGAGAGTCACACGACGGATTATTATTTTTACCATAACTTACCTATAACATCTTTATATTTATTTTATGAATTGACGATTTTATGTTATTATTATTTTATTTTGTGTAACTATGGATTTTATTATCTGAATTAAATGATTATTATTGTGGACGTGATGTAGGATTAAAATTCCTTTAATTCGTTGCAGCGATTGCAGTTTCTTCAAAAACAGCTTTATGTTGCAATTTCTGGTGTCTTTAACTGAATATGAAATAGTGCATTAGGCATGCATGTCTACCATATCTACTAATTCAAAGAAGTTTGTTTCGTTTGTTGGTTACATGAAATTTGGTATAAGAAATCCTGTCTTACAGAATTAATTGAATTTAAATGTTAGCCTATGTACAAAATGTAACAGACTAGATACATTCTCAGGGGACTTTCGCGCTAAATGGTTAAACTTTATTTTTCTTTCATCAATCTCAATTTAAGAAATCTTTAAAAGGTACCAATTTGAATAACAAGTCTGGCGCCAACTGAGCGCGCATTATCCAAGCAATTAACTTAAATGACTTTACTCATTCGGCGACTGTAGTCGAAAGTACTAAGTTACAAGTAACATATCATTGCTGATCGTATGATTAAACAGTGGGGTAAGAGAACTGATGTGGCTCTGTGAAACCAGACTGTCGAGTTTTCGATCGTCCGATAGACCAAAAAATTTGTGTCTTTTTGTATAATTTTGTTGTTGTCGTATCTTTGGTGCTAACTTTGCTAAGTTTTAGTATCTTATGTTCATTTTAAGTACATTCTAACATCTTGTAAAAACCATAATAAAAAATTAAGTATTTTCTTTTTATAAATGATCCAGATTTTCTGTAGTTTAATAATGTATACTAGTCATACTAGTCAGTATTTATTGTAAATAAATAAAATATGTTATGGACCTCTATTGTATCATTTAAAGTGCCTATGTTCATACAGTAGGTACTTCAGCCAAGTAGATACTCAACTTTTTAAATAATTAATAGATCATATCTTCGAATATAAGAAGATTTATACAGCGCTAGTAATTTGAATTCATAGTATTTATAGCTCTGTTGTACCCGAGACATTATTAGGTGAAGTAGACTTACTCAGCACCTGCATTATCCAAAAATAAAGCTTTATTCTAATTAGCAAAATAAAACAATCGCCGTATAATAAATATACCATGAAATCTCCAGTCTACAACCTCAATAATCCGATTATACAGATTGAAAAGTCAATCACTTTGTCGCTTCGGCCATATCTATGGGGCCGCGGGGAGAGGGGCCGCGGAGGGATCAAACGCCACGGTCTATCGCGGGATTAAATAACACATGTGGCATTTGTAGTGTTAGAGCGAGCCCGAATGTTGAGGGGTTTTAATTAGTCGGGGACTTTGGACGCGTATTTTTATTATATCAATATCAACTGGGTTTATTTAGACTGTTATTGAAATTAGCTATTGGTTAATTTGAGCTTTGTTTTAAATGGCCGTTGTCTAGTCGCCATAGCACAAGTTTCATAGCTTACTATAAGACTAGATGGCGCTTTGTGATGCTTACAATTTTTTTTTATATTTCAAATGGCTTGAAACGTGCGAAATTACATTATTTCTTATCCTTCAAGGCGTTTCAAAACAAATAATTTCAAGCGACCTGTCACATTCGCAAATTTTCTCCTTGTCTTCCACATATTCTGTTTAAGTTGACTCAAAACTTAATTTACTAATTTCGTGTTAGGCCACAACCCCCCAGCATTGGAGAATCGGAAGAGAACAATGAAGTGAAACTTAACACTCATTTGATAACTGACACAAGTCATCCCACAATCAACTCATCCCACACTTAACTCGTACCTACCACATAGCATAGCAGAGCCGAATCACAAAAAAGCCTCAAATTGGTCTTGATTGAATAATTTTAAAATAACGCATAAGAGAACTTGCCTTTTCGGCCATCTGATATTAACTCACTCGTTCCAGACACAACTCGTCCCACACAGAACTCGACCACATCCAACTCGCACCACACGCAATTCGTCCCACATTCAACTCACCCCACCCCATTCCGATCAACATAATAAAGCTCGAGCTTACCTTGACCTGACTTTCGGTCATGCCCAGCGCGTACGCCAGCTTGGCCCGCTCCGGCCCCGCCAGGTACTTGGTCTGCTCGAAGGTCTTCTCTAGCGCAAAGATCTGCTGCCCGGAGAAGGTGGGTCGCGTGTGCTTCTTCTTGCCGTCCTTGTCCATCCCGGATTGGGCTGCGCACGCGCTTAGCGCGTTGTTGCTCACTGGGGAGGGAGACAATGGAATATATAGCCACAGATTAGATTTTCTAGATGGTAGGTAGGTATTCTAACGACTTTCAAATTTTGATTCATCGTTGTCAAAGGTGTGTGAGTAGTTTCTCGAACAATTTGACTTTGAAACTGGTGTCGCTCGTCCGACAGAGACGAGTTTGGTAAAGCATCACTATCAGGCAGGTAACCTTTCTCCTCTAGTCTCTAATAGAGACCAGTCCAGTTCTATGAGCCACAGTTTACCTAGTAGTTGGTACTACGTGTCGCTTACAGTTGCTCATCTTTCATACTTTGTTTCCCAGGATCGGTCACAGAAGTGGTAGGAATTAGGAAATTTGACACATGATTTGTAAAAGCCTGTTTTCAGAAAAAACGCAATTTTTCGTACTAATAATATAGGTTACCTACGCCAGATCGAAACACGCTTCACCCAATTACATTTTAAGTAGGTAACACGAATCACTAAAAGCTAAATTTATTGAACTACGCTTCCTTAGTAAGACAAAAGTGTAACATATCAATGTACAATTTGCTCGATGCTACATTTTATCTAAACACTATTACAACTAAAATATATTTCATCGAAGTACTCTTTCACAGTGTTTATATTTCAGTTCACTGCTATTTACACTGTGGTTTGTTTTGACTTTGTATCATAATAATATATAGTATATATATATTTTTATATATAATGATCCTAATTTTACGAGTGATTTTACTATACGGATTTGTAATTTACCTACTTAGCTTAGATCATTCAAAAGATCTAGTCAAAAGAAAAGCATTTTGCTGAAGTCGAGGACCGTTTTGCAACAAATCCCACTAATATTATAAATACGTTTATTTGTTAAATAAGTTTATATGTTTGTTTCTTTGTTTGGGTCGATTTTGGAATATAGGTAAATAAACAAGTTTTTCAAAAACCCTACCTGAGTAGATACCTACCTACACATCACAAAGAAAACACCCTCACCAACTTCACGTTTCTTAAGACCAGCGGCTTAGGCTGTGCTCTGTACTTTCAGCCATTCAGTCAGTCAACCAGAACTTTGAATCAAAAATGTTTAAATTGGCACTTTTGTTCCATAAACCCTCTCAAAATCCCAGGTACTTTTCTACTTACCTAACGCAAAACACTTAACAATATTACGACCTAAAAATGGAAAGAGTTAAAATAATCTATTCATATTTTATCCTTAATAAATTCAAGGAGGCTATATGTTATCTCCGGACGGGCTCTAAATAATTCAGTAGGTATATGCACATAATAAATAAGGTAGGTATATATTAGTAACCAGTATCGCGGATCAAAGACTGTTATGTCGGATGATAGTTTGTTGGGCAACTTCTTCGGTAACATGAAAAGGTTCGTCAACACGGGACCTATTTTGGTTAAACGAACGGATTACCGATTAATATAAATAGGTAACTTTATACGTTTTTGACTTTATACGTGTTTGACTTTATCGTCAAAACAAAAAAGAAAAATAGTGTAAATGTTTTACTGATTAACGCAAAAACTTCGAAACGGATTGCGATTAAACTCGGTACGTAGACATAATTAATTAATTAAGTATTTTATAGGACTTGTTTGAATAAGTTCCTATGTTATGTAACTATGTTATTGAGTGTTTATGTTTTGCAAGGTTTTTTATTAAATATATAGGTTAGTCGTTAATTTAGAACTAGATGTCCCTGTGTGCATTTTCGGTCGGCATGCACGTCGGCGTTGTGTAGGCCGACAGTTTTGTCGCAAATCAACGTTGCCTCAATAGATACCGATCGCCGTGTAGAAAGCCATACCATATTGTTAATGTTATTTATTATTTGTATTCACTAATATTTCATGTAAAACAATGTAAATGTATCATTTTGCATTCATATGCATTATTTTTTCACAGAACCTTATTTTTGCTAACGGCCGTATGTACAGAAAGACTTCCCGTAGAAATTTCTTTACTTAAATAAGTAAAATCTTTATCCCGAAATGGACGGTGTCTAAAAATCGGTTAAATCAATTATTTAACTCTTTTACTCGATAAAGCTGTGTTTTCGCTACGAAAGTAGTGTCGCAAAAGTTATAGTCAACTTCACAAAATTAGTTGGTCGACACTAGTTTTGTCAATAAATCGCTGGTGCTACGCTTTTTTTTTGCTAAGATGACTATCACTTTCGCGACACTAGTGCCGTAATGAAAACAGCGGCATTAGGTTCAGTACATTCTATAAGTACAATTTAAACCACCGTTAAAGTGAAATAATCTCGAGATCAATAATATAACGTAGCGTAGAAAAACGTATGAAATGAAAAACGTCGTGTTGTCAGTACGTATCATCGCGTATAAAAATGTGTTTGATGAAGCGTCGTACAGTCGCGCACATAAACCCCCAGACGCGGGGGAATGATAAAAACGTTGACAGGGGATGTCATTTTAATGCTCCCAATTGTTTTTGCGAAATTGAATTTCGTATTTGTTTTGTTTAGCTCTGTGGTAATTATGTTATTGTTGCGATGCGTTGTTTCTGTCGTTGGCCGGTTTAGAAGTTAATTGAGTACAATGTTAGGTGGGAAAATATGGTGTTTTCGTCGAATAATTCGGGTTTATTGTGTGATGCAAGTTTTTGAGCGAAGGTGTGTTAACATAGTTACATTTTACCGGGTCATAATCTCGTATTATTATTCAATTTTCTTTAGGTCGATTACATAAATTTTATTTTTATTTTAACAAGTTAGCGAAACAACGCGATTAGAATCGGAAAATGAGTTTAAATTTCAAAATAGCAGTTCTCAAGCTCAAAATCGCCCTTGCTAATTTTAAATTTAGAAGCTGCACAATTGTTTAAGTACCTACTCCTCAAATTAAGGTAAACATAAACACCATTCTATGGGTTTGCACCGGTTAATCGCTTATTTTATTTATTTATTATTTTCTCTTTGATTTTGACGATCAAGACCATTGCAACATAGTTGAAACGTTGAGGTAAGATAATAATTAACAATCAGCAATTAAGATCTGGTAAAATTTAACTATGTTAACAAATCGTGTGAATTTAAAAAGTTTGAACCTGTAGAAATCTACTATCTTTGTTTATGTTCTATGCATTTTTAATTACATTAACTTTTTTTGAAAGGTCTTTCTTATACGTGTATTCTTTGGGGGATCTGAAAGTACAATTTGCTTTCGGTTTCTGTTGTCAATCGATTCTATGTGGTTTGTTTTGTTTATAGTAATGGATAATATCTAGACCACTATCATTTTTTCCCTTTAACTTGGAAATAAAAAGTGTCCAATTATGTCAAATGTGTGCTAAATTTTTATCAAATTCTTAGCAATCAAGTCCTTAGTAGTTTTAGCCTGACTAACAGACAAAGATACGTCTATTTGTTATATTGGTGGAATTAAGCTGGTTAGGGAAATACTATATATTTAGTGCATATACACACATAGAGGTATCTAAGGTATTTTAAATTCGAATAAGTTCTGCAAAAACATCACTTTACAAAACACAAACACTGACAAGCCAATGTCAAAAAATAAAATATTAAAAACAAAGAAAGTAAAACAAAAAAACGTTTAAAAAATTACCCCGGCTGTCCTGGCGCGCCGCCGGGCGGGACGGTAAAAAAATGCCATGTAAAAGTGAATTGGATTCGCGCTCTGTCACCGACTGTACCTCTGGGGGGTGACGTCATCGGACGCGCTGCGTTATGGAGGCGACTGTACCGACTTATACTACGTCTGGAGAAAATATGTGCACCTTAATTAATAATATACATTTGACATGTAAATTTTTAATTTACGAAATAAAGACTATTGACTATACCTACAGAAAACGGGTAAGTAAGTACTTACCTATTACAATTTCTTCTATGGTTTTCTCGATTTTGCATAATAAAACACTTTATTTATCGGGTTAAATCGAGTTTTTATTCATGGTTTTAAAACGCGATTTAACCCGATCAATAAAGTGTGTTACTATGCCAAATCGCGAAAACCATGGAAGAAAATTGAATAGGTATTATACCTATTAAAAGTTTAATATTTTGTAATACATAGTCGATAGGTGAGTGTAGGACTACATGATGGTAAAGTAACGATGTGATCAGAGATGTAACACTCCCATCTTGAAAACAGAGAGATAGTGAAATATTTATAATATTAGCAACTATAGAATTAGTGTGGGTTTAGTTAAACTATGTTTAAAGCTTTATTGTCTATGGTTGTATGTTGTCAGTGCGAGCTCGCATGACTACAGCACACACTTACAAATAAATAAATAATTCCTGTGACGAACACACAGCGCCATCTAGCCCCATGGTAAGCTGCTAAGCTTGTGTTACGGTGACTAGACAACGGATATACTACTTATAATTATTTTTCTTTTGTAAATACATACATATTATACATATAAATACGCCCAGACCAAATACAAATATTTATTTTAAGCATAAATATTTGCACCCAGCGGGAATCGAACCCGCAACCTTCTGTATTGCAGCCAAGCGTTCGCCCGACGCGCCACAGAGGTCGTCATTACAAGTTTATGTATCTATAGTACACACCTACAAGTATGACAAACCCTCGGGAGATGAAACAACCAGAGTCCCACTACTATTTCATAGGTAGATTGAAAAAGCGAAGACACGCGTTCTTTCCATGTAGACGGACTATTTCAATGTTTTGCTGAATTTCATTCGTAATGGTAAAATGGTACCTATTCGTTTTATATTGAAATGCTTGTATTATTTGATGTAAGTATGGATCACGGTTTTATTACCCGACTGCGCAAACCAAAGAACGGTTATGTGTTTTTTTGCACTATACTTTACAAATATATTGTATTTTACTGTGTTTGTTTTTCTTCGTTTTTATAAAAGGCGAAAACTGGCCCCTTTTGCTAAGACTCCGCACTGTTCGTTTGTGTGTCTATCATCAGACTGTACCTATATCATGAACCGCGATAGCTATACAAGATGTAACGGGTAAACCCTTTTAAGCCGAAAGGAACTTGTTTAAGACGTCTAGGCGAACAACTTTTCTTTTACGACTTTTGGAAATTTGAAGTACTTTTACGAAAATTTTAAGTGTAAAGTTTACTTGAAGTACCTACAGCTGTTTCTGAGAGTTCGAGGTCATTGACCTTATGTTGTCCTTTCATTTAGTTTGGTCTACTACAATCAAACCTTTATTTTCAAAAGCAGCTGTTTTTTCAGTGAAACACAACCTCTTAATATTAAAAAAAAAAGTTCGAATTTTCAAAAGTTGTAGAACTGAAGTTGTTCGCCTAGACGTCTAGAACAACCTCCTTCCGGCTTAAAAGGGCTTACCCGCTTACATCTCGTATAGACAGTAGAAAATTACAACTAACAGATGTACTACGGAATTTTTGTAATAGGGTACCGTTTTTACCATCTGGATAAGGAACCCTAATACTGATGAAGTCTGACTTTACGTAAGGAGTTTTGGCGGGAATGCGTTAAGGAGATGTGTTGCTAAATTTTCATTTTTGTGAAACTTAGTTCAAATGCGTGTAAAATGTTTAATTTCGGGGGCATATTAATCAATTTAGTTTCGTGAAGGTGTACAAGTGTAAATAAAAGTGAAAACCGGTGCAAAACATGTACTTTAGCTTAGTGTTTTCTCCAAAGCTCCGTGAACAAACATTGTAAAAAATGGCCCCCTTTTTACAATGATTCCCTCGACTTGACTTTAACTATGACGACTTGACTGTTTTGTTCAATGCAAATAACTTGCAAATATTGATAATACTTGACACTGGCAAATGTCCGAAAGGAAAAGCCATTTTTAAAGAAGAAGAAGAAGAAGACTTTACGTAAAGTATTATACGTCCTATTTCAAACAAAACAAACTACAGAATTGAAACGCACATTTTATATAATAGTAAAGTACGTAACATTAGCTTTTGACCACTGCATGAAAACAAGATAAACTCAAACAAAACTCTACTCTATAGCAATAGAACTAAAGTTCACGTTTCAACCCTTATCTTTTAGGTTACAGAGTTTGTTCATCGGACGATATAGTTTAAAATTTAATATACATCGGTGTATATTACAGTTAAAGTTTCTGAGAGTTGTATTCAACCAGCAAAGTATACTGTAACGTAGATGTTACGTTGCTTTGCTAGGTTAACAATAAAAAAAACTATGGTTAGGTACAATGTACGATTTTGAACTTACATGGTTGTTTTTACTACCAAAATTATTAAATAACGGGATATTTACCATGTCTATCCGCGGAGCTCGATATTTCGCTGGTAATTTCAACATGCTTGTTCACGAGACCTCGGCGACCAATAAAAAATTAAACATGGTAAATACCCCGTTATTTAGTCATTTTTGTTAGGTACAATGTTAAAATACTTTATTTACCACTTTATTCACTGCCTGCGTGTCAACCTTGAAAAAGTCAACTGTAAAGTTGGCGAAAGCTCGGTCGGTAAAAATCATGAATAAAACGCGATTAAACCCGGTAAATAAAGTGTTTTATTTTGAAAAGTCGCGAAAACCATAGAAAAAATTAGGATAATTAATTTTTTACAACGTTGGTAGCGTAAGCCGAACGCGTTTTGTTCTAGACGTCTTGATCTTGAATTATATGTCCCTTTCTCCCTTATATATAATCTAATCACTATTTTAAGAACTACGGATCTTGATAGCGTTGTAAATAATTCTAGAATAAAATTGAACCGACTTTAGTGAGTTATACTTACCAAAATAAATTCGAGATCCAAAAAGTTGTTCGCCTAGACGTCTAGAACACCACCTTAATGATCGGACAACCACTTCGTAACATAGGTACTGTAAATCTAATGTAAAACTATGGCATCATGCACTTGCAAGTTTTAAAACCCCGATGTCGTATACAATGTGTGTCGAGATAAGCTTGCATTCCGGTCCGTCCGGACCGTCCGTCCGTCCATTCATGTCCGGTGTCCATTCCGACCGCTCGCTGCCTCCCCACCTACCTCCAGCCGCTAGCCGTTAGATGTTAGCCGCTAGACTCTGGTACAGAGACAATATGGCGCTTGTTTCACTTCATTCTTCAACTACCCGCGGAAAGCGGTCTTGGAGAGGCGACTGAGTAACTAAGTTTTAGAAGATTTATTTTGTACAGTCGTTGGTCGTTGGTATGGTTGCACCAGAGTTATAGAGATAGTCTGCCCTACCCATTATCTTATCTTTTGTAAGTCGTCGCGTTATATCGTTCGGCTAAAAAAAAATTAAAAACACATCAATTAATTTAAAAAAAAACGAACTTTAAAAAATAAAGACGATTTTAAATTATCTGGTATTTTTTCTTTTTAATTTACTTTATTTTTTAGAGCAATTACTAACATGCAAATTCCACTTCAATACAAATCTGAGCTAAGCCGCGGACAGACGGACAGACACACGGACATGACGAAACTATAAGGTTTTCTTTTTGACTACGAAACCCTAAAAAAAGCAATCTCAACGAACAAAACAAGAAGAAATCCAAATTCAAAAGGGAAAAAACCCTTTAAATTTCTTCCCCATACACCAAATTAAGTACTAAAGGCTTCACATAAGCAGAACAACCCCTATCGCGGCACATAACCCTTAACCGCGGCAAGTTCGCACCCTCTCGTTAGGGGATGAAGCCGGGGTGGGGGGTGAGGAATGCACGGATTGAGGGTGCCTCAACGAACGTAGAGGTTGTTGTTATGAAATGTTTTGTCAACAACAGAATTATGTTGTGCTTTTATTGTGTGCTTGATTGTTTTTATTTAGGTAGATAGGTAATTAGTTTAAACATGAGAATTATTTTGACTATTTTTGATAATTAAATTACTACAGTTGTGTTAGTACTTACACCATAGGTTACGCGTTTGTAAATTCGTTCTGTAACATGCTATAAGTCGGTAGTAAAGAGGAGCTCATTGCCTGCATCTGCCGATATCGGATGGTCGTAATGGTTAAGCAACGCTCGGCGCGGTTAATACTTGGATGGGTTACCTAGACTAACTTGAACTCGATTTTAATCATTTATTAGTTTGTACTGTATAACATCCCGTAACTTGTAGGTTAAATATGTACTCGTTGATACCTTTATGTGATTAAGGGCTGATTTTTTAAATCCTTAGATACAGATATCTGACAAATGAAATGTAACACCACCGAATAAAAAACGTCTCTATGATATTAAAAAGAAACACAATTTGAGGGTTTTTAAATTTGGTTGGGTTCGAACTTATTCGACAGGTATCTTTTATCTGAGGAATAAAAAATTGGCTCTAAGAAGTATAATGAACTTATGTATATAGATGAATGAAGTGTGCAATGGTATTGCTGAGGGATACGAGTTCAAACTCCACCGGGCTCATTTTTACGCAAGCATATTTTTATTTCAACTACGACTACTGTTAATGCTCTATAACAATTATATCAATGTAAAGTGAGAGTGGGATTTGTACCATTATTGCAAAAAAAACCGGCAAAAAATCACATTTGTTGCTCTCTTAGTTTTGAATTAGAATCAAAAGAATCAAAATTTCTTTATTTATAGTCACTTCAAATACGTCGAGTGTTCTTACAACTATGTGTTACTCTAGTGTTATCTACTATTAATGTGTGTTGTTATAGCGGCAACAGAAATACATCATCTGTGAAAATTTCAACTATCTTACCAGTTCTCGAGATACAGCCTGGTGCTCTATTTTTGAATCACTAGCGCCACGTTGAGTGACTTTTAAAACCTCTGATTCTACTGATTTTCCTTCGTTTTCTGTAACTTTTTTTTGTGAATAGCACGACCGCAACGAGTGGTATCAACCACTCGCCGCAGGAGTCCGATATCTAACAAAAACTAGCAGATATCAAGTCACCTAACGAACAACGAGCGATTCAAAAATAAAGCTTCTGGTGACAGACAGACGGAACGGACGGACAGGGAAGTCTCAGTTATATTATAACTGTAATATAATAATATATATATTACAGTTATATATCCCGTTTTTACCCTTTGGGTACGTAACCCTAAAAAATGTTTGTTTCTCATCGCCCTAAACATAATCGCATGAAACCTCAGAAGGCTGTATGTTATATTTATTCCAGCAAACCATATTATTATCATTTCAAGTAACACGGGCCTGATTCATGCCTCCCCCTTACCCCTTCCTTTCCCGTCTCCCTCCCCCTTGGGGCTGAACTTCTGTTTATTTTAATTATTACAAGTAGATACGTCCTTAACGTATATTATGTACATACTAGCTGTACGCCGCGGATTTACTCGCGTTTGTCAGCCGTGGCGTTAAACTGTAGGTAACTTTTATAGAGCGCCGATTAGGTAAACTGTGCTTTAGTGAATTTTCAGGTTTTTTCTTCAGCAAAATAGATGTCGCAGATAAATTCGTTCGTTTCAGTACGGCTTTAATTTTTAATCGTATATGGCTTATATATAGGTAGGTTTCAGTTTTTGATAAGGATAGTAGATTGTTTAACAAGGAAGCAAATAAGTATTTTAACGGCTAGGGTTCTACTTTGAATCACGAGCAAACGATAGATTCTAACTTAAAATCCTAGCGAGAGCGAAAGCGAGTGATTCAAAGTACCTACATCGCCTTAGGGAAAAATCATTTCTATGAATAATACAATTTCAAATTGAAATCTCATTGCCGCCTGCTAAAATATTCTTAATGAAAAAGCTTTTCACCGCCTCAAGGAAGATTCTATTTTTTTTTCTTCTTATGTATTTATTTACTTACACACAACAAAAATTTCACATAACACACTCTAATTGAGAATCAAACCTTTGTGTAATTCACAATTTTTTAAGGTGTTTTTTTTAATTTTGCGTTCTTGCGTGAGTTTGCGAATAACAAACATTTCCACAAAGTTTCCCGTCTTATAAAATACAAGTACTTAGATACATAACACAAGTATGTGTAGTATGTAAATACTACTATATACTGAAATAGCGGTGGTTTACTGACAAACTTGCTGATTAAAGGCAATCCTCACGTTATGACGTCACTCGGTTACTTCCCAAGCCTTCAAGGTTCAGCTGCGGTGAGATGAAAGGTAGTTTCACAAAATATACGCTACGTTTGTTATTTAAACTACTCTTTGTTTGTTTGTTCTATTTTGAAAATGTTTAACGTTGGCTTACTAAGACGTAGGCCGGTGCAGCCACTGAGTCCGTCTTATAGTTTTTTAAGCGCCATTTAAAACCCTGATTCCCGTATTCGATTTATCTAGAACAGTCTATCGATACTATATCTAAACTAAAGCAATTTAAATGATTTTGAAATGAAATTTTAAACAGGTTTATTACGGGAAACAACCATTTAGCGTTTCTTCCTTATGGCCCCGATCCGCGGCGGCCCCGTTCGAGATGGCCCCGATTTTGATAATTTCGATTGCATTTAATTTTGTTATTTTTATTATGTTTGTACTGTTAACATATAAAGTAAAATCATTTATTATTTTTTAACCCTTGGGATATTATGCATTTACTAGAAGTGATAATAATACCTTAAATACATAGTCAATGTTAATTTTAGGCGATTTAAAAACATAATATATCAAAAAATTAAGTTGAAAAAGAAAAAAGTGTAGTCTAGAAAGGACGAAATAAGAAAAGAATTCAGATGGAAATCCAGGAATACATAGCTGAAGGTAGAGTCACAGGGTAGAGCCGTGGTCACACCTGCTGCTCTAAGTATGTCAAATAAATAATATCAATTCATTTTCTAACTCAATTTTTAAACAGAACGATTATCCCATGGCCCGTTACATAGAAATTCGTGTAGAGGTACTCATTGGTATATTTTATACGGATCATATTCGCGAATATAAACGCGATTTTTAATTAAATAAACACCTTATCTCGACGTTCAATAGGTCACGAGGAATCTAGAAGAGGACCTCTTTACATGGTCGAAGTTAGAAATCTTCAATTATGGTATTACAATTAAAACAGCTCATCTGCCGCTAGATGGCGTTAGTATCGCTGATGCTCTGAATCGCGGTATCGTTGCGTTCTACGCGCAGATACGGGCCGTATTACAGATGACGTATCTCTGCTACATCTTAGACTATATCGTCTAATATTTTTGAAACGTTCACTCCCGTCTCAACGGATAGTCAACGTCATTTTAATAACTGTACGGCGCGGCGCACTTAGCATCGCCGTCAATCATGAAAAAAACGCCTTACAAGAATAAGATGTATCATCAAAATCCGCCTTGACAGATTCGAACCTGTGTCCATCGCTTGTATTTTTTATTTATTTCTAGTAAGTATTAATAAATAAAAAAAATAGTTTTTTGACCTTTCTCTTCACGAACAGACGGTAAACGTCGAAATTATTAACCCCCTTACTTATAAACGCTAATTAATGCGCTGCATAACCATGCATCGTTTGTCTTTTACTGTCAATGAAGTTTCAAAGTTGACAGACAGAGACAAACGTTACATAACTTAGTCATATTATGTACAAAATTTGATTAAGTAAGGGAGTAAATAACTAGTTAATCCAGCGCACTTCTTATCGACACCACCGGTTATATCGAAGTAATAAGAAAATAGGCTGCTTTTATGACGAAAATTGTTATTAACACCATAATAATGTCATAGAAAGTCGCACGTATTGTCGCACCGTGTACAGGCAGCTTCAATCTGTTATCTAAGTAACAGGTGTGTCGGTTGTACCTTGTTTCATGTAGAGATATTCATTAAACACCATATTAATGTCTTAGAAAGTCGCACGTATTGTCGCAACGTGTACAGACAGCTTTGTTCCGTTATCTAAGTAACAGGTGTGTCGGTTGTACCTTGTTTCAGCAGAAATATTCATTAAACACCATATTAATGTCATAGAAAGTCGCACGTATTGTCGCAACGTGTACAGACAGCTTTGTTCCGTTATCTAAGTAACAGGTGTGTTGGTTGTACCTTGTTTCATGTAGAGATATTCATTAAACACCATATTAATATTATGGGGTACTTTGTCTTTGATAGTGGTGTTTGAATATTTTAGTATTAGATATAATGAAAATTATATTTTTTTCCTCTAAATCGTGCCTGTTCAAAATTCTAGATATTCAAAATACGTAAAAGAAAAAAGGCAATATTTTCTAAATATTTTAGACAACATTAAATTACTTAATAAAACACTTTATTTACCGGGTTTAATTTTTATTCATGACTTTTAACCGACCGAGCTTTCGTCAACTTTAACAGTTGGCTTTTTCAATTGGTTCGTGTTTTATTATGCAAAAACGCGAAAACCATAAAAGGAATTATTAAATTTATTGTTTATATTCTTTACACATTTTTATTCGAATTATATTTCGAATTTTGGGTCTGGATTTCTTAAAAATTAGCTATTTCTTAAAGTCTTTTGGTAGGTAGAGGTATTTGGTTTGGAATGAAATAGTTCTACGTTAATTGTCCCCCCTTGTTGCGGAAAAATAGACAACATTTGTATGAAAAAGGAACGTCGTTTAAGTGAGTGAACACTGGGGAACATCTAGTGTTATTTTAACATCAAAATAAAGAACAAAATATAAACCAACTCGTGTATATTAAATATCAGTGATTGGAGCGCCGCCAGCGACGACCAGACACTAATGTATTCTACATTATTTTCGTAGTAGATAACTGCGTGTTGTTCGTTGCAACTAAAGTAGATATAATAATACGACCATTTTGGCCATTTCCTTTATAACTTTGCATGTTTTAAGTACTTATACGAATAAAATATTGATATGCTAAATGGCACCTTTTTTTGTTTTTTTGTCGATCGATTTTTTTTCTTTTTTAACCGACTTCAATAAAGGAAGTGGTTCTTAATTCGTCGCGTATTTTTTTAAGGTTGTTCACCGAATACTCGAAGATGGCTTGACCTATTGAGACGATTCTTTTTTTAATGGAAAGGTGGGAGCTCAGAAATCTATACTAATATTATAAAGCTGAAGAGTTTGTTTGATTGTTTGTTTGTTTGTTTGAACGCGCTAATCTCAGGAACTGATGGTCCGATTTGAAAAATTCTTTTTGTGTTTGATAGTCCATTTATCGAGGAAGGTTATAGGCTATATTACATCACGCTACGACTGATAGGAGCGGAGCATCCATGAAATATGTTGCAAAAACGGGAAAACAATCCCCCTTTTCCGAGATACTGTCGCGTGCGCTGAGTACACGGTCAAAGTTACATAAAAACCATTTATGAGAGAATTCTTCCTCTAAATAGGATCTAATAAATAGTCCGCGACAGCATATGTCTAACTCTTAAGGTTGACTCAATATAACATCTTTTAGAGTAATAAAATTTATTGTAGAACAATGCATTGTTTCCGAAGGTAATTTTGTAAATATGAAATTAATCCTTATCCAAATAAATACGTTATTCATTAAAAGTATTTAATTTTAAACATAATTGTCCTTAACATCACTTGATTTCAATGAATATCTCACGAGATATTACAGTTTTAAAATAACTCCACAATAAATAATTAATAAGTACCAAGCGTGCATATACATATACACGTAGCGGGCGACGATGATGAGGGTGGCCAGCCAGCTCTGTGAGGCATCATGCCGCGCGGCTCAATCGGTCGGCTCCATGCGAGACGGTAGTGTCACCAAACTGCAGTGCTTTTTATTAATTATTTTGCAATATCTCATTGTACTTTTGATTCTTAATATTTTGTTTTATGTTGATAATTAATATTTTAAAGAGGTTACGTTGGTAACATGTATGTATGTATGTATTTTGGGGGTCATCTCAGAAACTTCTAGACCTATTTCAAAAATTCTTTCACTAATAGAAAACTACATTATCCAGATGTGACACAGTCTACTTTTGATCCTGATATTCCCTCGGGATCGGGACTTACGCAAGTGAAACCGCGGGACGGCAGCTCTGAAAAATAAAGTCGTGTATTTCTATTTCTAACTCAACAACCCGTAAACCGATATGAATGAAATTTGGTACAGGGTAGAAATAATATATAGGGTACTTTGAATGATCGTACGGGTTAAGCAACACTTGGTACAAAATACGTGATGGGTGAAAAAGAGCAGGTGACCCGATATTCATAAACTTGGTACAGGGTTGGTTTAGAGGTAGAAATATTATATAGTACTTCGAATGATCGTTAAGCAACACCTGGAATGACATACGTGAGGGATCATTAACGTTACGGGATAGGAAGTTACGCGGGTGAAACCGCGGGGCGCAGCTAGTAGTCTAATAAAATTTGATGAGGATCTGATGAGTATCTTCGGAATGATGGGCAGAGTACCGTTCTAGAATGCAGTAAATTACGAACTTTTAACCGACTTCAATAAAGGGAGGAGGTTCTCAATTCGTCGCGTATATATATTATTATTACTGTTAGAAATTTACATAAGGCTTTATGCGGATGGAAGAGAGCTGAAATTTGAAGAGTGTTATGTTGTAATGTGGAGAGTTACTTGAATAAAACCGCGAGACATAACTATTAGATTGTGTAGGCTGGTTATAAAATAATAAATAAATACGCAGCCCATTTTGAGTCCTTTTGTAAGTCCTGCCCAAGTTAAAGTAAATAGATAGACAGGTAGAATTGTTAATTGTGCGTGCACACAAAAAATAACAATTACATTAATTGGAAAACTTAAATCTAGAACTGGCACACTTGGCAGGCTTACCACAGAGAGCGGTCTCTTCCACCTACTTTGGTGTAATTTGGCTTGAAACTTTTAGAGGTAACACATAAGTAAAAAAACTTTCATTTGATTAGTTTATCTTTTCCTTTTTTGGAATTTGGGTAATAAAGTATCTACTAAGAAAGCCCAACTAAATAAAATGTCACTCAATATACAAACATACCCAACAAAAATATCATCGACTACACCAACAAAAAAAAACAATATTAAAGAGCGATCCCCGCTATAAATCGCCAAGAAACAAACACTAAAATAGAATCTCATACTCATAACACAATAACATTATTACGCTCACCTCATTCCGAAAAACAAAGATGGTGGATCTGGCCGCAAGGGGGAGGCGGTACCTACCGGGGCGCGGGGCAACAAAGGGGGTAGTAACCGAAGTATTCCCCCCTTCAATGTTATTCTTAATTTAATTTCATTAGGCGAGATTGTTCCGGTTTTCGTGTTACGGCAATAATTGCACGACTCTCTATGTAATTATTTTTGGGTTTTGTTTCTAGACGATTTGTTACTTGTTTTTATTATTGGGAGGTTTGGGTTGTTTTGTTTGATTGGCTTTTGGCTGTGTTTTTTTTTGGATCTGTGTGGGATAGTTTGTTTCATAAGTGTGTTGGTGATTTGATCTTTTAAAGGGCCTTAAGTCCAAATTACTCGTCTTATTTCTTTTGTTTAAATTCCAAGTAAAAGTTGCCTATAAGAGATTGTTTTAAACGACAAGGATGCTCATTGTGCCACCTAAATTTAAGAATGAATGAATGAATGTCATTTATTTGCACGAAATATGGTCACAACAGTTGTTATAAGAGAATAAAGTTCAACATATTTCACCAGCACTTAACTTGGCATGCAAATATTAAGTAAGTAAGTAAGTATTATAAGTTGTATATGTTTTTTATTATTGTAATTTTATTTATTTGTGTTACAATAAAAACATCATCTATATATCTATGGAGTAAAGGAATTAATAAAATACTAAACTATACAGCAAGATGTTGTTTTTCGAGTCAATCAACGAACAGCCATTGAAGTTAACAAAGGTATAGTTAAACCAAAACATGTTTTTGTATAAGTTTACCATTAAATTTAAAAAGAAAACCTGTAAGTAGTAAAGGTTTTCCTTACTTACAGGTTTTCAAAAGAGAATTCCTGTACACATTTCAATTATCGATTATCAATAAGCTTTCACGTAGGCTTAGAAAAGTAATCAATGAAACAATAAGTTCAGACAAATCAACAAATAAAAACTAAAAGTCCCTTTTAATAACCATAAAGAAATCGAACCAATTGAAAAAGTCCGTCATGCCGGACGCCAATTGAAAACTGCATTCGAAAACTGGAATTTTAATCCCCTGTAACATATGCCGGGGGGGTAGAAAATGGGGTGGTGTGGGGTAAAAAGGGGGGTAATTAAAAAAATGTGGCTCGATGTGGCCCAGTTCATTCCGTACCGTGCGAGCGCGACCGCACTTGTGCGGGAACTAATTAATATCATCCGAATTCGTATTGCATACGAGGAGCTTTTGTCCGGATAAAGTCATTGTCTTTTGTGTCATATATTTTTTAATTCATGTGTACTCGTTTTAAATAATAACAAATGCATTTCATTTCATGATTTTTTTTATTGGGTCACTTATTATAAGTTTCCTATTTTTATTGTAAGTATGTCTTAATCTCTTTTATCTAGTAAATACATGCTTGGTTTCGGTTTTCTAAACATAATTAATACCTAAGATAAAATAAATGAGTAATCGAGTTTGGTGGATATACCCAACTATATAGCTACCCATATACTCTATTTCTTATGTAATTTTTTTATTTAATATCACTCTTTACTTCTCTACTCTATCATGGTGTTTTTATCTCGCTATCGGAATATACCTACCGCCAAACCGCACGAAACAAACTTTACCATCACATTTCCCGGACAAAAGTCCCTCGTCTACCGCACCCTAAACGCCAGGACACGGATGCGTTTACAAACGTTTGCTAATGGCTTCGGGATTTTAATAATAATCTACGTCCATACCTACCTACTAGGTAGATATACCTACTGTAATTAAACCGTTTTTGTCCAGCCTGTTTAGTTTGATTATTGGGAGGATGTTCGTAGATGTTTCTATACTGTGTTAATGTCGTGGTTAGGTGTCGAGGGTTTCGAGCTAAATTAATTTTAGTCGGATATAAATATATATGTGAAAATTAAGGTTCTGTGCGCATTGATAAGGCGGGGCGATGCGATGCCACGTCGTAGTAGTGTCTCGAATTTCTTTGTGGCTATAGCATATTCTGTGTTTTTGTCAAAAGAATTTGCAACTTTACGCGACTTAGCTGCGACTTATTACGCACTAATAAGTACCTATAGCGTTAACTAGGGGCTTTATTTTAAGGTTCTTGTTTCTAACTATATCCACACTACACTAATATTCTTTACATACGTTTTGTAATTGCATAATAATTATCCAAATGTTGACAATTTAACCCATTGCAGGTGGACCGATGCAGTACCTACCACTAAGTAATCTAGTTGTTGTTTTTCGTAATAGAACCGTAGTAGAAAATATAGACGAAGAAACGAAATATAGCATAGTCGAGCCAGTTTATCGAACATGTGCGTCAATTGCAAGCTGAGCTACGCCAGCTATATTAGCTCACTTTGTAAAAAGCTGGCGAGCTAAGCTGCTCCAAGTTTAGTAAGCGTTAGACATACAGCTTTTCGCTTTTGAAGTCTAATTTCCATTTCGAAGTGTCATGCACCATAGAGTCAATTTTACAGTCTCGCAAGAGTTCCTGAAATCAATTTTATTAAATAGGTAAATAGTACCGCTGGGTCTAAGCGATTTTTCGTGAAAATGACTAAATTACAATGCTGTTCGTAATGTAAATCCCGCTTAAACTCAGTGAATCGAAATTGAACAAGCTTCCCACGTTATCGGATGATTAACACGTCATTCACACTGCAATAACATCACAAATTCAAATATTAGCTATCAAAATAAACCCAAAGAAATAATAAACGAAAATATACAAAGCAATTACGAGCAATACAAGTTATTATAACCAATATCACACGATGATTACAGACCGTTTACTCATCTACTTGGCAAGTTTAATATAGCCTTTCACAGCATTTATAACATGAGTTTTTGTTATCAGATAACTGGCAATAACATTACCCTATTGATGATAATAAGTTATAATAACTAAGGTTTACTTATGATACGGTATTTATTAAAATCTCTGATGGTGCGTGACAAGGGAACCGCATGTTATTCCGTGTACTGGATTTGTAGATGGATTTAGCTTTGTGATAAGTTGCTTTTATGGGGCTTTGGTATTATTTAATTAATTTAAGTATTAAGTACTTGTGGGTATTAGTTTTGATGGAATTAGCTTTTGGTTAACGGAATTATCGGTTGCTATAAGATAGAGTTTAGGACTTAGCCGCTTTGATGCGTCTAAAAGCGCGTAATTTTGAGGATTCCGATTGAGTTTTTTTATCAGAAAGACAGAATGGTTTATTAAATTATGGTATTTAAAATTTGACTGTATTTTTACTAAGTTAAAAAAAATGGATCTATATTTCATTTACCTTTAATCTACCTATCACCATGACAAAATGAAAACTCCTCGAAACGGCATTCGTTTAAAATATTGAATTCATGAATAAAGTAAAACATGAGTAATAAAATACAACGACTTGACTGTTTTGATAGGTACAAATTGCAAAATTAACTTAATTAATTACAAAGAAAACTGTTGTGAACCGATTATGGCCATTTGGAAAGTAGCAAGTGTCAAGTATTATTGATTTTTGCAAATTAATTGCAATTTGTACCTATCAAACAGTTCAGTCGTCGTAGTAAAAGTCAAGTCAAGGGAGTTATTGTAAATGGTGGCTTTTTACAATGGCAGTTCACGCGAGCTTTGGAGTAACGCTAAAGCCCATGTTTTGCACCGAATTTATTTTGATACTTGATGGTTTTTATTTTTTATTGTTAACTATTAGGATAAAATAGAACCATTTAAAGCCAATAACCGATTAAAACTAAATAAAGGGAAAATATTGATGTAAATTTTAGGTTCCTATATCCTTATAGAAAAAAGTTGTCCGCTGGCTGGAGGTTCTTTTAAACCTAGTTATTTATGAAATTACTAGCTGCGCCACGCGGTTTCACCCGCGTAAGTCCCGTTCCCGCGGGAATATCGGGAAAAAAGTAGCCTGTGTTATGCCCTGTATCCAGCTACCTATATTCCAAGTTTCATCGCAATCGATCAGAAGTTTTTGCGTAAAAGAGTAATTATATACATACAAACTTCAGCGTTTATAATATTAGTAAGATTTCTCTTTGACAGTGGAAACGTTGTTTTTATATAATTGCATTTGTAACTTGCAGTAATAATGAGAGGTACTTACATAAACTGTATTTTATTTTAAAAGAAATAATAAAACAATTAACAATAGCTAGTGAGCTAAATACGTATTGATACTAGTTAGGAATCGGGACTAAAAACTAAATATTCATTTTTAACATAATTGGATGAACAGTATTGCGCATCAGTGTGCAGTAAATTGTTTCGTTTTGGAATCCTAGAAACGTTGTAAATATATTTATTCTGTAACATATAATTGTATTATCAGCATTGTTGCAATGTCGATCCGACGATTCGGAGCCTTGCTACCTTACCTACAGACTCCTTGTTGAAAACCTTTTCATGAAGCCGGTCTTAAACTAATAAAGTCAGTAAGACAATACCCCCAGCCAATTAGGGTTCCGCCTACGACAACAGAGCAAGGCTCTCAAGGAACCCCTCGTAAAGGCTATATTTATCGGCTATACGTGTAGCGTGTAGTACAACAGTCTCGGATGTTAATGGCCTGGTTTCGCCACAAATGCCTTCGTAAGGTTGTCGGCGCCCGTCGGCAGCTCGCCGACGGAAACGGGTGGAGAAAGCCTTTTGTGTCGATTGTTTGGAGGACGTTTTAGGGACTGATTCTTGTATTGTTTCTCGTTTTTTTATCGTCCTCTTATAGCGCGAGAACAGGAGCCTTATTTTTTGCACTTCAGGCGATTTAAATAATTCGATATCTGCTGATTATCGTTTGATGCCAGACTCCTGCAGCGAGTGGTTGATACCACTTGTTGTGGACGTGCGATTCACGTAGAAAAACTAAAGAAAGTGAACGAAAATCAGTAGAAATCGAGGAATTAAAATCGCTCGAAATGCCTCATTTGGTTCAAAAATAGAGCCCCAGGCCTGCTAATACATTATTAATTTATTGTGGACTATTTTGTTTTATTACTGTCGGAATTCCAACTAACTCTAGAGTAAAACTACTTACTCTAGGTGGCGCCAAGGTTTAATTTAATTAGCGTAGTCACAAACACGCGCGTCATAAAGTTAAATTATGAATATTACAATTATTTATTTTAATTCTAATAATAATTTTTATTATTAAAATTTTAGTTTATGGAATTGTAATTCAATGAATTGTAATTGTTATTTACTAGTATATTTTTGCACAAATTGTCACTTAAGTTAATTTATTTTACAGTTTATAATAAAATCCCGCGGTTTCACTCGCTTGTCTCGATCCCGTTGGGAATTCGGGATCAAAGTAGAGAATGTTACTACTCCTCGATAATGTAGCTTTCTATTGGTGAAAGAATTTTTGAAATCGGTCCAGTAGTTTTGGAGCTTATTCATTAATGAAGTAAATTATTTTAATTAAATTGAATTACAAACTGACATACAAGCAAATAAATCTTTCCTCTATAAAATATTAGTATAGATAAATATCAGAATCTATTCGCGTGATTTGTTACATTTTAATTAAGTTCACGCGGTTTTTTTAATTACATTCATCACCTTCGCCACCTATAATTAAAGATTGCCTGCAATGATATTGATTATTTATTTTTTATAAGTAACTAAAAATAATTTTAGTTAGTTTTATGTTTATATCATATTGGGCCTTATCATGATATCTAATAAGTCGTCGCGTTGTCGTTCAGCAAAAAAAAAAATTTAAAACACATCAAAAACTTAGTTTGAAAAAAAAAAGAAACTTCAAAAAAAGAAGATTTTTAAAATTGTCTGTGACAGTTTTGGCGGGAATGCGCTGAGGAGATGTGTTGCTAAATTTTCATTTTTGTGAAACTTAGTTCAAATGCGTGTAAATTGTTTAATTTCGGGGGCATATTAATCAATTTAGTTTCGTGAAGGTGTACAAGTGAAAATTAAAGTGAAAATCGGTGCAAATCATGGAGTTTAGCTTAGTGTTCTCTCCAAAGCTCCGTGAACAAACATTGTAAAAAATGGCCTCCTTTTTACAATGATTCCCTTGACTTGACTTTAACTATGACGACTTGACTGTTTCGTTCGATGCAAATAACCTGCAATTATTGATAATACTTGACACTGGCAAATGTCCGAAAGGAAAAGCCATTTTAAAGAAGAAGAAGAAAATTGTCTGTGGTTTTTAAAAGTAGTCGGGGTATTTTTTATTTAACATTTACTTTATTTTTTTGAACGTCAAAAGGACGACATAGCAACGACAAAACCAGCATGGTAGGGCAGATTATATTTATGTATATTCAAATCAAATATAATATCAAAGTAGAAAAAATATATATCAAAAAGCTATTTTGAATAAGTAATTATAATACGCAAATTGCATATCGTATGTTGTAGTGTAGATATAGTATACATTACTTGTGCTTATTCGTTACAGATACTTATTCGCATTTTATGTTACTACTAGTAAAACCAGGGAAGTATAGCTAGTAAGTTACTAGCTATACTTCCGTGGTTTACCTTAACATGTTTCTTTAAAATGTCTCTATCCAGAAAGGAAACAGTCCCCTACGTTTGTATGAAGAACGAGTAGGTATCCGTTTCTATGAACAACTTGTAAAAATCATTTAAAAAATATATATTTTTTTTAACGATAAACGTTATATATTTTTACATAATATGTAGCTTTGTATTGAACTTAAATTGGTTTCTAATAATTAAAATTTGGATAAGTTGTTCTTAGAGACGCGTTGAAGTCTTTTACAAAGACGAAGTTTAAGATATCTTAAGTTTAAAATAATTATAATACCTGCTAATAACTTTATTTTTTATAAACTATAAGCCTGATGGTAAGTGATAATATAGTCTAAGATGTAGCACGCTTATCTAGACGGTTATACATTGTGTATTCAAATAAATGTATGCCTGATGATAATACAGGGTCATAATAAACATTCCGAAAAAATAAACTCCAAATCGTCCTTATCAACATCTAAGACCCTATTTCGTAAATTATGGAAATTTTCTGCCATTATTTAAAACAAATTATAAATTTTGTGCGTCAGAAATCTTCGTTCGAATTGGAAGAATTTCCATTGAAACAGGCAACCGAAATCATTGGCTTTGATTTTATATGCGGATTAGCTACAGATTACAGGATGCAACGCGAGTTTGGTCTAACTATAACCAGAAATATGCGATAGTCACAAACAGACAACGCCGCACAACCTAAGAACCGGGACTTATCACTGCGCAATACGAGGTAAAAAAGTCGTATACATATAGTATGTAGATAGGCGTACTTACTAGACTGCAATCTGTCCCTCCAAGCCATAGGGTTAGACACGAGTCCCTGAAAGCCAGGCCAGTACAGCGGCTTGTGTTGGAGATAATGTGCCATGCCGGCGGCAGCGGCGGCTAACGACAGTCTCGGTGCCAGCAGACCAGCACCGACGCCAGTTCCAACCGGCCTCGAGAGAATATGGTCGATACCATGCGGGTTCGGAGCCGGCGGCGGCACTTCGGCCAGCGAGCTGAGAGCCGCCAGCGGTGCCCCAAATCCACCTTCCAAAGACGCCCGCGATAGCGGCGGAGACCCTCGCAACTCTGACATTGTCCCCACACACACTTATACTTTGTCCACAGTACTACAGATTATAGTTACAACATCGTCCGTAATTATCCGTAAATTACCGGAGTTGCCGATTAAACGAGTGGCGACGTTCACGACCGGACACCGAATGAAACGCTCCAAAACGCTTCGCGTCGCGCGAACAAAAAAAAAGCTTGAATAGAGACGCCCAGTCAATCTAAACCTTATATCTGGAACGCCGCCCCTCAGCGGCGGGTGTAAGAGAGATATGTTCGTCTCTGTCAGTTTTCTACTAGGCAGTAAGGGAGGGAAGACATGTGGTGTTAACACGAGAGCGTAGATTTAACGAATCGCTATTTAATAGCGTTTCTTGTCTCTTAATAATTAAGTCGGGTGCAGTTTTTGCGGTCCCCCCCCCCTTGCGTCGCCTCCCTTCCCCCCGCTGTCTGTAGTCCACCGCTAAAAACTATTGTGTTAGGAATAATAAGCCGAATGGTACGGTTTATTTTATGACGCGATTATATCAGATATTTTATAGAAAATAATAATATAATGTAGCTGTAATTTATAATGGCGGCTGATCGTCGTTTGATTGCTGTTTTAAGTACAAATAACATACAATGTGATGAATTAATATACTGAATTATTTTATTTAGATAAATATTGTAATTTTAAACGTGCCTATTTGTTAATCGATATTTATTAGTAGGGAGCAAATATTATTAAGCAATATTTTTATTACTAAAATTTTTAAAAAAAATATTGTAAAAATTCACCTAAAAATCCCACTGGAAAATTTAATTTCAGAAAACGCATTTCAATTATGTTTTTTTACTGTTAATAATGACATCCTTACCTACCAAAAAAATACATCCGAATAGACAATGTCCTCATTTTTTGGAAGTCGGTTAAACAGTAGTTACTTATCAAGCTTCATCTAAACGAACACACCGTACCTAAATACTTAATTATAGCAATATATTTTAACACTTACTACGTCACATACTCGTATAAGTGCCGAACACAATGGATAAACAGACAACCTTTCCGTTTCCCGTAACAAAGGGATCCGTAACGATCACCCCAACCCTAGAGCCGCGGCGAGCGGCGCGAGCGACCGGAACTGCGAAACCTCTATCCTGATACAAAGATATCTAAATTATTGCGAGTTACCATGGCTGTCTTACTATGGGATCTAAATCGCCTTGATAATAAAATAAATTATAATAAAAAATACTTTACCTAAATTACCTACTTTACTACTTTACCTATTTTTTATTTTATTTTTATTTTATTTTTTATTTTATATTTACTTTATATTGCGTTTTATTATTATTTTATCAAATAATAATAAAACGCAATATTTACCGGTTTGAACTCGCGTTTTTTATATAACAACATTGTTTCGATGTTATTTCCAACGTTTCGCTAACTTCACAGTCAGCTTGATAAAGCATTTTGTGTTTTATTGCAAAGCAAAAACGTGAAAACGTAAGAAAAAGTTAGGTAAATGTTTCACAACAAAAAAAGCTGTTTTTCAAAATAAAGGCAATTTAAGTTTTGATTGTAGTGGACCTAACTGAATGAAAGGACAACTTAAAGTCAATGACCTCTAACTCTAAGAAAAAGCTGATTTTCGAGTCAACTTAGAACTTAAGATTTTCGAAAACTACTTCGAATTTTCAAAAGTTGTAGAACAAAAGTTGTTGGCATAGACGTCTAGAACAACACCCTTTCAGCTTGGTGACAAACAGAGCACCTTGTAAAAGAAGAATAATATCATTTTTAGAATTGTAAAGGAATCTTACATTATGTGCCCTCTAAATACAAACACTGCTATACTTAAGCCACATTAAATATCTTCTCGTACAATAAATTAAAGGTGACAAATTCTACATTAATTGACAGAGGACGTACCAAAACGATACTATACCATACAACTAACACTCGATATAATCGAACACCACACCTATAGAATTAGCTGCCATCTGCGCGCCACTTTGTTAGAGGAGCCTTTGTATGGGGTGTTTAAAAAGTCAATTCTTTGGTAACAATTACACTAAATATTTGTAGTGCAAAAAAAACATTCGTTTATTTCGTGTGTTATTCTTTTTCGCTGTTTAGATAAACAATTTTTGATTAAAGTTAGTGATAAAAAACCTGTTGTACCTAGGATTTTTAAAGGTTTTTTTTTTCTATTTTCGCTGTAACACAGCGATAAGCAGCGATATAAGACATAAAACTCTTTTTTTTGTTTTATGAAAAGCGATTAAAGCCGATTAAATGAGTTTAATTGATACAAATGCATCCATTTTATATTATTTTTGAATGAATAAAAAGTAAGGAAAAAGCAAATATTTTTGAAAATAAAGGCAATTTAAGTTTTGTTTGGAGTAGACCAAACTAAATGAAAGTACAACTTAACTCTAAGAAACAGCTGATTTTCAAGAAAATTTTAAACTTACATTTTTCGAAAACTACCTCGAATTTTCAAAAGTCGTAGAGCAAAAGTTTAAATTGGTATCATCGTTACATCTTGTAATATTAGTAGAATATCCTAACGAACATCCTGTAGACAAGATTGCCAATATAAAGGTACTTTACGATTATCGTTTAGTTATTAAATGTGATTAATTGCGTATCATATACATTTTCATGCTCAACTGGGTAGGTGCGATGCTGGGTGCTGCGCCGGACGGTATGAAGGTACGATGAGCGGTATTGAAGGTACAAAGCGGGTGTCATTAACCACGGTTACGTTAGTAATATGTGATCTGTGCCACGGTGAAAAATTACGAGTTGAACTCTCGCATACGAAAAGTTTCGTGACATCATCACAAAAAAATACGTTTGTTGTATAGGATCCTAACAATTATTTTAGTCTGTTATTAGTATTTGTTATGCAGCTGGGCAACTTTACGATTTTAAACCCACAGTTAATCACTAATATAATTTTTGTAAGCAACTGTATAAGCGCTGAAGCGCTAACTACTTAGTAATACTACCTTTTTATATAACTATCTAATATTTTGTGTAAATACTCGTTTATTGTATTAAAATTAGCAGTTTCACCCGCGTAAGTCACGAGCCCTTGGGAATATCATTATCAAAAGTAGCCAATATTTGTAATCCAGATCTCCAACTATCTGCATTAGTTTCATCGCAATCGGTTCAGTAGTTTTTGCGTGATTGAAACACAAACGAACATTTAAACTTACGCTTTTATAATATTAGTAGGATAATATAATCTGACTCCACTATCGATCAACCAATCCGTGTCGTCCACGAGGGGTGTGCCACAACATGTACCCTGTATAAATCAAACAAACAGACAGATTGTCCCCATTTTAATATCAATGGAAAAGAATCAACAGTTTAAAATAACATTTATGCCTATTATTTTTTAAACGTTTAGTGGAACAATAAAAACTAAATAGGTACCACTGATAATAAACCATTCATATAATCTCTACGCATCATGTTGTCTAACTTTGTATCTATGTCCCCATATTGCCATACTAGTTTTTTTATTTTAGTTTTATATTACGTATAGATAGTGTCAGTGTAGGTAGATGCAGTCTAAGATGAAGCACGCTAGATTAATTACCACACTCCTATAAAAAGGCTCCAGGACCCTTTTGCAAGCCAATGAATGTCATGTACAAAATGTGAACCACCTTTGTTGAGTATTTATTAAAAACAACTAGCTGCGCCCCGCGGTTTCACCCGTTCCCGCGGTAATAGATAGATATATATTGATAGACAATACTTTTTTTGATCAACCACAAAAATATTACAGAAACAACGCATTTAAAAATAAAAATTAAAACTAAATAAATTTTTAACAAATAGGTGGCCTTATCGCTTGAAGCGATTTCTTCCAGGCAACCTGCGCGTGGAAAAAGAAAAACGACAAAAATATTACAGAAACAACGCATTTAAAAATAAAATTTAAAACTAAATAAATTTTGAACAAATAGGTGGCCTTATCGCTTGAAGCGATTTCTTCCAGGCAACCTGTGCGTGGAAAAAGGGCTGAAGGGAATGTCGTGTTAAAAAGCCTATGTGTTATTCCAGGGGGTCGCGGGGCCCACCTTGTTACACATAATTTTTTGTACACATACTGGAGATTAATTTTAAATAAAATTAAAAAAAACAGACTCCTTAAAAACTTCGATAATACTTAATAAAAATAAATTAAAAAACCGACTTAAGTATAAAAAAAGTTATTAAGTTTTTTTAAAGAGCCTGGTATTTTTTAATTTATTAAATAAGAAGATCACAGTAACCCCCAATAACTAGCACCACCACTTCAACGTGCCTTCTAATGCACCAAAAACTAGATAAAAGTCAACTATTCTCGCTTTGAACAGCTAATTGCTCGGAAGTGAATGAATAAAGGTCCGATTTGTCGCCTCGATCAATAGACGATCGATGTCCATAGATCTCCGATCGTCGGTGAAGTGAAGAAGTTTACCTTTCACACAATCGAGTCCCGCTGCGCAAGAATCGACCGGATGTATTACCTTGAGACGGTGGGGTTGTAGTGCGAGAGTGGAAATTCATCTTTTTTTTTACTCATAATTTTGTTATTTAATTTGTTGTTTAGTATGAAATTAGTTTTTAATTTTTATTTGTTTTAGTTTTTCTCTGTAATTATGTGAGATAAATGGGAATGTAATAATGTGAGATAATTATGAATAAATGAAATGTGATTTTTATTTTCTTATTCTAAACTTTAAAGACAAAATGAGTCAGTGATACTCTATCTACTCTGAAGATTTGGTTTTAAATAATCACCCAAAGAAAATTGTCTTGATGTTTTTTATTCAAATACTATTTTTTTTGTAATAACGACACTTAGTTTGCAGTTAATATATTATATTCTTCAACCAACAATATAAGACAAATAAATTATGTCTTTAAAAGATAACACACTTTTTGAAAAAAGTTTATAAGGACAGATAATAGTAGTTAAAAAGTATGTATAAAAAATAATAATAAATAAATTTATTTATTCTTACCAATTTTTACTAAAATTAAAAATGGATTTACCTGCAGTTCTGCTTTCAAACTATACCTACCCATACTAGTATTTTTCTTAATAATCCACAACGCTATCACACGCACCACACCCCATCACCTTTGTATCCCGCGGGTCTATTCACCCAAATTACCCACCTTTGCATTGTCGGATTTTAATATCCCATTATATTCTACAAGACACGCAACTTTCTACCCTACGCCTTCGTGTTACAGTTCATTTTAGATTGCAAGTTGAAAGGGGAT
This sequence comes from Idaea dimidiata, assembly GCA_949358125.1. Lineage (NCBI taxonomy): Eukaryota > Metazoa > Arthropoda > Insecta > Lepidoptera > Geometridae > Idaea > Idaea dimidiata. The sequence continues at coordinate 778,162 of OX442329.1, forward strand.
GGTATTTATATTAAACTATTTATGGATTATAAATATGAAATATAAATTGGTCTAATAAAACCGTTACTAATAGTTTTGGCCTACGTTGTAAGGGGGAATACACACTACTGACTTTTGTAGATGGTTGAGACCTAAAAAGTTCATAATAGAGAGTACTTAAAAAAAAAAGATAGTGCGTGGCGAATGTTTTGTTTGTGTATTTAGCCTAAATAACCTGAGCATGTTTCGTTTGAGAGGCATCTGTAAGTAGATGTACTGTCGTTTGTCTCAGATTAACCATGAGTGGTGGTGGGTGAGTAATATGATTTGTTGAGTTTATATATATTTTTATTCACTCCACCTTTTCAATCCCTTAGTAATATCGGAAGATAATAATTATCAATACCTATGACAAATTTTACATTACAAGGTAAGAAACCGATTGACATTACCAGTTAAGTAGAAATCTTTATAGTACCTAATTTTTTATGGGCATTCAAATATTTGATTGGCTTTCCTGAAAAATTGTGTTTTCGAAGTTATATTACTTTTTGCTGGAGGCACATAATTATCCTATGTATTATCCAAGGTTTCCAGCCATCTGCATACCGAGTTTCATCACAAACTGTACCTCTGTAATATTATATTACAAATCTTCAGTTACCTTTCGGTCGTCCGATTGTCATATCATCCGACTGTCAGTCGCCAGGTCTCCAAATAGCCTTAATCCTTGTTTGGGCTACCGTCAGGTGTAATTATGATCAAAATGATCGTACAGAGGTGGTATAGTTTTATAACTTCTAGTTTGTAGTTCGGTTTTAGAATACGTTCTGTAATAAAAGGGATTTTAGATCGAATAATCAATTAAAGGTTTACTAGCCGTGGCGTGCGGTTTCACACGCCATCTTGGATATTGGAATAAAATAGAATAAATAGTTTGGTTTTTATTATGTCATTATTATCATAGTAGGTACAGTGGAAATTGAACTTAATGTCTAAAAGTGAAATTTGTGTAAAAGTAAGCAAGAAACGAAGTATCATAATATGTTCATTCATTCTCTTTCCCGCAATAATTTTGATCCAGATATTGCAATTTAAAGGTTGCCTGGGACAGATTGGTTTTAGCGATAAGGCCGCCCATTGTACCTTTTTTATAATTAAATAAATAAATATTGCACGACATTGCACACAGCGCAATCTAACCCCAAACTAAGTACTAGGCTTGTACTAGGGGTACTAGACGACGGATATACTACATATTATACGTTTTTTTGTAAATACATACATATTATATACATAGATAAACACCCAGATCAGATACAAATATTAAACGGGAATCGAACCCGCAGCCTTCTGCATAGCAGTCGAGTGTTAGCCCGACGCGCCACCGAGGCCGTCGTAATTAGCTGTAAGTTTATGTCTACTTTTATAAATTTTGGTACAATCAAGAGTTTTTATCTAATGGAAACTGCAGTGAAGTTATACAGTATAAACTATTCACCCGCCGCGCCACATAAGTCGTAATATAATATTACACATTTTTAAATCTTCAAACCGCCCAATAACATACAAATTTTGCTCCATACGTGATCCAAAAGCTAGCTTTATAACACGCTTAAGTTAACTTGAGACCTTGTGCCATTTGAAATTGTTAGCACTAAAGTCTCAAGTTCATATCTGTGCAATTACTAACTTGATGTTCTAAGAGTAAGACCAAGATAATTAATATTCTTCAATGAAATAGAAAACATCTACTAGTTTTAAATCGAAATTTGATATCAATCAACCTTAAAGTATTTTTTTTAAATACGATAGTTAGGCGCTTAATCACTATCTCACCTGATGGTAACTGATGATATTATGGTGTAAGTTGTAGCACGCTCATCAATTATTTGTGAAAAATTGGAAAAATTATATACTTATTATAAAAACTGTATATGTTTCGCAGACGGAATCGAACTCGCAACCTTACCTCGCATATCATAATTGAATATTTGACTATGAACACAGAGAGATGTTACCTCAATCTCTAATAATATTAAATATTTTTGTAGCTAGCATCATAATATAACTTCAACTTTGAAATCGCCATAAAAAATCAACACAAATGAAGAATCGACTCTACATTTCTACGTGTAAGAGCGAGAAGGCGCGTCGTGCAAGCGAGATGGAAGACAATAAGCCGCCCTCATTGGTCCGTTTTGGCTAGGCCCCGCCTACGAGTATGGCAGTGTGGACTTGTTTTTATTTTGGCTCTCAGGTGAGTTTCAGGCGCTGTACAGCACGGATGTTCATGAAATTAGGTGGAAGTTTTAGTTAGGTTACGTTTTTTAGGCTTTTGTTTGAAACAGTTGTTTGAGCTGGATGTTTTTAGGGTTCCGTACCCAAAGAGTAAGAAGACCCTTTGAATACGACTCCGCTGTCCGTTCGATAATTACTTTCAGAACGTCTGTCCTGTTTTGACAGCCCACTATAAAATTATGTATGATGTTTATAGCTATTTTAACCGACTTCAAAAGAAGGACGAGGTTCTCAATTCGTCGCGAATATATATTTATGTTTGTTCACCGATTACTCGAAAATAGCTTGACCGATTTAGATGATTCTTTTTTTAATGGAAAGGTGGCAGTTCCGAGATGGTCCTTATTTTATTTTAGTTATTTTAATTTGAATTTAGGATTTATTAAGGATCTTCGAAGGGAACTTAAATCTCAGCATCTAGAGAAATCAGTGGTAATAAAGCACAGGTAGAAGCATACACGGTTTCTTTTTACCTTTTAAGATACGAAACCCAAGACAGTTGGTTTTGGTTGTCTTCATAACTTTTAAAGATTAATCGAGAACAAGATAATTAAAAGAAAAAACACTAGACAAAAAAACGCATCCCATTAGTCTATCCTACCCTTAAGTAATACTAACTGTAACGCAATCAATAACACTTAAACCGTCCCCTTAAACATATTTAAACTTAATAAAGCCTAATTTAATTTAAATACAATTAATTTTAACTCGCTGCAAACATTTAATACATCAATAGTAAGACACTAAGGGTGCGGAATTAAATCAAAAGTGCCCCTTAGGGGTGGATAATGCGCGGTGGTTAGGGCAGTTTGACGCTAAAGGTTGCGAGCTATACAGGATATGAGAGGTTTTATAGTTTCTGTGACGACTCATTTAATCTATTTTTTTATTATAAAGATTCACTACAGCAATTAAAGATCCAAACGCACAAAATACTATCCTTAATACTGTTTTTACTGAGTTAATTTGATTGTGCGATTTAGGTTTGGTTGATTAACTATTTATTATAACACATTGAAATAAAAAAATGCAATTAAAAGAGCATGAACCAATTTAAACTATAGTTCAATAAACGACCTTACTGCTTAACGCGATTTCTTCCTTGCAACCTTTTTGCAGGCAGTGGTTTGATAAGTGTAATCTAACGATCAATTTAAAAACCAATTTGATAAAAACCGCATGAAAATCTGATCAGTAATTAGTGTTCTTGATTAGAAACAGTGCACAGACTATTGCAGACGTGGCAAAGGACTATTGAAAGGAATATATTGTCAACTAGCTGCGACCCGCGGTTTCACCCGCAGAAGTGGTAACCCGTTATCACGGGCGCGTGCGGCCGAGCGGTTCTCGAGCGGTTATACTTTTTCGTTCATTACTCGGCTTCTACTAATTGGATTTCGATACAAAGTATAACACGACCTTTCTCAAAAATAGAACTATCCAATATTGAAAACCCGGTTTCTAATATAACCTGGTTCTTTCTAATAAACCAGGTTATATTGAAAATCAGGTTCGGATAAGTCGTTTTTAATTGTATAAGGAACCGACAGATAAAGAGAGAAACAGACAGACATAAATTTTAAAAATTATTTAATTTTGTTCTACTACTTATCCTAAGTCCCCTAGACAACTTTTTTTTAAATTTACTTCTAAGTAGAGACTTTTTGTCCTCTCTTCCTTTATTATAAGTATAGATATTGAAGGTGTTGTGGCGACCCTACTCAGTAGCGGTCACTGGGAGTTGTTAGATGGAGATGGCTCGCGATGTGCTATTTGTGACGTCGTGGGCTGATGATGATGATGATGAAAGAAGTTGCAGATATATAGTTATAGTTGACATGCTACAGTGGAACTAAACCTTTATCTCAGTTAACGAAGCACAACGAATGTCGCCTTTATTATTAAATTTAATTGTAACACTCGATTTGATCCCAGTTTTGTAAACATATCGCTTTGAAAGCTCTTCGTTCACTATATTTCTTTTCGTTTAGGGGTATAGCTCACCTAGTGTTAGAGTCCTCAGGTCACTAAGGTCTTTAACTTGATTTGACGTCCTCGTCAGATCAAGGCTCCTGCCTTGATTGCCTATAAGGGAACGCCCTTAGATGATAAGGCCGCCCATTGTATTACACCAGTAGACCTAAAAAGGTCCTCTAGCAATATCCTTTTTAGACAGATTCACAATAACCGTGCACCTGTCATAGAACATAGCGGTGAGAACCAGGTGCACATGTATCGTGAATGTGTCAAAAACAATATTGCTAGCAGAATTGCTAAAGCGGCCTTTTAGGTCTACTGATTCAAGATTTTTTTTATAATTTAAAGCGGTTACTAAATAAATAAATATTGTCTGCATTGAAGTGGCTTTTTATATTTATTTCGCGTATGTAACAGAAAATATGTTTGAGACATTATGTAGACATTGGAGTAAGGGAGTTATATTACTAGAACTATAGAATGCCACACGAAGAACAAAAAACTGTTCTGCTAGAGCACGCTGTCTCTTTCTAATAGTGTTATTAGAAAGTGACGGCATGCTCAATATAGCGTAACACTTTTTAACCCTCTTACTTATAAACGCTAATTAATGCGCTAACGATGCATCGTTTGTCTTTTACTGTCACATGAAGTTTCAAAGTTGACAGACAGAGACAAACGTCACATAACTAAGTCATGTGTAAATAATATTTTATAAGTAAGGGAGTAGTTGTACGTGAGCATTCTAAGTTCTAGTACCTAATATAAGTAAGGGATAATGCCCCCCCCCCATGATGTCTTATAAGTCGTCGCGTTGTCGTTCAGCTAAAAAAATATAATTCAAAACATATCAAATAATTAAAAAAAAAAAAAACAAACATCAAAAAAAAATATTTTTTTATATTGTCAGTGGTTTTTGAAAGTAGTCGGGGTATTTTTTATTTAAATTTTTTTATTTTTTTGAACGACAAGAGGACGAGATAGGAACGACAAACGATGATGGTAAAACGTAACTGTCAAAGACAAAACAAGACCACCAAAGTTTTTAATGAAGGTAGGTAATCAATTCGTCGATCAAATTCATAAAAACCTGCCTTTCATTATAAGAAAGTGTAACTGTGAACCTAAAACTGTAGTTGTCCATTAAATTAATGTAGATTAGTACCCCACAGCTGGGGCAACGTCCCTCCCCTCAGAAAATATGATTAAATCACCACATGTGCCAGATCCGGATTAACAAATATTCCCCTCTTACTTGCACTCATTTCATATTCCTTTTGGGACAAAATTACTAAGAAAATAACACTATATTTTTTTAAACTATTGTGGGCACGTTCAAGGATTCAACAGACAGAGAAACTACCGGTCTGTGAATTTATAGCTTTTAGTACAAAAATGATATAGGTAATTTTGTCTAAGGTATTCGCGATTTCGCATTATAAAACACAAATTTATTATTACAATTAAATAACATCATTATTTTTAAACAACCGAGCTTCCGCCAACTTTACAGTTGGCGTCAACGATGGAAAAGTCAACTGTAAATTTGGCGAAATTACCTGGAAGAAATGGCTTTCAGCGAATAGGCCATTCATTTTTGCAACTAAGTTTTAATCTTTTTATTATTTACTTACTTTGTGTGAAGATATCTATCTACCTATCTTGCATACTTACTTACACACTTTCACCTTTTTAAAATAAGTACGTACGTAAGTAGTACCTAGGATTTTAATACCCACATAATTTTCAAACCCAAATCAAATCTCAAGACATATTCTAATCTAAAGAAACAACATGGAGGGTAGAGAGCTACAAGATGACGACCATGTTAATTACAACAGAGTACAGTAAACACGGAGCACAGGTGTGCGAGCACCGTCTATGCGGAAACTCGAACTGTTAGCAGGCAGTACTTCTAAGGTATGGTGTACACTCTTGTACCTTCACTAATGGAATTTATGTCGATAATTTTAACTTAACACTTGTATCGGTATTAGTGCCTTCTATTTTTTTGTGGCGCGTATACTAGTGTATATCCTACAGGAAACATGATGAGGATAGGGTTAGGATAATCCCGCCCCCTACTGCATGTGTACCAATTTTCATGTTTATCTATTAAAAATATTAATTAAATACAAAATTAACCCCTTTCTTAGTGGTTATTATGCACCACAGAGAACACTCTCGCCATATTACGTGTCTCTAGTACCAAGCGAAGCTGTTTGGGCTCTGCGTCGATATAGTGGCAATCAAACTTAAAATTTTATATGTTCGTACCTTAAGATAGATTAATTCAGCATAAAAATACACCTAACATAAATACAAAACAATATATTTGTCCGGTTCTATCGACATAGCCCCATCCCTACAAGAGCTGCAACAACTAAATATTTATTTGATATTGTATCGAATGATTGGAGTCCACCCCGCCCCGGCCATATCGATAGCTTCACCTGAATTAAAAACGATAAATTTCACCTCCCTATCGTATGAAACTCCCAACTTTACGATTAAAAAAGTTACAAAAATGCTTATTGCTTACTGTGTGCTATGTTTATTTCGTGACTTACTGCGTTCTGTAGTTTTACTTGTGTGCAAGAAATCAAGGAATTTTATTAATTACTGTTTAATACCCGCGACTTTGCGTAGAAATAGTGCGTAGCCGATTTTTTCGTTCATTACTCGAATTCTACTAACTGGATTTCGATGTAAAGTAGGTACACCACGAGAATAGAACCATCCAATATTAAAAATCAGATTTCAACCGAATAAGTAGTTTTTAATTGTATAAGGAACAAACAGAGAAACAGACAGACAGACATGAATTTAAAAAAATATATAATTTTGTTCTACTTTTGTTCCTAAGTCCCCTAGACAACTTTTTTTTTAATTTGCTTCCAAGTACAGACTTTTTGTCCTCTCTTACTTTTTTATAAGAATAATATAGTTTGAGTACATTAAGGTGACATAGAAAATGTGTTAGAAGTATCAATTGTAGTTGGTTTTTACCACGGTCTCTATATCTGCTCTGTGCTCCTTACCGACATAATTGTAGAGTGACTAAATTTAGATACTTCTTTAAAATAACAAAACAACAAATTATATCGCAATCGATCGGTTATATCAAAGAAAATAAATGAAAGATAATTAAAAACTTCATTCGTTTAGAGTTTTGTACGTTGGCATATAAATGTAACACCAATTGTATAACCCTTGTTCGCAATAAATGAATTATGAATTATATAGTTCCATGAAGAATACGGATTAGGTACTTTTTAACGAAAGAAAACAAAAATAATTTTTAAATCAATCTACCTAATCAAACAAACCGCCCCGGGCCACTCCCGCCGCAAAGGACCCCATCATACTGACAAAATAACAAAACAACGACTTTTTAACCAACTTCCGAAAAAAAGAAGAAGGTGATCAGTGCGTGTATAGCAATAATTACATTACAAGATTATAACTAACTGCGCCGTTCTTTTTTGTATTTTAATATTAATTTTTTTAAAAACTTCTTAAAATGTTTAATTGTTTATTGATTGTGATTTTTTGGACATAACTTTTTAGTTTATGAATTTAAAACTGCTCTGGAAGATATGCCGGACTAGTTTATAACCCGGTAATAAAATTATGAGTGTAACACTTGGCCGTCTAAATGATGTCTGTCTTTTACGCCTAATCTAAGGGATGATTTATACTAGACTTTATACTGGCCGTGCCGGGTCCGAGCTTCGCTGTCTGTTGCTCGGCCGCCACTCGGCTTCAACAGACATAGACTGCTCGCCGAGCAATGGACAACGGACCCGGCACGGCCAGGTAACGGTCTAGTATAAATCATCCTGAAACCACTAAATTGATTTAATTATTTTTTAGTACAGAAACAGTTGGAACATTGGAGGAAGCTACATAGGGAGGGATAGCTAGTATATAATAATACATAACTAGGTATGTAACTATAAAGTTGGAAAGTAATTTATTTGAATAAATGATGCGTTTTATTAAAAATATTTGTTATACACGAAGTCGTTATAAACAGATTTTTCATACGTACCTATTTACTTTCTTTATTGGACATAACTAAATCTATTAAATTATTACAAAAACTTTCAAAACGTATACCAACTAACTACGGCATAATTTACACAAATAAAACTTATCAAAATGTATTCAAAAAGCGGCTCCAACGCCCTCTGTAGATAACAACCAAACGGTCATTAAGTCGGGCCGGCTGGACTGTTAACTATGAAACTTTGACGAAACAATAGCAAACTGTGCCGTTAATTGCCGACACTGTCCGGTCCTAATTAACCCGGGCTAATTGCGAAGATGTCTTTTGGGATACAGAAATGGATTAAGGTGGGTAATTGGGCTAACTTTGCCCCTCCCGTTTCAATGAGAGGGGCAAAGTTAGCCCAAAATTATATTTTTTTGATGTAAAACATCGATAGGTTAACCTGATCGTTGGCGTGGCGATGCATCACCACGCTATATGAAAACATATCTGTTAAATATCCAATGTTTTTGTTCTAATTGACTAGCTGCGCCCTGAAGTTTCACCTAAGTTCTTAGTCGCTAATTTCTCGTCTTATAGCAAGAGAATTCCCAGACTACTTTGAAAAACTACAAATACCAAAAAAAACTTATTTTTAAAGTTTGTTTTTAATTTTTTGTTAGGTATACTTAATTATTAAAAAAAAATACTTTAAAATACATACTGCGCATATATAAGTGCACGATATAGCGGCGACTTAGCGACGACTTATACGAGACTGTATTAAGGCCCAATAACTGCTGCCTTTTAATTCATCCGGGACCCACAATGCATAGTTCCTAAAAATATAAAATTGTTTGACATTGCTTCCATAAACATTGACCTGAGTCCCTCCCTGCCGTAGCCCGTGGCCCGCGGACAAACTCTGAACATTATCTGTACTAGCAAACAACGGTCACCGATTTATGTCGCCGCTAGATGGCGCTCTAACAACTATTTGTTTTAATTACGAAACATAAAATCATTTATTAGATTCACTGGCGGTTTCAACAGTATTAGGAAGGAATTACCAGTTTGTGATTTTGGTATATAGGTAGGTACCTACTGTAATAAAACACTCTCATTGAACTCGCGTTTTATAAATTTCCAGTATTGTTGCGATGCTATACCAACGTTTCAACAACTTTACCGTCGGTTTCATCAGGGTAGACTGGACCGGAAAATATTGATTGATTAACACTTCTATTGTACCAAAAACACAAATAACAAAGAATTAGCCATAGAAAAACTTAAAAACTGAAGTGGCACAATGGGCGATCTTATCGCCTATGGGCGATCTCTTTCAGGCAACCAATATTATGTTTTCTTACAATCCAAAATCGTGAAAACATAAGAATAAACTAGGTACCTACTACCATTTCTTAATAATTTATTCACCGATTTCTAAAAAATCGATGGAGGTCTCAATTTGGCGTTATTATATCCGGGGTTACCATGGTCTCCTTATCGCAAAATCTAAAACGCCCTGCTAATAAAATAAATTTAAATTTAAAAATACCCTACTAGGTGCTTTATAAAACTTAAAAAGTTATAAAAAACTATTTTTAAGTAGGTTTTTTTAATAAGGTGTTTGAAGTTTTTTAATTTTAATTTAAAGACGATTTAGGTCCTGCAAATAAGAGACCATAGTAACCTCCATTATCTGTACCTGTAATGACCACGAAACGTAGGTAGGGCTGTGATAAAATGCTAAAAAAAAACGTAAAACTGGAAAAATGAGTTTAATTTTCATCGAAAATCACAAAAACAGAACAAAACCCACAATATAACATTATACTAGCTAAAAGCTTATATCGAATCGAGACACTTAACTAATACACCTCCCATACCCATTACCAAAACTAGCGACACATTATCGAACCCGCCACCCATAGATCTTGCGAGCGAGTCGTAAATAAGCCCAAGACGTTCTTTGTCGTGCCGATAAAGATCCGTGCCAAAGTAGCAGTACTCGTGTCGGCGTCGTTACACCACTCCAAACCACACGGTCTACTGTAAAATTAACAATATTGTAACTAACTGGGACATTCGCCTGTTACAGTTAAAAGCCAATATTGTAGAGTTAGGAATGGTTAGACTTACCTACATTTACCGGGTCTTATTATTATTTATTTTCCAATTACTTTTATTTTCCCGTTATTATTGACAATTCTATCGCGATTATTGTTACATGGTTGAAATCTCGAGATAAGAAAATAAATAATAAAACACTTTATTTATCGGGTTGTATCGCGTTTTATTTATGGTTTTAAACGAACCGAGCTTTCGCCAACTTTGCAGTTGGTTTTTCCAAGGTTAACTGCCAACTGTAAATCGCGAAAACCATAGAAGAAAAAAAGAAAATAAATAATTGCACGCGATTAAGACCCGTTAAAATGTAACTATGGTAGCAAATCGTGTGTATTTAAAAAGTTTATACGGTTAGGTACAAAGATAATAGGTAGATAAATTTTTATTTATCGTACCAAAAACCTAAATTAAGTATACAAACATTACACAGATAAGTAAAAACCTTCCTAACTACTATCCTTAACCTATTCTTATTAAATTGACCGAGCGAATCAACTGTTTCTGTGTCAAATATGGCAAAAATTTCTGTCGTCCGTCAGTATGTTGTTTTTTTATTTTCTCCACCGATTTTCATCAAGCTTGGCCTTTAACAAACTTTCAGTTTATAGATTTTTTTGTCGTGGCTACGGCCTAATCTAGCCATAAGCTTGTATAATTGCGAACCGATTGCGATCGGTATGCAGACAGCTAAAGGCCTGAAATAACACCTAGGTTTTTTTTATACCGATATTATTTATTTATTTATTTTATTCTCGGTTATTGGTTTGAGGTGTGCGTTGACAGGTGAGTCAGTTACGTTTCCGTTTACACATTAAATAATTTAGTTAAACAACGCTTGCCGGGGTCATTAGGCACTTGAATGGGTAACTAGTAATGTGTGTGGCAAAAAATCATTTTCTCGAGCGCCTCCATGCTTCGGAAGTCATGTTAAGCAGTTGGTCCCGGTTGTTACCTCTGACAGCAGTCGTTGGATCAAGAGAGGCCTTAGGGCGACCTGACAACTCTAACACTAGGTGAGACACACCACTAAGTACACGAAAAGAACAAGAGAAGATAATTTAAATCTAAAGATTATGCGCAGTTATTCTAAACAATTCCTCGATCTATGGCAACACTATCAAAGAGTCAGTGTTGCTAGCGACAAATTAGGATTTATTCTCTTCCCGTATTTCCGCGTCTTTTTGGCGCCAAAAGCTGCGGTCACCACTCCTAATTGAGTTTTAATTTATACGCACTTGCTGGAATATATGGCGCGTGTGGAAGTGGATTCCTTATTGGATTTATGTTATTGAGGTGAATGGGTTGGAAAGGAAATAAAGTGTTTTTTTTGCTTTAAAATATAATGGAAAACGACAAAATCAGGATCGAAAAAAAGTTGGTAACTTATTTAAATAGTATTAGAATAAACCTTGTTTATTTCGGGTATAAACCAAATAGATTCATATAATAACGTTTCAATTTATGTTATAAAATATTAATAAGTAGATACTAACCTATTTACCTACCTAATGTACCTACATTTTTCCTTTAATTTTAACTTCAAACACCTAGGAAAATATAGGTACCTACCTACTAAGGCATTTAACATGAAAACCAATTTTTATAATAATCAAAAAAACATTTATTATCAAACTAGTAAATTTCGTCGAAAAATTTATAATAATTCAATATCAAAGGAAAATATAGGTTTGCTTGAATGACCAGCCGGAAGTGATTTGACGAATCGAAACAAGTGATTTCGTACCAAACTACCCTCCAACTATAGTGACCACAAGAGTGTTCTTAAGAATATCAGTTCCCACTACTCTAATAAATTATAATATGTATAGATACGAATGTTTTGATGTGAAACATCTAAAGGGGGGGGGGGGAGATAGCTGGAGATCTAGGTTTTACTCGTGTAAACCTCGATCCCGCGGGATTTTTCAAAAATTCATACGTAGCACAAAGAACACACACCACAAATTTAATGTCTCTAGAACCCTTTAGTCACATAAAGTCCATGATCGAAATGTCCACTGTATCATAATGTCCACAGTATCATGATGTACATTTATCTTAACGTCATAACTTTATGCGACTAAACGTCTAGAACCAGCAGTTTGGGCTCTGCGTTGATACAAAATTCAGTCATTCAGATAGTCAATCAATCAATTAGTTAATAATTGGCTTTTCCATCTAATTTTACACGACTGCCATTACACGACTGCCAAAGGAAGTGTTATGTTTTTGCCGTGAGTGCATGTATGTATGTATGTATGTATGTATGTGACCTATTTTTGTGCCGTCGTAGGGCCTAAACGGCTGGGCCGATTTAGATAAACGATACGTCGTTAGATTCGTCATGACCGTGAGAGTGACATAGGGTACATTAAAATAATTAATAAATAAAAATAAAGATTTAAAACGCTATAAAGCAAGATTTGTCTTGACCATAAAAACCGAGCAAAGACAATGGAACGTTACTTAAAAACTTTTCGATTTGACTTTGACGCCTTTGAAGGATTGACTTTGAAGGAATTTAAATGTTTGATTTGTCAGTTTGTCAAGATAACATAAATAACAATTACTATGTTTACAATAAGTAATTAACTAAAAATTTGAAATGTCGCGCTATGGATAATGGATAGCAAGGCTAATCCGCTAAGACAAGAAACCGCCAGCCTTTGTTTGTATCACCAGTCGCGACGAAGTTTTCGGATTTGATAATTATATTATATAGATGAATACCTGCCTACTTCATAGCCGTCTCAGCAAAACTCAAAAAGAATAGCTATTATAATATTGAAGGCTTTTAGATAGCCTATCTTTACCGATTTCGAGTCCTCGCTACTGGAGTATACACATCTAGAGTTAATGAGTTTCTGTGGTGTAATTTTATCTAATCTCTAATAACTAGTAGTTCGCCCCGAACTGAGACCTCACGAGAATCCATTTACAGAGATTGTTTTTTGTAGGATTTTACACCAACAGCTTTATTTTTTTTACAAAATAAGAATTATTATTAAACGAATAATATAACGAAAGACAAGAAAAACGAAAACATAACAAGAATCATTCCTTAATTACGACAATCAACCACTGTATGTAACAACAACAACAAAAACAATAATGGACGTTTTCATTCCCTACAAAATGTCAGATCTTGGAGTATATATATCGCAAGCAAACGCAACGATACCGCGATCTAAGAAGGAAGTGGAGCGCCATCTATTGACAAATTTTTAGAACTTGATTTTGTTCTCTTTTTGCACCCCCTATCTCCCCAACCCCCCTACCGATCCGGCTCATCTTCGAACTCATAAATTCTATTGACCTAAACTACGCGCATACCAAAATTCATGAAGATCGAAGTAACGATACTCAAGTTATCGTCGAACAAACATACAAAGATACAAAGTTACAAAGATACAAGCGCCAGGCCTGTCTACACTGGACCTCACTCGCTTCGCTCGTTCTGTCAACTAAAAAGCGTTAAATAAAAAAAATATTTAAAAAAATAAAAAACCCGACTGCCGTTAAAACTGAAAAGTAAAAAACAAGAAGATACCTAAAGGTAAAGAAACCTTAAAAATCGTTCGACGCATCTAGGAGCCTTAAACAATTGTGGATGCAGTCGGGTGGGACTCTTTTTAAAAGTAAAGTAAAATGACACCAAATTGTGTTGAAGTCCCACCCGAGTCCATCCACAATTTTTTAAGGCTCCTAGATGCGTCGAACGATTTTTTTAGATGATTTATACAGCGCAAGCAACTTTTAATCCATGCTATTTTATGGCGCTGTTTGCCCGGGACGTTGTGAGATGGAGTAGATAGTAGTAGGAAAGAACTGGTCAATACGTCTGGAGCCAACTAAGCCATGGGTTTCCTCACGATGTTTTCCTTCACCGTAAGAGCGATGTTATTAACGCACATAACTTTCGCCAAATCTAGCCAAGGACCTGCCCCTGTATTATTTATTAAGTGGACCCCTGACTACAGTGGAAAATAACAGGCACTATGCAGTACATTTTCTGCTTTGAGGTAATAACCACGTTACGTCAAAGCAGCAATGTACTGCATAGCGACAGTTATTTTCCACTGATGTCAGACGTTCACTTGATAGATAATCTGGGGGCTGATTGTAAGCTTGTTAGTGAGACCTTTGCCCAGTAGTGGGACAGTGTAGATTAACAAAAATAATGTCCTAAGAAGACAAAAACCATAGCCCGCCTATAATCTACATCGAAACTACCTCGTTCTAAATAAAAACATTGCTACCAAATCGCTTCTATTTCCTAAACATCTGTAGCATTTACCAACTTATCTCTACAACCACAATCGACCTTAACACAACTAGACATGAGCTAGTTTGGCCAAAGCGGAGGGTTAAGTTAAACTTGTGATATTATAGGTATGAGATTGCAAGGCGTCGTGTGTGGGAACATTAAGGCAAATAAAATTTAAATATTGCTTACCTTGTTTCTAGTACAAGAACAAAACAATATAAAGAGATATAAAGATGATAGGGGTTATGTATTCGGATCACCTGAAGCCTTTGAATAGGTAATGTTTACGTCGAACTATGGTAATATGGCGCTAGTATTGATATAAAACATGTAGGTAGATAGAATGGATTTTTAACAGACTTCCTACAAAAAGAGTAGATTTTCTATTAGATTATTATTCCCCGCATCAATGTCCTAACTCCCCATGTATTTATCTTTGTCCAATGTCTTTATCTTTGAGCATTATTAATAAGCGTAAAGTAAGGTCAGAGTAGCTAGAACATGCTTTGTCTTTTTCAAAGTTGGTAGACAGAAACAGAAGGTGGTAAAATTACTCCCACCTAGAAATATTTTCAGCAAGGAAATATATTTAAAAAAATCTCCATGACAGGATTCGAACCTTCGCTGATTCCTGTGTAGCTCAGTAGTTAGATCAGTCGCCTGGTTGGCGAAAGGACGCAGGTTCGAATCCTGTCATGGGGAATTTTAAAAATATATTTCCTGGCTAAAAATATTTCTAAGAAAACACTTTATTTATTCGGTTTTATCGCGTTTTTATTTAACCTTGAGAAAGCCAACTGTAAAGTTGGCGAAAGCTCGGTTCAAATAATGAATAAAAACGCGATAAAACCGGATAAATAAAATGTTTTATTATGCAAATGTTAGGTTGATTTAAAAAGAGAAGGGTAGATTCGGAAAAAAAAAAAAACACTTGCACGGGTTGTCGTGGATGGAGGCGGGAATCGATTGGTAGACGTGGTGAAGTGTGGTGGTGGAAAGAAAACTACGGCTATCACCTGATATAGAAAATAAGTACTTAACGGTAGAAAATAACTAGTTTACTAATAAACTACACGGAGTGAGATTTACTGAGGAGAATAAAAGGATTTGTTACTGTGTAAATGTGAGTATCATTGTCTATTTATTTAACCTAGGTTCACCTTAACATGCTTTAAGTCTAACATTTCAGAAGTGGCATGAATGAAACGGCAAATTGCTGTTTGCGTCCACACGATTCGACCGCCATTTTGTTGACGAATCGAAAATCTGTAGATTATTTTAGTTATTTTCATCAAAAAATATTGCTGTGTTTAAGCAATTTACTGTTTTTAATACGTTATAAGGTTGAAATATATAATAAAGGTTGTAAACTTGTTGAGATTTTAATGGATTAGATATCAAAAGATATATTAGTATATTTGATTGTCTAAGGAATGTAACCGATAAATACCTTCGGTAGGTAACGTAACTTATTTGAAACGTTGTTTTATAATGGTAATAATGGTACTCAAGATTATTCATTAATCTCAAAATATATCGACCGACAATGCCGATACAAATAGGTAAAAATATAATTCCAAAATTTTATTCTATTCTTCTTGTAAAAATATTCTATAATCCTGGTAACTGAAGCTAGATAACACCTGATAGTTTATAACTGTTAAAAAAATATTAAATGGTACTTGCGATTCAAATGGATTATGATGTAAAAATATTGTCAAATTTTGATAACTTAAGATATGCAAATACCGTTCATTTCAAAATATTTAAAAAATATCAAACCGTACTTCCGATGCGAATGGATTTACTCCGTATGTTTAATTTTGTTTTCTAAAAGAAACAAAATATTAACTCCAAACTTTGGATTGACATATAACCACTTAAGATTACCTTTGTAGTCCAGATTTTGGTTTTAGTTTTTAATATAATTTGAATTTTCCACTTTTCTTGAACCTTGTTGATCGGGTTCCGATATCTTTTAAGTACTTATACACAGATATTTATTTTCGAGTTCCAGAAAATGAAGCCGTGCGACGGTGCGGACCCGCTGCGTCGACTGACGACGCCGGATGAGTGTCGCAGCAGACACTCTGAAGGGCGCCGCAACACTCAATCCTTGGAGCGCGGTAGCAGGCAGTCCAGAGGGCACCGCAACGGGCAGTCTGATGAGCACCGCAGTAGGCAGCCAGATGGGTGCCCGCACCGCAGCAGGGAGTCGGAAAGGCGTCGTAGCAGGGAGACGGAAAGGCGTCGCAGCAGGGAGTCGGAGAGGCGACGCAGCAGGGAAATGCGAAGGCGGAACTCACCAGAACGCAGCAGGAGCCCACTCCTAGGAGGAACAAGAGGTCGTCGCGAACCAAGTCGGTATAGTCCCACTTTTTCGTCCAAAGACGTAATTGAGCTATTGAAAACTCTCGGGCAAAGTAAGTCTCACACGCACACGCTGGCAAATTCCCATAGTATTAATCATAAGAATATTCTCCCAGATTTCGATCCATCCTCTAAGGGACAGAGAATTGACATTTGGATAAAAAAAGTTAATGAATGTGCTAGCGTGTACGACTGGGATGAAAAAACCACAATTCACTTTGCAATGCAGAAGCTCCAGGGTCTGGCCAAGACCTGGTACGAAAGCCTTAACTCTATATTATTTACGTGGGCCGAATGGCAACAAAAGTTACAAGATGCTTTTCCTTTCGAACAAAATTATGGTCAGACCTTGGAAGATATGCTGAAGAGAAAAAGCAAATATAATGAACCCCTAGAAATATACTATTACGAGAAATTGGCTATGATAAATCAGTGCGATATCCAGGGCAAACGTGCCGTTGATTGCCTTATACACGGATTACAGGATAGAACCTTGAAGTCTAGTGCGAATGCCCTCAGGTGCTCTCAACCTGAACAGCTGCTGTCATTTTTAATGTCGAACAAAGATATTGCCCCTCAATACAATAGAACTAATAATTTTATGGGAAGACCCGTCATTGAACCTAATTCTAGGAATAGACAGGCTATTAACAAGACCTTTAGTAATCAGATACTCTGCTTTAACTGTAAGGAAAAGGGCCACCCCGTAGCTAAGTGTCCGAAACCAGTCATCCAATGTTCTAAGTGTCATAAATACGGACATAAGGTAGAAAACTGCATGGTTCGTATCGAGAACCCCGACGATAGAGTTTCCAATGTAGCAAAGACAATGCGTATCACTGCATCTAAAGGTAGTTCCAAATTTACAAAAGATTGTATGGTTAACGGAGCTCTATTTAAATCTTTTATCGATTTCGGTAGCGAGGTTTCTCTGCTTACTGCGTCAACAGCAAATGCATTATCGTTACCGATTGAGCAGACATCCACTCCTATGAAAGGATTTGGGAACGATATTGTGTACTCCATGGGTAGGGTTACGGTCGATTTGGTAGTAGATGGGATTAAAGCTACGGTTCAATGCCTAGTTGTTGACGATACATATCTAGACTTACCTTTTCTAATAGGGCAATCATTCACAGAACAACCTCACATATTAGTTTTAAAGAATGCCGATACATTGAAATATTACGATGTCGATTCTGAATTACCTATGGCATTTAGAGATGACGTAGATGAACTTTCACTTAAATTAGTTATAATAGCCGATGTAGAAATTGTTGGTCCAGTTTCAGTCAGGGTAGTCGTCGAGTCCATGGATGAAGGGTCTATTCTTTTGAATGACAGAATTGTAGGAAAGCCGGACAAACAAATAGCGGTCCATGGAGGTGTCTATCGTGTCGGAGGTGGAGTAAGCAACATTTACATTACGCCGTTGAGTAACAGCGTTACTTTGTTCCAAGGTATGACTATAGGCAGGGCAAGGAAGGTTCAGGTTGTCAATCGTATTTTGGCTTCACCTGGCCATATCGAACGAATAGAAACTAAGGATTTAGATGAATCGGATGTTCGAGTCGGTAGCTCAATAGATTCTCTTCAAAAAGAAAAGTTGATTCAGCTACTCCGAAAATTTCAGCACTGTTTTGCATCATCTCTAAATGAGTTAGGTTGTACTAATGTTACTGAAATGAGAATCGAATTGAATAGTCAAAAGCCAGTCGTCTACAGACCTTATAGACTATCTCATAAAGAGCGAGAACAGGTTCGAACAATGGTTGGCGAGATGCTTGACGCTGGTATAGTCAGAGAGTCTATTTCAGAATATTCCAGTCCCATTATACTTGTCCGAAAAAAGGATAACAAAATGAGGTTGTGTGTAGATTACAGGCTTTTGAATTCAATAACCGTGAAGGAACGGTATCCCATGCCCATTATAGAGGACGAGATTTCAAGACTTTCTGGTCAATCGTTTTTTGTGACTTTAGACTTAGCATCTGGCTATTACCAGGTGCCGATTGCCGAGAGTTCCAAAGCCTACACGTCATTTGTCACCCCGGATGGCCAGTACGAATTTAATCGTATGCCATTCGGGTTGGCAAATGCGCCGGCGGTTTTTCAGCGTATGTTGAATAGAGTACTGGGTACGTCAAGGTTTTCGGAAGCAACTGCGTACATAGATGATATTTTGATATATGGTAAATGTGTGGATGAATGTCTCGACAGATTAGAGAAAGTGTTGTGTCT
Source organism: Idaea dimidiata (assembly GCA_949358125.1). Taxonomy (NCBI): domain Eukaryota; kingdom Metazoa; phylum Arthropoda; class Insecta; order Lepidoptera; family Geometridae; genus Idaea; species Idaea dimidiata. The sequence goes on from OX442329.1 coordinate 797,421, forward strand.
TATCGAGGGAGCTGGTTTAACTCTCAATATGTCGAAATGTACATTTCTCCAGGATAGGATCTCCTATCTGGGGTATGAGATTAGCGGCGAAGGTGTGAGACCAGGAGAAAAAAAGCTGCAAGCAGTCCAAGATTTTCCAATACCTTCTAATGTTCATTCTGTGCGCCAGTTCCTGGGTTTAGTGGGATATTTTCGTAAATTTGTTAGAAACTTCGCAGTCTTAGCTAATCCTCTTAATAGATTACTGAGGAAGGAGGCAGATTGGACATGGGGCCCGGAACAGGAGGAGTCTTTTGTTGTACTCAAGAAAAGTTTAGTTGACAGACCCATACTAACAATCTACGATCCTAAGGCAGAGACGGAATTGCATACAGATGCAAGTAAGGTTGGGATAGGAGGTATTTTGCTTCAGCGTGCTCATAACAGTGACTCTTTTCGTCCCGTAGCATACTATAGTCGCCAGACCTCGCCGGAAGAAAAGAATTTTCACGCATATGAGCTTGAGACTCTTGCCGTTGTCTCTTCGCTTAAAAAGTTTAGAGTATATTTAATAGGACAAAGTTTTAAGATAATCACCGACTGTAGTGCTCTCCGTTCGACATTCTCGAAGCGGGATCTTATTCCGCGTATCGCCCGATGGTGGTTATCCTTGCAGGAATTTAATTGCAGCGTTGAGTATCGTGCCGGTTCGAGAATGTCGCATGTAGACGCATTATCACGTAACCCAATTACTAATTCGGAAGATTTGCTAGAGACAGAACTGTTACCATCTGTGATGACTATCACTAGTGAGGACTGGCTGCATTCACTTCAGCTGGGAGACAGTGAGATAGGGAGAATTAATGACATATTAACTTCGGACATAGATGCAGATGGGTTGAAATATATTAAAGACAATTACGTTATTAAGGACAGTAGAGTGTACAGGTGTCTAGATGGAGATCCCAATAACTTGCGCTGGGTAGTTCCAAAGGGAGCAAGATGGCAAATTTGTCGTATGAACCACGATGACATCGGTCACTTCGGGGTAGAAAAGACACTACATAGGATTAGAAAAACTTACTGGTTCCCTAAGATGTCGAGGTTCGTAAAGAAGTATGTAGGAGCCTGTATCGAATGTGCTTATTCGAAGAAGATTACATCAAAAGACGGGCAACTGCATCCAATAACTAAGGTGGAGATACCGTTCCATACCTTGCACCTTGACCATCTCGGTCCGTTTGTTAGGTCTAGGAGAGGGAACTCTTATCTACTGGTTATAGTTGATGCATTTACCAAATTTGTATTTGTTAGATCTGTGCGTAACACCAAAACTCAAACAGCTATTCGGGTATTAGAAGACATTTTCTATACTTTCCGCAATCCCGATCGCATTGTTAGTGATAGAGGTACATGCTTTACGTCTTATGCTTTCAAGAATTTCTGCACCAATAAAGGTATCAAACATATTTTGAACGCCGTCGCTAGCCCCAGATCTAATGGTCAGGTAGAGAGGTACAACCGCACTATAATTAATTGCTTAACGGCTCAAAACTTGAACAGTAATGAGAAGGATTGGGATGACAAAATAGGTAGGGTACAGTGGGGCATGAACAATACACGTCAGAAGACAACGGGTAGGACTCCATCCGAAGTATTGTTTGGATCGAGTATGAATTCCGAAGTAAATCCGAAAATGAATGAAATCGTAGACGAAACACGTGAAACTACTAACTTAGAATCTGTTCGTAGTGAAGTAAAAGATAGGATTGATACTGAACAGCAGAAACAAAAGGAGTATTATGACAAAAATAGACGCCCAGCCCGTGCATTCAACGAAGGAGAATTAGTTAGAATAACTAAAACTTCCTTTAACAATGACGGCAAGAGTAAGAAACTTTTGCCGTCATATATTGGCCCGTACAGAGTTGTAGAGGTTTTAGGAGGTGATCGCTATAGACTAGCTGCTATACCTGGGTTTAGCGGCGCTAAGAGCAAACGTAAGACAACCGTGGCCGCTGACCGCATGTTGCCCTGGATCCACGTTGCCGCACTTAACATTAGCAATGAAAGTGACGATGATGTCACTCTTCAGTCCGATGATGATCAAAACGGATAAATTAAGTACATCCTCAGAAAACAATCAAGCCACTTCAAACTGGTTTTTGATTTAATATTCATCCCAAAGTTACACATAGACATACTATTAATTTAGACGTTTTGATTTGATTATTTCAGTAATGTCCTTATTTAGTACACGTGAAGATAGGCTAAGCTTATTGTAATTTTAGATTATGGAGGTACTTGTTTTGATGTATGATTTATGTAAATTAGATTTTCTATTGGTTTTTAGCATAATGAAATAAAATTGAATTACATGATTGCACAGTGTTAGTAGTGGGAAGGAAGGGTCCACTAAAACACTGTGTGGACACAGAGAATATTCTCTGTGGTAGGGATGTGTGTCTAGCTAGACATATTAATATTTTTGTAACATTATTTATTTAGTAAGTCATAACTATGTTTAGTAATTGTGATTGGAGACGAAATTAAGTATAATAATTGTAGATCATAAAGTCACTTGAGTTTATTCTGATTTTCTTATTATGTAATTGAGATTTTAGAATTAAGTAAATGATTATAAATTAAGTAATTGGACAGTATTAGTAGTGGGAAGAAAGGGTCCACGAAAATACTGTATGGATGTGTGACTTGTGAGAAGGATGGGTTCACAAGTACACGCAAATTTCGGATAAGATTGCAAGTGAGAAAGAAGGGTTCACTAGCTTTCTTATGTTTTGGATGAGCATATCTATGAGAAGGAAGGGTTCATAGATAACTCATAATAATGATAAGCTTTGTTTAATTTATGAGAGAATACTTCTGAAAGTTTCCCTAAAATTACTCTGTAAACCCTCAGACTTTACAATAATTTATGTTGAGCTAGATTAGATATACTATGATTAGATTGCTCGTAAGTGGTAATCTATAAGGTTCAGCCTAGTACGTTATTATAATGGTTAAGTTGAAAATAATTAAGATGATTATATATAACATATCTCTATGTCTACGCATTATAAAATTAATTTGAGTGTCAACAGTATGCAAGAATGTAATAATTGTAAACGGAATTTAGTTTATTTTTAGTGCATTTTATGTAGTCGTATCAATTATTGTTATCTGTATTCTGTACTCATTTGTCTTTTCCGTTTTTGTCTATCACAACCCGAGCACGAGTGTTAGGTTAAGCATCAGGGCCATGATGACTGCGTGCACGGGGTCGTGCACGGAGTTAGGATGGTCGAGTGTTAGGTTGATTTAAAAAGAGAAGGGTAGATTCGGAAAAAAAAAAAAACACTTGCACGGGTTGTCGTGGATGGAGGCGGGAATCGATTGGTAGACGTGGTGAAGTGTGGTGGTGGAAAGAAAACTACGGCTATCACCTGATATAGAAAATAAGTACTTAACGGTAGAAAATAACTAGTTTACTAATAAACTACACGGAGTGAGATTTACTGAGGAGAATAAAAGGATTTGTTACTGTGTAAATGTGAGTATCATTGTCTATTTATTTAACCTAGGTTCACCTTAACATGCTTTAAGTCTAACACAAAATCGCGAAAACCATAGAAGAATTTAATATTTCTAAGTTCAATATTATGGCTTGAGCAATAAAAACAAAAAGAAATATTACTCCCACCTTAATAATTTATTTGTGTCCCATTGACATCGCTCTTACAGTGAACAAAAACATCGTTACAACAACAATCCGCGTCTTAAAATCACGTAATAAAAATTTCAAAAAAATTATCGATATTATTTTATAAAACCGGCCAAGAGCGAGTCGGACTCGCGCAAAATGGAAAAGTAGCGAAAGAAAATGACTAATTACATTTTCCTTAAAGTCAACTACATCTTAAGGTGTTCAGTGTTCACGGATTTTTTTCAACTAATTAGGAGGGGGAGGGGGGTAGTGGGGGGAGGTGTTCGCACAAGTGTGCCTGGCACTGCAGTAAATCATCCACACTTATTAAAACAACTCGCAGAATCGAACCGCTTAAGAAAGCGCTCCAAATACCTCCTTTACAAACGAAACAGGGTAAATTCAACTCTATCATTGTGATCTAAGGTTTGTTTTCGCATATACATTTCATAATATGTTTGCAGTACTGGCGAAAAGTAATGCTTTTAATATAAAAATGTGAATGATTTCTGTGTATTAAGTATATTGGGGATTTAGAATTTATGATTGTAACAATTGGGTTCTTTTGTTTTGCGTTATTAATTTTTATTTCACCTTATTGGAGAGTTGGAGGGTAGTATTATAACGGTGTTTCACTTTCTTGATTAATGTTTATTTATTAAGTAAGATTGTTTTTTGAATTTTTTCTAATAAAAATTTGGAGCAATTATTCTTTATTTTACTAATGGTAAATATCTATAGACCTTACTAATGCTCTACACTACAGAATAGGATAGGGATAGGATGCGCTACTATTGATGGTACGCTACAATGTAGAATGCTATGCTACGATGCAATGCTACCATGCAAGCTGAAATATACGATAATTAGGGCTGCGCTACGATTGATGATGCGCTACAAAGTAGAATGATGCAATGCAACCATGCAGGCTGATACGAAACTACTTAACAATGCATGCAGAACTACGGTGCTATGCTATGATGCTATGCTACGATGCTGAGCGATGCAAGCTATAGTGATGCTCCGCTACAATGCTACGGAATGTCGCATGCTATGCGCTACGCTACACTACGATGACGACGTTTAAAGGATGATTTATGCTAAACCGTACCACAGTATTACCGTGACCGTGCCGGGTCCGAGCTTCGTCGTCCATTGCTCGGTGAGCAGTCGATATCTGTCTGTTGCATTGCAACCGAGCAACAGACAACGAAGCTCGGACTCGGCACGGTCTAGTATAAATCAATCTTAAATGATATACAAAGATACTCAACGATTGTACGAGCTTTTTTTTATTAAATAATTATAACATAACCTATTACACCAAAACAATCTAAATTACATTTTTTTAACATATATTGAAAGTTATTGAAGCTAATTATTTGTTGCTAAATGTTTTCCTTAAATTAGCTAAGTACTAAGATTTTATTACAACTAAAATAGTTCTATCCACTTTTAAATAAAATGGATGTTATTTTTTTTAGATTCTTGAGATAAACTTATATGTACTATACTATACACGATATTATTTATATACGTACGTTTAGGTAAATATACATAAAGTATAAAAAAGAATCATTAAAAGAAGTATCATCCTGTAGGTAACAACATCTCAGTCCCCCATTTTGATTCGAGCATATTTTCATAAATGCAAACATTTAGAAAGAATTTCCTTTGAAAGCTCATAAATATTTCCCACTTTTACTACTTCTTTTAACAATCGCCATTTAAATTTCAACCCTTAAGCCTAGACAATAGAGTTTAAAGTGAGTATTGGTTTTGAAACTCATAAGCGCGTTTTAAAACGGATCTCTGCGAGATTAATCGGAATATCCAATAAATATCGGAATGGATTTAGTCGGAAATTGGAAATCAAGAATTGGAACTTATTCCGGATCCATTTTGCAGATGAGATGTTATTTTTTTCGATGAGTTACGGGATTGAGGGAGGTCGACGTCCATTCTATACATGTGGCAGTTTACATCGAGTTTACAACACGAGTCTATCTATCTACATTGGTATAGCTCAATCTAGTAGTTTGTACATGGGAAATGTAGAGTTTTTTTGATGGTATCCTGAAAACGACTCCGATCGTTTACTGCCACCTAAACTATTAAGTGAAATAAAAGAGCTCGAAAAGGCTAAGGATTTTTTCCACACATTTTTTTTAATTCTTATCCAAGTAAAGTAATGACAGCGCCAAGCGTTGCCTAACACGCACGACATAATAATTGGCAGGTGCGCTGGGCCAACGAGCTGGTATTTTGTTGTACCTTATTAAAATGATTTTCGAATTTAATCATTAATCATTGGTAGTCTTGGCCTTGGCCTAAGACGAGTCCGCTAAAATACGCAAGTTTGAGCTGCGAGGCTGTATGGTCAGAAACCAATTGGACGGCGACCTTTATTTTTTGTCGATAAGTTATGAGTTGTAAGATTTAAGACCACTTACTGCTCTTCCGACTATGAAACCCGGTTTTTTCTAGATTACTTTAAAAACTCTACTCAATTAGGAGATTGTGAGTTTGGAAATTAGCAAATTGAAAAGGGTTGTCGTCGACAGGGTTTGAATTAATATTACTTACACTAATTTGTTGTCTTTGCTTTAATTCGTGTTTTTTTTGAAATGAGTTACTCTTTCTTACTTAGATGAAAAACCGGCCAAGTGCGAGGCGGACTCCCGGGCGAAGGTTTCCGTACCACAATTGAGTACGAAACCCAAAAATAAACACTCAACAATAAATAAACACATACAATAAATAATATCATTTCACTCCTTACCAGCTAAATACGTTTACGCAACTGACAACAGTTTATTAAATGACAGCGGTAAAAATAAACCATAAAAATGTTGCGTTTAAAGTTTTTTGAGACCATCAATCAGGACTTTGAATTTAATGTGGGAAATTTAAAATGATAATTAGCCTAATTAATAAACGTCAAGTTAGGACAGTATAGGGAAAACATACTTTGTCTTTTTCCATGACAGGAACCTTCAAAATAAACAGAGAGAAACAAAAAGTAGTGAAATTACTCCGATCTTACTCCACGTTAATTGATAAGGCTAACTATGATTAGCGTATAACATTGTTGATCCATTCCAGATAGTAACTCACAGGAGTATGAAATGTCATGAAAGATCTTTTATTTGTATGATCTATAGAGCCATAAGCGTTAACTCCTACAATTTTGTTCTTGTAAAATAACGGCCCACCAGAGTCTCCTTTGAAGATCATTTGGTCGCGATTGTTACACTTTGCGGCCACGCAGAACCCTCTATTGATCCGATCTTCAGGGCAAGGTATGATACCACCATCACCAACTTGGAGCGGTCTCATTTCATCTTCACTATTTATTACGTCTTGTATATAAGGTATTGTCTTTAAGTCATACTTCGTCCTCCCAAATCCAGCAAAAGTAACCGGCGCCCCTATCAGGGTTGAGTAATCGACGGCAGATAGTCTACCAACTTCAACAGGAACCGCTGCTTCTGTCTGCATCAATCCTATATCATTTGGTAAAGGTATATCTTCAAAGCCCATCTTCTTATAATAAGAATGCACTACCAGTTTCAGAGCTTGTATATAGAATTGAATTGCCTTCACAAGGGGTATTGTCATGTCTCCATATCGCACGAATAAGGTGCTCGCCTCTTCGTCCTTTAAGCAGTGTGCTGCCGTCAATACCCACGTCGACGTAATGAGTGATCCTGTACAATGTCTAATATAAACATTTCCAGTTTGTATTTGACCCATGTCAATGTATTTTACTGTAAATCTCTTTAGTATATTAAGTACATATGGATATTCATCGGGACTGGCATCTCTTCCCGATATCACTCGAAGAGCTTCGTCGGTCCTGCTTTCAGTTAGAATTAAGAATGTCAAGCCAATTGCAGCTGTGATGACCGTGAACATTTTTAGATTATTTGAGTTTATTATTTGAACTACAAAACATTTGTTTTCAATATTTCTAGAGTTTATGGTGAATGTAATTCGATTTTTTTTATTGGCAATACTGCAACGGCAATCAACCTTTTTATAGTTTAAAACAGCGCTGTTTCTATCGACCGTAAGTACCGATAGAAATATCGGGATTAAAAGTAGTAATTTATGTCTCTCTCCAAGGTCTCATCTATCTCTGCCATACCACGCCAAAAAACATCAAAATTGGTTCTGTAGTTTGGGCGTGACAATGTAACAGACCGACAGAGACTCTTACATATATAATAAGTATAGATAGTAAAATTTTAAGACAATAGACTTCTGAGCATAAGATAGGGATATCCTAGTCCCTTCTCTCATCCCCACTTAACACTACAAAGAAAGCGAGTCAGAGAGAATAGGAAATTCATAGAATATAAAAAAAGTCATTGCTTTATTCTATTTTATATTTATTACATTTTTTTATTTCGGTGCATAAACTTCACACAGGAACGTTTTTGATAGGAATATTAGTTGAGACGGTAGTTCACAGTAACTTTATAGTACAAACGAATGGCAAATTACAACTGAGTCTACCTTAAAAAACAGTTTGAAATAGTCTCCGAAACCATAAAATGAGTTTTATTTCAATACCGAGTCGCGAAAACAGATGAAAAAACTAACCTCTACATTATATCAAGTTTCAATAGCTTTTTGATTAGATATCTTTTAGCGATACAAAGTGGTCCGAGTCAGCCAGTACTAACTAAATATCCTACCTACTCCTAACAATAATTGTTGCAAACAAGCCCAAGCTACGACCTCCGAACCCTCAATATAGCAATAAGAAAGAAAATGTCAGGTGTGCGGTGTGTAAAGCCAATATTTTGTTCACGTTACAAGTAAGAGCAAGATGGCCGGCCGGTCGGTCGGTATTATTCAAATGTGCGCCAATAACACAGCATTTATGGTCCGACATAAAACTACAATCGAACATAACAAATAACATATCAGACCTCTGTTACGTATAACCTTTGACATTGACGTCCTATCCACTAGATAAGCCCACAGAATCGTCGACGTTATACTCTTATTGGGTTTTTGGTGGGATCGCGTTGAGGAGATGTTTTTTTTTAAATTTATTAATATGCTCCCGAAATTAAACAATTTGCACGCATATGAACTAGGTTTCAGAAAAATGAAAATTTAGCACCACATCTCCTCAACGAGTTCCCGCCAAGACTCTTAATGCAAATTGCAAATAACTTGCAAAAAATAATAATACTTGACACTGGCTACTTTCCAAATGGCCATAATCGGTTCACAATCGGAACTACGACGACTGTTTTAATGCCAATTGCAAATAACTTGCACAAAATAATAATAATACTTGACACTGGCTACTTTCCAAATGGCCATAATCGGTTCACAATCGATAAGAAGAAATAAAAAATAAACAAATAATAAAACTGACGATTGAAGACGATTTTTTTTTCTGCAGTACCAAACTGGTTACGAACCTCCAGTTTCGTATGCGGCCCCAAACGCTAGGCTTCCTCTATGGCGACCAGATATCTGATATTATTTATACAACGGTCCGTTCCACCGGTTCTATATTCATAGTACGTCCTTACAATAATACGAAGCATATCGTAAAGGGCGGCCGTAACTCGCGGAGGTTAATCCCCACCTGTACCTACTTAGTGTGAGCCTCTATAGCCGGCTCGAAGGAGGCTGCGGTTGCGGCTGCGGCTGCCGAAACCGCAGTTTATGGTCATTGAATTGATCGATTGAGGGTTAAGATAGAGATTCGATAATTGCAATCAAGATACATCATTGTAATAAAACCGGGATTAACTCGCGTTTTATTTATAAACGACATTTTTTCAATGCTCGTACCAACACTTTACAGTCCACTTTATCAGGGTAGACACCCGGTAAATATTACATTACAATTCAAAATCACGAAAACATCAAAATAAACAAGATACCCACATCATATTATAAACATACTAGCTGCGCCCCGCGATTTCACACGCGTGATGAAACTGCAGGGTTTAAAATATACCGTAGTAGGTACAAGTTATTTGTGCATAAGGAGAATTAATAAAAATCAATCTCTTTGCAAATTTTGCAATATATGGTCTTTAGAGAATGTAAAGGAAACTTTGGTTGTTGAAAAATGCTTACATAATTATAATTTTATAATATAACACTTCCTTTGGCAGTCGTGTAAAAAACAACGTGAATAAAACCCGTTTTGACCTTTGAAAACGCCGTGTTCCCACCACGAACGAAGCACAGGCATTAATAAGTAGACGGATTGAAGATTTTGTAGATTTGGAAGTCAAATGTATCTCAGACATTAAACATACGGAAACCATATTTTGGTAATTAATTCATCTTTCTATTGCCTTCATTTTGGGACCTAGTTAGTATTACATGATTGCAACTCTTTGAAAGCAGAGTTATCTTAGTAGTAATCTGCACTTCGTATTGATTTTATAATAGACCTCCTCCTCCTTCTCCTCAGTTGTTTCCTCAATGCTAAGGATCGTAACTCCTCTGGTGCAGTCGATTGACCGCCCTTTTCCACTGCCCTCTATCGGTGGCTGATGTAGCTCAGTGCTGAGTGGTACACCCAGATATTCGGATATTTGGTCGGCCCAACGCTTAGGACTCCGTCCACGTGGCCTTTTCCCCTCAACCTTCCCTGTCACCATCAGGCGCTTGAGGTTATCCGAAGCTCTGCGGGCGATGTGACCAAAATATTGAAGGATCCGCTGCAAACATATGGTGGAGAGCCTTGGTGATGTTGCCATCTGCAACTCCTCTAGAATAGAGACGTTAGTGCGGTGAGCGGTCCATGGTATCCGCAGAAGACGACGCCAACACCACATCTCAAAAGCATCCACTCTTTGTCTGTCCGCGGCCTTCAATGTCCAGGATTCTGCTGTTCTAAATTATCCTTTTTTGTGAAACATAGTTCTAATGCGTGTAAATTGTTTAATTTCGGGAGCATTTAATCAATTTAGTTTTGTGAAGGTGTGTGTACAAGTGTAATGAAAGTGAAAATCATTGCAAAACATGGATGAACGTGATCAATCATTGAAAATAGCCGCCACCGAAAAAATGATTCCCTCTACTTGACTCTATGACGACTTGACTGTTTCGATGCGATGACAATATTAATAACACTTGACACTAGCTACTTGGCCATAATCGGTTTACAATCGATAAGAAAAAAATAATAGCGCGAGAGAGTCCAAAAGAGTCGCACTAATGAAAACGAACGTTGGATGTTAAACTCTTTAGACACATTATTGACTCCACTCCGCTCGCGGCAAAAACCCAGCCTAAGACTCAAAATAACTCTTTATAAAAGTAAGCGCACACGTATAAAGTACTTATGAATATAAGATTTTAGAGTTCCTTGCGACAGGTGTGCGCTGCGTAAACTTTACTGCGGACTACGGAACCCCCGATTATGACATAAAACGTAACTGCTCCGTGTGGTTCTGATTCTGACATGAATTCTACATACTACGTATAGGTACTGTTTGTGGTTACGTTTAATATACCTACGATATAGATATTTATTACCTAGTATAGGTAATAAATATTTTAAAAAACTTTAACTTTAACTTTTAGTATAGGTAATTACTCTTAGATATTTATATATAAGTATCGTAGGTATAGGTACTTGTTAACTTTAAAGTAAATAAAATAATTTTACAAACACGTAAGTTGTTATGTATGTATACGTATGTCTGTACCTGTATGTGACTTTGTTACTCTTTCACGCAAAAACTACTGAACCGATTGCAATGAAACCAGGAATATGGTAGCTGGAGTCCTGGAATAACACATAGGCTACTTTTTATCCAGATATTCCATCGGGAACGAAACTTACGCCGGGAAAACCGCGGGGCGCAGCTGTTATATTTATTTTTATTTGCAGTCTTTTAGTATAGTGCTCATTAGAATATTTTGTAATTCAGCACCGTGTGAGTAAACCATAACGCCTTATATCCATATGAAATACAAATTAATCATTCTCAAACTAAGTACCTAGGTAACATCAAGTTGATAGTAAAACAATGAGTTTCACACTCATAAATAACAACTCACTTAGATCACTTAATGCTACCGGTTAACTTGTCCGTGTAACTTACACTTAAACTTATTGTTACTTAGTTTTTGCACGCGTCGCCGTCGCCCGTGACACGCTACTGAACTGTTTGCTAAGTTATTTAACTTAAGGTGGTACTTACCTATGTTACTTGTAAAATAATTTGATATTGATTTAAGGGCTTTGACTGCGAGGGTAGATTAAATGTCAGATGAATAAATATAGCACGAAATTATTAATTACAGAAGAAAAAGCTATGACCGAACAAATAGACAGGTAGACCGTGTCCGTCTATTTATTTATTTATTTAATTAATTCAGTACACAAGAAACGTTCACAAAAAAAACAGTCAAATTACAAATTAATACTAAGGTAAGTCTAACCCTGTTGAGAGTTCTCTGCCGACAAACCTCCAGTGGAAAGGAAAGAATATAGTGGAAGGTAATTAAGTGTACAGAGAATAAAGCAAAAAAAAGAGAAAATGATCTATGATCTTATATATTATTCCTTTGAGATGCGGAACCCTAAAAATAGTTCGGTGATTTTCAAAGCTTTAAAGGAAAATTGTAAAAGATCGTGATCGGTGGTAATTTTGTTAAAGAAATTAAATTAATATTTCATTTTGTTTTGTTTTAAACTTAGAAATATTTTTAGCAAGGAAATATATTACAATTAGCATTTAGAGATATGGCCGAAGAATTATAACATGATACGTGATTCCTGTGTAGCTCAGTGGTTAGAGCAGTCGTCGCCTGGTTAGCGAAAGGATGCAGGTTCGAATACTGTCATGGGGATTTTTTAGAAATATGTTTCCTTGCTAAAAATACTACTACGTTTTAAAATGAAATTAACTTAGAAGTTGTCCCAGTTGCAAGCTAATTTTATTTATTCAAAAGATTATTCGCAATTAGGCGATTACTGACCATGACAAAGTAGAAAAACTAACAAACAGACAGACAGACAGATGTCGGTCAAATTGGAAATGAAAAGAAATAACTATGTATCTAATACGTTTAAGCCTTTACCACCCATGTTTACAAACATTTACAAAGCATTAAAACCCAATTCCACCCTCACACGTTAGTTAAACAAGAATATTATGACTTGTAAGCTATTTGGCGCAGTAATGCCGCGCGCAAACGACACGTGTCTCGTCGCGAGTCGCGCGTGGCCGCCACGCGCCGTGTGGCGCTAGTGTGCGTCTAATTGCGTCGACGCGGATTACAAGGTGATCGATGTATGGAGGATAAGCGAGATATCGCGCGCGCGGCGCTTGTGTTGTGGGTAATTGGGTGCTAACGAACGTTGATTGGTATGGTTTATTTGTCACGGTGTTAGGAGTCAGTGTGTAATCATTTGAAGTGGGTTATTTGGCGTGGAAATTAAGTACGAATATTTAAAAAAAATATGTATACTTAGAAACTATTAGTAAAACTTGGCACATATTATGTAGGTATATGCGAATGATTGCTATTTTGATATCAAACTCATTTTTCCCGTTGCTTCTGTTAAAATTAAGCATTTTAGAACGATGCAAATAACAAATTACCTCCCTTACCTATAAAATTATATTATTTACACACGACTAAGTTATGTGACGTTTGTCTCTGTCTGTCAACTTTGAAATTTCATGTTATGCAGCGCATTAATTAGTGTTTATAAGTAAAGGGATAAATCTTTTTCTACCCTTGAGCAAGTGGGTTAAAACCTCGAAACGTCAGACGTTGAAAAGGCTTGATAATTATAATAAATATTTCGTAAATTTGTTTTTATTGCTCAAGGCATATTTACTAGAAATATTTTTAAAGGAAAAATTCATCTTCAAAAATTCACTTGCGGCGAGATTTGAACTCGCGTCCCTGGATCAATATTCCAGTGCCTATACCGCTCGGCCACGCAAGTTCCCCTTTTTCCTTTAAAAATATTTCTAATTATAATAAAAACAAATCGATGAAATCCGAAAAAAATAGTTTAATTTAAAAGCAGAAGAAAATTCTAATTTATTTATATTATACGTCGTTTCAAAATTTTGTGAACTAACAAATAATATTCGAAATAAAATTATTGTTTTTTAAGTGAAGAAGGGTGAAGATACAACGTGAATATTAAGAACGTATCACGACGCGACGCGACGGTTCGCGGTAACCAACAATCATGTTGATATATGGAATCTATTCCCTGCAGACGAGAGCTGGACACAGTGGCGAGGCAAATTAAGAGTAACAGTAAAAAAAAAACTTTGTATGTTCTATTTTTTTTAATAGTTTACGCCTACTAGATTACTTTTTTATTAACCTATCTAAAAGTTTTATAGGATGAAGGTTTCGCAGGGCGTTTTCCGTAAGTAACCTATTAATTGGGTTGTTGCCAGTGATTTAAAGACACGAATTTACCATCTAATGATGGTTTTTAAAAGATCATGAACTGGGCTAATAAAACAGGTTTTTTTTTATACGTAATAGGCCAACATTTGACCTCATCTCACCTGATGGGAAGCGAGGATGAGGTCGACGATGAAGCATGCTTACCTAGAAGGTACCTATTCACTCTGGATTTGAAGACCCCAAGGTTATAGGTTTGGGGAAACAGTGAAGCTGGCAGAGAATTCCACTTATTGGCAGTGCGTACAAGAAAGGTGGAGGCGTGACGCTTTGTACGCGAAATTGGAACGTTTACCAGATGAGGATGGCGACCAACCGTACCCCTCGTGGTCTTATAATAAAAAGGGCAAGGGGGAACAAGCTCATGCAATTCCTGCGAGCACTCTCCGAAGTGAATTCGATAGAAGACCGAAAGGCTAGCGACCTCGCGACGATGTCCCAAACTCGAAAGGCGCGACCCGACAAGTGAGTCATCACCTATCAGTCTCTTGGCGCGTCGATCGATGGAGTCAAGAGCATCAAGTTGGTATTTAGCTGTTCCATCCCAAAGGTGACAACAGTACTCCATGCACGTTTTGCTTAATTTATCCAAAGATTAAATTAGGTGTTCAATTAAATTATAAATACCATACCCAAGCGTTACTAATTCTATATATAACCTTTGATTAGGGTAGGTAAGTGCCTGCCTTATGTGATACTTTTAATAAAACCGTTATGCACTGTGTTCCATCTACGTATCGTACGTAAGTGATACAATTTCTAAACGAACAGTGAACAGTACAAGTTTCAGATTCAATTTGAGAACGAATCCTTGCAATCCGCGGTCACCGCGCGACCCGCAAAATCGACGCTTTGTGTGGATACGGCATTAATACATTACATTAATTTTGAATTGAGAACACTCAAGAAGTGTTGGCTTGACGTCGTCAGGGCTGACATGCGTGCAAAATTTCCTTACTGCACTAGATGCTGAAGATCTTGCGAAGTGGAGATGTAAGAGTAGGAAAAAGGACCCGGTTCCGACGCGTGATGCAAACGGGAATATTGTGAGTATGATGGTAATTAAAACATAGAGTTTTTTTTACAATACTATGTATCTCTCGACGTTTCAAGGTAAGTCGAAACGTAACAAAGTCCAAATAACAATACGCAAATAAGACCTACAGAGGTTCTCATTTACATATAATTTTAATTCTGTCATTTTTATACCTATAGGAAATATCTAAGTATTATTTTATATTACTCCAACATTTTCCGAGCATACAAAAACATATTGAACTACTCAACTTACTGAACAAAATCAGAACTTGTGATTAAAACCGATCCCAATCCCCATTATAATCATAAAGCCCATATTATACGGTACCGCTTCAACAAAAACAAATTAATAAAACATATCTCTCCCAAAGAGAAAAGTAACAAAGGCCGTGTCCACAGAAAGCTGTTGTTACAATCGTTCGATTGATATTCAATTCGGGATAGCAAGGAAAGATCGCCTCGGGACATCGGCCAATTGAATTTGAAAACAGAACATCACCCTTCGACCACCCCCTTGCCTCCGCCCCCCCCCCGTCCGCCCTCTGACCGCCCTCTACTAGTAGCTCCATGATTCGGGGTGTATCTATTTACCGATCTTTTGTTGACTTCTTAGTACGTAGAAATATTTTTAGCAAGGAAATATAAATCCAAAAAATCCCCATGATAGGATTCGATCGAACCTGCGTCCTTTCGCTTTTTCTTAGTACGTATTTTTTTTTCTTTGGTTTTCGCGATGCTGATATGAAATTCTACCCGACATTACGAGATCTTTCTCTTGCTCATGCAGAAAATATGACCAATAGGTATTACAAAAGCAACGCGATTAAAACCGTTAAAAATGAGTTTTCTTTCTTTTTTTTTCGATTTCGGACTTTACAATGTACCATGGTTTAACGTCCCGTTCCCGTGGAATTTCCCAAAAATCCTACCTTATCGGCTCCCTTTCATAATAAAGAACATACCCATTCTCCAAATTTCAGCGCTACACTAGCAGAGGTTTAGGCTTTGTGTCAGTCAGTCATTCAGGACAAAGCCTTTAATATGGTTAGGTTAACTGTGGAAATATATCATTTTTTTGTATATATGGCGATCATCTCAAAATGTTAATAAAACTAGACACAATAAGAAAATATTTTTTCTTACAAAACAGAAGAAAACTAGCAAAAGCTGATCTTCATGAAACATAGATTGAACTAACAAAGTCCCAACAACAATATCCTCAAAGAAACCACATTATTGGTCACCGCCACTGCCCTCTGCCCAGCGTGGCCATTTTCCCGTGCATAGACAACACTTTTATTGTTTTTATATTTATTTATCCGACTGTGTTTTTGCGTTATTCGGTCGTATCGTTTTTGGCGCGTGCCTTTATGACGTAGCAAAGGACGGACCTTATCGCGCTGGATTCGTGGAGACATGACATGGCACATACAGTTTTTTCTTCGATATTTATTAAAATAATTATGTGCCTACCTATACCTACTGAATGTTAACCGATTTTCGAAAAACCATACGAGTTGGTTCTTAATTCGTGATATTGTTTTTAGTACCTACTCTTTTTATGATATTTTTACACATCAACTGCTCTACAAAGTTACTTTATTTGACCAAAAAGGTCAACGTAAAGCGAGTCTTTATTCCCTAGGTGCATAAAGTGCTCATTATAACCCTAGGGCATCAAGTAATTTAAATTTGGAACTAAGGTTCTGGTAGCATACGGCCATTTCGAACTGGCCACCTAGACATAACACATAAAAAAAATAAAAACTGGGCTATTTTTCTTAAATTTTTATGTCGGGGTTTTTGGCGGGAATGCGTTAAGGAGATGTGTTGCAAAATTTTTATTTTTGTGAAACTTAGTTCAAATGCGTGTAAATTGTTTAATTTCGGGGGCATATTAATCAATTTAGTTTCGTGAAGGTGTACAAGTGAAAATAAAAGTGAAAATCGGTGTAAAACATGGACTTTAGCTTAGTGTTCTCTCCAAAGCTCCGTGAACAAACATTGTAAAAAATGGCCCCCTTTTTACAATGATTCCCTCGACTTGACTTTAACTATGACGACTTGACTGTATCGTTCGATGCAAATAACCTGCAAATATTGATAATACTTGACACTGGCAAATGTCCGAAAGGAAAAGCCATTTTAAAGAAGAAGAAGTAGAATTTTTATGTCGACGGAGAGAAGAGTTAGCTATTTATTTAGTTAGCTCTGGCTAAGTATAGCCGCGCAAGTCAACCTTAAAGTTTTAAATTTGACAGACATAACTTCGTCAATGACTAGTTTTCTAAAACCTGTAATTCTAAAATTAAAAAGATTCAATTTAATTTATTTTTCATGATTCGTTTTTTTTGTGAAGTCAGTCGATTGCACTGAGTATATTTTAACGGACAACCTAAACCAATGGATATCAGAATATCTTTAGTGGGTGTTTGTGACGTGTATCCTAACCACTATTATTTTTTTATTTATTTATTTAATCAAATTAATACAATAAAAACTTAATTATAAATAGTGCCACATAAACTCAACCGAGTTTTACCGGGCACTACGACATCGACTTATCAGCTAAGAATAAGTTAAACAACAGTAAAAATTTCACAGTCATTTTAACAAAAATCATCTCCCCGACAAACAAGAAGGAAGGTACGTGTAGGTAAGAAGGTATATATCACACAATAGAAAAACAATAACCGACCTGCGTACACTCACCGTCTCCTCACCGCCTCGTCTCTTCACTAAAAAGGGTTCTTTAAAAATCTCGCCGAATCGGAGCTTACGCGGGTGAAACCGCGAAATACTGATAGTCGTTTGTCGTGTAGTATTTTAGACAGCGTGTATAGAGGATGCTATTTAAACCGAAACGGCTTTGTTCTAGACGTCTAGTCGAATCAATTTTGTTCTACGACTTTTGGAATTCGAACTAGTTTTCGACATTTTTCAGGTTTTCTTGCACATACTCGTAGTTGTACAACTCGGTGTATGCAACGTGTGAAAAACTTTACTATACATTTAAGAATCAAAGAAAAAAATCCCACGGTTTAAAGTTTGTACTGTTTGTCTCAAGATAGTCACATCCACATTAAAACAACGCAGTCAGGTGAAGCAAAGGTCCGACTATGATACGTCAGCGCGATTTAGAATAGCCACCCTCTTTTATCGTATCTACGATATGACCATCTCGAGAAAACACTGTACAAGCAAATACCGACCCTTACAACTTGTTTATAAGACACCTAGTGAGAGTAAAAGATAAGTATGCAATACGGAGAATGTTCACGAATCAATTCAATAGATATCGTAAGCGTAACATAGAAGTTTGATCGCGTCGTTCAGCAGATATTACTCAAATATCGACATTGTTACATGCTAGTGTTGTTGGACTGACATTGAATGATAAATATGTGCTGTAAATACGAGGACAAGATTGCTCCAAACAATATCGTTTATGTTATACTTTGGTATACACACATACACTTAGAATACAGAAAGATCGATTATCTTACTCATATTTTAAAGCTTGTATATATGTATTATGTATGTATATTTGTTACTCATTCACGCAAAAACCGCTGAACCGATCGCAATGAAACTTGGAAATCTTGGAATATATTAGCTGGAGACCTGGATTAATATACATATATGCTACAATATGTTATCTAACTTTAATATTATAAACGCGAAAGTTTCTGTTTAAGTATATGTGACTTTGTTACTCTTTCACGCAAAAACTACTGAACCGATTGCGATGAAACTTAGAATATCACATAGGCTACTTTTATATTCTCGCGGGAACGGGACATACGCGGGTGAAACAGCGGGGCGGAGTTAGTAATTACATACATCTTATATCCCCCCCCCCCCCCTATTAATATTAGTTATGCGAAAGTAGGTAATTCAGTCTTTTGTGTTTTTTATTTTGCTACGCGAAGGCGTGTTACGTCTTCACGTCCGATTTTTATGAGTTTTGGTATAGAGATAGATATATGTAGGACCTTGGAGAAGGCCTTTTGTCCTACCTTATATCCTGATATTTCCTCGGGATCGGGACCGATAGATGTTCGCTGCTAGTCTCCGATAATGAATTCCTCGACGAAATATTGATTGATTATGTGCCAGCCCGGTGGCCGTTCACAACTCAACTAAAAACTAAATTAGGGAAGTTTACAGCCCGCTGAAGCAAAAACAACCAACTTACCCGCTGGATGGTCGCATGATGTGACGGTTTCTCGCCAGATGGACACTAATTAAGGTCTTCCTTCCAAGTTATTGTAAAGTATCGGTTATCTCATTAATTTATTTTACAGAGCCCTTAGTAGGAGTTTTGATAGTTTATCGTCTCGATGAAACTGGCAGTTTACTTCATACATTTTCCATCAGCGCCCCTAGCGGTAACCATTATGAACTAAAATAATAAGTATAAAGAAGTAAACTGCCAGTTTCATCGAGATGATAAACTATCAAACCTCAAACTAAGGGCTCAGAGGTAAGGTAAAGCTCGCATTTACTGTGTATCAACTAATTACTGTAATAGTAAGGTAAGAATGACAAACTAACTAATAAATAGAAAGTAAGTAAACAAATATTAGGTACCCAATTAGCCCGTTAATTTGTCCCGCTACAGGGCAAGGACATCCTCTTAGAATGGTTGGGCAGTAAGACGCCGCAACGAAGCCTACTCCAGATTGGAGCTTGCTTTCAGCCCCATGCTTTCAGACGGTGGCGTGGCTGAGCGATGTTACTGGTATTTATTAGTGGACACTGAGCGCACTTAAAATAATCCATTTAGCGTCATCTAGCGATACTACTTTTAACTAAAACGATATGAATTCAGAAAAGTAACGTTTCTTTTGCAATATATGTTGGGTAGTTGATTGTTTTGATCAGCGCCATCTGTGGCATATTGCTATCATGACATGGCTGTGAGTTGATGTTGCTACATTTTAACTTTTCCCCCATTTCTAGGTATTTTATGAACTCCTTTGGCTTGATTCTACCAGACTAGAATTGCCGCATAAAGTGTTTTTTTTTTTTTTTCGATTAAATCGCTCAATCGAAAACATAACTAGATAGAATTATTATTCGATGCTTATTTTAATTTGATCAAACTTAGAATGACTATTATATTTGATTTGATTACTTCAATTACGCATAAAGGAGTAATGGCCTTTAATCTTCATGTACTTATAATAAATTAGAATATCGTTCTACAATCAATGTTACAATTAAATTTGATTCAATTAGTGGTACCTTGACTTACGTTTATTATACAAAAATAAATAAATTATAATAATATTACGATTTTAAAACGAAAAGTTGTTCTCGCCAAAAATCCTGCTGTACACAAAAAATAGAAGAATTGGGGCACCGAATTAAAGATAAAGGAGGTGACTCTCGCTCCGGCTTGTTTCTGGGGCAAAGGTTAGCCATCGTCAATTAGCGCGGCTACGCTGCAAGTAGGGTTGCCAACCGTACAATATTATATAGTATTATACTATATTTCAGGTCTACGTACTATATACTTTAAAAAAAACATATAGTACGCAAAAATACTATATTTTTAACATGAACATTTTTTCAAAGGTTTTTTTTAATATTCTGGCTTTGTGTAAACGCATCTTGATTACATTCTAATAAAAATTATGTGTATTGGAGAGAAGCAAACATCAATTTAATAAAATAAATAGGTTTAATACAAAAAGTTTGTCGGGTTTTCTTTGACTTAATCTACACAAACACCATTTAATTTTTGTTTTTTTTTTATCTTTTGCAATCAGTCGGCAAAAATACTATATTTTTTCTTGATGTACTTTATTTTTTAGCCGCAAATACTATATTTTTGGAAAAAAGTGTTGGCAACCCTAGCTGCTAGTGTGATGGAAACCTTTGCACCAGGAACAAAAGGGGCGGGTTATTTGATTAATTTGTTTTTAGATTTAATTTTAGTTTTAATATTTATAGTTTTAGATATAATATCGGTATTATTTGTTAATTACTTTCATAGTGTTATTTAAGTATTACCACGATTCAATTTTAGTAACTATAATTAAAAATGCTATTGATTCTAGTGATGCAAAGGAAACAAGTTTTTATCAAAATTCCTCATTATCATGCTCCAAATTCGGGTATAAATTCTTAGCAACCTGGCAACTCCATTCAATTATCGCGCGACGATCGCTCTGTGCCGGTTGCGGAAAACGTGTTTTCTTTTTATTTTCGTAAAAACTACTTGAAATACATTCCAAAATGAAAGGCGAACAGAAAGTGAACATCCAGGTCTTGAAAGACCTCGCCAACAAACTCAGGATCGACAGCATCGTTGCCACAAATGCCTCGAAATCAGGGTAAGTGGTTCCTAACCTCTGTTTTGCCGCTTCGCTGAAGGTCTTATGAAGGTTAGGAATGTATTTCCAGGATATCCCAGGCTCTAATTAGACAAAATTCTTTCTAATAAGCATTGTAAAATTTAGAAACTTTGGTTTCCAAAACTATTTAGTAGGTACCTACTTATTAGAATTTGTAAAACACCGGATATTATTTTGAGGTCAAAGCAGGTCGTGAAGTGTTCCTATTCTATGGACTTTAAACTTAGTTTAAGTAGTGGACGTAAGTACACCATAAATAAACAAAATTTATTAGACTTGGAGTGGAAACACCAATTAGTCTCGGAGCATGCTTTGGAGAGTGATCCTCAGAGTGTCTCTGCAGTTCAAGAAAATATCCTATTGACATCATTTATTTGACCAGTATTGATAGCTCAAAGATTGGCAATGAGCTGGCAATATTTCCCGCAGAATGCTGTGAAGTGATGAGCAGAATAGCTTGTCTAAGTAAAAATGATCTCCCGAAAGTGATTCAATCCCTATGTAGTTTCTCTTATTAAAATGCGTGAGAGGTCTAATATTCACAGAACTATTAAGTAAAATAATTACTTCAAAATCATCAAATGTATAGGAATTTTAAAAGAAGGTTTTAGGTTCTTATAAGATTAATTTTCACTCAAAAACTACTGGTTGCTGCTAAAGTAATAACTTATTACTTTAGCAGCAACCAGTAGTTTTTGGTGAACTAACTATTATCAGATGATGATATAATTTGTGACTGATAGGAAGTTTTAGCTTGCTCATGTTTTGTATAGATATTGTTTTGTTATAAAAGTCATTTAACATTATTGATGAAAATGAAAATAATTATAGACTTGCGAAATAGAAATACCTAGCACTTTAAACCCTATTTGAATTTAAATGTACTACTTAATAGTAATTAAGAACCTACTTATAACATAATTTAATAAGTTTTATGCACTAATAACATTGTTGAAAGAAACACATCACAGTCCAAACAACACATGGAATATACACCAATCTGGAATAGGCTGGCTTAGTATCTTATTATTATTTCTAGTAGGGAATGTAAGCGCAAGCACCAGACGGGTGATCTGTCGTCCCATGTTGGGACCATTCCACCCAGTTCCCCAAGACACATATAGGTTATGAGTTAACTGGTAACTCACGGTGATGGCGACCCACTAAATCTACCTCTTATTTGCAGAATTTAACCAACTGCCCTATTGTAATGTCACTCAGGTCTCCTTCAGATAGGGTATCTGAATTCATTATTTCTCTCCTGGCTTTAGCGTATGTGGGAATGTCTACTCGAACCGTATAAAAGGGTTCGGACGTAAGGACTACCGGAAGAAGTATAGATCCGCATAGTTGGCTAGTTGCGCGACATCGAGCACGTGCATGGTGGGCCACAGGTTCGTACCTGGTCAGTACGACCCGTAGCTTAGTCCACCAGTACGCGCGCCGTCAGCATGGCCTTTCACCACTGTTTTGGTAGTCGAGACTACCTCCATAGACTCCACAAATCTCGCCTGTGGTCCGCCTTATCGAGCCCATTACCTTGGAATCGGCTACATCCCAGGGCTGCCGTCCTGTTGGAAATAAGGGCCAAAGAAAGCGTATTGCCTAACGCTGCATTACACCCCAGCAAACGCTCGGCTCAGCTCTCCAGGATCCCGTCTTCCCACCGTAGCGGCACCGCTGCGCAGGACCAACGCAGGTGGACTAATAGGTCACAGGGTACGTCCACCCTTACCAGTGATTCCGAGTGGTTGTTGGCCGACACTGGCCCCAGATAGGACTGAAGCTATTCTTTGACCAGTGCCGTTGCCCAGAGTATACCAGGGGTTGTTGGTATGGTGCTGCGAGGGATCGTAACCCCTCCCATTCCATACCAACCACCCGCTCGAGGAGGTCCCCACTAAATACCCCAATGTGAATGTCGTGAAAACACGATTCCTGAAAATTTTCTCGATAGAATAAAATTCCAAACTTCCCTCTAAATTGTACAAATAAGTGATATTACTCAGTCAATATTGTACGAAAACTAATAAAACTTTGTATAAGAACTGAACTTAGCTCAATACAGGCAGTGAATGTTTTGAATATCAAGAATAACATTTAGTTATCTTGAAACTAGCAATTGTTTGATTTTAAGCACAAAAATTTTGCAAGGTCGCATCTTACGTCCTTCACTTACACATCTGAAATACGCTGGCTTTATCCCTGTCACGCTATTAGGGTTGTATAGGCCCTTAACAAATGTCCATGCTTAATATGACCTTCAGTTGTCTTACACAATGCAATTAATGTATAAACGAGTAGTTGAACTAACTGGCCGAGTTCTTATTATGTAATTTGAGATAAATTCTTTAGGTATCAGTAGCCACACGCTGATAAAATTAACCATACAATTATATTAATCTGTAAGTTACCTACTGTTTGTCGCTGACTATCCAACGCGCTATTTTAACCTTTTTATTTTGCCCTTCTTCCGCCTTGCGGAATTTTTGGTTTATTTAGTTCAAAATCAGTTAACTTTACAAAAAAATCACATTTTCATGTCTCTAGGACCAGCTATTTAGGCTTAGTGTTGATGTATCAGTCAATCAAGAATTTTAATATTATATTAGTCATGTTTACTTACCTGTAGATATACCTACTTAAAGCAGGATACATTTTAAGTTTAAGTATAATGTACTACATTTAAATAAACATAAGTTACACTTAGGTAATACTCGTTTTTATAAGTGGCTGAACCATATACGAAAACACGTGCTTATTTCCTTCTTCAAGCCAAATCGTCGTATACCTATACAGTCGCAGTCGTCGCGTCGCAGTTTGCTTTTATGATGGACTAGCTGTGCTTCGTAACCCACTGAAATATCGAGATTAAAAGTTACCTATGTGTTACTGTTAACTCAAATTTACAGCTATCTTCATTACAAGTTTCGTCGCAATTGATTCAGTAGATTTCTTTTAATAATAACAGAAAAAATAAATGAGTGAATGAACTCTTTATTGTAAGTACACACCATGTAAATCGCAATAGATATTAGAGACATACACAATTGAATCTGGGATTCGCAATGGGCGGCCTTATCGCTGAAAGCGATCTCTAGACCGTATGTGTAACTAAATAGAGTGTATTATCGTCCAGGCACCCGACATCATGCGCGTCGATGGCTGAGATAATGTCCGTGCTGTTCTACCACACGATGCGGTACAACATCGCATCGCCGCGCGACGCTTCGGCCGACAGATTCATACTGTCCAAGGTAAGAAAGAGTAATTTATTGATGTGGCTTTAAATAACACTTATATTATGTAGCACGCTCTACTAGAAGAAAGGAAAAACGTTAGCGAAACAATAGTGTTCAACCGATTTCTTAGTCAGTCCAGCATGTCTCGTCGGAGATATGTTTCAGTGAATGCGTATCATACAGAATTTTTTAAGACATTGTTTGGTAAAAAGCCGCAGCTGAATCCTCCAACCAAGAAACCCCATTTTATCTCCTATTACGAGGGGCCGAGAATACCGTAGCCATATTCTTTTACACCCAGATTTTCAATTATCAAATTCCAGGGTCACGCCGCCCCGATCCTATACGCGGCGTGGGCCGAAGCGGGTCTATTCCCCGTCGAAGACCTAAAGAACCTTCGCAAGTTGGACTCTGACCTCGAGGGGCATCCCACCCCACGCCTGAACTTCGTTGACGTGGGCACTGGGTCCTTGGGACAAGGGCTGGCTGTGGCCGCTGGGATGGCCTATGTAGGAAAATACTATGACCAGGCACCTTACAGGTTAGTAAACTTCTCTAGGTTTTTCGTCTTAGATTGTATCAATCGGGCACGAGACAGCTCCCCTTAAGAGAACCGAACACTAGCATTGGGGACACAATATGTCACAATAGCACATATTGTGTCTATTAGGGGCATATTTATATATATTAGGGACACAATAGCATTTGGGATACAATATATGGACATAACTGTATAGTGTAGGGAGATTGTAGAGAAATGGCTTCTTTCACTTAACTACTCGCAAACTGAGAGTCTGTTACCAGTTGACTGACCTGATCACACACTCACACTACACAATCACACTACACACACACATACACATGTCACTTTCACACACACACAGATGGGCGAGCCTCGGTCCTCGTTCCCAGGTTCTTATGAATCTGTGGTGACGAGGCTATTCTGGTCTCTGCTCAACATTTAAATTCACATCATAGTCAATTTCTGTTTTCGCCAGTGTTTACAATTTGTGCATTTTTATTTTTGTTTGTTAAATTTAGTTTTCCTTAGTTATCTATTAGTACCTAATCAATTTTATTAGTCAACAAATTATTCAAATCCGTGACACTTCTGTTAATTCTCCTTAGTAACTTTAACTGGATTCTGCGATACAAGCTTTGCTTAGTGCATAATCCGCTGTGAATTGCTTTACATATTAATCTTAATGAATAAATAAATTATTATTATTATTATTATTTGTTGTTACCATTTCGGATTCTCGGGGCTATGGAGCACCCGGACCTTTGGAAGGCGTGCGTGGGGCCGGAGCCAACACGTAGAGGCCCGTTTTAGTAACATTTTAATTTAAAGATTTGTGATGGACACCAAATATTATTATTATTATTTTGGATTCTCGGGGCTATGGAGCACCCGGACCTTTGGAAGGCGTGCGTGGGGCCGAAGCCAACACGTAGAGGCCCGTTTTAGTAACATTTTAATTTCAAAATATGTGATGGACACCAAACCGGCAATTATCCCTGTCTGCACTATAAAATGCAGCCAAGGACAACCCCCGGGTCGGATAGAACTATGAATAAACTACGGGTGAAAACTACTTGGGCTATGGAAGTGGGTTGGTAGTGGATCGGGTACTGGGGGGAACTATGGGGAATATGGCGCCTGCCGTCACAATGTTCAACAAACACGTAAAAATGGCAGACGGAGACTCGCCAGCTCACAAACTGGGCCACCCTAATTAAGCCGAGCAAATTACAGCCAGGGGGCAACAGGGGCGTGAGAGGCTGAAGGATGGAGGGACCTCACTGGATTTTAAACCATCCTAGGTCGAGATCCTGTGGAGCGGGCCAACTCATCACTGACGTGAGGCGTCCATCCTCCGAGCATTACTGCTCTCGCGACTCCACTCTGACCGGCCGGTGAAGGCAAGCCAAAGGCGGGGGACCGCTTCCTCGTCAGTGTTCACTCCGACCAGCCAACTAAGGCAAGCCGGAGGTGAGGAACGGTGACTTCCCCCTGGAGCACTCGGGAAGCCGCGGGGTCGCTACTCCCCGACACCTCGCCTCAAGGTGCCCTGCGGACTTATTATTATTATTATTATTAACTGATCCTGGACGGTGCTTGGTTGAGCACCTGATGGATGGTTGTTCCTAAGTCTATATTATTGTATTTGAATTTCCCTTGATGACAAGCACCAATGAATTCGACGATGCTATGTGCTTGCTTAGCTAAAAAGGTCACTGCTCTTTCTGAATTTGAAGACTCTAAGTTTCAAGGAAACACTAAAAAAATTAAATTTAACCGAAAATTTGTGTGGTAAAAAAGCATTTTCTAAAGCTCTTCCGTGCTTCGGAACGCACGTTAAGCAGTTGGTCCCGATTGTTATCTCTAATAGCAATCGGTAGGTCAAGTTTGAGGCCTTAGGGCAACCTGAAAACTCTTAACACTAGGTGAGCTACACCACTACACGAAAAGAAGAAGAAGAAGGGAACACTGACACCAGCAATAAGTTTCATTTCACAGTATTTTTATGAAATGTTGATTCATGACGCTTTAGGGTAAAAGTGCAAAGCCTGACACGTATACGTTGTAATTCGTTAAAATAAATAGTTGGCAATATACATTTTAAATTGGAAATGGTCTCAATTTAATGTTGGGCTCTATTTTTAGAACAATGGCCGACTATTGACGAAATCAGCAATAATATTTGCTGTAGAATATGCAGCAAGCTGAAATGCAGGCACTAAAGAAAACAGGTTATTGGAACTGCTGACTTCTTACCTTCACTGATTGGTAACCAAAACTGTGTCGATCCCAAATAATTTGGAGCGTATCCCTGAATCCCAAGCTGGATGCAACCGGGAACATCGCTCAGCTAAGAAGAATAATGGTGACCAAATACCTATGTCCTCAGGGTATACTGCCTAGTGGGTGACGGGGAGGCCGCCGAGGGCAGCATCTGGGAGTCCCTCCACTTCGCGTCTCACTACAAGCTGGACAACTTGGTGGTCATCTTCGACGTCAACCGCCTGGGACAGTCCGAGCCTACCAGCCTCCAGCACCAGGTGGGTACTTCTGGCATATTTGTTCAGTCTAGGAACTAAGGTTTAAATTGACCGTATATTAAATTTGACGGCCTTTATTTTAAGGGCTTATGTCTTTTCGTTATAAAAATGCAGTCAGACCTATTTTATTTAAAATTATGTTTTCGTTATATTTATTTCAATGCACAAAGGAAAACGGTAACCCATAAATACTTTTCTTCGGCATATCATAGACAATTTGCGCAAAATTAACTTGTATTTGAAATCGACATTCTTGTTGACTAAATTACAACATGTTATTTTGATCATTTTAACATCTCTCCTCATAATAAGCGAAGTTTACTGCACCTAGATTAATAAACTAGACTTCTAAACGCAATAAAATTATACTGGACTTTAAAATATTTAAAATGTTTCTAGTGTTTTCTAATCATGTTTATTTGAACTGTCTATTTCTTATTAAAACAAATAAATTCGGTCGAAAACACGAAACAATGCAGTCCTTGATTTTAATCTCGAACGGAGAGGCACCTGTAGCGCAAGCAAATGGCGCATCCTTATTGATTGATTAACTCTTTATTGTACTGTACACACACGTACATAACAAAATAATGCAGAAAATATCTTAAAATATGGTGGCACAACGGGCGGCCTTATCGCCTAATGGCAATCTCTTCCAGGCAACCAATGAATGGTAAGGTGCTTATAGTCAGAGTTACAGGTTCAAATCGAGAAATTTGGAATGCATTTTTGATAAAAACCTGCTTTTTTCCAGGTCGACGTATACGACGCCCGGCTGAAAGCCTTCGGTCTCCACTCGCTAGTGGTGGACGGACATGACGTCACGGAACTCATCAAGGCGTTCGACGAGGCCGCCTCCACTTCCGGCACCCCCACCGCCATCGTCGCCAAGACCTTCAAGGGGAAAGGATTCCCAGGGATCGAGGACTTGGAGAACTGGCACGGCAAGGCCTTGGGCGCTGAGGGGGATAAAGTTATCAAGGTAAATATAGTGAAGCCAATGTTGTCCTTCCCACCATATGTTGCAGTGTAATCTAGCCCTAAACCATGCAAATAGGCTTGTATTAAGAGTACTAGACAGACATAATATATTTATTTACGTTTTATCGGGTCCGGGATTAAGACCCGGTAAAATGTAAATATCGTCAATCGTGTGAATTTAAAAGTTTATAACAAAATATGCAAAAGACTCCAAAACAGAAACAAGCATTTACAATTAAAAAAAATACTTGTCTTACTTAAAACTAAAAAAATGTTTATTTTCTCTCCACAAATTGTCACAATAATTTCTAACACTAAATAGGTCGAATATCTGAACTAGTATTCCCCGTGCTATAGATACCGATATAGTCCTAAACTAAGCGACTAGACTCGTGCTATGATTACTGCATGGACGACTACACGGTTCCGACACTAACCCCCCCCCCTCCGGCCGCAGCACCTGCAGTCCCTCATCAAGTCCCCGCTCAGCGTGCCCCCCGCGCGCCCCCCCCTGGCGCCGGCCCCCCGCGTGGTGCTGACGGACGTGACGCTGTCGACGCCGCCCGCCTACACGCCGGGGGAGACCGTCGCCACGCGCCTCGCGTACGGCACCGCGCTCAAGAAGATCGCTGATACTAACATGCGGTGAGTCAGTCACGCACTAATTATAGAGAGAAGTAACAGTATGCAAACTTTATTTTATTTATTTCTAATCGGTTGTTATCGGAACCGATTATGGCCATTTGGAAAGTAGCCAATGTCAAGTATCATTCATATATGCAAGTTATTTGCATCAATACAGTAAATCGTCATAGTATGCAAACTTGAAGAAGTAAGATTTATCAAATCGTGTGTCAAATTTTCTACAATTTATGTGACTTTCCTACGACTACGACTTATGAGAACTTTCCTGCGACTTATGTGACCTTCCTTCGACTAATGTAACCTTTCCTGCGACTAATGTAACCTTTCCTGCGACTAATGTGACCTTTCGTGCGACTTATATAAACTTCCTGCGACTTACGTAACATTTCCCGCGACTTATGTGACCTTTCCTGCGACTTATGTAAACTTCCTGCGACTTGTGTGACCTTTTTTGCGACTTATGTGACCTTTCTTATGACTTATGTTAACTTTCCTGCGACTTATGTGACCTTCCTATGACTTATGTGAAAAGTGCCGTGAAACAAATTTGTATGAAGACAGGCTACTGTAAGAGTGACAACTATTAAGTAAACTATGACAATACTAAGGGTCCATTCAGAGACGGTCCGATACCGACAATAACAAAAGTATCTCTGCCTCACTCGGACTGACGCAATATGATAGGTACAGTCTTTCCCATCATTGTTCCCAGCAGGGTCGCGAGTTCATCCCGTCACGGTAGTATTTTTCATGATACATTTCTCCTTGTACATTTCTATACAGCACTATCAATATTTATATTGTATACAATATACATATTATGTATACAAGATGTAACGGGCATGCCCTTTTAGGCCGAAAGGGGGTTCTTCTAGACATCTAGGCGAACAACTTTTGTTCTACGACTTTTGAAAATACGAACCATTTTTTTGAAAATTTTGATGTTATGGTTTACTGAAAAAACAGCTGCTTTTGAAAATACACGTAATTGTAGTTTCGATTGTTGTCGACTAAACTAAATGAAAGGACAAAATAAGGTCAATGACCTCGAACTCTGAGAAACAGCTGATTTTCAAGTAAACTTTAAACTTAAAATTTTCGAAAACTACTTCAAATTTCCAAAAGTTGTAGAACAAAAGTAGTTCGCCCCCTTTCGGCTTAAAGGGGCTTACCCGTTACACCTTGTATGTATGACGTTAAGTACAGTGCAACATCAAACCATGTCTGTCGTACTCACACCGCCCTCCATGGCGAGACGTGGGCAGTAGCATTTATACAGTTATATTTACACAAATGACCACCTCGGGATCTTTGTTCAATAAAAAAATTGATCAAATATTTGTTTTAAATAAAAATCTAAAGGTGTAAAATAAGTTCCTTAATCGTTCTGGGGAAAGGGTATAATAGTAATCGTTTACGGTCTCGTTTTTTGTAAAAAGACCTCCTTAAATTGGGTTTCTTTTGTGTGATATGTCCTTTTGGAACCAGCTCAGTTCTTCCGTAATTTTAGCCATCAGCTGTGTTTTTTTTAAATTTGTGGTGGGCTTCGTTACTAAAAATTCCCACCAATGCTAAAAGAATATAATAATATGTTGTACTGAAGAGAAACTATAATACAATGTGTCGTTGCAGTGTGATCGCATTGGACGGAGATACCAAGAACTCCACCTTCAGTGACAAGCTGCGGAACGCGTATCCTGAGAGGTGAGTAGGGGGAAAAGGGGATTGCACTCATTTTCCCACGTAAGGGGTGCTCAAGAAACAATCACTTGGTTGGAGACTTCGGTGACTGTTTGATATTCTAGTAGTATATGTAGCAAAAAAAAAAATATGCCTATGCCCGCAGATACATCGAGTGTTTCATCGCGGAGCAGAACTTGGTGGGCGTGGCGACGGGGGCGGCGTGTCGGGACCGCGCCGTGGTCTTCGCCTCCACCTTCGCTGCCTTCTTCACCAGAACCTTCGACCAGGTACGGACCTGCACACCACAAACTCGAACACTAGATGAGCCACACCAAACGTAAAGAAGGAGAACCACAAATGAGGATCGAATGTGTGCTGCAAATCTCCACATAGCGCCGGAGTGCTAACGAAGGCCATGTCGCCTTTCAGGTTCGCATATAGCGAACGTTGTCAGAGGACATCATCCTACGGCTCTCTTGTCGGCCAAAGTACAGTCCAAAGTCATCCCAGCACTTTGGCCCTTTTGGCCTAATGGATGGCGGAATTCGAGGGGAGAGAACCTAGGGCAGAATTTGCCCTCGAAGAGTCATCATTGATAATTCGATGAACAGAATAGCGCGCGCTGCCAATTCTAGCTACCATCACCGATTTTTCAACTGAACATCTTTTGCTCATTTTAGCCATTAACCAGAACACACTAGGGTCTAGCACGGAGTTTGACGGTGTAACTCCGTCGAGGGTAATCGAGTGGCTGCAAGTGTAAATTGATGAAATTGTAATGATCTAAATGTAGTGATTCCTCCACATTCCAGATCCGTATGGGAGCCATCAGCCAGTCCAACATCAACCTGGCCGGCTCACACTGCGGGGTCTCCATCGGAGAGGACGGACCCTCACAGATGGGGCTCGAGGACTTGGCCCTGTTCCGCACCATACCTACTGCCACTGTCTTCTATCCCTCGTTAGTATACACAGTTTACCTAAGGCTCTATTTTTGTAAGACTTAACTTCGAGCTATTGAATGAAATACCTCGATTTGTACTGACTAACGTGTGCTACCCCAGCGACGCGGTGTCGACGGAGCGTGCGGTGGAGCTGTCCGCCAACACGCGGGGCATCTGCTACATCCGCACCTCGCGGCCCAACACCGCCATACTCTACCCCAACGATGAAGTCTTCAAGGTACGATACGGATACGTACACCCCTCACAGATACCCGATAAAAAGATAAATTAAACTACAAACCGATAGAGATCCTGAAAGATAACAAAACTTATCACCTTTGAAAATTTCTACTGTTACGCTGTCACGGTTCATGAGATGAGTCTTAGTAAAAGTTTTAACAGAGTTTCCGCAATTAGCCCTACTATTGGGCCTTACGCGCTTACCTAGGAGATACCTCAACCCGAGAAGTCGTGAATGAATGAATGAATGTCATTTATTTGCACGAAATATGGTCACAACAGTTGTTATAAGAGAATAAAGTTCAACATATTTCACCAGCACTTAACTTGGCATGCAAATATTAATAATAAAATGAATTTAATTTATAAATCTTAATGTCAACATAATAAAATAAAACTGTATAGAATTATTTGAGTTCAATGATTACAATGTCAATAATAAGAAAAGCGAATAATGATACAATTTGAAATAATTAAAAATAAAAATAAAAGTAAACAATGTCAAGTGAAATTAAAATTAAGAAAATGTCAAGATAGAAATTGAACTAGGTATTTTAAATTCATTAATGTCAATATAATGGAACACTATCATTTAATTACATTTTTATCACTTAAAAATTCCTCAATCGAATAATAAGGCTTGTCGATGAGATAATTGTTGACAGCACGCTTAAACTCCCCAGGAGACTCAATCTTCCTTAATGACAGTGGGATTCTGTTGTATATTGTGAGAGCCATACTAAACACACTAATACTCATCAATCGAGTCTTTCGCACAATAGTCCGAAGATCTCCTTTGTTTCTTCCATTTTCATTAAATTTTTGAAATAAATGCAAGTTTTCTTTCACAAATTGTACTACTTCACTGATGTAAATGGAAGGGAAAGTAAGTATTTTTAATTTTTTGAAATATTCTCTACATGATTCCATTCTCCCTAACTGACATATTGCCCGTATACATCGCTTTTGGGCAATTAATGGTTTCTTTTTGTCAGTGGAATTACCCCAAAATATTACTCCAAATCTAAGTATTGACGCTACATGACCGTGGTATGCTGCTAATAGAGCTTTTAAGTTTACGATTTTTTTTAACTTGTATAGAGCATACGAGAACTGATAAATTCTTTTACATACATTGTCAATATGATCTTTCCATGTCAATTTGTTATCAATAGTCAAACCTAAAAACCGTGTAGAGTCAATTTCATTAATTTTAATGTTATTATAATTTATATTAAGAGTCAAGTTATTTTGCCTTTGTCTAAAATTCATTAATACAGTGCTGTACTAACTATATATAATTGTCCGTCTGCAGGTGGGCCAGTCCAAGGTGATCCGTCAGTCTCCCAAAGACAAGGTGTTGCTGATCGGTGCCGGCATCACGCTTCACGAGGCTATCGCTGCCGCTGACACGCTCAAGGCAGAAGGTAATGTAAAAAAAGTTGAAAATGAAAGACCTCTGGCTTAAATGAGCACCTATACAATGGGAAGGTCTATGAATGCTGATAGTTCCGTACCCATATACAGTTGTACATGAGTGTGAAACTATCGCGCGAGTTCGGCTCACACGTTAACTGTTTTTATTTGTATCGCTCCCCAGTACTTGTATGAGAAAAAGAGTTTTCTCTATTATTTTTAAAAACATAAACAAAACCATTAGAGAACATGTGTGGTGTTTGGCTGTCAAAGCTGAAATAAATTTTTGAACGAATTATTTTTAATAATTTGCACCCTATAGGACTTCATCTGCACCTTTGACATTGCGTGTCACGCGCTTACCAATTACGCTAAAGGTGCCCATTTCTGCCTTGATGATCTCTTCGTTTTTGCGTCCGTAGCCAGCAACGTAAAAAAATTGTGTTCCAAAAGTGTAGGAAACACAAAATGATAAAAATTGGAGACTAGTTGTACCTACATGAAGTATCTTCAACCTGCCTGCCCGTATGTCCTCAGGCGTGGAGGCCCGCATCGTAGACCCGTTCACCATCAAGCCGCTCGACGCGAACATCGTGCAGCACGCGCGGCAGGCGCAGGGGAGAGTCGTCGTTGTGGAGGATCATTACCAGGCCGGTGAGTACTGACTGTACACATCTAGGATATAGGTACCTACACATCTAGGGTGCATTTACATGTCTGGTGTATATGTACACATTTAGTACCTATATATACACACATCTAATGTATAACTATACATCTAGCGGATGAGGATATGAGGTGTGCAATAATAGCGTCATTTATGAATGGCATTTTGATTGATAAAATAATTAAAATTCAATATATTGCGAACTAATTAGAAATAAAATAAAGAATAAAGAAACAGTTTATGCGATGTTGATTTGAAAGAGAACTGTTTTTTTTTTCGTAACTTATCGTCAAAATAAACAAACCCCCCCCCTCCCCGCAGGCGGTCTGGGCGAGGCGGTGCTGTCGGCGCTGGCCGCGGAGCGCGAGGTGGTGGTGCGGCACGTGTACGTGCGCGAGGTGCCGCGCTCCGGCCCGCCGCTGGCGCTGCTCGACAAGTACGGCATCTCCGCCGCACACATCGTCAGCGCGGTCAAGGAGGTACTTAAGGTTTAGGGCCTACCTACCCTACCCTACACTTTTATCCTAACCTTTTTGTCACTTTTTTTTAGTTTATATTCCTTGATTTGCTCTAAAGCAAGTCAAAAATTCCTAATAATGTCGATGAAGTTGTGATTTTCTACTTTATTATAATAATATGTGTTTGTAAAGCATTTTATATGTGGTTGCAAATAATCATCCATCTTCGTTTGCGCTCCCCAGTCTGATTTTGAAGCGTCTGTAAAATTTCTAACAAAAATTGGGGGTGCGTGTTTTACTATGTCGCTGAAAAACTGACGACTAAGTATGATAAGAACAGAGATAACTTAAAAACACAAGTATAAGTGCAAAAAAAGGCTAAGGTAATTAAAAACCTTTGGGGGAAGTTTGTCTTACTAATTCAGGGTGTAGTTACTAAATTATATGGGTTTATACTGTGATCTATTAACAAACTAGGGAAATGAATATCGATATTTTTCCATTTGCTAGTAAAAACGAAACACTGCAAAAACATTCCGTTTCTCACAAATTGCACAAAATGTTTTTTGTCACACAAAATGTTGTTTGTCGTAATTATAAATATTAGATCGTAATTTTTATATACATTTTTGCATATTGTCTAACTTTATATACATTGTAAGTGCCTTTATATATAACTACAGTGTTAGGACTGTTCTGTTTTTGTATGAATATACTCTTCTCTAGAAATTATATATATTTTTATAACGAAAGAAAGAATTGTGTCTGGGATACGTTATGTTTTTTGACTTTATTTGTCAGTTACATTATATCATATGCTGTCTTTATAAGTAAATCAGATTTGAATATTAAATATAAGTATATCTCTATAATAAATGTTATAAACTAAGGTCTTCCTTAAAAAATCAAACACAATGTGAATTTGTTAATCTTTTTAATCGGTTCATACATTCCTGTTGCATTTTTTATATTATTTTTATTTGCGGAATCTTGTTTTGTGTAAAATAAAAAGTTTTCATTACAAAAAAGGGTTTTGAATTGAAAAACATTTATTATTTAATTATATATAAATTATATTAACAACAATAAAACTTATATATTAATGACTAGATTAACTCAGTATTTTTATTGATATTTACAATTTTGACTTAAATCTAAGTTAGAGGTGTCGGGTTGACTAGTTTTGTTAGTAGGTACTTATATATTTATTTACATACAAATGTTGAAGTTATAACTTCAGTGTAACTGTTACATAAAACTAGTTGCGCCTCGCAGTTTCGCTCGTCTAACAGTTAGTATTTCCACTTTATGGAAAATCTATGTCATCATAATTCACAAACAGGCTACATTTTTCACGGGAGCGGTGCAAAAACGTGCAGGTGCGCACTTTAACCTGTGGATTATATGAGTGGGTGCAGTGTTACGCATTATTGCTATCGATTTATTGATTAATGACCGGTGTGCAGAAAGTGAAAAATTATACTATAGTCGGTTAAGCCAAAAAAATACATTTATTGGTATCTGAATTTTGAAAAATAGTAAATGTAGAGTTCCAATTCTACCAGAAGCATTGAATTATGGAAACAACCTATTTTTACAAAAAATAATTCCAGATTTACTACAAGTAAACTAACATAAATATACACTTATGTTAAAATCTATTTATACACAACACACATCTTATTAATTACATACAACAAGCAAGGCTCGGACGGAGTAACAAACACACCTATTTACAAATTAAATGCATTATTATCGATTACTTTTAGGTATTTCACACGTTATATCAGCACTTAGTCTTAAAGAAATTTACATTACTAAACTAGTGGCATACATTATAAAGTCAACTTCACAAAAGCAATCTCACAGCAGTTTCTAGAAGCAACTTTATCAAATTTTTAGTGAGAAAAACATTTTCTGTGAAAATTAGTCTTAAAAAGCATGCCACTAGTTTCGTATTCTAAACAAGAAAGAGTTTAAGACATTCACCAACAAGAAAGAGTTTATAATACAAAATTGAGCTTTACGTTCTTCTAACAGTGCATACACACTTAAGAAGGCCTTTACTTGTCCTGACCAATCAATCAATCGAAGACCTTCATTGGCCCAGTGTATTGACACTGTAACGTTTCTTTGGTTCAGTATTCAACGTTATCATGAGGCCCACTCCTCAGGCGTGGTGGCTTCAGCAACCGACGGCGGCGGTTGGATTTCAACACCATTCTCACCGTTGGGCCGTTCTTCTAACTCCCCCGGAAGATAGTCCTTCCAACTTCTAAACAAATACCTCGTAAACTTCCTTAGTTGACGGAATTTACAGTAAGTTGCACCCTCTGCGGATTGCAACTGCTGTGTTTGAATCAAAAAACCTTTCTCCTTAAACGTCTGTTCTAGTTTTTCTCTCTGTAAACTTTTTCTGGACTTCCTCTTCTTCTTACTCAAGTCTTCTTTATTGTCCTTGGGCTGAGTGAGGGATGTTTCGCCAGGTTCTGATCGGGATTGGGTGTTGTCTCTGTGCATGTAGTCGAAAGCTTTGGTGCCTTTAGTGCTCGTCCCGTTGTAGTACCGAAAGTTGCCTACAGAATCGACTGATAACATTTTCTTTTCCTGTAACGACGGCTTCGATCCTCCTGTGAATTTGAATTTGCAGATGCTCACTTCTGTTGTAGGTGTAGTTGAGCTGGATTTGGTTGGCATCGGCGGTATGAATATTGCCGATCTTTTCCGTTTAACCGGTCCCTGTGTGGGGTTCGGTGATGATCGTTTCATTTTGAGATCTGGGCTCTTTGTTTGCTCGACTTGTTTGATCACTTTCGGGTCGAGAAGTTCAGAAATCTGTTTCAACACGAGTTTGTTTTTGGTCTCATCGACTGAGTTGTCTGTAGAGATGCTTTCTGTGACGCTGGCAGGGGTCGGAGGGCTACGATTGTCTTCTGAAGAGAAAGGTAGTTGCCCGGCAGCTGCTAGTCTTTGGTAGTAGAGCAGTTGGGTCTGTAACGCAAGGGGATGCATGTAAACCCCGGCATGAGGCCAGTACACGTAGCCAGGAAACTTGCCCTCTCCGTCGGGACTCGATGTAGACTGCGCCGGTTCAGATAACGCTGGCGACACTGCTCGCTGTTGTCGCGAAAGATCAGGCGAACTACTCGCCGTCATCGGAAGCAAATTCGTATTCCTTTGTATAACTGATATTGCGTTTGGTTGCTCGCTTTTCGGCGACTCCGGAGTTTCAGCCTCCTCAATCTTAACTTCCGGGAGTGAAGTATAAATGTTGCCAAATTTCTTCTGTATCTGAAGTTTGAGATCGTGCAAGTCTCTGATGCAGAGGTTTAGAGGCTCATCATCGCTGTGTAGAGGCCCTGCGATCGTAGGCGGAGCTTCGGGCATAGGCTCATCAGGACTGTTGAACCGAGAAGGAGACAAACTTTCCAATCTTCTTTTATTCTCTTGCGACAATTTCCTTTCTAATAAACTCGAGATTATCTTATTCTGGAGATCAGTTTTTGGAGTGCTGTGAGGTTCTCTGAAAGGTGGCACCATGCTGAGCTGATTGAGGCGATCTTGGGCAGGTGGCGGTTGCCCCGGGACAACCGTGCCGTAGTTCTCGTATATTAAGTGGCAGATATCGGCCTTTTTGGGTTTGCGACCTCTTCGAGGCTTAGAGTTGTTCAAGGTCATCTCGCCCATGTAGGGCAAGTCGTCGTATGTAACGATCTTGCTCGGGGCGATGGCCGGATGCTTCTTCTTCTTATCCTCTGTCTTAGGTTTGCTCATGTTCATGACTGTAGGAACAGTTAGCGTTCCTGTTTCATTCTGGATACCCGCAAGTCTCTGCGCCCAAATCTTGAACGTTTCATTCGTAACGTTGTTCAAATCAAAGTTTGGTTCCGGTTTCGGTTTCTCTGTTTTCTTAGGAGGTGGTTGTTTAACGTTTGCTTTCTGTAAACTCTGCTCGTAATGATCAAGGTATTCTTGGGGTAATGCCTGGTGATGGAACTTGAGTTTCCATCGGTTTTTCTGTCGGTTCCGCGCGTGTTTCTGCTTCGGAGGTTCCGACTTTTCCGCGAGACGCTCCTTGCTGGCGGATAACAACTGCTGCCGAAGTAGCTCTTTATTTTCTGATCTGAAAACAAATAATGCTTTTAGTTTAAGAACTTGTATGTTGCCCCGCCTAATTAAACGTAGGTACTACAGATCATACGAATGAGCTGCCGCGAGTTGTAATAAGTACATAAAAACTTTAAGTTCGGTTGGAATACCTCTGAAGGACATATATAATACCTCGTATAATTCGATGACCTCTTTTTAGTGCCCACAAGTTCACCCCCGCAAAAAGAGCAGGATTGACCTCGATCAGGTTCTTCAATGTGCAGGTGTTACAGCCAACGTGCACTGAACCAGGTGTTTCATGGATTGTGTTATAAAACTACAGACACACTACAACTGGACTGCAATTTTATTGCAAAATGTCCAAGGCTTGTGGCGGCAGCGATGTGGAAAAACATTACCCTTTCCTTGCTGCCGGATAAATGGTGACGGGCCATGACTTGGTCACACGGTTAAGTAGTGAATAATATGTATTCATCTCAGGCCAGTTTAGTATTTACCTGGTATGTGTGGGTACGGGTCCGGATACGGACGCAGGCGGCGGCGGGGCGGGACACACGTCGCCACACGCCGCGCGACGCATCACTTCTGAAACAACAACGTTTTATAATAATGGTGGTAATTTCGCCGCCAAAGACATTGTAGTAATCGTTGGATGGAGATGGTAATTTCGCCGCCAAAGACATTGTAGTAATCGTTGGATGGAGGCGGCTCAGGGTCGCTTTTAGTGGCGTCGTATTTAGGGAAGGCCTGTGTGAGGCAGTGGACTGATTAGGGCTGAAAATAATGACAATTTTGCCGTTTATTCCATAGCAGTTCCGTTATGCCGTCGTGTCGATCTTTTTTTTTGCACGACATTGCACACAGCACAATATAGCCCTAAACTAAGCACTAGGCTTGTACTATGGGTACTAGACAACGAGGATATACTACATATTATAGTTTTTTTTTGTTCGCTGAACCGTGCGTCCGCACGTCCGTCGCAATGATTGTATAGGAATATGTTACGAGATACAGTATCTGCCTAAGTTACCAAGGTTGTTTTTGCAGTGGCCTTGCACTCCCTATGCCCTAACAGCCGTATTTACAAACAACTCTGTACGTAGAATTAGAAAAAGACGTTGGTTATCACTGTTATCATTATCAGTTATCAATCTTACTTCTTACTAACATTATAAACGACTTTGTTACTCTTTCAGACAAAAACCCTTAGATCATATCAAATAACTGTGATCTGAACAGAAACCCCTGAATCGATTGCGATGAAAACTGTGACGGTGACAGTTGGAGACCTGGAATAACACATTACTAAGTACTACTTTTTATTCCTAAATTCCCACGGGAATACGAAACTAAGCCACGCATATGTCAATTTGTGAATCTTAAGATTCCTGTTAACAGTAAGTAAAAAGGGGCAATATTTAAACTAATTTCTTGAATTAATAAATTTACCTTTTGATAAATTTAAACTATAACCTAAATGCAATAATGACACAGGCAGTTGATTCGAGATACACCCGATATAAACAGCATTGTATATCCGACAAAATTCTTAATACCGTGTGTACCTAATGTAATTGCAAACATACTTAGTAGAACCACAGTTTCCCTAGTAGTATTGCACCTCGGCACCCCATAGTAGGCTACTTCCTAAATGGTCATAGTACTTAATGAATATTGAGCCAAAAATCAGCCAGAACATGGCTATATTTTACGACGAATTAAGTAGGGAAGTACCTAATTAGGTACCTTTCCCAAATATTTAGAATAATAGAATTTGTTCAATTCAAAATGGATATAAGCCGCAGAATCCGACATTACTCGTATTTCTATTAAATGTTTTCATAAAACTTGTTAAAAGGTACAAGATGGTACCTCGAGATTCAGAAACCAAATCCCCGCTCTCAGTTCTCGCTTTATATGATCGACGATGGCGTTACGAAACGTGGCACAGCGAGTCGCCTTTGCCGGCCATCGAGCGCGATATTTCGAGCGACCGGATAGGGTTACCTATTGCTAAACTACTGTAGGCTATAACGCCTCGGAGATTTTAGGGCTTGTTACGTTTGGATACGCGGACCTTGCTCGGATGATACTGTGAGGCGCACACTAAAACTTTGATGTACGAGGATACGCCTGGGTGTCTCTATGCATATGTTTGTAACCGAAAATCTTTGCGTAAACCCCTAAATTATTTGAAAAGTGGAAAAGCGGACGTATTTTGCGTAAGTTACCTTCTGAGTGATACGTTGCGTGTTACGTAGGTACCTAAAGATAATATTTGCTAGTTTGCGTGAACTTGCACTACGGTCACTGTAGGCCTAAGTCTTGCTTAGTTAACGGATTTATTTAGAAACCGGTGGGGTGTGAACGGTCAATTGAAGAAACTTGTAAATCGGATTCTTGATTCTAGACAGAAATGAAGCGTACCTAATACCTACGATCATAAACCAATTAAATGTTAGGTTAACATATCCAATCAGCGTGCTTCGTACCATTTTCTAACCGAACTACGAGAGGGCTATGTACCTATAATTTTAGCTGCATGTGGTAAACCGAAGGTTTTTCTTGAATAAGAAGGTTTTTCTAAACCCTTCTATTTTTCCCGTGCCTGAGTTTGAGTAAAGAAGTTGGTCTCTCTGACCAATAAAAATCAGAATGAAAAATGTACTTTAATGATTATCTCAGAAATGCACTTTAATGATTATAATGCACAACGTCCACTACAGACGTCTACTTTTGTTAAATCCTATCTAATCGTATCAACCATGGATTACTTGGATGGGTGACCGAAAATTTGTATGGCAAAAATCATTTTCACGAGCCCCTCCGTGCCACGTTAAGCAGTTATGGTCCCGGTTGTTACCTCTGATAGCTGTCGTTAGGTCAAGTTAGAGGCCCTTAGGGCGATCTGAAAACTCTAACACTAGGTGAGTCGCATCACTACACGAAATGAAGAAGAACCATGTTTGTGGGTTGAGGTCTTCCACTTACAGGTAAGTACTTACATACAAGCTATGCAACTGTTACAAGACAAATCAATGAATTTGAGGCGGTCGATGCAGGAACACGATGTGATATATTAGGAATCAACTTCATAAAAAAAACTTCAAATCAATATAAAACACAATAGGTAGGTAGGAAGGTACCTACTAGCATATCGTAACAACTCATCTTCTACCTTATACGGCAGTATTCTCATACTCGGTCACAGCTATAAATATCACGATATAAGTAGGTAGTTAAACTATATTGGTTGGGAATTGTTCTTCCTTGATTATTTTTGATGACTAAGTGTTTAAGTGATTTTGAAAAAATCTGATTGTGATCTTCTTCAACTTATGATACTGACTGTTAGATAGATTAGATACATTTCTTTATTGTACCTATATGTTTTAAAAAATAGACAGACTAAATAACACATTTTTATCCGAAATTAAACTTAAAACGAAATTAAAGTAATGAATAGGAACATTGGGCGGCCTTATCGCTAAAATCTATCTCTTCCACACAACCTCAATTACGGTGGTTGCGCTACATATCTGCATCAACATCACAGGATTCTCAGCATTCCTATCAACAACAATCTATGAAACGTAAAGAGACCTAAAAATATAGGTACCCTTTTATGGAAACTTAGATCAAAAATGTAAAAAACAGAACTGTCAATTATCAAAGTTAAAAGTAAACAAAGAGCTGAAATAATTTAAGTTTCTGAAACAGAGTATAGGGTATGCACGTTTTAAGAAATAATCGGATTAAGTAATCGTTTCCCCGTTCGATTGTTTTGTCCGAATACATTTTTCAAATGCCGACAAATTATATACATATCTATGTCTTATTTTACAATAGTTTTTGCAAGACCATGTTTTATTTAGGTAATTTACAGTTGATACTAATTATCTGAAAATGTTTTTAACATATTTACACACACTCCAAATTTCACGTCTCTAGGAATAAC
Organism: Idaea dimidiata; assembly: GCA_949358125.1. Lineage (NCBI taxonomy): Eukaryota > Metazoa > Arthropoda > Insecta > Lepidoptera > Geometridae > Idaea > Idaea dimidiata. Next base: position 840,350 of record OX442329.1, read on the forward strand.
GGTTCATACGTAGGTACATGTTGGAAAGTGCTTCATTGGTTCGGCGCGGTGTGCCATACCAAAGAAGCACTGTTTAACGTGTGCTTTCAGCCAACGTGTATGGTAAAAGTGTATACTGGATACCCACCGCAGAGATCTAAAATTAATGCTACAGTAATCAGTGACTTATCTATCTATAATAATATCAACTCTAAACTCCATAGAGGAGTAATAGTGTTGTATTTTGATGACCTAATTCTTCGACTTGCAAGTAAGTAGGTACCGAACCTAACAAAATATCTACCAAATCCATTTGAAATTGTCGAAAAGTAAGCCAGCAGACGCGTGGTAGCCACCTACTGAATACCTAATTACGCGCAGCACAACACATTGAGATGACGTCACGGGCTGGCACTCCGCCAGGAGAGCACGTTACACGTAACGAATTGTTACACATACAAGCTTACGTACATCTACGATACACAGTGATAAGATATTGTGTGTGCCTTACGTGAAAACATCAGGATAAAAAGCAGGACTCATAAGTCGACTATGTGTGTGTAACTTTAGAACAAATAAACTTTTTCTATTCTATTCTTATTCTATTCATAGGTCTGTACCAGGTTTTGCGACAAGTTTTGATTGAAATCAATTAGATGTTGTTCGTACGATGCCTCAATCAACTGTTATTTCTAATCAGAATAATTCTAAAATGTAACTTGTATTTAGTACGGAATTTGTAACTATTTTAATAACTATTCTAAGTTATTGCTTGAATAGTTATTAAAAATATACCAAACCCACCCTTTTTTTAAATATTCAACGTATCCACATAGGTATTATGTAGGTATTCCTGGTAGGTATTCCACATAGGTATTCCTGGGTATCATTTTTTACCTGTTTATTTTCAAATACCTAAGTTTAGGCACTTTGTCACTAATTAATTATAAAATAAATGAGTACTGACCTACCTACTTAATGTCAGTCACATGATGGCAAGGCAATATTACAAACTCTAAGTAAACAACACAAACAAATTACCGACTTAATAACTAAATACTTAAAGCAAACTTGGCGTAAATATTCCCTCACCAAAAATAGGACAAATTTGAAATATTAAATTAAGCTGTGACGTATGAAATTCGACACAGGTAAGCCGCAGGTTTAGGAAACGAATCTAAGTCACTCGATTTCTTACGACACCATTTTACATTGTCATTTTGGTATTTTATGTACCTACGCTATAGGTAAGTAGGTACTTACATCTTACACGCAGTTTCTAATTGATAAATAGTTACACAAACAATGTCCAAAACGTCGCCTTACACCGTTAACAGCCTCTGTAGGTTCTTAACAGTAAATACCAATTCAATGTGCTAAAACATTACAAAACACACCCATATTAATACACCTAACTATTTATAGAGAAAGCTCTATCTAACATCTCTCGCAAGTTTTGTGCAAATACAGCATAACAAAATCTTAATTAAACACGGATTTTTACCGAACTAAAGTCTCCAAACATTTCAATGCTTAAACGCTAGCGCCACCATCAACTGAATAGATAACTTGGTTAAAGTGTATAGTTTTAGGTTTTGGCATGACAATTTGTTTCGTCAATTTGTCTACAAGAAAGCTAATAGTTAACCCTTTTACGGCATGTGTCAAATATGACCCAGCGAAAAACACCGTACGCGTCGCATCGCTTGCAATGGTACCTAATAAATAGATAAACAAACATATAGGAGGCGCTTGCTATTATCATGTCGCTTAAATGGAAATATCGAGGTGAAGTTTGATGCAGAACTTGGATATGTGTTTGTTTAGGTACTCTATATGGTATTAATTAAATTGCAAGCATTCGTACTTATTAGAATAACAATAATTGAATAGGCGGATTTGGTAATGCATTTACTAATTTAATAAATAATTAAATTGAAAAAATATGTCTGTAGGTGTACTAGGAACGTATGAAAACTTGTTGATAGATAAACCGTTTCTCTCTTTCTTCTCTTTTGAGTCGTCATCTTCATTGCTGAAGGTCGTGTCTAAGATGAACTGTCGATCACCTGGTGCATCATGCTCCCCCACGATTCCCTGTCCTCGGCTGCCCTAAAAGCTCCGGTAATTGGTAGGCCTGTGAGCGTCTTGACCAAATCAGTCCAACGGGTGGGTGAGCGACGTCGTGGTCTTTTTCCGTCCACCTGACCAACCACCATGAGCTTCTCGAGACTATTAGGGTTTCTACGAGCGACGTGACCGAAATATCCGAGAATTCGCTGAAAACAGAGAGTGGACAACCTTTTGGTAATTCGGAGCTCGTTAAGAATGGACACATTGGTCCGGAATGCAGTCCATGGAATTCGCAGCATACGCCTCCAGCACCACATCTCGAAAGCGTCAATCTTTGCTCTTTCACTCTTCCTTATCGTCCAGGATTCGGCGCCATAGAGGAAGATCGAGAATACCAACGTACGCACCAGTCTCACTTTAGTTTTACAGGATATATTGCGGTCCTTCCATATTCTAGCGAGTTTAGAGTTTAGTTTAGATAAACCGTTTATTAAGTATTATTTATTTTAGTGCGTAACTGTTTATTATTATTTATTACTAATCCAGACTTTTCAATTGGTAAAAATCAAAATCATTTTATCACGTCCTCAAATATAATAAATATAAATCTAACGTAGCAAGGGATGATAATTATGCACCTCCGAGATGGATGCAAACTAAAACATCTCTCGGTTGACAATCATGATCAAATAGATTATTACTTACAAACTCATTGCTTTTTATTATCGTTTTGGGCTATATCCGTTATCAAGTGTAGATTGGTTCCAATAAATAGCAAGTTGTCATAGTTACGGAAAATTAATTTGAATATAGACAATAGAGCTCCATATTACAACTCTACAACCCAAGTTTGTTGTGTTATAAAATTACAACGTCCATAAATAAATAAAGGTGTTAAAACTCCTACGCAATGAATCATTTGGAATTCCGTACACAAATGTACCAAATATGGCACATGAGACATGACCCTAAAGACATTACAGTCTTAAAAATTAAAAGGTGTCCCTACCCGGTACCAAGAACATTAAAACCAATGGACTGCTCATACCGTGAATTTTTCTACAAAACACAAGCCACCATTGCTGGCAGGAGGTAAGGTTATAATTAAACTTTGTGATTGGCCGATACATTACTTATCTTTCACTGGAGTGCTACTGAAAACACGTAGTGTCTACTGTTTTCGTGAGTGAGGAATACATATGAACAATCAACTGGTTTTATCGTCTCTGTCCAGTACCAATAACAAACTGATTTTAAACAATATTATAAGTCGTTTATTCTCAATTTGTATATGAATACGTCACCTCATATTATAACGTATACGACATTTTTGGTTTATGTCTTAAATGGGATATTTTGTAAGGAAACCGTATAATTTATAGTTTGCTGGACATTTTTTTTTCGTTTTGGTGTTTGATACCATTCCAAATGTAATGTTTTGGCAGGTAAACTCCGCCTGTATTGGTGTATTTTGTATGAATATATTAGCCTATTATGAAAATGGAACGTTAATATTTGTCAATTTAAGAAATTAACAGCTTTATGGACTTTTATGAGGTTTCTTAGATTAATAATCTATTATTTAAATGAAGGCAGGTGTTTTTGTTTTTTTAATTCAGGAAATTGTTTACTTCTGCTTATTTTAAGCCACGAAATTGATGGAGTTAAGGGTAAAAGTGGTTTATAACATTTAAAATAGGTGCTATTCTGAAGCATTATTGATTGATTACACGCAATTGGGACGGTTTTGATACTCGGCCGTGGCTGGTCCAATTCGACTTTTATTTTTTTTACATCAAACGAAAGCCCCAAGGTTACATTTTAGTTTTATCTTGGCTATGTCATTAATCTTGTAGGAATGTCACTATAATAATTTTTCTGCTCTATTTTTGTGAAAACATTGAAAAACACATTTTTTTGCGTTCTTCCTGTTTTAGTTGGCAGTAGTGATTGTAAAATATTTTTTTCTATTTTCATAAGTTTCTTCACTTAAAACTTCAAGTGGGTAGTTTTTATTAAACTAAATAAAATCAAATGGTTGTAGGTAGGTATTTACAAATTTTCCTAAGCGAAAAATAAGATATAGGGTAATTTGGGGTTATATTGTGACAGTATGCCTAACTTTGTGACAATCAACATGACTTTTCATATTGTTTTTTTTTTATTTGAAGGTATCTAATGATCGCTCTATATATTTCGATCTAAGTTGGGAAAAAAAAGTATGTCTTCGAAAAATCTTGTCACAAAGTATCCCCAATTTACAGTTTAATTCCGATTTAATGGTGCTTGTAAGAACTTCAATTTCTGAATACCATTTTCGATAAAACTTTATAAGTACCTATAAAGTATTTATGAATCTAAAATGACATTAATACGCTAAGAAATGTGTAGGGTGTAGTGGGGTAATAAATCTGATATTATTATACCTACCTACTAATTCAATTAAGTAATTCCGAATTTAGTCAAAAGTCGTTTTTATATCACTTAGACTAAGGGTTTATTTCGAAATTAAGAAGTCTGGAGAGTAAATTCTTAAAGTCTTCTAGAATCTTTCAGAATTAACCGACTACCTACACCTTATTTTTCTTCAAATACTGAATAACCGTCACAAATTACTTATCTCTACCTAACAAACATTCTTTGGTTATTTAATAAAAAAATACAATCACTTAGGTACGTACTAAAGTGAATTAATTTGAACATATCAAAATTCAATACTTAAATACAATTCACTTCATGTCTTACGCTTTAAGGACTATTCTATTGAAGCTTATTTACATTTGAAAAACAAACTGTTGTGCTGTATCTACGACACAAATATTTGTTTAACCCCATTTCAATTAACGTATCAGAAAAGATACAAAACGTCAACCACAAAAATAATCAAATGTGGAACATTTTAACCAAACCAATTCTGATAACTGCATTAAATTAGGTAATAATATATGTACTTATCCTACATAGATAAGGTGGTGATAGTAACAATAGGTTACCATACCACCGATGTGGTGTGTTTTATAAACATGACAATTATTCTTTAACTTTGACACTTTAAAAATATATGGGCATTGCTCCAAAAATTACACTTATTGAAATCATAATCTTCATTACCGGCTTATAGAAAATTTCAAAATAACATTGTTGAAGTAAGATTGTCAATGCGATGTATTTCTATATGATTATTATTAAAGTTGTTATAGTTGTATTTACCTCCGCCTTCGGGCAGCATTTGTGACATCCAAATCCTTTGTTCAGAGCAGCACTGCACGCACGGAACTATTCATTGATAAGCACTGTATCGATCACTGCAAGCACGGTAGGATGCACGGCACGGGCTAGCGGGCTCCACACAGCCGGGTGTCACAGAGTGCAGCGCGCTATCGGCGCGCGCGCACAAACTCCCGCGCAACACTCGTGCCGCTCTAATCTAAATACAGACAACACGGCCCCAACCAAAATTGCTCGTATTACTTTCGGTTTCCATACGGCCTAAATTTAGAGGCCGCTCGCAACAGAAATAAAAACGTTTTTTACGTGTTTTTAGACGGGAACGCAGGGCGTTTTTGCAGTAAGTCTGGTGGTGTGCCAGAGACGCGGCGCTCACGGCTCGCGAAACCCGAGATTCGTGCCATATTTGGCAACCGCTCGCGCGATCACACAACTGTTTTGGGTATTTAGTTTCTCGGGTGGCTCGAGCCGGCTGGCAGCGCGGCGCTGCTAATTTCAGCCGCTTCCGTTGCCGGTATCTTCGGCGAAACTCGCGGGTGCATTACCTGCTGCCGACTGCCCTCGACTGTGTTACCAGTCTGCCCTATATGGCAGTTTACTTTCAGCTCCATAGCCGCCCGAGCCCGACACACGCTGAAATAACAACTTATCGCAATAAGACGTGATCTCACTGCGATGACCCATTTAGCGTCATTGTTTACCTTCAGGAATAAACTCTAACTTCGTGTTAAAACTTAAATCACGCAATAAGTGATACCTACGCTTACGTAAACGATTTATGAGAAATACTAAGATCTTCCTCCTGGGTTCTCACTACGGAATATATATTATTTACTACTACTACTATTAAACTAACCACTGAAAGGTGGTAATACATTTATCTACCTGATTCAGAAAGGTTATTTAGTAGCAGGTTTACAGTTCAAGAGAATTTTAACACTTATATTTAGGGGCCTAGTGTGGCTTTTTTCTAACACGATACTACCACGTTCGCGTTAACGGTAAAATTGTACGGAAAATTAAATAGTGCTAGAATTGTAATGTAAGCTTCAATGTTCTTTAGAAAAAAATCGTGTTAACGCAATGCGTAGATTGCATAAACTCTCCAAACGGGTGCAGATCTTCTCTACTTTGTGTGGTCACTTTGTCGTCGTAGGGTGTGTCTCGAAATCTCATTACATTGTCGCAAACATAACCCCATGAAAATGTGTGCAGAGACGAATTACTTAACCTTTTACTCCCGAATTGCGCCGATACCGTGGCTTTCCACTATATTGTTTCTTGATTAAATAATTATTTTATTGTTAGAGAAAGAGCAATGAACGAACTACTTACGTATGTAAAATTATCTAGGAACATGTTATTTCAACATCAAAACAGATATGACCCAATTTCCTGATGCTACATTTCTACATAAATATTATATTATTGTTATTTTTGTCTTTCTGAACGTCCCTGAAAATCCTTATACTACAATAGTAGGTGTCCACCTCGGCGCTATACTTTTACTTCCTTATTTACCCGTTACGTCAAATTATTTCTAGTGTAGTTCGTTTCTGATGGATGACCTTTTTGAATAAGACGGACGAATCTAAGAGTTACACCATAACTGTAATCGGGATATTGTTTTTTTTTTCTTATTAGATAGGGTTACCCTAAAGTTGAGTAGACGAGTCGGGATCTTAATATTGTAAAAGTTGATAAGGTTACCCTTAAGCTGAAATCGGGATCATGATGTTTTTGACATTAGTATTTTATCAGTATATTTACCTATCCATGTAGATTATGTATGTATCACAATGTTGACCAGTCTGTGTGCGTAGGTTTACCTATCTATCTACATAATATATTATTTTGCTCCTTGCATAGTTTGGCAGCACTCGTTTTTACTACTATGTTTTTCATGAGGTAGACAAATTATTGTTTTAGCTACGGTTACCGAGCATTATTATAAATAATGTATTTAGAATCGGAATCACCTAGTTATTAGAATAGCTTTTTACTGGGCCCTACTTTTCGATAATCACCAAATGAATCGCCCAGTCGGTGCATCTGTTGATTGTAGGTCTGTATACCTATTGATGACGAATCTACTAACAAAATAACGATCTTCTTTTCGTGTTTTGGTGGGGGGTCGCCTAACTTGACCTAGCAACTGCTATCAGAGATAACAGGGTCCAACTGCTTAACGTGCCTTCCGAAGCACTGAATCACAAACTACGATGATTCCTCTTGTTCAATCTTAGTTAAGGAAGGGTCATAAAAATGTAAGGTTATTTACCTGGATAGGTACTATAACCAACAAAAACTCTACAAATAAACAAAAGATACCTATTTCTAAACAACAACAACAGGCTACCTATGGCTTATGGATTCTTTCCAAAAATAGGAACCTACTCAGAATCAAAGTATTTAAGTATCTTTCTTCTCGTATTAAGTTAATAGAATAGTTCTGGGAAGTAGTCATCTCATCTCTAACGAATAAATATAGGTAAATTATTTTATGAATAAACCATAGCGTAAGCAAAGGTTTTTATAGAACTAAGTCTAAGTATAGTCTGAGGCATATTGGATGAACAACAGTATCTGTAATGCAGAAATAAAATTAAAAAGTGTTTATTAGCTTATTATTTTCTACTAGTTATAGGTAGGTAGTATAAATTTATAATATCTACCTACTTATCTGGTACTCACATAGATATTATGCCCAATTTTAGATTTTGTGTTTTATTATTATAAGTACTATTATACTAAGTACTACCTAATATTGTACCTACTTGTTATTTCATTTCGTGACTACATCAAGGTACCAAGAGGCACCTATAACGATACGTTTTCCTGTAATAGTGGCGCTCGGACATCCAACAAATCATAATTTTTAGTTGTAACTCTGCCAACTTCATGAATCAGTCTTTATTTATTTATATTCAGGATGTAATGTGCGGAATACATCGATTACGTTACACTTTTAACAAAATATAGGTTATTATAATCTGCCAACTTCGTATTATAGCCCCGACAATTATTATTGAAAGATAAAGATAGAAGATATTTAAGTACTACATTAATGATTGTTTTAAAGAACTTAAAATTAATTGATTGTTTCACATTCTTTGCCATCATATTGTCATTCGAATTAAAATTCCTAACTTACCGGATTAAACGTCCATTATTCTTTGCTGAAAGCTGCTTATTTCGTGAGGTTAGTAAAATTATGTTAGCTATGTAGGTACCTAATATGTTTATTGAAAATTAGTTCAGTCTAGGTGATGTGAAATGAGCTGATAGTTACTTTCGTGTTTTAAAATATAAAGTGGACAAAAAAGTAGTTTAAACACGAAGAAGTAGGCTAGACACGACACATTGTACGTTTTTACAAATTCTATAAGGTGTAGGTAAGTACTCGGAAGGGGCTAAATCTGGAATAAACCCTTAGTCAGAGTTGTATGTAGTAGTCTGAATGTCATACAGTGATAAACTAGTACGGAGGGTAGAAACCAAATTCTGACGCTGCTAACGGAATACTTTATTAAACAAAGAATTATTTTGCAGGTTCATCTTATTTTCGACTGTTCTTAAATTCTTATATTTAGATGTGTATTATCTGTAAAAAATATTGTAGCGTTTCTTTTTATTGAAATAAACATATATCTTATTGAAATAAACATTATCTTATCTTTATAAAAACGATCTTTGGATAAATTCGAAATTACCCTATTGAATAAGTAATACTTATTTCAGATTTAACCCTCTACACCTTTTTTATATAATTAGTTGCTACAACCCTCGATTTTACCAGCGTTAGTCCCGTTCCCGTGGGAATATCTGAATAGCCTATTGCTGATCCAGAACATAACAAAATAATAAGTGATTACCTACGTATAAATATGAAAGCCACAAAATTTTTTGTTAAAACTCCTATAAAATTGTTTACTAAAGTGTTTGGACAGAGATATCGGACAGTCAACGCATTTCGTCTATAAATAACATACCGTTTACAACAATACAAATCTCTCGTCACCCGCGATATATTGTCTTTTAAATTCCTATTTCCTTTCTGTAAAACTGTAGATATTTCTAAGCTTCGGGTTTATTTTAAAATTCTCTTTCATTTAGAGATTAATTAAATGTCTTCGCTTTTATTTTAATTAATCTAATAAGATTCGTTAATAAATTTAACTTCTGTAAAAAAACTTCTTTTGAAGAGGTAAGATAAAAGTATAAGAGTGATATTATGGTAAAATTATGCCGTATCATATCTGTCACGGGATGCGGTAAAGGGTTAACCGATTGCTCATTATGTAATTTAGGTACCTATACATTATCTGTGCGAGATAATTTGCACATTTTATTAGGTACAAGTTAGGCACATAAAAATAATATAATCCTGATATTATTTAAGTGTCTATTATTTTTTTATACCTGCCGAATACATTATACAAGTACATACAATAACTTTGAAAAAATATAGGTTGTAAAAATATGACCTACCTATACCTACCTAGGGGGTTCCCTACGCTACTTCGAAACACTATCCATCGAAACACCTTTCGCCGAAGACGATTGACCGATAGATTGTTTTACCGAATAGTTGTTTCCCCGATTGTTCATTTCCCCTATAGTTCGTTTCACCGAAGGCTCGTTTTACGTAACAAATGTAATTTCCAAGCACGCAACCTTCTTTCATTTATTTGACACATGTGACCATAGAAATAAGAGGTAGTAGTACACTAGAAAGTTCACTGCGGCAGTAAAAACGAACCGAGGACTTAAATTTTACACGTCCTTGTCTGTATATAGCTCGAGAGCTAGCGCCAATATTTGGGTAGGAATTTGAGGCAAGCTGAAAACTTGTAATATGTTATCCTAATATACGGATATAAAGACTTGCTTAAATTTTAAGTAGTCCTCAAATTTTAAGTAGCCTTCTAATTTTAAGTAGCCCTCTAGTTTTAAGTAATCCTTTAATTTTAAGAAACTTTCAAATATTAATTAATTACTTAAAATTATAGCGCTACTTACAATTAGAGAGTTACTTAAAATTTGAGAGCTACTTAAAATTTGAGGGCTACTTTAAATTTGAGCAGGTCTTTTATCCGTATTGGGGTATATTAGGATAACATATTACAAGTTTTCAGCTTGCCTCAAATTCCTACTCAAATATTGGCGCTAGCTCTCGAGCTATATTTAGACAAGGACGTGTAAAATTTAAGTCCTCGGTTCGTTTTTACTGCCGCAGGGAACTTTCTAGTTGTACTACTCTTATTTCTATGGTCACATGTGTCAAGTAAATGAAAGAAGGTTGCGTGTTTGGAAATGACATTTGTTACGTAAAACGAGCCTTCGGTGAAACGAACTATAGGGGAAATGAACAATCGGGGAAACAACTATTCGGTAAAACAATCTATCGGTCAATCGTCTTCGGCGAAAGGTGTTTCGATGGATAGTGTTTCGAAGTAGCGTAGGGAACCCTACCTAGGTATGAAAAAATAAACATTCATGAAGAATGATGATCATGAGGCGAAATTGGAATGTCTTCCTGGATACCTAACGATTACGAATTATTCTAAAGTAGCTGCGCCCCGCGATTTCACCAGCGTAAGTCCCGTTCCCGCGGGAATATCGGGATAAAAAGTAGCCTATGTGTTATTCTCGGTATCCAGCTACCTATATTCCAAGTCTCATTGCAATCGGTTTTGTAGTTTTTGGAAAGAGTAACAAAATCACACACCTACATACATACAAACTTTCGCGTTTATAATAATTAGTAAGAAAATATTCCGCGCTACCACGATCGTTTGTTGTTGCCTTGTCGTTCAAAAAAATAAAGTAAATTTTAATTAAAAATACCTTGACTACTTTTAAAAGCCGCAGACAATTTAAAAATATCTTTCTTTTTTTTATAAGTTTGTGTTTCTTTTTTTTTATTACTTATTTGATGTTTTTTTAATTTAATTTTTTTAGGTGAACGACAACGCGACGACTTATAAGACCATGAATCATGGTAGGGCCTATATCTACCTAGCTACCTACTTTAAAATTATCACAAAATTTCAATTTAGTGTTAGAGCAAGGTTTCTCAAACTGTGCGTCGCGACGCCCTGGGTCGGGGCGGGGAGGCATTATTCCACGTCATGAGGCGATCTGTTTAGATTGGCTGATTGTGTGAGTTAGAAACCCTTTCCAGTCGATCTTCGCATCAACACTATCGTCACCATAAGAAATAAAACATAAAATGAACCTGTGAGTCCAGCCTGAAGCTGCAATAGAACAAGAATAAACTGCCTAATTTTGGAGCCCAGTTTATAATCTTATCGTTTCATCAATATTGCAGCATTGAGTGACTTTATTTACAACATCGAACTTGTGCGAGACATATTTCTCTGCAGTTGGTAATTACCACAAATACGGATCGAAAATAAAATAAGAGGCAATTTCGAAATTTGAGTTTTAAGAAATTATGCTTATGGGATTATGGTAGGATGTGCTTGTTATTTATTTGCTTTCATTTCATGTCTAATAAGTCTCATAGTAATATTAGGGGTTAAAGTATGAAATTGCCGATTTGTACTGAAAATCTTAATTGTTTATTTTTTAAATTTTTAACAAATTTATTTAATCAAAATAGTTGCCATTATTATCTATACATTGCTGCCATCTAATGGGAAGGTTATTAATGCCTTTGCGATAGAACTCCGACGATCTAGACTGCACAAACTGTGTGAAAGCATTTTGTACTGCCTCCTGGGAAGAAAACTTCTTGTCACGTAGATAATTGTCCAAATCACGAAAAAAATGGTAGTCCGTTGGAGCAAGGTCTGGTGAATACGGAGGATGACGAATGGTTTCTAAGTGCAGTTCCTGAAGGGTCAAAATGGTTTCTCGTGCTGTGTGAGGTCTCGCGTTGTCGTGGAGCAATAATGGTGAAGATCGATTCATGAGTCGGGGCTGTTTTACTGCTAGTTTTGTCAACATGGTTCGGAGTTCGGCACAATAGACATCTGCCGTAATTGCTTGACCAGATCGAAGAAAACTATAGTGAATAACACCATGCTGAGACCACCAAACAGTTACCATTACCTTTTTATTGGTAAGTTTTGCTTTAGGACACTGTTGTGGCATTTGACCTGGGGTCAGCCATTGCATTTTTCTTTTCCAGTTATCATAAAGAATCCACTTTTCATCACATGTTACAATTCGATCCAATATTCCTTCATTTCTGTACCGGTTCAACAAGGCAACACAAGTTTCAACACGCGTTTCTTTCTGCAGATCAGTCAAATCATGAGGCACCCATTTTTCGTATTTTTTTATTTTATTGATTTGACGCAAGTGAGTCAATAAAGTGGGTAAGGTAACGTTAAACCATGCCGCTAATTCCTGGGTAGTTTGACTAGGATCGGCTTCCACTATCTCTCTTAATTCATCGTTATTCACCTGTGTGGGCGGTCTTCCTCGTGGCTCGTTCTTTAAGTCGAAATTTCCATCACGAAAGCGTTTAAACCAAAATCGCACGGTGCGTTCATTAGTAGACCCCTCTCCAAACGCAGCATTGATATTGCGGGCTGTTTCTGCCGCGTTAGTTCCGCGTCGGAACTCGTATTCAAAAATCACTCGAATTTTCGCAGTATCCATCTTTCTTGTCTAAATTGAATAACAAAAACAATTGAAAGTCGATATTCAAATGTTTCACATTTTTTAAAAAAAGAACATCACAGAAACCATTTGAAAAAAGTTTCATTCGAAAACCTCAAACCATGAAGATTCTATGTCAATTCAAAGAACCTATTGCAATAAAACGGCAATTTCATACTTTAACCCCTATTAATAACTAAATATTTGATTTGATTATTTGATTTATTGTTATTTCGTAATAGGCTAGAATTCCAACTGGGTAGGTACATATTAGGTAGATAAATGTTTGAAGAGAATAAGTAAATAATAAATAAATAATTAAGCAAAAATTTGCAAAACCCTGTATTGAAAGACTAAGATCAAACACCGAGGCGTACAACGACTAGGTGAACTGTGGATGTACCTACCTACCTATGCAAATATTATCTATTTAGACAGATACTGTGCAGTTGTCATCTATCGCTAGCCACGTGGTCGCCGCCCACACCACCGCCCGTGAGCCCACTGTAGTGTTCTGTGGCCCACTGCCACTTCTGACCCCATTCGTACTGTAGGTGTTCCAACATTCACTAGCATCTTAATAGCTATTCTAATGGTAATTGCATGATACTGTCAACTTCTGCCCGAGTTTGGTCATGCGATCATATGTTTTATAATTATTAAATGGGTAGGTACTGTTACATATAAATATAGTATAACTAACTTATCTTTGTATTTTAGGACCAGGAGCAATGGAAATAAGTTTGAGCAACTTGTTTTATCCCTAAAACAGTGTTGTCTGTCTTTGTTGCTCCTTCCCGCAAAACCTACTTTTCACACCATATAGAAACGAATTGCCTATAGGTACATAGCTTCGAAATAGTCGAGTGGTAATACTTACAGATAGCTACTCCCCCCCCTATCTGTAAACGCTTAATGCACTGCATAACTATGCATCGATTGTCTTTTACTGTCACATGAAGTTTCAAAGTTGACAGACAGAGACAAACGTCACATAACTTAGTCATGTGTAAATAATATTTTATAAATAAGGATGTTAGTTTATAAGTTCCCGCGGTTTCACCGGGGCGTAAGTCTCGATGTATTAATCCAGATCTCTAGCTATCCGCATTTCGTATTGCGCATTTCATCGTAATCAGTTCATTAGTTTTTGAGTGATTAAAACACAAACATCAAACAAAATAAAATTAAAATTAGTATGATTCCGCTACATCTTCACGAAACTCAGCCCAGAGGTATTCAAACTTTCGACTATGACCCCCACGCAGTATGCTCTATCGAGTGACGATGTTCAATAATTAGACGACATTAACACATACACAATTACACTTATCCATCGATCATCTCACCTTTTTGCCTTACATTACTTGGGCAGGCAACACGCTCCATTCTGGGAACCTCAGTGAATCATTACTTCCAACGTGGGTGACCCCCCCCACGCATACCTATATAATTATTACAATAAAAACAACGCATTTGTCTATTATACGTAATCATAATAATCTACGACAACGTACTAAAAGGCTTTGTAACTTATAATAGTTGTAATTTTTAACAGCAATCCGTGACAAATTGAATAAAATGTGTTTTTAGAGAATCTAGTAGATTGGAGATTTTGTATCGGCTGACGGTGATAGTTTGGAAACATTGTGAACTTTTTAAATAGTTAACATACTTACATTTTACCGGGTCATAATCGCGCATTATTATTTATTTTCTTACCTCTCTACGTTTTGTAGTTGCAAGGACACGAAATAATAATACGCGAATTGATTAATTTGTATTCTATATTTAATTTTAGATTTAATATAGGTATTATTTGTTATTTATTTTAGTTTTATTTAAGTATTACGTTTATTTTTATGTTTATCTGTAAAATATTTTTTCTTAAGTACCTCAGTATAGAACTTGTTTTAAGAGAGTTTATGCAGAACAAACTTATTAACACAAATTCTAATTTAAGGAAATGAGACAAAATTTCAAGAAGAAGATAATTGTATAAAAAGAACACACCATATAAAAAGAAAACCGCTTGTCTACTTAGCATTAAGTAGGTAATAGATGTCCATGTTTTTTTTCTGATCCATTATCTGATGGATAATAAACCAAATTATTGATCTTAACTATCGGCGGCGGGAAGTGTACAGTCTGTCGTGATTTTAATCCGAAAGAGAGTAACTTCGCGTGATTTGTTAAACGCTAATGGATACACCTTTTCCGGTATATTAAATTAATTGTTTACGTTCATTAAATTAGCGAAACCATCCATCTTACATTGTGAAATAATGCCGATTCTGTATTTGGCAGCCGAATCGGATCTAATCTATAAGTTATAAATTATACTTTCAGTGAAATTAATTAATGACTTAGCTGTAACAAGAAAACGATTGGAAAAGATGTGTGTGTGAATGTGTTATACTAGAAGTAGGACAAGTGGATTTATTTTATTTATTGATAGTCATTATTTATACTAGGTATATACCGGTAAAATATACTTTCCGAGAATAAATCCCGCTATAGGTCTCGTTATACTATTATTAATATTACTGTTGTATATCCTTTACAATTTGATGTAGGCCTTGCTCGATGGCCTAGCTGCACTCGCCGATCTTACAGTCATGCGGGAGGTTAGTCAGTCAAAAAGCATTTTGCCAAGCACCCGGTTATTATCTCTGATAGAGGTCTAAAACTCCGACCCTAGATAAGACACACCAACTATACGAAAAAGAAGGAAATACTTTAATTTATCTACTCTTTCTTTCTTTTTTGTATGGTGATGAGGATCACCTGGTGTTAGAAATTTTAGGACGCTTTAAAGCCTTTAACTTGACCTAATGACTGCTATCAGAACAACCGGTACCAACTTAACGTGCCTTCTGAAGCATGGCAGAGCTCGAGAAATAGATTTTTGCCACACAAATTTTCTGTCACCCATTCAAGTAATGACCGCGCCAACCGTTGCTTAACCACGACCGTTTAAAATCGGAAAGTACAGCTAGGCCGATGAGCTCCTCGACATAACTACTATATGTACATAAGTATTCAAATTAATAATTGGTATTCATCTTCAGTATCCGTACACGACCTAAACACGACAATAAAACTTAAATCTTAAAGGCAGTCATTACTAAAAATATTCAAATAAACCTACACTGATACCATTACCATAATAATAAAACCAAATTGATCACTTAATACGTACCTACTTAATCAATTAATCAAATTATATCAATAAGTTACGAAAGCTACCTTATAGGGTGTGAATCTATAGTTTGGTCAACTTCTGGCCACTTGGCTTGGTTGGTAGACACCCACGCGCGTGCGCAGGGCAGTGTAATATGGACTAATTGGACGGTTATCGTCGACTTCATAACTTTGTCTCGAGTATGGAGTACTTCGGTAAATAAAGCGTATTTGGGAGGCTAAATTGTTATCCTAATATTAAGTGAAGTGGGTGTTTGGTAAGTATGGATGTATAAATAATATATTTTTACTAGCTCTGCGTTTTCGTAGAAGTCAAGAGTAGGTAATTAATTAACGATTAGAATATCTCAAAACGTACTCTTAACATATTTTACCGATAATTATTTTAACGGTGATAGAGTTATCAAGACCAGCCAGCTAATATGTAACTTTGTTGCTAAAAATCTCGATTGAAACTATAAAAGCGTTCGTACATCAAAGTTTATTTTTATATTTTTACATAAGTAAAACAAAGTCCCTCTTAGACCTACTTATTCCTAAATTTTGAGAACCTCAGCCCTACAACGATTTTAACATAAATTGCTTTATATTAAAATCAATAAAATGTTAATAAGCTTAAAACAGCAAAAACCAATAACATTACGAATAAACCCCTAAAAAGTGAGCACATGGACCCCTGTGGAAGAGACTTATTGTAGTAAGTACTTAATTGCCCCTTGCATATATTTCGTTCGAACTCGAGTAAATAAGGAATTCGGTCTCCTCAGAAGGCGGTCATAAAGCATAACTATAGGAATCAGCGATATTGGTTCCTTAACCGGCGCGTATTGTTAGTATGGAGAATGACTGAGCAGGTGGGGCGGGGTGCGACTGTCAGCGAAATGCGTAAGAACTCATATTCTGCAGCGAAAATATGTAAAGTAATTTTGTGATCTATAAAAATCAGTTTAAAAGACATAAAAAAAACACCGATTTTTCTAGATGCAAGAAATAAATAGAATAACTGTGTTGCTATGATTATTGATAATAAAGATCTCTCGTATTATCAATTATCATAATAAAGTTGATTATGATAGTTGATTTCGTAGAACAAAAGTTGTTCGCCTAGACGTCTAGAACAAACCCCTTTCCGCTTAAAATGTTACACCTTGTATATAGAAAATAGTCGTTTCAAGAACTTTTTGTGCGATTGGGTAGCAATCATATATTACAATATATTTACATAAGTACATCCATTTTCGTATTATTTCTTAAAGATGATGATTTTTTCGGTATTATTTTGCGCTATTTTTTCATTTTTAACTTTAATATATTACTTTTACAAAACTTAACAATATAAGTACATGAAATATAATCTACTATATATATGCGCCCCACGGTTTCACCCGCGTAAGTCCCGTTCCCGCGGGAATATCGGGATAAAATGTAGCCTATGTGTTATTCAGTCAGTGTTAGCCTATGTTATATTCTAAGTTTCATCGCAATCGGTTTAGAAGTTTTTGCGTGAAAGAGTTTGTATGTAAGTAAGAATATAAGTTTGTTAAACTCACATACTTACTTACATACAAACTGTCGCGTTAATAATATTAAGTAAGAAGTAAGATAACACGAGTTTCAATAATTAACCGATGCATGATGCTAAAACTGTGACCCAACCTTATAAATATTTTAAGGAAATATGATCGAGGCCGAGCTCGGGCCCGATTCGGCGGAGCCACTAAAATGTACAATATTTATTGGTTCCTGTTTCGGTGGCTAATATGCCCATTTCGGGGTTGCAGGTTGAATTGGAGGCCGTTTTTAATGGCTAAGGGCTACACAGTACACTCGATGATACACTGTGGGAATCTCCGCGTCGTGTTTTCTTTGCGGTTTTATCGTGTGGGCTGAGTTTTTGTTTTCATTTGTCATCAGGTTATTCACTGCTGGTAGGTATTTTATAAGTGGTAAGTAAATTGAGTCTGTCTGTATACGCGTTGGTAATGCCACAGAATAAATATAAGTACTGAGAGCGGTAATGTGGGGTCCAATGTAAGTAGATCCATTTTTGTTAATAAGCACTTACCTATACTGAGTTAGAATTTACTTGTGTAAACACTGTTGTCACAGAATCAATAATACTTAGTACTACGCTGTTGTCTACAATTATGGAATGGCTTAAGTAAGAAAAATTCTAGTTACCAATTATGTCTTTCAATTTGTTCTATTATATGTTTTACAGAACTTTATTATAGTCTCTTTCAGATTCCTTAATCGCCTTTTACGACACTCACAGGAAAAATTGGGGTAGTCTGCTCTGTCGGGGCGTCATACAGACGTGAATTTCACAAAATTAAAGAATAGGTAAATATTCTATTATGATTGAATATTTTTTCAGCACATTCATGATAAACGTAATTTTGAAACAGATTATTGAAAAACTGTTAATAATGTTTTACAAGGAGAAATGCATCATAAATAATCCTCCACTGAATGGATTCGATCCTGTGCCCCTCGCTTGTAACCATTACGCCACAGGAGTTTTTTTTTGACATAATTAAGTATAAAAAAACACTGAAATGGGATAATTTTATGGGTTCATAGAAAGGTTATAAGGAATAGATTATTGTATTTAAGAAGTCAGTAACCTCATCTCAAATAGATAAAACATGTCCCACAAACAATGCTCTATTCTTACCGTTCTCTAGCTATTACAGCGAGCATGTATCGATTTACTTGTCAAAATTCGCCCACTATCCACTGTAGTTAAAACAAAGAAATATAAATCTAAAGATAGTGTTACATGGGCTACTTTGGCTTGTGAAGGGCCGATTGGTCTTCGAAGCGTCTGATGGAATCTGACAAGCGATGATATTGGTATTAATTTAATTGGTTTGACATACACCCATACACTCGCTTGGTAATGTAATCGATACGTGGTCCGACGTTATAAGTACTTTTAAGGCGGTTATTTTTGAGGCGGCTAGAGTTGTTTTGTATTGTAATCATTATTCATAGTGGCACCGCTCCGTGTAGTCAAAATATGTCACATAATTTTGTGACATATTTAATCTAGGTAGATCTCCAGCTATCTGCATACAAGTTTCAACGCAATCGATTCTGTAGTTTTTGCATAATTGAAACACAGACATACAAACAAAAAATAATTTAAAAAAAAGAATTGATAAAAAAGACCATAATAACCTCTACGTAGGTACAGTGCCACCGACTAATTAATCTGTTTTATCATCTGAAGTCGGGCAGCTAAACTAAGAACAATATGGAACCAACCAGTAAAACTGCCCGACTTCAGATGATAAAACAGATTAATTAGTCGGTGGCACTGTACCTACGTAGAGGTTATTTTGGTCTTTTTTATCAATTCTTTTTTGTTAATTATTTTTTGTTTCTTTTTTGAAGTCGGTTTTTTAATTTTTAAATTAGTTTTTTATTTTACCCTTTTTAGTAGGTATACCTACCTACCTAAAAATCAACAATATTGTTACCGGTATTTTAATTATTGAGGAGTTTGCTGATGAGAAGGTGGTTTCAGGTGCCCAATTAATCTGTACTTAGTTCTTTAGGGGTCTATTCTTTTTGGTAGAAGTCCAAAATGAGTAATTTATTGAATTCTGGGATACTATCCTGTCCATCATTCCAAAGATACTCATCAGATTCTTAACAAACTTTTATGGGACTACCTCGAAACTTCCACCTTTCCTTTCCATTAAAAAAAGAACTACATCAATCGGTCAAGCCATCTTCGTGTAATCGATGAACAATTGAATTGAATACAGCGTTTTAAGAAGCATTCCCGGTCCTCACTTCGAAAATCCTCATCAGATCTTCATCAAATGTTCATGGAACCATCTCGGAGCTCCCACCTTTCCATTAAAAAAAGAATCATCTCAATCGGTCAAGCCATCTTAGAGTAATCGATAAACAATTGGATTGATTAATGCGTTTTGAGGAGCATTTCCGTTCATCACTCCGAAGATCCTCTTCAGATCCACATCAAATTTTTATGGGACCATCTTGGAGCTCCCATCTATCTATTAAAAAAAGAATCATCTTAATCGGTCAAGCCGTCTTCGAGTAATCGGTGAACATACAAATAAAAAAAAAATATTATACATACAGACGAATTGATAACCTCCTCCTTTTTTTTGAAGTCGGTTAAAAAACATCTAAACTTTCGCATTTATAATATTAGTTGAATCTACGTACACAGAATCCAGCAGTCATTTGGTAATTTTTTTGTTCTTGCAGACAATTAGGTACTGAATTACAGTTTTAGAATAGGTATGAAATGTAGGTCAACTAGGTAAAGTTTTTAACTCAACACAAATAACCAAAATTAACACACTGAGTGACACCTCGTTGGGAGGCGGACTCTTTGTAGACAATCATGTTGTGTGATTGTGTCCCTTACATAGACTCAAAAGGTCATTAAGTTTCATAATTTTGGTATAATGTGTAATTTTAAGTAGAGCTTAATTTTTCAGTAGAGTATCTTTATTCGGTTGTATTTGTCATTTAGGTTTTTATTCTTTATATCCTTAGGCTCATCTCCTAGCCCTCTCTGTCCACCAATTAGTCACGGAATATGCCCTTGTTAATCCGCGACCAATCCACATTAAACATTCCAAAAAAATATAAAATAACTTTTCGAAACATTCCTTACCCGTCATTTATAGTACATTAATGTGTATATTACCATATTTCATCTGTATATAGGGTCGCGGCTGCGTAGGTTCCACGTATGGAGTCCACATCTCTAATGATGACATCCTACGTGGAATGACAACAATGGGTATAAAACATGTCGTTAAATTTTCATTATTTAGTGTAGTTACGTGTGAAAAATATTACCTTATATGTCGGGTATGTTTATAGATCAACCTACGGAGCACCTGTGTACAATTCATATTATCTATCTATACCATGCTTTGTGACTAATGGATCAACGCACTGCCTAAGCCTCTGATAGTACACGGCTAAAATTTTGGGATTAGTACTTATGTGCTTTATATGATGTATGGATTTCGGATTTTTTAAAATGCCCCGAAATCGGGATGACCCTCAGTGAAAGTGTGGAAAACAGCTAGTCTATGATATAATATTTAATACGAAACGACGAGCAGTGACATTCAACCTAATGTGCAAAACATTATGTAGGTATTAACTTGTTAGCTTTGACCAAAATTACCATTTGACCAACTCACGAGGTGTGAATGCTACGTCCACGCCGCGCCCGTAGTGAAAGGGTTGAATGTCATAGAAAACCACTACATTTGCAAATAAGTTAACTAGCCTTCGGACAAGATGATCGGCAAATAAATACATAATTATATTATGATAAATAGTAACATATACCTAATAACATTGGTTTTATTATTTTAATTTCTTACCTCTGCCTACGTTTAGTTAATCTCCTGGCGACATAGTCATAGTGACGAGGTAAGAAAATAATTACTAATACGGGTAATACGATATTAAAAATAAATATGTTAAATCAATAGTTTTCGTTAAAATAAAAATTGGTTTTTCAATGTTTGTTTTATTAAAATACGATTTTTTTTATATATTATAATGTTCTTTTTCTAACTACCTAATATATTATTTTAACAAATCATGTGAATAAAAGATTTAAAATTTATTTTATTCTCCCTCTCTCTAACACCTCTGCCTCTGTAAGTCGTGTTAGAACCCCAGGGGTGCTTCGCAGCACTCACTTTGAGAATCTCTTGCGCAGACCTAATACGAGCAAAGTTTTTTTTTTGTTTGTATTTGTTTTTGTTTTTTTTGTTTGCATTATATCGGAACTAGGTAAGTGGAATCTAGATAGTAACTAATACTAAGTGGCCGGTTACCTATGTCCTAGGTATCTAATCTAAATACCTACAAGGCTCTACTTCGGTATTAGAGAACTATCCGATAATTTCGTGACGAGTTATGCAGATTAAGTGTTGCGGTCTATGGTTGCAACTAGCGGATTATTAAACCGATAGACTGCACTCCCGGTTTCACCTGCCATGAAAAGTAACAGACAGACAGGCAGAGTTACCTACTTTAGCAATCATAAGTTCAGTATCACTGGGCTATGGAGTCTTTTGGAAGGCATGCGTGGAGCCGAAGCCAACTCGATCCAGATCCACAAAATCGAATAGAACTATTGAGAAATCTACGGGTGAAAACAAAATGGGCTGTAGTGATGTGATGGTAGTGGATCGGCTAATGGGGAAACTAACGTGATTATGGCGCCTGCCCAATGTCCAATTATAGATAATATTATTAAGGAAGCTCATTAGAACGGGCCGAGGGGCGGGGACTTGCTTTTTGGTTTGAAGAACGTTTCGGCCAGTTCTATGATTTTTACCCAAGGGATAATTCGATGTTTATTTACTGTGGTAAGAGATGGAACAACCCTACCCATTAATTTCTTCTATGGTTTTCGCGATTTGGCATAATAAAATACTTTATTTATCCGGGTTAATCGCGTTTTTATTAATTGTTCAATAAAAACGCGATTAACCCGGATAAATAAAGTGTTTTATTAACCCTACCCATTATCTACTATTGATAAAGAGATACCAGTACTTAGGTACCTAGGTTACCTACCATAAGTACTTCCAAGGAATGTATCACATTTGCCCACGCGCCAGTACTGTAGGTTTCACTTTAGTATTTATCGTTAGATCTAACCATCGATATTACATACCAAGCTCCAAACATGTCCTTTATTGCCTCGGTCTTAGGTGTTGAATAAAATAAATGCTTACAATTATGTATCAACTGTCTGCTACACTGCAATGTTGTAGAAATAGGTAGGTATAGTAAACTAGTTGCTCCTCGCGGTCGCCCACGTAAGTTCCCTTGGGAATATCGGAATAATAAAAGTTAAAAAAGTTAAAGCAATTAGCCCTACTATTGGGCCGTTGTGCGTGATTTTAAGCCGTGGGTTTTCTCACGAAGTTTTCCTTCATCGTAAGAGCGATGTTAATAGCGCACATAATTTTTTCTTAAAGAAAAACACATTGGTGCGCGGCCGGGATTTGAAACTACGACCTTCGGAAAGAAAGTCGGGGTATCTACCACTAGACCAACACCGCTCTTATCGGAATAACAAGTAATGCGGGCTCAGCAAGACCAATGAACTTCTCCTACGAGTTGTAAAAGTTTTTGAAAAAAATTGAACGCGGATGCTGAGACGTGATTAACCCATTGGCGCCCGGCAACACATAGGTACCTCGCGTACTTCAGAGTTGTTCACGGGACCGGCAACGCACCATTAGCGGACCGACTAGCACTTGATTCAATTTCTGTTTTTTCGGATACGGTCATAATATTTCAAATTCATTAATTAAGACATTTTAATTGTAGAATACGGTCGCTATATGGCGTTCGCTTCATAGCGTAGGTAACTAATTGGACAATTTGTAATTAGAATTTGTAATGTTACAGTTAGCGCCACTAAAAGTATCCTAGTGAGTGTCCATCGGGCCATTACCCGTAGGTAACCTTCCCGTAACATAACATGGTGTTGGTGTGTGTGCATCTGTGAAAATGTTATAGTAGGTAAATACCTACTTAACTGTGATTGTTTGTGTTATAAAGCTACTCTTTCTTGTAAGTATATTACCATACCTAAACAAACTCTCACCTTATCTACATATTACATTACTTTATGTCTATTCAGCCCCTCATCATCCGTGATTTCTAGAGCAGCTAAAGGTTACCTGGAAGAGATCGCTTTAAGCCACCAGCCTGTCCTTTGTTTCACCTAGATTATAAATGTTCATGTTGTTTGTTATTGCAATTTCTGATGTTGTGATACAATAAAGAATTACACAATCTCCCACGTCCACAGAGCAGCACTGTGCCTTTTTTGACCCTTACCTACATTTTCCCAAACTTACGTTTCTTAAGGGACGCCTCAATTTTCTCTTGTTGTCCACACATTAGACTGATAATTCCAAACATAAAACCTCAATCCACATTTAAGAAACACTCACTTAATTATTTTAAAACTCTCATTTATCTCATATAAAAATCCCACTTGTCCTTCTAAAACTAAAAAAAGATTAAACATTACGTTTTGGCGCGAATTTTCAATATCCGAACGTGAAAATCCAAGATGTCTGCCGCACCGCACGGCTTCGGCTCGCACTCGCATACTGCCAGCGGAGGCTGCGTAGAGTAGTAGGTCACCGCCCACAAACGCAATGAGATCATAAAACTGCTGTAGATAATTTACACTCAACTTGCAACTAAATACAGCCTACTTTGCCTATTAATAATATTAATAAAATAGAAATGGCGCGTGGGCTGACATTCGTTGAGCGGGGGCTGGATGGATAACTTAGTTTAGATGTTAGAACTGCAGAGGTTATTACAATCTATAATTATGCATATATCTATCGAGATAAGTACTTAGGTAATATGCGCTGGAACATTTAGCTTAATATCATGAAAATAAATGGCACTATGGTTTCTATAGAAGAATTGTTATACTTAACTCATACTCAAGTAAGATTTCTCGATACGTAGGTAGGTATTCTGTAACTTCTTCTTTTCGTGTAGTGGTGTGGTTCATCTAGTGTTAGAGTTTTCAGTTTTTTATTACAGCATATTTGACTATTGCTAAAATCTTTCAATAATGCTATACTAGCATTGTTAGAATTGTCTCGAATACACTGCAAAATTTCCAAAAAAATCTAACAATACTGAGGCATTGTCGAGACATTTTAATCATACGTAGGTTACCCTAGCTATATAAGTACATAATTATGATGATTGGGGTAAAAAAACTGTAAAACAAAAAAGTAAGTATAGCACAAATCTATTTATTCTTGCTGCCATAATAAATATATTTGTGCCACTTCTATTTGTTCTACTGAACATAACCATGTAAAATTTTAAAAAAAATTCAAAATCCATTAAATAGTCAATTTAATAAATAATGGAAGCCTTTTACATTTCGCTAGGCAACATGTAAACCAACCTTATTATACTGGCAATCTCGAATAGCTCTTCTGCATAGAGGTTTAGTAGAGCGATGGAGCGATAGCTATTTCCGTCGCCTATAGTTTCTGATTCTTAGACACTAGCAGAATTGCAGTGTGGGGAGAGCCTCATGTAGGTTATTTTTAGGGCTAACTAATTACTAACGACTTTGGATTTTTAGCTGTATTTGAGTGCTGTATGGTAAGTCCCACATAACGTCCAATGACTAACAAACTGTGATTGCAAATTTGCAGTGTTGCAAGGTCTAAAAGAGTGTCAATTGCGTTTATAACAATGCGCCAATTGTATTTAAACTTCAAGTTAAATTAGAAAATATAACACTTTAAATCTACATAAGAATTTACATGAGATATAATCAAGTGACACCAAGGTACTTATAAAGGTTAGGTTATATAGTATCCGGTTGCGCGGGACCGGAAGGCATGTAATAGAAGAGGGCCGCCTTCCGGTCGTACCCGCAGCGGAACAGGTTCCAAGCGACGTCTTCTGGCGCAGCTTGCTCTGACGACGCCCGCGCCGCGCAGCTCTCCAGCACCTGGGGACAGATTGTGTCTGAGACTGAGTATAACTGCCTATGGACAAGTCAAGTCCATTTTCATCTAATGGTGTGAAAACAGGATTGAAAACAGGACCACAAGGCGTAGGAAACCGTAAACTAGTTACCATGTTGGCTGTTCTCAGACCAGTAAAAATAATTACTTACTGCTACGTCTTGAACGTTCAAACGTTGGTATTTTGCCCAGAACTTGGACTTTTTACGTACCGAGCTTTTTGACAAGCGAGACAGTTATTTTTGTTCTACTCGTATTCTCACATCATCAGAGCTGCCAAACCATCCAGCTGTTCACCGGATCTATCCAGCTGTTAACTGGATAGTTTGGTGGTTTGACTAGAGCACGTAGCCGTCCTTGCTTATAACTGACACTCGATTAGCAGCAGTACAGTGGGTGACATGACATACCTTGGTAGCGTTGCGTCCGTCCATTCTGGTAGCCAACTTGCCGATCACAGCAGACTTGAGCAGCTTGCCGTCTTTCCCGACGATCTTACACTTCACCAGCACACAGTAAACATGGCGACGGAGTGCTGGTACGTCTTCTAACTGACCTGTAAACACAAAATCACCCCACATTTATAAATTGATCAGATGAGTCAACGTTTGATCACTATCAAACCTGATGGTGAGCTGATGATGGACGATTACCTACTTAAATCATCGCGAGGTAAACATCCCTCTAGTTGTATACATCGAGAAAAGGAAGGAAGGAAGGCGATTTAAGCAGGTGGCCCCGGTTTCTTAACTCTGACTAAACCTATCAAGTTAGAGGCTTATGGTGCTCGGCGACCTCAAAACTCTAACACAAGAGAAGACACACGCGAAAAAACATAGCTGGTTCATCGATAGTCGTTATGCGAATAAAAAATTACGAAGCAGAACGCTTAGTGCAGATAACTGGCATAAGGCACAGTATAACTGGCACAGCTCTCAAAATGTTTAAATCATATTTGCTGAATCGGCTTCAGATTGTCAAGATCGATGATTACTCTAGCACAACTCAGAGTGTTACATGTGGCATTCCTCAAGGATCGATAATCGGTCCGTTATTGTTTTTAATTTATGTCAACAACTTAAGTAGCATAGGGCTCTCTGGGCGCCTAACACTTTATGCCGACGATACTTGCCTTTTTTACTTTGGTAAATCACTTGGAGACATGGTGACTGACGCTCAAAAAGACCTCGATAGACTAAGTGAATGGCTTCTCTATAATTTGTTGACGATTAACACGGCCAAAACATCGTTTATGATTCTAGCTGCAAAAAATAAACCGATCCCAGACTACCCTCTACTTAAAATAAATGATGAACCACTACAGAGATCTTATTCAGAAAAATACCTAGGGTTAGTAATTGACGATAAGCTCACGTGGAAGCCGCACATTGATCACATCCTATCGAAACTTACATCTGTGTTGGAAGCTCTTCGTAAGGTTGCGCACTGTATCCCTAGAAAAATAAGACCGATAATTTACAACTCCTTGGTAAAATCCCACCTTGAGTATTTAATAGAGATTTGGGGATCTCGTGCGCCGACTAACCTAACTTCCTTGCAGAGAGCTCAAAACAAAATCATAAAAGTGCTTTATCGGTGTGGCGTTGTATTTACAACGGCAACACTGGCCCACGTGACTGCTGTCAATGATGACATTTATGACAGTCCAGTTCGCTCCAATTTTCTTGTTCGCTTTGCTCGAAAGAAACTTTTATAATGTTTGATAATAGACTTATCTGGTGTTAACTAACTAGACTACGGTGATTGTGTCACGTAACATATGTCGTGAATAAACGAACAGTTATATACTATGAGCTCCAAGCGGTTTCATTTGTGACCAACTCATCGTTACCCTAAGGATCGCGGGTCCTAACCCCCGCATCACTATGACTATTTTACACCTACCGAAGAACTATATAAAAAAACTGAACTATTTTACCTTACTCAATTATATAAATATAAAATGTGTATACTAGTCAAAAACATAGCTTCTAATAATATACTCTCTAATATAATTTTACACAAAAGCCTAGCAACACAAAGATTAAGAAATAAACATAGGCTAGTGGTAAGACAACATAGGACTGGATACGGAAAAAAGACTATTTTATCTGAAGGAGAACGGCTTTATAATGATCTACCTAATGATATTAAGGAGTGCGATAGTATTAACCTTTTTAAAAGTAAACTTAAATCATACATTGCTGAGTCATGATTATCTACCCATCCTTGCACAACTTATTCTTAAACAATTATGTACCAGGAACCCAACATGCCGGAGATGTTTGAACTACCCACAATGATTTATATTTAATTTATCTCATTTTAAGTGACATTGGTCTTATGAGAATAAACGTCTTTAAACCTAGATCTCCAGGAACTAGGGCCTCGCAACTAAAACAAACTAAGTACTCAAAAAACTAATATGTATTCAAAACCATAATTGTTTTTAAAACCTATGAATAGGTACTTAAAAAGTTTACAAAAGCACGATAAATTTAAAATAAACTTAGCAGTCCAATGTTTTGTATGTCTGTCTGCCATGCATGGATGACACAATAACCTTTAAAAGTATTCCATCTACCTATCATGTCAAACACTATGAATCTAAACTATACAATCCTTATTCATAGTTTACAATTAAAGAACGATTAAACAAACACTCTAACCACAACAACAAACAATACCGAATAACACACAGTAAAACAACAACAATACAATTCAAACAAAACAACACACAACATGGCCCATACCGGGTAGCGGACCGGGATGCGGTCCGGGAGCGGTCCCGTGAAGCCCACGGTTACCGGGCTGTGCAATTTCATGACCTAAGTAAACGACAAAAAATTAATTGAACTAGAGAGGCAAAATTGATGACTTTTAGTATTAAATGACGCCGAACTATAATGATTAAATGCTTCGGATATGAGAACTGGATTCGGTATAGGCTTTACTTCAAGCAGAATTTACAAACAACCCATAACATGGCATAATGCTTCATTTGACTTCTTCCTAAGAGAGAACCTAAATTAACAACAACGAAAATATGTCACAAGCTGAGTCCACGCATAGGTGGCATAAGGTAGTTTGTGAAGATTTCTGTAAGTAACTTGTCCCGCTCTATTTTAAGATTTACAAACAAAATTGGTACAAATGTTAATCCGAGGACTAAAGAATGATTCCTCGGCGGGGCGGGGACGGGCTACCTTTGCATGTCGTCAGTGCCCCGTCCGGACCGAGTCCGTGCTGCTTTCATACAAAAGTAGCCCGTCAATGCCCCGGCTCAGCCACGACCCGTCCAAATGAGCATCACCTCTAAGTCTTCGGTTTAGCATGCTCTTCAAGTAAGCCTTAGGCATATTTAGTTTAATTTAGGTGTATTTTTACCTGCCAGCAACCCCTCGACAAGTTTGGGATCGACTCCCGACTGCGCAATGCACGCGTCAGAGTGGGCGCGGAACATCGCCTTTTCTTCTTTTCCTAGGATCTGAAATATTAACATGACCATTGGGAAATTATGTACTAGTATTAGAGATGATGTCTCGTACAGATTCCATGTTCCTTTTACGCAATATAAAAAGCCGTGGCAGTGCTGCAAATTTTTATTTATTTTGCAATAAATCACTAGCACCAATGCATTAGCAAAACTGCGAAATTTCATAAATTGAAATGGAGGTGAGACGTAGTTGATCCATTTTAGTTATTCATATGCTGTCCTCCCGTAAACATTTAGAGGGGCACATGGTGCAGAGCATAAAGCAATGGAATTAGTAATGAAAAACTTACCACACAGTTTTTGCATGCTGATACGATCTGGAAGTAAAATAAAAACGTAATGATTATTCTTAACAATTCTACAAACCTGCAAAAACAAATAAATGTGTTAATCCTGTGATTCCACGTGCATAACTATCGAGTCCCGAGGACAATTCCAAAAACTCTTTCTTAGTTGATATAGTCTACACTTCAAGAACACTTTTAGACATATTATTTGAAAGACCAGTCTGTTTAAACTGTTTATGTATCAGTCAGGATTTTATATTTCCATATCCACAACAGCAATGCCTATCCTTCATTGGCAATGATTCTAAAATATTTAATTTTTAATTTCATAGGTTGAACGAAATTCCCTTTATAAGTGGTGTATTTATTGCATTTACTACTAACTGTACTTGAAAACCCGGAAAACACCGCACAGCGGTGCGTGGAAAGCCTGTGCCGCAGTTAGAGAATACCCCTAGAGAGAATAGAGAGTATCAGCACGTATTCTCTAACAATGCCTCAATTATCTTAGATTTTTCTCTAAAACGGTTCAACAACTTTTGGAAATTTTGCAAAGTTTTGCTAAATCTTTCGAGGTGTTAATAGATTCTTGCAAAATTACCAACAATTTTCGAACCGTTCGATCTGTCTGGATCTAATAATTTCATGGAATTCATGGAAATATATTAATCTACTTAAACACGTCAGAAATTGTTGTAAAAAACTTTCAAAATATTCTTTAACAGACTCAAATCAAACTTTCAGTACTTGGCGTTACTTTTCCGAACTCCCAGTAAGTTAATCCTCACCTGCAGAGTAGCAACAGCCAGTATAGACAGCAGTGAGACCTTAGGGCTAGTCATCGCGCGTGTTCGTACAGGCGCAGCGGCAAGTGAAGCAACAGGTGAACCAACTGCAGCCGCAGCAACGCTTGCAGACGCACTCACGCGCAAGTCGGTGCGGCCTGCCATATACCCGGGCGCGCATTGGGTTACCGCTACTATGTGCGTTTGTTGCAAACGGTGAGAAGTGAGTGAGATCGAGTTTGTATTGTCGTTGGGTTAGATTGTGTTTCGATTAATTTTATCTGAAATAGAAAGGGTGCGAAATGAAGAGACAAAATGGATTAAGGAAAATGAAATCTGTATTTAAAGAAAAACTTCGAAATATCAAGATTCTTAATCACAAATGACTATTACCAACTATTACGGTTTAAGTTCTTTTATTCTTTGTAAGTCGCTCCAGCTGCAGACCTCGTTTAATTTTTGGTCTTGAATTTTGGCTTTCAAAATTCAATCTCCATACCCATCCAATTTAATTAACCTAAACTACTCCGGATTTTAAGATTAGCTACCCGGGCTGGTCATCCGGTTGTAGCTTCGATTCCCGCCAGAAACATTCAATATTTGATCAATACTCAATACTCACACTCAATACTTACTATATCTTAGAAACTTTTCCGTGATCATAGTAGGGGGATATGATTATTACCAAAAGGACAACAATCGTCTTTGTTTTGTAAACACAGTTCGGACGCTCTTTCACAACAACTGAACCATCATCAAACAACTATGCTTTGATACCCTCTTACCTACATACTAGCTTCCTAAATAATTTGTAACTGCCTTTCCAGGATAGTGGGAAAATCTTTAAAACAAACCATCACTGCCATTCACCCCGAGTCCCGATTTAGTGAGGATATCGGAATAAAAAGTATCCAAAATACCTAATGGGTAAGTAATTCTAGCTATCTGCTTCCAAATGTAATTAATTGCAATCGGTTCAGTAGTATAGAAAAGAATAAATCCATCAATACAAAATATTTCGTGTTCCAAACAAAAGCATCTAGCAATTTCTTCCTTTTACGGTTTTTAAATTAAATTAATTTAAATATAACATCGCACTGACGGTGAAGGAAAATATCGTGAGGAAACCACGATCCGAAGGCATGTACACACGCATGCACACATGGCATGATGTGTGACATCTGCATTTGACCTTTATTCGCAAATAAATGATTGATTATTGATTATGTATCATCATCATCATCATCATCATCAGCCCGTTGCAGTCCACTGCTGGACATAGGCCTCTCCAATTGCACGCCACCTAGATCTATTTTCGGCTTCTCGCATCCAGTTTGTGCCAGCCGTCTTGCGCAAATCGTCGCTCCAACGTGCCTGAGGACGTCCTACACTACGTTTGCCGACGCGGTCTCCACTCTAGAACTCGTTTACCCCAACGGTTGTCGGTTCTACGGCTAATATGGCCAGCCCACTGCCACTTCAGCTTGCTAATCCGGTGAGCTATGTCGAAGACTTTGGTTTTCTGACGGATCACCTCATTTCTGATGCGATCCCTCAGAGAAACGCCGAGCATAGCTCGTTCCATAGCTCGCTGAGCGACTTTGAATTTGTGGACCAACCGTGCCGTTGATTATGTAAATGTTCGTCAATCCGGAGTAAGCTTCTGTGGCGTCTTACTGCCTCTTTATGAGGAAGCCCTAATTGCCTAACAGTGGGGCAAATTAACGTGCTTTATTAAGATAAAGGATAATATACTTACCTACTTGTGCAAAAAATGGAATAGGTAATGTAGTAACGTATAGTAATGTAGGTAATAAAACTTGATTTTAGTCTGTAGATAAGTTATGATGATCTTATTGATTTTCCTGAACTCCTGAAAAAAGGGAAAGATCAAAGTATAGGCGTTAAAAATCGTGCCTTAAGGTTTTCGTAGTTTTGTAATGAAAAAAAATACATAGGCATACTATACAGGTTGAAGCATTTCGATGACCTTTAAGGGGGATATCCTAAACTATAAGACATAGGTCTGTACAGAAAAAAGCTGAAAAATGTTGCGTCTTCGATTTTGACAAAAGCTAAAATGGCATTATAACAATTTTGCAAAAATCTATTACCCTAGCCAAAAGTCAAACCTTGTGTAAAAATTATGATGGTAAGTAACATAATACTATGTTATGACTTTATGAGTAAGAGTGCTTCATCAAAGGCTCATCATCACTGAACCCTTAGGATATAAGGACCTTAGGAACCTTACGCTTAATTAAACTTTTAATAATTGAGACAGCAGGAACATGAACTTTATAAAATAGCAGGAAAACAGCGGAAACATGAACTAAGTATATGCAGAAGGAACCTAATGCAAGGTCTGGAAATGAAGGAAACTAATCAAAATGTAATATATAAGCTACAGCGGGAACATGAACTAATTGTTTATGAAACATGAGTAATCTGACATTTAATTTAACCAATAAAAAAGGGACAGGGGGAACATGAACTAAATCATGATAAATGAGTATTTTGAGTTTGTATGTAGTACCTGCGCTCCCTGGGCGTGTCAAGGCGATGCATGCAGACGGTGGACGGCGGACGCGGCAGGCGGGAGGGACAGGCGCGCTGCACCACGCACGGGGAAAGCCCCGCGGCCACCAGCGCCGTCACCAAGAGGGACATCAGGAACCTGAACAACCCCTTCTTACCAAGACAGCCATATGGTATAGCAAACTCCTAGTACCTATTTTGTTTCATTCAAAGCGCATTGATGCTGGTTGTGGCTGAGTAGACCGATTCCAGGAGCATCGTTCGGCAGATATTAAAAGGTGTACCTACCTAATCTCGAGATGACGTTTGCGAAAATTGAACTGTCGTAAATAGCCGCCACAAAGCCAGAACGGCTTTGTGGCGGCTATTTAGTTGGTATTGGCCATAATAAAATCTGTGCGATCCTACTCGTACCGCACAACGTAGGTATATTAGCTACCGAATGATCGATCAGCTTCTAGTTCCGACCACCCTGTATAACGCTGGGTGCAGTATCTATTTAGTTACATTACGTGCCACAAAAGATGAGACTTGACTAGAGTCATAGTCAGAGCGACTTCCTGCGCTCTTCCGCCATCCGAACACGCCCAGTCTCTTCCCGTCTTAGACATCCTACCACTAAAGACTAGGTACCTATAAATCATCTACCACACAAGTCGAAACTTCGTGGTTTCATCGTCCGTGGAACTCACTGTACAAAGGTGATTGTTATCATCAAAAGTCAGCCACAAGTGAGAGCGATCGGCTACTTGCGTTCTACCTACATCTAGCGACGCCGCGTGATTTTGCTCCAAGTATTTACAATGTTCCAATCTAGTTCAAATATTACTTACGACATTGTTCAGTCCTATTCTATTGAATTCATCAGTTTGAACAAGTAGGTAATAGCTATTTATATTACCTAGGTATTCCAGGGGTTTGTGAACGAATACATAGTTTGTTTAGCTCACTTTAGCTCTTTTGGGTATAAAATCATTATAAAATAAACAGATAATGAATGGCGTTGAAAGGTGATGTCATGATGCAATCTGAAAGACAGATGGTGCCTAGAGATAAAGCAGGTTGTATTATAACGTAATGATTTCCAATCACAATGGGTTGTATTCAGGATATAATAATAATAAGAAAAATCCTCCTCCAAATAGTTCACTCACATGATGCCAATTTCAAAAGGCTCGATTAGCCTTTTGAAATTAGGTTAAGAGAACTTAATTATCTAAGTTGCGAGTCGGAAGTTTTGGCGGGAACGCGGTGAGATGTGTTGCTAAATTTTCAATTTTGTGAAACCTAGTTCAAATGCGTTGTTGAATTTCGGGGGCATATTAATCAATTTAGTTTCGTGAAGGTGTACAAGTGTAGTGAAAGTAAAAATCGGTGCAAAACATGGACATTAGCGTTGTCTCCAAAGCTCCGTGAACAATCATTGTCAATGGCCGCCGTTTTACAATGATTCCCTTGACTTGACTTTTTCAGTGCAAATAACTTGCAAATATTAATATTTGACATTGGCCAAAGTCCAAATGGAATATAAATAAATA
Organism: Idaea dimidiata; assembly: GCA_949358125.1. Lineage (NCBI taxonomy): Eukaryota > Metazoa > Arthropoda > Insecta > Lepidoptera > Geometridae > Idaea > Idaea dimidiata. Next base: position 874,670 of record OX442329.1, read on the forward strand.
AATAATAAATAAATAAATCCTGTGACGAACACACAGCGCCATCTAGCCCCGTGGTAAGCTGCTAAGCTTGTGTTACGGTGGCTAGACAACGGATATACTACTTATATTTATTTTTCTTTTGTAAATACATACATATTATACATAGAAATACGCCCAGACCAGATACAAATATTTATTTTTAAGCATAAATATTTGCACCCAGCGGGAATCGAACCCGCAACCTTCTGTATTGCAGCCAAGCGTTCGCCCGACGCGCCACAGAGGTCGTCCATATATACGTACATATAGCCATGTAAAAAAAGAAGTTGCGAGTCTGAGTCGCACTTGGCTGATTCTAGGATATCAGAAGTTATGGTAAAGGAACAAACAAATAAATAAAGAAATTCAACCTCATTTATTGTAACTACATACAAACAAACATGATCAACACATTTCTCACTCCACGAAATTAAATTTCATTCGATTTATTTCGTTCAATAATTATTGTTAAATGTAACATAATTTAAACTATAAATTTACATCTTTTTAAAATTGGTGTGGCAAAAGTGGTAGAAAAATAGTAAATAAAGCCAAATAATTTAGACAGATCTCTTAAAACTAAAAGGTTGCTTGACAGTAAAGACTTTAATTTCGAGGGTCGTGGGTTCGAATGCAGGCCGAACTCGCACCAATGAATTTTTCTTTGACAAAAAGTTATGTGGGCTAATACCATCGCTCTGACGGTGAAGGAAAACATCGTGAGGAAACCGACATGTCCTGAGAGTCACCACGGTCCGAAGACATGGGACATTCGTTAATCCGGGGTAGGCTCCCGTGACGTCTTACTAACTCTAAGGGGAGGCCCGCGCCCTGCAGTGGGACAAATTAACAGGCTGATTACGTTTATACATATGAAATTCATACATATGAACATACATTCATTATATAATATGAATTTTGTATCTGGTCTGGGTGTATTTCTATGTATAATAACAAAAGAAAAATAGACATAAGTAGTATATCCGTTGTCTAGTCACCGTACACAAGCTTAGCAGCTTACCATTGGACTAGATGGCGCTGTGTGTTAGTCACTGAATTTATTTATTATTTATTAATTCAAAGTTCGGACTTATTAACTGAGCTATATATCACAACACAGCCTCAATTTAGTAGATAATAGCAAAGGCTAATTATTCAATATTTTTGTTATTCTGCTACTTTTGCCATGACAATTTCAAAGAGGATAAATGAACTAAGTTACTAAAGCAATGGTATAGGATAGGTAACATTATAAAGTAACAGAACCATAGATAAATAGATACAGATTACTCGTTTTTTTAGAGTGGACAAAAAAGGAAAACAAAAAATAATATTTTAATTTTTTCCTGTTGTTTTTATAACTAAAATTGTGCCCTGAGCTTTTTCCATTATTTTTTTCGAAAACGGTTAAACGATTGTTGTAACTAACTGCAAATATAAAAAAAACGTTCGATCATTTTCGAGTAAAATCTAGCATCTGTTTTTGATATTATATTAAAAGTGTCTCCTACGCTTTACAAAAAAAAATTGAAAAGCATTTCTATAATTATAGTCATTCAAGTGTAGGAAACATTTTAAAATATATCAAAAATAGGTAAGTAATCGGAAGCAACATCTTAACGTTGAATTTAATTCTATGAAAATAGAATAATTCAAGCTGTCGGTAGATGGCGCTGCGTGCCTTAATCGTAAAGCAATAACAAATGCAATCCTTAATTTCGACTCGATTAAACATGCATCTGTGGCCAAATTGGGAAGGCATCGGGACGGATCCCCGGAGATGCAGGTTCAAGTCCTGCGGGTGCAGAAATATTTGGAAAGCATTTCTTTAAATATAAATCTAGCATCGTTACATTTAACTCTAAAATGATCCAAAAATTTTTGAGGCGATGTTGAGATTATTTAGTTATAGATTATAAAAAAAACAAACATTCTAAAAAAAAAACAATTTTTTAGCTTAGTGGAGTTCTTAACACAGAAACACTATGAGACTGATAGTATAATATCAAACATTTGTGCACACAATCTTTACACTTGAGCTTTGAATGTTATCTGAGTCTGATTACGTAAGTCAGTTGCTAACAAATCTTGATTTAATTTTTGTTGTTCTCACGTCATTCAGTAGCAAACAAATTGTTGCAATTAAAACTAGCGACTGTTACCGTAATCGAAATAATCAACAATTTCAATCGAGATTTGTCAGTAACAGAGTTACATAATCAGCTAGCACGGCTATAATTGGTAAATAGTTAGAGTCAGTATATGTATTTAGTTTGCGATACTGAAAAAAACATTAATTTAATAATGATTTTACTCAGCATTACTCAGTTAAGGGAGGCTCTCTAACAATTCCTAACTACGACGATTCATTATGAAATCACTTATTGCACTTAAAAGTTGATTTTTATTCCACAGATAAAAAATATCTGTCGAATAAAAGATACAGATATAAAATATCTGCAAAATAAAATCGAACACAAACAAGTATGAAAGCGTTTTAAACTGTTTTTTTTATTGTGCCGATTTTATGTACAGATGTAAAATATCTGTCGAATAAAATCTATAAATATAAAGTATCTGCCAAATAAAACACAACCAAATTTTAAAGCCTTCTAAAATTTGTTATATTTTTTTAAAATTGGGGACGTTTTCATTCGGTGGTGTTACATTTAGTTGGACAGTTATTGAAAATAAGAGATTAAAGCATAAAATAAAACTAAATAACTTAATTAATAATATCCAAATAATATCTGTAGAGGTAAATTATTCGAGTTATTGTATGTATACTTAATAAAAACTTGAATATTTTTACTTCCAAAATTATTTAAAACGGTATATTTATCGGGATCTAACCCGATGTTTCGACACTCTTTCAAGAGCCATAGTTATGTCAAAATATAGTAAAAAAACCTGGCTATACATATACCGTTTTACATGATTTTGGCAATTCAAGTCATAAATAACATAGACAACAAATACACAGAAATACTGAGCCACATTGTTTTTTTACATATCTACGGGGTGAACCATTTCGATGGGCTTTCAGTGGGGTATCATAAACTATGAGAGGTAGCGGTAGGTAGAAAATGCTGAAAGGAGCTGCTTTCCAGATTTAGACAAAAACTAAAATGGCATTATTAGATTTTTTAAAGAAAAAAAACCCTAGCCACAAACATAGAACCTAGTCTTTTTGCAAAAAAAAAATATACCACCTGATCGATCGTGTTGCTGATAAAGGTCAAATCAAACAATTGTTAGAATCTTTTTTGGTCAATTTAAATATTTTTAATTTCTTCTATGGTTTTCGCAATTTTGCATAATAAAACACTTTATTTACCGGGTTTAATCGCGTTTTATCGCGCGATTAAATAAAGTGTTTTATTAAATATTTTTATTATAAATAGGCGTTTCTATCGATTTAACACACTATGTTTGTTTCCAGGATTTGATATTTATTAGCAACACTATTGCTCGGTACAAAAATACGGGTGTTTATTTTTTTTTCAAAAATCGAATACATTTTAGTTATTGTCGAAATCGGGGACGCTACTCTTTTCAGCATTTTTTCGCTATCTCTTCTAGTTTAGGATATTCCCCTGAAAGCCTATCGAAATGTTTCACCCTGTGAAATAATATTATAAAGAGGAGAGATTTGTTTGTAAGCAAATAGGCTCCGCAACTACTTGACCGATTTCAAAATTCTTTCACCAATATAAAGCTATACAATTTGTAACGGGTAAGTCCTTTTAATCCGAAAGGGGGTTGTTGTAGACGTCTAGGCAAACACCTTTTGTTCTACGACTTTTGAAAATTAGAACTTTTTTTTTTAAATTTCGAGATTATGTTTCACTGAAAAAACAGCTGCTTTTGAAAAGTACTTCGAATTTCCAAAAGTCGTAGAACAAAAGTTGTTCGCCTAGACGTCTAGAACAACCCCCTTTCGGATTAAAAGGGCTTACCCGTTACACATTGTATTATCGAGGCGTAACATAGGCTACTTTTGATCCCGATATTTCTACGGGGTAGGTACAGTTTTTCACTCAACGTGTAAGTGGTGCAAAAAGTATTTCTCCCTGTCTCCCACATTCATGTATTTTTAAGGCAGTGCTGTGCATTATTGCTATCGATAAGCGGTATAGATATTGCAACATGCTCACCACTCTAACCTTACTATGGTTTATAACGCTGTGCAGCGAGTGAAAAATTGTACTCTAGTCTACAGTCCGTATGTTCAAACCACGAAAGATTAATTTTCGTTAAAATGTTCATGATAATATTAAAAAAATCTTCCCAACAACACCATTTATAAATCGACATCTTTTCGATATGTTTCCATAACTTTATACACAACTATGTAAGTCACTAAAATTTTATTAATTTATCTAATAATTTAATTATTATAAATGCGAAAATTTCTTTAAGACTACCGAGTTCCGACCTATATAATCAAAAAGACAAATTAAAAATTATTTTAATAAAAAAATACATCTACAAAAAGACAACTCATGGCCGACACTGGGCGGGATTCGAACCTCGTATCTCTCGATTGCTGAGAAGCGACTTGAAATCCAATTAGTCTACCGACTTCATCATTCATCAGACTCGTATTTTTGCATCTGTATTAAATTATCAACTACAAATTTATCCATGTTTTTATCAAATTAGGTCAGAATTCGAAGTAGGCTAGTCTAAACGCGGGTGAAGCTTGGAACCACAGCTAGTATCCACTAGCCTACTCGTCCAGTCTGTTTGTCCCAGAATCTTTACTTCGATATTCGATACTCCTAGCATCTGCTAGGATCTGCTAAATCCCTTTAGAGAAGTAACACGGTACCAATCCTAAAGTGAGCGGATAATCTTCCTATTTCCCTTCAATTTAGGGTTCCGTTTTTACATCAAAGGCAGATTCAGTCGCTCGTCATCTGTTTTTTAAGAATCCACCTCACCCCCTTCCTACACTCCTCAAGCTCGCCTTCTCAATATCCTAGGAACGTCTTCGTTTACTCTTCACCTCTACACCCCCTTTCCCTCTTACAATAGGCCCTTTTCTCCTAATCTCATCTTTACATCCCCCTTATCCCCTTTTCTCTACTCTTCACCTCTCCCACCTCCCCCTTTCCTTTTTCTCGTAATCCTCATCTCTTCCATTTCATACCAAAGGATCTTCTTTCCCTAGTCCTCTTCTTTTATATCCCCTCCCCATATCCTGGGAAATTGTTCCATCCCTTACCACAAGAACCCCCCCTCCCCTTAGTCCCCGTCTTTTAAACCAACCCCCCCACCTTATTACTCTAGGAACCTGTTCCAAGTCCACATCTCCCCCCTCCCCCCCCCCCTACCCGACCACCCTCCTCCCCTCCCCCCGGTCGCGGTGCGCGGCGTAGAGCCGCAGCAGCACGGCGAGGAACACGAGCGCGACGCCCGCCGCCCCCGACACGGACACGCCGTGACCGTACACCACGCACGACAGCAGAATCGACACCGCCTACGAAAATACGTTACTTTTTAAATTCGCACGATTTCTTAACATAATAGGTGTGTAGTTTAACGCCAAAATAGGTTACATAACTCATGTGAGGACACGTAATATTAGATCGGACCCGTAAACGAATTAGATGGAATGCAGACGATGTAGCCGAAATCGGTTATGAAGTTGTAGTAGTAGTAGGTGTGTAGTTACATTTTTGTAGCTCATTGGCCTAGTTGCACCTGCCGATCTTAAAGCGACGCTTGACGCGGTCTCTACTTGGATTGGGAAAATTCGTGTGGCAAAAAATCATTTTCTCGAGCTCCTCCGTACTTCGGAAGGCACGTTAAGCAGTCGGTCCCGGTTGTTATCTCTGATGGCAGTCGTTAGGTCAAGTTTGTAGGCCTTAGGGCGAAAAATGAAAACTTTTCAGATTAAGTGAGACACACCACTATACGAAAAGAAGAAGACGACATTTAACCGGGTCTACAAAGGTAACATGGTTGAAAAGTCAAGGTGAGAATAGTAGTTTATGCCCCGAGGTACTAAAGCCGTGTCTTATATAGCGGACGTCATATTGAATCTAAAGCGTACGATGGACTAGAGAGTTAACCCCCGAGCGCAGCGAGGGTGTTAAAAACTTAACTCCTGAGCGGGCGAAGGAGTTAATGTACTTAGAGTCCTGAGTAAAGCGTGGGATTCGAGCGCCCAAGATAAAAACAGGCTTTATTACCGAGGTGAATATAGGTACTCTACACATCACGAAATATACTAGATGGCGTCATGGCGTCACAGGACTCCTGGCAAATGTGAAACATTTGACATTGACAGATAATAATGTTTTATATAGGACTCGCCACGGCTTCGCCACGCCAAAAATCAAGTTTACCCCCGCCTATAGATGCCTATATACTGTACTGACCTGCCTAAGAGTCATTATAATAGCAAACACAACAGCCCCAAAGCTCGCAATAGTCCGGTATATGAGCAGCTGGCCGAGCGCAGAGCTCAGCGCTAGCACGGCGCAGTCGGCGAGGAAGGCGGGGTGCGACAGCAGCTGGGTCCAGCCGCTGGCGGACGAGCTCCAGCCGGACACACACGCCGACAGCGTCAGCAGGACGGACCTGGAACATATGGGGGCGTCAGCAGGACAGACCTGGAACATACGAGGCGTCAGCAGGACGGACCTATAACATCAGTGGACGTCAGCAGAATGGACCTACAATATGTTTTTTTTAACATATAACTACCATTATAGGGAATTAAAATTATATAAAAAAAAACAGTATTGGAAATTATTAAAATATACTTTATGTACATAACATAATATAGGGGCGTCAGCAGGAACGATCTATAACATGAGGGTACGTGACAAAGAAACAAACCACAGATTGACTCCCGCCATCATCTGCAGCGGCTGCAGCGGGTAGCGCGCGAACAGCGCCGCCTGCCAGTTGGACGTGAAGCTGTCACAGCACAGATACAGCGCTAGCAGCGTCAGCCCACCCAGAGACACTGCCGCGCCACTGCCATCTGCTGGCGAACACATCATATAATAAAGTATATACTCCAGTGATGGGCAAGCTTTTTCCTTCGCGAGCTCATATTTACGCTAAGAATCTATGGTGGGCCAAGTATCGGATCCTATTATCTTATTTGATATCATATCTTATTTTTACTAATATTATAAACACGAAAGTTTTCAAGTGATTGTGATCTGCATGTGATTTTGTAACTCTTTCACGCAAAAACTACTTTTGAAATTTAGAATATAGATGCATTTTTTAAACTTACACGATTTCCGTTCATTATTAGTTCAGTCAGTTCATTATTAGTTCGTTCAGTCTTCCCGGGACCACGGCCGGTGTAATCCGTTTGCCGAAACGTCGGGGTAATTTTAAATTTATTTACTAAATTTAAAATAATTTTGTTGATATAACGCGATCTAGACCCGAAAATCTAATATTTAATAATAGAATATAGATGGTTTTTAAGTTTCATCGCCTGAGACATGGAATATCATAGACTACTAGTGTTTATCTCCATATTCCCACTTCTGCCTATGTGATTGTATATTACGGGCCGCGGATAAACATCGAGATTTTAACTCGAGAAAGTCAGCACTTGATTTTTTATTTTAATAGACCAGATGCATATATTTATTTTTAAGCATTAATATCTGCACCCGACGAAAATCGCACCCGCAACCTTCTGCATTGCAGTCGGGCATTCGCCCGCCGCACCGCACAGGCCGTCAAATCTAAAACTATTATAAGTATGTAGTGACTAGCTGCGCCCGTAGTTTCATCCGCGTAAGTCCCGTTCCCGCGGGAATATCGGGAATACCGGGAATATCACATAGGCTACTACTGCCTACGTGTTATTCCCAGTATCCAGCCTAAATTCCAAGTTTCATCGCAATCGGTTTAGTAGTTTTTGCGTGAAGGAGTAACAAAGTCACAACATACATACATACAAACTTTCGCATTTATAATATTAGTAATTTCGGCCATGTTTCAAGGCGGAATGATGACTCTATTTGTTATTTATATTATTTGAACGCCTGGTTGTTCAGAGCAAAGTAGAAGGCACTAGGCCAAAAGGAAGATCACCTAACCGATGGACCGACCAAGTTGAATCTTTGGTCAGAAGTAATCTCCATAGCTGCAGCAGATTAACCACAAACCGGCAAAGATGGCGAGAGATCTGGCAGCGAGTTACAAGCAGACCCTGATTAGTGGCTACGACCACTCTGTCGAGAGGGTACAGACTAAGAAGAGGAGAAAATTAGTAAAATATAATTCTATGGTTTTCGCGATATTTTATCGCGAGTTTTATTTAGAATGTTATTTTTAACATTCTAAAAAGTTACAGTAAACTACCGCCCCATAATTATTTGCAACAAAACGTTCCAGTGTACGCAGATTATAGAGTTATTGTAATAGTTTTCAATTTAAATTATATTTTTTAAACTTAGTTTTAAGCCAACTGTAAAGTTGGGGAAAGCTCGGTTCGTTTAGAACGATGAATAAAAACGCGATAAAACCGGACAAATAAAGTGTTTTAGAATATTAGTAAGTTGTTACCTACCTTCCCTGGCGTCGGTGTCCGTCCCGAACATGAAGAGCACCATCCCCAGGGAGATGAGCGCGGCCGTGCCGTACTCGTGTGCCGCGTACTTGTTGCGGGAGATCACAGTACCCATCACCATTACAGGGATCACTTTACACGACTTGGATAACACCTGCAATCGCACCATCGACTTCGCGTGAGGTTTTTGCACATTTTAACACCGAACTTACTTAGTTATAAACGACTGGAGTACCAAAATGACGTGTGCTTACGAGCAACTTACTGATTTGTAGAAATCGATGTGTCGGGATTTTCTAAACAGAACGAGCACGGCCTCGCAAATACAAACTTTGAATAAAAGATACAGAGTTGTAGAAAGTTAGCAGGGAACCAGATATTTTTAAACAGACAGACTAAATCATCGCTAGAAAAACCCGAATTTTAAAGTCACGTATAATGCCCCAATGATGTTCTGCTTTGTCCTGACTAACTGATGAATTAACGCATAGTTTAAGCTGCTGACAGTAGTAGTGAAACTTGGAGAATATTCTGTATTTGTATGATGTAGAACATCCGATCATAAAGGATTTTTGTTAATTCCCTTAGTATTGCGACGTAAGCAGGTGAAACCGCGAGACACGGCTACTCTAAAACAATATTCATATATGAATGCTCCCATAACTACAACCTTGAAATTTTCAAGTCGAAGAGTGAGTAAGTGTAAACATGCTACATCGCTGACCTCGTTGTCATAGCGTGAGGTGAGGTTGGGCATGCCTATCTCATATAAAAAATAATCTAATTTTATTATAATGCATTTTTATTTGACTGTAAACATTTTCTGATAATTGGTCGTCGATAGTCGAGCATTTAATAGTAGTTTATGCACCGAGGTACTAAAACCCTGTCTTATATAGCGGGCGTCATATTGAATTTCAACGCGTACGAAGGACTCTAGAGAGGTAAAGTTAAAAAAAACAACTCCTGAGCGAAGCGAAGGAGTTATAATGTACCCAGGATCCTGAGTGAAGCGTGGGATTCGAGCGCCCAAGATTAAGACAGGCTTTATTACCTAGGTGAATATTCTTCTTTACACATTTACTGCGAGAAAATAAAGAGGCTACAAAAAAGGCATTTATCTAACAACAAAACAATAGATGAATGCAAAGTGTATGAAATATATTTACAGCTCTATATTAAATAAATTTAGCCGATGAAACAAAAAAGGTAGAGCTTTATATTAACTCAAACTTTTTGCCTTACTTTTCCGTCGATATAAATTTTTTTATGTGTTATGTCTAGGTGGCCAGTTCGAAATGGCCGTATGTTACCAGAACCTTAGTTCCAAATTTTAATTACTTTAAGCCCTAGGTGTATAATGAGCACTTTGTGCACCTAGGGAATAAAGACTCACTTTTGCGTTGACCTTTTTGGTCAAATAAAGTAACTTTGTGGATAGCTCTTAGCTAGATAGAGCTAGGTGTTGTGTAGGTACATAACACTTGTTATCTTAATTATAAATATTAATTTAATTTAATTTAGTTTAAATTTAATCGAGGTTACTGGGCAAGCCAAGGCAAGGGGAAGATCGCCACTGTGGTCTATATCTAGATGAAGTAAGCTGGGTAGAAGGGGGTGGTACCTGCGTGGGGAAGGAGACGTACTTGAGCGCCTCGTACTGGCACCAGGCGGACAGCACGTTGGAGAGGGCGGCCAGCGCGAAGGTGGCGAGCGGCGCGGCGAGCGGCGCGGCGAGCGAGCGGGCGCGCGCGCAGCACAGCCGCGCCGCCGCCACGCACAGCGCGCCCGAACGGTTCACCAGCACCAGGAACGCAGAGTCCGTGAAGCGGACCACGCTGCCGTCAGACATCACGTACTTCTGCACGGGCCGAGGGGGATCGTTCGTTTTATTAACCTCTAGCTAGAGTTTCGCCTCCTGACCGAGTGGTCAGTGAGTAGCGAGGGGAAAACTAAAAGGCGATTTCAATAGTTTTAGGAATTCACAAAATTTGTATTTTTTGGATGTATATACAAGGTGTCACGGGTAAGCCCTTTAAAGCCGAAAGGCGGTTGTTCTAGACGTCTAGACGAACAACTTTTTTTCTACCGCTTTTGAAAATTCAACTTTTTTTTTTAATTTTGAGGTTGTTTCACTGAAAAAAAAGCTGCTTTTGGAAATAAAGGTAATTGAAGTTTTGATTGTAGTAGACCAAACTAAAAGAAAGGACAACATAGGGTCAATGACCTCGAACTCTAAGAAACAGCTGATCTTCAACTTTACACTCGAAAAGTACTTTGAATTTCCAAAAGTCGTAGCAGAAAAATGTTTGCCTAGACGTCTAGAACAACCCCCTTTCGGCCTAAAAGGGCATACCCATTACATCTTGTATAAATAATTATGTTATCCTAAGAATTATATTGAAGTTTGATACGGTGAAATAAACGATTATGCTTTTTACTCTTTTGTTTACGGCAGTGACGTCACATAAGTTGCCACTGGGACGTGTACGCTGTGATGATTGCATGAAATAACTTCGTACCAAGACTATAAGCTACTCGCCTGCGTCATAATCTTCTCCTGCAGCAGCCCCCAGACGAGATAGGCCCCCATGAGGCCGGTGAAGCAGGCGGCCAGCTCCAGCCCCTCGCGGCCCGCCCCCGCGCCCCCCGCACGCCCCGCCCCGCGCCCCCCCTCGCCCGGCACTAGCCGCTCGTACGGACCGAAGCACGCGAACAGCGTGCGGGATACCCATGTTGGGTTATCTGGAAGAGAAGTAGTCGCAAGGTTGGAACACGACGTGGAGCTTTCGAGTAGTGACGATATCTAAGCAATCGCAGTAAGCCAATAATAAAAACATCGTGCTTTTTACTGGCTTACTGACCTGTCCGTCTAAGAGGAATTGTACAGGTACCAGCCAAAGCAAAATGGGTGCAAGTCTGACAGGTCTATTTGCCAAAAAAGCCGACTAAAACAATTTATAATTTAATCTTCGCGGTACATACGTTTTCAGACAATTTATTTAGTCAAATTATGTGTAACACATATTGATAGATAACTTTACAACATGAGACAAGTAAACCAAACACCAATACATAGGGTGGCCTTATCCAGGATGGATGAAGAATGGTAATTCTTCCAGGCAACCTTTGGATGGAATAGCGTGTTCCGACGATGCATGACAATTTAAGCCGAAAGGGCTAGACGTCTAGTCGAACAAATGTCAACTCGAATTGTTTTAGTCTTATTTTTCACAAATTTCCTTTTGGATTTGCACCCATTTTGCATTGCTTAGTAAAACGCTTGTGCTCCATCACATCATAGACCCCAGCGATAGTGGTCAAACGCTGCCCGTAAGAATTAGTCATTAATACATGAGGTAAGGTAAGTACTCACTGAGCTTATCAAAGTAGTTGATCCGCTGTAGATACTTGTACAGTATGTAGACAGGTCCCAGCACTGTCGCGTACCCGGCCAGGTTGAGGAGCAGGCGGAAAAACCTGACACAAACATCGGGGTTTTTTGTTTGCCCGCTAATTTGTCCCACTGCAGGGCGCGGACCTCCTCTTAGAAGAGTTAGGCAGTAAGACGCCACGAGAGCCTACTCCGGATTGGCGAATGTCGTATGTCTACGGACCGTGGTGAATCCTAGGACATTTAGATTTCGCGGGCCATCTCCAGCCCGCGAATGGCTTCAATCCGGCCCGCGACTAGCAAATTAATAATCAAGTCTTTGTTGACTCAAAATTTCACTAGCTATTATACAATCATGTCGGCACAAGTAGGAATTGTTTTCCTACTTGGCACTACAACAAATACTTGGCCTGCCATAGATTTTTTGCGAAAATATTAGTACACGAAGCAGTTTGCCCATCCCTGCACTTGACCAACAAAACTCAACTCGATTTCTTTATCTTAAAATATCCTAAATCTGTTTGCATTGAGTTGATAAATGATTTAACCTTCAGATTAAGTAGGTAACACAGATAACAGAATGGCTTCCACAAAATCGTCTTACCATAATAAATGAACTGAAATACTAGAACTGGAACCTTTAATTGTACCTGTAGGGGTGGAGACTTTAGGTCCTTGGGGTCCTGAAACCCCAACTTTTTTTAAAGATTTCGGTGCGGTTTTTATGTGGTTTCTGGTAATTCCATAATTTCAAGTTTTATCGCCTAAAACTACTAAACTATAAAAAGTAATTCCAAGTTTTATCGCCATCGGTTCAGTAATTTTGGCGTGAATCAGTGACAAAGATATAGCAGCAGAACACACAGAAATACATTTGGAACCTATGTAGGATATATAACTATACATGTCATGTTTAAGTAAGAAATTTGTAAGAGTTGCTGGTACAAGTCCTGTCAGTTACAGAATTTAGGAAACCATTTAATATCAAAAACGAAAATGTTCAAGGATGTTCAACTTTGTTTTTCTCAATAAAACACTTTAATATGAAAAACAAAGGTCCATAAAAAAGTACATCCTACTAATATTATAAAGCTGAAAGTTTGTGAGTATGTGTGTTTGTTACTCATTTACGTAAAAACTACTGAACCGATTGCGATGAAACTTGGAATATAGGTAGCTGGGGACCTGGTTTAATACAAAGGCTACTTTTTATCCCGATATTGCAGCGGGAACGGGACTTACGCGGGTGAAACCTCGGGGCGCAATTAGTAATACATAAAAAAAGACCTTACCAGGAGTACTCGAGGTCGGTGAGAGTCCCTGACTGCTCGTACACCGCCAGCAGACTGCGATGCAGGTGCGCCGACACCCACATCACCACTATACATAATGCTATTACTAATCTGAAATTAAAATGAAACATCACTTTTGTTAGCTACAGGAAGCAACATACCACAAACTTGACAGGCCTCTTAATACTTTGTTTTAGAGATAGATGGCGCTGTATGCAATGCCATACCATTGTTACATCCATATCTATCTTCTATACTTATAATAAAGGAAGAGAGAACAAAAAGTCTGTACTTGGAAGTAAATAAAAAAAAATGTCTAGAGAAAAGTAGTGGAACAAAATTATATATTTTTAAAATTCATGTCTGTCTGTCTGTTTATTTTACAACTACTAATCCGATTGAAATCTGGTTTTCAATATTGGATAGTTCTATTTTTGAGGAAGGTCGTGATATACTTTGCATCTAAATCCAATTAGTATAACCCAAGTAATGAACGAAAAAGTGCAACCGCTGGAGAAGTGCTTGGCTGCCCGCGTCTGTGACAACTGACAACGCGTTTTTCACTTCCGCGGGTGTAACTTTAGGGCGCAGCTAGTTATAAATAAAGGTAGTTATAAAACTACCAAGTAATGAGCAAAAAATAACAAGTAGGTGAAATTAGAACCAAAACTACTGATTAGGTTTAATTTACATACAAAATATAAGTTTAATGTTGTTAGAGATAACATATTTTATAACTGGCTGCTGACTCTACGCACTTCATATCGCCATTGATATGATCTATGATGTATGTAGCATACTCTTATACTCATCTAGAAGAAAGAGGATGGCAGTGTAACAAGATCCATTCGACTTCCTTAGTATCTGCATCAGTTTACATATTGGAACATGGACAAGTAATCTTGGTCCTATGAATTAGGCCAGTGGCCACCCATTCACTTTTGGTTGCCTTTTACAATGAGCACAGGTTACAGTAGTAGCCATGTTCTATTATAACTATTATAGTATTTTTGCACTTATGATTTCATTGAATATTATAGTATTCTGATCTCGCTATCAAATTATTTAGTTTAATTAAGTCTGGGGATTCTAGTAGGTACTTAAAACTTTTATCAATGAATTGTTTGTAATAGCATAGTGTGGCGCTTAAGCAGGTTAGGTGCTTGTCTAACGTAATATTATTCGGAATAAACTGAGGTAAATCAAGCATTTCATGATGCTAGCGATAAATGTTTCTACTGAAACGAAAACAATTTCACTTACCCGAACATTAAATTAGAATTCATTTTTTCGGTAATTCAACACAACATTTACTATTTAAGTACTAAAATACAATTTAATAACATTTAAACTGCATCACAGTTTCTTTCATATTAATTTTAGGTTTTCATTATTTATTTCAATAATTATTTAGCACTGCACTGCACTCAATCCGCCGGCGGCTCCAAATTCATTCGGTTCATAGTAGTTGTTTCAACTAGTGTTGTGTTTTATTATAAAGTAGATGTTATCGACTATCCACACTAGCAGGTTGTTCTGCAAGGGCTGCAGGTCAAGCATTTCACATGGGATATTTTGTAATTCCCAATAGTTCGAGGGTGAAATGCGTGACTTTCAATTGAATTCAACAATCTATTTTTCATTTCGACTGTGAGAAAATTAAAATACTAATAGCACATTTAATAAAACTGTCAAGTAAATTTACAACAATTTGTTAAACCCAAATTATTTTGAATAGATTAAAAAAAGTTGAAATAAACAAGAATATAGAAATAATTCTAATGTTAATTAGATAATTTAAAAACATCAAATAACTTACCTATATAATATTATTATAATTAAGTCACGACGAGCATCTATGCGCCATGCCGACAAGAGAAAAAAAAATTAAGAAGCAACCATGATGGCATTAAAGCGAGTGGCAGATTAGAAGAAGAGGTCATTCAGTTATTATCATAGCCTAACGAAAAAAAGACTTTTTTTTTAAATTTCAGACTATAATCTGACGTTTTGGTTTTGGTATTTATCAATATTTCTATAGAAAGAAGTGTCAAATGGTTGCATTTTAAACTTACATGGTTGTTTTAACTAGGTATTTGTTTATTTTAACGGATATCGTGAGTGTGCTCTATCGAATGCAGGTCCGAGTAAATAATGTAGTTCAACTCGTGTCAGGAAGCAGGTAACTAGTCCGATATGGACGCTTCTAATTATCATCACCTACCTGCATTATGCAGTCTCGTGAACAAGCTGGTAGAATTTACCGAAATATCGAGCTCCGCGAATAAATTAATTAACATGGTAAATACCCCGTTATAATTAGTAATTTTAGTAGAAAAATTAGGTTAGGGTTGAAATGAGCCACTGTCAACCTGGTAAACTTTCCGAACAGGAGAGATGAAAATTAAATTAAGTAGGTACTCATAATAATTCCTCATAATAAAATATTCCACCTGTACATTGAATCTATTTATTATTGATGTTTAGATATTTTAGTTAATTTATTTTATGTTTACTTTGTCCCGTCGCAGAACAAAGGCCTCCTTATTTCTATCCACTGGTCTCTATCCAGTCTACGTACCAGCTGGGTCTAGTCCCAATAATACTAGTCCAGGTCATTCTTCTATTTTCTTTTGAGCCATCTGTGTTTTTGCCGATATTTAGTACTAGCTGTGACCCGCGGTTTCACCCGCATAAATTCCTATCCCGTAACGTACGTGACGCATCACGTATGTCATATCAAGCGTTGCTCAACCCGTATGATTATTCAAAGTAGCTTATTTCAACCACTAAACTATCCCTGTACCAAATTTCGTTCAAATCGGTTTAATCGTCATTTTTACCCATCACGTATGTCATACCAAGCGTTGCACCCGTACGATCATTTAAAGTATCGTATTTATACTCTTAAAGTAATCCCTGTACCAAATATCATTTTAATTGTTGCGATCGTTCCTGTTGACCCATCACGTATGTGTCACACCAAGCGTTGCTTAACCCGTACGATCATTTAAAGTACCCTATATCGTATTTATACCCATAAACTAACCTTGTACCAAATTTCATTCTAACTGGTGCGATCGTTCCTGTTGACCCATCACGTATGTGTCACGCCAAGCGTTGCTTAACCCATACGATCATTTAAAGTCCTTATATCGTGTTTATACCCATAAACTAAGCCTGTACCAAATTTCATTCTAATTGGTGGGATCGTTCTTGTTGACCCATCACGTATGTGTCACGCCAAGCGTTGCTTAACCCGTACGATCATTTAAAGTACCCTATATCGTATCTATACCCTTAAACTAACCCTGTACCAAATTTGATTCTAATTGGTGCGACCGTTCCTGTTGACCCATCACGTATGTGTCACGCCAAGCGTTGCTTAACCCGCACGATCATTTAAAGTACCCTATGTTTTATTTAAACCCCTATACTAACCCTGTACCAAATTTCATTCCTATCGGTTCCGCCGTTCTTGAGATATAAATAGTGTAACTAACACGATTTACATTTTTATAGCTGCGTCCCTCGAGATTTACCCTCGTAAGTCCCGACCCCGTAAGAATATCGGAATCAAAAGTAGCCTTTAACCTTCTTCGATAAATAGACTATTAAACACATAAAGAATTTTTCAAATCGGACCAGCAGTTCCTAAGATTAGCGCGTTCAAACAAACAAACAATCAAACAAACTCTTCAGCTTTATAATATTATAGTATAGATAGTATAGATATAGATGACATGCAACAGGTTCTGATGTGGCCTGCCCAGTCTACTTGGAGATACGTTGTGATCCTGGCCGCAGGGCGCAGGCAGATTCCATGTGAGGCATTGTTTTTTATTATTTTCACTACACTCGATATCTGTCACTGAAATTAAACAATTTACGACCATCCTAACTAAAATGACAAAATAAGTTTTTCAAGATTAAAATCGATTCATTGATGAATGTTCTTCTTTTTTAGGGCTTTGTGTGATCACATATTCTGCCAATGACACGTAGTGATGAAATTACCTGGATTTAAAGGAGGATTGATGAATGTTATTTATCGATGTTCGGTAGTTGGTGCGATGGGCTACCCTACGAATCTTATGATCGTGACGTTGACATTTTTATAACACTGATTGAATGACAGTGACAGTACAATCAACATGAATGAATTTAGTTGCCAGGACAAATAACTATAACTGGCACAAAACAAGTTTGTTACACTTTGATAGAAATGCCAAAGTGACGATGAAAATGTTTAGCTCCTTTAGCTCTTTTTATTGTTCATACTAGATACATCTTATTTTGATCCACATTTTTTTCTTAAGTTCGCGATATACCTAAGACGTTATAATTTTATCATGTTCAATGGTCTGAGTTTATTATGTGGTTTTATGATGATACTATGATGCTTTTGCTGGAACTTTTGGCGGCAATTTGCGCGGTGGCTCTGTGCGGGCCTTGCTTGCTGGGTTGCGCGAGAAGACTCATCGTCGGCGACGAGCTTTTGCAGTCTGGAGGACAGAGGGTACACGAAGCGGAAGTGCACGGCTGCGATGAACCAAACTGTCCTTACTACAAGAAAAATTTGCGATATCTAATGGTTCCAGCAACAAGAAAACGGTTATACAACTCACCTACCAGACAAAGTTCATAATTTCGAATTAATATTTTGCAATGTTTTTATTAAAAATTCGCTTTCATCATAGACTTATATATTTCACTTGATTGTTTATTTCAGAGAGACATGTTACAGCGTCGTCTTCGCTCCTAGAAGCTGTGCAGTGCAATTGACAACTTTTGAAAATTTTCATTTTCTTTTTTTCAATTATGTTCTCTAAGGTTAAGGCCAATAGGCACAGTACATATTATGAAGGCTAGCGCCCGGGATGGACCCGGGGCACAGTAGTATGGAAACTACCTACAAATGCTTGAAAACGGCTCTCTCAAGACTCACTCACATAAACATGTGCGTCGACGAGCCCCTAAAAGGGCCTTCGTGTAGATATGTCAGTTTACTACTAAGTGTTGTCACGAACGAACGTGCATGTGTGACTGTGAGTGCAGTTTCCATACTGCTCCCTCTATGTACTGTGGTTAAGGTAGTCTGCTTAAAAATATTAAATCGGTCCTGTTGAACCCAGTTAGTGAAGTAAAAAAATGGACAGGTTTTTTTCCCTTTATGTCGAGTCCCGTTATGTCGACCCGAAAACCTTGGCTCGCTTCTATTACTTGATGAAGTAAGCTTTCTAGTTAATACTGTACTATTTCGGTGGTTTATTTAAACTCTTACTACCAAATTCTTCTTCTTTAAAAATGGCTTTTCCTTTCGGACATTTGCCAGTGTCAAGTATTATCAATATTTGCAAGTTATTTGCATTGAACAAAACAGTCAAGTCGTCATAGTTAAAGTCAAGTCGAGGGAATCATTGTAAAAAGGGGGCCATTTTTTACAATGTTTGTTCACGGAGCTTTGGAGAAAACACTAAGCTAAAGTACATGTTTTGCACCGGTTTTCACTTTTATTTATACTTGTACACATTCACGAAAATAAATTGATTAATATGCCCCCGAAATTAAACATTTTACACGCATTTGAACTAAGTTTCACAAAAATGAAAATTTAGCAACACATCTCCTTAACGCATTCCCGCCAAAACTCCTTACTACCAACTATCTATTAACTATTAAAAACAAACAGCTTCGGTATTAAAAAAGTTTTTAAATGTTGAACAAGAAGGCATCTACTGAGACATTTAAAAGGCTGCATGGAAGTACTTTTTTTTACTCGCTAACTACTCGTAGTAATCTTCGCGTGGATATTTTCCAATATCTTCATCGTCCAATATTATATCTGGGTCCTTTTTGTACTTCGGTGCAGCAATGTTGTTAAAGGGGCCGTAACAGCTCAGGCACATGATGCAGTTTGACGACTGGGGAAAATTAACACGCGTTTCAGATGTATCGCCAAAACCCAGATTGTCCGGACCCTCAAAAAAGTTTTTCTTTTTCACCTAAAACCATTTTTTATTTACATTTACAAAAACAATCAAAACAAGTGAGAGTTTAATAACGAGGGAATAAATGGCAACTTCGTTTTAAAACAATGTAGAGGCAGCTGTGGCAAAATTTTATGCAGGTAATTAATGGGTAATTTAGGCAAAAAGTAGTAGGTAGTATATTTGTGCTGTAGGAAAAGGGCGACATTTAAATAAGTATTCCGTGAGAGTCTATACTTACTTTAAATTGACTTTATATACTTAGTCAGTTTACCATTCGATTTGCAGGCCACCCAAACCTACAGCACACACTAACCAAAATATTAATGTGTAGGTAAGTAGGTATACACATTTCTTTATAGGTTTGTGTGAGGTGTGATCTGTCGGGTGGCGATAGCTTTATGATGCTGTAGGTGGTGGTAGGTAACTAACCGGTGGATTCTCCCTATATTTGAGAAAAGCCCGCCTGATAAGGAACAGTATGATGGTCAAGATCACGGCGAACGCATGCAGAATTCTTTTCGATAACATCCTTTCGTAGGTATACACTGTATGGACTTACTTGGATATATTATTAATTTACAGTTAAGTATGTAGGTACCTAATTGTTTTTAATTAAATTTTGTTGTAAAATCAACCCATTTTCATGTTTTTTTTGTGTCAAATATTGAATGCACAGATTGAATGACTGTTTGCTATAGCCATGTCAATTTGATGTGCATATCAAGGTTTTGGATGTAAACATGTTGTAAATCACTAAGTAGGTATATTATATCAAGACGCCAAGAATACGCCAAAATATTGTAAGTCCAAAATTCTAGACCAAAGAAATGAGGACATGAGAAGGGCCTCTAGCTTATGCATTCGGCCTATCTCATTTCTGTGGCTAGACGCCATAGAGTTAGGCAATATACAAGGTGTAACGGGTAAGCCCTTTTAATCCGAAAGGGGGTTGTTCTAGACGTCTAGGCGAACAATTTTTGTTCTACGACTTTTGGAAATTCGAAGTACTTTTCGAAAATTTTAGGTGTAAAGTTTACTTGAAAATCAGCTGTTTCTGAGAGTTCGAGGTCATTGACCTTATGTTGTCCTTTTACTTAGTTTGATGGTTTACAATCGAAATTACAATTACCTTAATTT
This sequence comes from Idaea dimidiata, assembly GCA_949358125.1. Taxonomy (NCBI): domain Eukaryota; kingdom Metazoa; phylum Arthropoda; class Insecta; order Lepidoptera; family Geometridae; genus Idaea; species Idaea dimidiata. Next base: position 895,061 of record OX442329.1, read on the forward strand.
TCAAAAGCAGCTGTTTCTTCAGTGAAACAAAATCTCAAAATTATAAAAAAAACGTTTGAATTTTCGAAAGTCGTAGAACAAAAGTTGTTCGCCTAGGCGTCTAGAACAACCCCCTTTCGGCTTAAAAGGGCTTACCCGTTACATCTTGTATAAGATGTAACGGGTAAGCCCGTGGTCTAGCTTCAAAGTCCAGGCTAAAAACGAGCTGGGGCTCGATTCGGTAAGGACATATAGCATGTGAAATACCGGCGGAATGCAGGCGACATGCAGGAGATGTACGTTATTTCGTATTCTGTAAATGTTATTTTACTTAATTAGTTAAGTAACCTTCAAAATTAAGGGCTACTTAATTATTTAAATAGCTCCCCTTTTTCCTCAGCCAATCAGTATTAAAAGAAGTTATAGAAAAGCTATTATTTTTACTCCGGCAACAAATCGACTTCTGCAATGCTCATGCATCCCGCCTGCTTGTCGCATGCTATGTTTTTAGAGAATCAGGGCCCTAGCGGAAAACCAGTGATCGTAGTGATTTCCAAAGAACTCGTCTATTTTTTGGTAATTATTAGGAAGTTGTCGTTCTCAGCCTGATGGTTATCGTCTTTGATGATTAGAAATCATCCAATAAGTCTATTATTTTTAGGTTGTTAATTGTTTCTTCTATGGTTTTCGCGATTTTGCATAATAAAACACTTTATTTATCCGGTTTTATCGCGTTTTTATTCATTATTTGAACCGAGCTTTCGCCAACTTTACAGTTGGCTTTTTCAAGGTTGACTGACGCGATAAAACCGGATAAATAAAGTGTTTTATTGTTAATTGTTGTTGAAATTCTTAACATATCTCTACCATATCTCTATACGTCTGTGATTTCCAACCTAATTGGATATAAACATCTTTAAAAGTCGCACGAAGTCCAAAATTAAAAAAAAAATATCAGAGATGTAAATCGAGATGAAATCGAGTGTTTCGCACGATTGGTGCATATAGCCCACTGGCAGTTAATAAAACTTTGGTATAATATAATTTTTCAAGTTTTTGTTTATCTTTCCTTTCATCCCGTTTTTTCGCTTAATCCCCTCGTAAAACCTATTGACAAAATATTTTTGTGAAGATTATACTCAATTACCTACTGGAAAGACAACTCATGGGTATGTGACCTCCGCTAGGAGTAATAGTGTTCTGTGTATGTTACGGTCCCATTCAAAGTTCCCAGCCCATAATTATTTTAAATGTTGGCAAAAATAGATCGCATAATATTTAGATAAGCAGCCAAATAAAACGCGACTTAGAATTTGAAGCGGCTACTGAAACAAATTCTCATAGTAACTAATTTAGGTTATTCCACAAATCCCCATTGACGATACCCATCAATTGCTATTTACTTACAAACTTCATGTCAAATATTCCCACTACTTGCAAAAGGAACAAAGGGGATTTTAGGAAAAAAATGTTCTCAATTATATTGATGGGTACAAAAAAGTTATGAGGTTAAGAAATAAACAAATAACAAAGAAACAAAGTCATTTCTTTAAATTCCTTTAATTTTATTCGGCACTACGTCGTCGTCAAAGTAAAGACTGAAGCAGCCAATAAATTATAATCTGTGGAGAACAATGGGACCGTATTTGGTACCTGACCATTGTTGCTTCCTCTACGGTTACGGTAGCTCTCGAACTATCGACCCCATGTAGGGACTATTTCGTACTAACGTGTTTTGTATTGCACCCATTATTATATGGTACACTAACTGTGTCTCGCGGTTTTACCCGCGTAAGTCCTTACAGAGTTTTTCTCGTTGCTTTTTGGATACCTACATCTACTTCATAAAATGAAGAATACACTCTCGAATCTTTAAACCCTGTGATTTCAGCAGTTTAGCCTGTGCTTTGATCCATCGTTAGTCAGTAAGGACATTTTAAATTCTATTGGACATCGTAAATTAGTTTTAATGTATAGTAAGTATTAACGAACGTCACAAGTGCGGCGGTTAATAAGTAAAATGATTCAGTCTATTTCTTACTGTTTTTTTCCATGCAGTTATCAATTCAATTTCCACTATACTCACCCAAGTATTAGTGGAAAATAAATACGTTTGACGTCACTCGAGAAAATGGATTGTACGGTCAGCATCATAAGTAGATGATCACATTATTTACGTTTTCATAATGCCTATTATACTTACATTAAAGACAATTATGTTTAAAATTAAATACTTTTAATGATTAACGTATTTATTTGGATAAGGATTAATATCATATTTACAAAATTACCTTCGGAAACAATGCATTGTTCTACAATAAATTTCATTACTCTAAAAGATGTTATATTGAGTCAACCTTAAGAGTTAGACATATGCTGTCGCGGACTATTTATTAGATCCTATTTAGAGGAAGAATTCTCTCATAAATGGTTTTTATGTAACTTTGACCGTTTACTCAGCGCACGCGACAGAATCTCGGAAAAGGGGGATTTTTTTCCCGTTTTTGCAACATATTTTATGGATGCTCCGCTCCTATCAGTCGTAGCGTGATGTAATATAGCCTATAACCTTCCTCGATACATGGACTATCAAACACAAAAAGAATTTTTCAAATCGGACCGGCAGTTCCTTAGATTAGCGCGTTCAAACAATCAAACAAACTCTTCAGCTTTATAATATTAGTATAGACAATAATTGTGGGATGTCAAACAGGACAAACTTTCAGCAAAGTAAGTCTATCTTCGATTGATCTTCGAGTTCATTTTTAAAAAAAATATGTAATCAAAACGGAGTGTTGTGGCGACCACCTACTCAGTGGACTGACGACATTGTAGCGGTAGCGGAGAGTCTTTGGATTGAAGGTGGCTCGGGATCGCTGTTTGTAGCGTCGTCGTGTCTAATGGGGGAGGCCTATGTTTAGCAGTGGACGGATAAGGGCTGAGATGATGATGATGACAGTAAATAAATACATCATCTTCATTCTACGATAATGGAGTTCCAACTAAAGGTTAAAACAATGATATTTCGTCGTTCGATTAGTGATTAGAGTGTTCTAATGCCGCAGGAATATCAATATTTTTCTTTCATAAGAACCTTCTACTGATCATAACAAATACAACGCAAAAAGAATTATAGAAATCGGTCCAGCCGTTCATGCGTGATGCCGTGACCAAGGGGAAATAGGGATTCATTTTTATATATTAAGACTAGCTGCGCCCGCGGTTTCACCCGCGCAAGTTGCGATCCCGCGTTGTTCTTACACCAACCTATCGCAATGCAAAAATCCACACTTAAACGGTCGCCCATTGAAGTACTGATGGAGCCAGGCGCTACCGCGCCTGGCATCATCAGTACTTCCCTGGTCGTCCGTTTAAGTGTGGATTTTTGCATTGCGGTAGGTAGGTGAAGTAAGGCAAAATTTGTTCATGACGATGGATGACGATCGATGACGATGGATGATGATCAATGACGATAGATGACGATGGTTAAAAAATAACAAAATTACGCAATTTCTATTTTTTATCCGGATATCCAGACTTGATATCCGGAAAAAAGTAGCCTATATGTCAATCAAAATCTTAAGCTATCTGCATACTTAATTTCATTCAAATCGGTCTTTTAAAAAATTAGCGCGCACAAACGCACAGACAAACAGACAAAAAGTTAAACACGGAAATGGTCTGTTACGTTAGTACATACCCCTATAAATAGTTTTTTCAAAATATCTTTTAAAAATAGACACCGCTAAGTTACGATTTTATTATAAGTATAGAAAATATAGATTGATTAATTGATTGATTGTGAGTCAACCATAAAAGATAGACATGCTGTCGCAGGATATTTTTAACCGACTTCAAAAAAAAGGAGGAGGTTATCAATTCGTCTGTATGTATAATTTTTTTTTTTTGTATGTTCACCGATTACTCGAAGACGGCTTGACCGATTAAGATGATTCTTTTTTTAATGGATAGGTGGAAGCTCCAAGATGGTCCCATAAAAATTTGATGTGGATCTGATGAGGGTCTTCGGAGTGATGAACGGAAATGCTCCTCAAAACGCATTAATCAATCCAGTTGTTTATCGATTACTCAAAGATGGCTTGACCGATTGAGATGATTCTTTTTTAATGGAAAGGTGGAAGCTGCGAGGTGGTCCCATGAAAGTTTGTTAAGAATCTGATGAGTATCTTCGGAATGTTGGACAGGATAGCATCCCAGAATTCAATATTTTACTCATTTTTAGACTTTTACCAAAAATAATTGACCCCTAAAGAACTAAGTACAGATTGATGGGCCACCTTCTCATCAGCAAACTCCTCAATAATTAAAATTACGGTAACAATATTGTTGATTTTTAGGTAGGTAGGTATACTAAAAAGGGTAAAATAAAAAAATAATTTAAAAATTAAAAAACCGACTTCAAAAAGAAACAAAAAATAATTTAAAAACAACCAAAAAAAAAAGAATTGATAAAAATGACCAAAATAACCTCTACATAGGTACAGTGCCACCGACTAATTAATCTGTTTTATCATCTGAAGTCGGGCAGTTTTATTGATTGGTTCCATATTGTACTTAGTTTGGCTGCCCGACTTCAGATGATAAAACAGATTAATTAGTCGGTGGCACTGTACCTATGTAGAGGTTATTTTGGTCATTTTTATCAATTCTTTTTTTTTTTTGTTTGTTTTTAAATTATTTTTTGTTTCTTTTTGAAGTCGGTTTTTTAATTTTTAATTTTTTTATTTACATATTTATTATTTTATGGCATGTTTAGCGGAACAAATCCGTCATACATGATTTCTGTGTAACTTAAACCATTCAGGCTGCACACGCGCGACGGAAGCTTAAAAAATGGAGTAAATTTTCCCGTTTTTGAAACTTTTCTCTTTACTGCTCCGTTCCTATCTATCGTAGCATGATGAAAAGTATTCTATAACCTGCCCAGGAGTATAAAGTATTATTGTACCAAGTTTTGTTAAAATCCGTTCAGTAGTTTTTGTTTCTATAACGAATATACAGACAGACAGACAGACAGACAGACAGACAGACAGAAAAAAAAATTACTGATTGCATTTTTGACATCAGTATCGATAACTAAACACCCCCCGATAGTTATTTTGAAAATATATTCCATGTACAGAATTGACCTCTCTACAGATTTATTATAAGTATAGATTATTTAGAGTAAGTATGCTTAGAGTATAATATTGTCTTAGGTGTTCGCGATTTTGTATAATAAATAAAACATAATATTTACCTTGAAAAAACCTTGAGTCCTAAACCTGGAAAGAGCTAACGGTTAAGTTAGCGAAAGCTCGCAACTTTTGTAATAAAGCCGTTATTAAATAAAACGTGAGTATTTACATGAGGTAAATATTGTGTTTTATTATGTTACGAGTAATAATGCGCTTGAAATGCTTATTTGGTTACCTTTAGGGATGATTCTTATTAGAACAGACCAAGCCCTAGCCAGAACGGGGAGTTGCTACTATGGTATGAAATCCTTCGCCGCCATTCCGGCTTGCACAAGGACCGTTCAAAAGAGAATCATCCCTTATAACTTATCATCATCATGCGCTACTAGCTAAAAATAATGGCCAACATAAAAATAAACATCAATTAGGATACCAAAGTTCTCCCAAATTATTCTGTTATCTTAGTAAAATAGTAGCATGTTGTGATGATAAGAATTAAGATACCTACCTACGTGAGTACCTACTTACTGTGTGTGGGTAGTGAGTACTGCAGTTTACCTATATAATGTTATTGTCCCTTGGCAACTACAAAGTACATTTTCTAAAACATTTCAAGTTCAACATAGGTAAGTACGTACGTCGTACGCGTAGGTGTAACGTTTACTTTTCCCAGGTCCTATTGTTATTTTAAAATTATTTTTCCTCTTCGTTTTAACTAAGTATATTAAGTACAATAGTTTTAGTCGCGACGAGATTGTAATTATTATTTGGTGAAACTTCGAGGTTGGAGAAAATAATAATAACAATACAATACAAAATATATACATTACCACAAAACCTACAAATAAAATTATTTACATAAAATAAATTTATAGGTCCTATAATATAATGCACACATTTTGCATAAAAACAGTAAATTTGAGTACAATACAAGTTTTTAATTTTAAATTATTGTTGTGTGTTGGTTATATTTTAATTTTGAAAAATTAGTCTACAATTACTCACTAGATTTGAATAAAACAACGTGGTGGACAATACAGTCGGCAACATAATTGCAGATCTTAACTAATTTACTTAATTATAATTATCTACGTTACAATGGATATCTACCTACAGTGCTTAGACACATAGTAAGCTTATGTACCTAATAGTAGGTAAAGTTTATTAGAAGCTCGCTATAAGAGAAAGGCCACGCTTTTCCAAACAAATGAATTTTCGTGTTTTGGAAAAAGGAAAAGGAATGAGGAAGGATAATTTTACTGTGTAAACCCTTAATATTTAAAAATGGGATATTTTTTTAAATTTTTAATGTACGTACCTACGGAGCTCGATATTTCGCCAGTAGAATAGTAGTTTTTTGTTCACGATACAAATATCTTGTTTTTAGACAATTTGTAGCGGAGACAACCACCACGTTAGTTTAAAATTCAAAGAGAAGATCACAAATAGTAAGCAACAGGCTAACAGCACAGTAGAACTTACAACCTACCGAAAACATAGACACTAGGTTAGGTAACGCAGAATGGGCGGGCCATTGGGAGATGGTTTGTTGTTTGGACCCAGTTTGGGTCCAGTGGTCACGGAGTTCGGCCGCCGCGCGAAGCCGTGAAACTAGATCGAGACGCGGAGGAATAAATACGAGATACCTATATTTTTTCTAAAGTAGAGCCCGTTTTTTAAAAATATTTTTTGAGCTTATATTCGAATCAGTAACCCTTGTGCGACAAAAGCACATTTTAAATTAAAGAGTAGTTTTTTTTGCCTGCTGCCTTTTTGGACTTTGCTGGTGTTTAAAATATTATTGTAAGTAAACTTTGTATTCTAAGTAGGTATGCTTTTGGTTCTGGGTGTTTTTATAAATAATTTATGATTACTATGAATTTACAAAAAAAGAAGGCACTTACGTATTTTATTTTTTCATGGTTAAGTAGATTAATATTTAATACCTATCTGTTGTCTATAGTGTATGCCCGGCTGCTTGATTTGGCTCTAGATCTGTTTTTTTTTAATATTTTGTGGGAGAAGACAGGAGAATTAAAGCCGAATCTCTAATTTCAGTTTTTTAATATCTAAGGGGTTTTCAAAAAACGGTTTTGAGTTTTGTGAGTGAGTTTTTTTTTACTTGTTTTAAATCCATATAAAATAAATTACCTAAAATAAATAGAGAAACTAATATTTTAAAAATTTACTGCCTTGTATTAAAAGAATATTGTTTAAAAATAAATAATCAATAAGTATATTAATTTTATAGTTTGTAGGTATAGTAATATTAATATTATAGCTGATTTACATTGGGTCAGTGACAGAAGTCAGTGCTATACAATTTCGACTAAGTCAGTGACTGACCACTAAAATTCTAAAGTACTGACTTCTATCACTGACCTAATGTAAATCAGCTTTTACTGAAAATTTACAAAATCAACAGTAAGTTAAACTACCTATGCAATATAATTTCTATACGATATTTTGCGTCGTCACTCCGCATGGGTATTAATGGGTAGTTGGGAGAGTATTGTAATCATTCGATAATACTCGATCAGCGCGTGCTATCACCATCGGTAGCTTTATGTGCTTCAAATTAATTTGTTATCGATACTAGATGTGGACGCCTACACTATCGTCCCCTACGACTAGTTCACGTCAACATGCGGAATTAGATACACTACTAGCTGTAGTAGGTACCAACCGCACGCCCATGCGTGCGCTGTGCGTACACATCTAATAGGCGCGCGGTTGTGATGTAAAGCGGAGTCCCACGGAGCAATGTATTGTATCGCGCGTCGCGCCACTCCTCTCGAGACGATTTCCTGCCGGATCGGGACTTACGTAGTTGAAACCGCGGGAGCTGCTAGTAGGTAAATAATAAACATTGTTTGTAGTGTTTCGTAGAAGTTAAAAAAAACATTTTTTCTTACGCTATTTTTAGGTGTACTTACCTATTTATCATATTTACAATTTTCCTCTCAGTCTCCTCGCGATCAAGACTATTGTAATAAAGTCGCAAAGTCGCGTCGAGGTAAGAGAATTAAAAATATTAATAAGCAATTAAAAATGATAGATTGTACTTCTAATAAGTTACACTATAATCGATTCGATTCAAGTTCTCTTCACTAAAAACCAGTAGTAGGGGTATTTATTTCTTTATTGATGTTTATATTCAACAAGTGATTAGGAGTAGTAGGTCGATATCTACTGTCAGTGAGATTATTTATGACTATTGTATGACTCATAATATGGATATCCCTGTTGGTTATCCACTTAAAACGTGTATTTATCTGTGTTATGTTATGTGGTCTGTTAATTTGTTTTCACTGCAGTGCGTTGGATGTTCGTTTTGAAACGGAAAATTATCGACACCTCTCAAACAATTAAGTATTAGGTACTCCTACTTATTTCCATTTTCTTAATGAAGTGGCCAGTGTTGCAATTTATTACCTATCTAACACTACTGTTTTAACACTGTAGGTCTTACATAAAAATATACCTACCTTGACTTGTTAAAGTGCATTATAACTTTTATTAGTTATTCTAGATCTATATATTTAATCAACCTCAAAAAAGAGGTCGTGTCCATAGGAAACTAGGTAGCACCAATTGCCCCTGAAACAACAAGTTACACCTTTAACTGCGGTTAACTTTAACTTGGCTCTTAACTGCAAGTAGTTAGAGAGCTTATTCTATTGATGTTGTTTTAACTTACACCTAAATAAAATCTGGGTCTTAATCGCGTGAATACACGCCATTAAGACCCGGGTAAAATGGTAAATATGTTATTGATAAATATCTAAATTAAATATTAACAATTTAGTGCACGCTCTTCACTCTGAAGATCTTTACTAATTCTTGATAGACCATCTTATTCACTCGCTGCAAGATATTCGTGAAAATTGTCTTTAAAAGGAATCATTTTGAGTTTTTTGAGTTTTAACCCATATTTTAACCATTTTTGCAGTTTCTACAAACTGATTATGAATTTTCGCAGTAACTGTATATTTTTGCATTAATATTTGATTTAAATAATATTTTTTTTTATTGCCATATTCTCTACCAACCAGGGTTATCAAATCCACCTTCAACCAGGAAAAGTGTTAGTAAGGAAAAGAAAGACTAAACTTTTTGTAAATATATTAAAGTCTCCACTGGTGAGTAGCTAAGTGGAGATTAAGAACATGATAACGATGACAATGAACCAGCTCGTCTGTCCTTGTTTCAGCACGAGAATATTGTAAAGCAAGCTATGCGCGGGCGCTTAAACAGCGCATCACGCGTTCTATTTTCAAAACGACCTATCAAAATTCGAACATTGAAATAAAATCACCATGGACGTAAACAATACAGACCCCTGGAGTATAATTGATAAGTCACCAAACGGTACAGATTTGTGGAACTATGAAGACTTGGACAATACTACGTATGGCAACTTAACCCATCACTTCAGCGCAATTCCAGCGTCCCCTCAAGTCCGAATGGGGTTGTTCAGTGTGATAGTGAAGGTAGTGTACGCCGTGGGGATATTAGGGAATGCGGCGGCGATAGTGGCGCTGCGGGTGGGTGAACGACGCATTAGAAACCGGAAGCATCTGTTGCTGCTTACATCGCTCGCTGCTAACGACTTGGTTGCCTTAGTAAGTCTTAGTCTGTACCTACCTATTATTATAAGTTTTACCAATTGGCTTTTAATTTATTGAAAAAAATTAGGGATAGACAGGATATTGTGATTGGGTAGAAAAATTTGGTGTACTCTAACAATGCCCTGCAGCTGTTCCCCTGTGAAGGGGATTTCTGGAATTTATGTTTATCTTTCATAAAAGCAAGGGACTGTTTGATGAATCTAAGGGGATATTTTTATACTTAATATAAAGTCCATAAATCTCTTTCTCAGCGTATGAAGGTCTACGATCATTACAATCGATGTCATTGCTTGTATACATAAGTAAGTAGAATTTAATTAGAACATAATAATAGACAATTGCAGATAATCTGTAGGTATCTGGAATATTAAACTGCAAATATTTAACGTAATAATAATTAGGTAATTAGGTAATAATTAGGCAAAGTTGTGTATACCTATAACTGGTAAACACATATAACCATAGTGTTCTGGCATTATTTTTTGTTGAGTTATATCCATGTGTATTACTGTTGGTGTACCTAATTAAATAAATAAATAAATAGGTACCCACAGTGCGTACTTAAACTATTACAAACATTTAGTAAAATGTGTAAAACAATCCAGTTTTTGAATGTTTTCGTGAAATTTTGTTTGGCAGAATTTGTAGTAGGTACACCGAGTTGTCAATAGTTATTAAACTTATGTATCGGAAAACCGTATTACTATAGTTCTTTCGAACATTAAGACAGACTTTAAATACCTATCTGCACAGTTTACAAAATATTAAACCTATTTGTGAGATCGCTCATAGCCATTACAATGATTATTAGCTGTGCTATTAGCGATTCGAACGTACATTATATGTTATAAGTTATCTTTTAGTGGTTTGGCCTAAAATCCAAGTTGGCCAGTACCGATAGTGTGTTGTTAGCAAGGCTAACGATTGTTTATGTCCACCAGGTAGGCATGATGGGCGCAATGGTGGTAGGCGAGCAGCTTCCGGAAATCAGGTCGCACCGGATATACTGCGCGGCACGGGTGGCGTTGCGAGTGTTCGGTATAGGCAGCGTCTGCATCGCTGTCACTATGGCCCTCGAGCGGTACCTCGCGCTTACTAGACCGTTCCTGTATCAAAAGGTAACAAAGAATCTGTTTTTAATTACCTCCACAGTGCGTCGCCAGCCCGTCCGGTCTTGAGCTTCCCAGAAGCCACCTAATATTTCTTTTTTGTTTTTATTGCTCAAGGCATTTTAAACATAGAAATATTTTTAGCAAGGAAATATATTTCCAAAAAATCCGAATCCTGTCATGGGGATTTTTTGGAAATATATTTTCTTGCTAAAAATATTTCTATGCAGAAGCCACCTGTTGTAAATATAACTCAATACCTATCAAATATTTTTCAAGTCCATTTTACTTCAGAAATAAAAAGTCGGAACGAGATGACAAACAACGTCAAACAGACATAAAAGACCATCAATTGTCTACAATAGCAGCACAATGCTCTAAGTGCTGTCTGAATTCGAACTCGAAACTGTTAAGCATATTAACTAGCTAGGACAACAAATATACTATCAATTAAGCTAAGTACTTATTACTCTTATATCGGCCCTCAAATCCTTTTCTAGGTTATAATTATTTTTAGCATAATGAACGCGTTATACACTCATACGTCTCTCTACTTCACGGACTCTATAGCTAGTTACACAGATTTATTGTTTGCATTGAATTAGCTCTGAAAATAATGATCAGTTTTTAATAAAATTTAGCTATGCTATTCATTGCTATATTATAAGTTATTTATTGCTTAATAATATAAACTATTTAATTTATGTGTTCATTTTTAATTTTATATATTATTTATGAACGCATAATCAAAGAACGCATAATCTGTTACTAGCAAAGTAACAGATAAAGAATTCGTGTAAAATGTTAAAATCATTGCGTCTCCCAACAGCGTTAGATTTTACAATTTAAATCTAAATTCGATATCATTTCAACAAAATGTTTGTAAGTCAAATATCGCCTAGCCTAGAACATCGATCGTAAGCCGATTTGAATAAAACATGGATCATTTACGTTCGGTTTGTAGGAATTGGGACTATTTGGGACTGATTAGTAATCTGGATTTGTTATACTTTTCTGAGATTATAACGGCCTCTGTGGCGAGTCGGGCGAATGCCTGGCTGCAATGCAGCTGTAAGGCTGCGGATTTGATTTCCGCCAGGTGCAAATATTTATTCTTAAAAATAAATTTTTATATCTGGTCTGGTTGTCTGCCTATCTAATCTATGTATAATATGTACGTATTTAATAAAAAAAAGTATAATAATATGTAGTACTTATATCCGTTGTCTAGTACCCATAGTACAAGCCTAGTGCTTAGCTTGGGTCTAGAATGCGCTGTGTGTAATATCGTGCAATTTTTTTTTCATTATCTAAACTTTAAAAAACAAAAAAAATGCAACGTTTTTTATTATTAAAATCTCAGGTTATTGCTATCTATGTAGATTTTGTTAATATTATGTTCAATAGAATAAGCTTTTAGGTGGGTATTTTGTTATCTCATAAAAATCCACTTATACCTGAATGTCAAAGTTTAGATTATACATTTGGCTAAAAAGCACACAGGTAGGTAATTTATAAAGAAATAAACACATCCCTCGACCTTTCGACCTTTGACGACCTCCAGGGCGCGTTTGGCGAACGCTTGGCTGCAATACAGAAGGTTGCGGGTTCGATTCCCGCTGGGTGCAAATATTTATGCTTAAAAATAAATATTTGTACCTATCTGATTTGGGTGTATTTCTATGTATAATATGTATGTATTTACAAAAGAAAAATAAATATAAGTAGTATATCCGTTGTCTAGTCACCGTAATACAAGCTTAGCAGCTTACCACGGGGCTAGATGGCACTGTGTGTTGGTCACAGGATTTATTTTTTATTAAATTTATTTACATCGAATCAACAAATTTGATACTTTTTTATCCCGATATTGCCACGGAAACGGAATAGAAAAAAATCGTCCATTTTATATTATTTTACGATTCAATGAAAATAAATACCTATCTACGCAGCACAACAATAGGAGTGGGCAGAGCAAGAGGGTCGTGATAACATGTCATAAACCATTATTATTATGATGGACATAGCAGTTATTGCGAATTTTCCTTATATTTGTTTCCTATCGCTGAAAATATTAACACTCTCATTTTTTACTTCCCATGAAATAATGTACTATAATAGACTCTAATAATTTCTCTTTAGGGAAATTAAATGTAGGTGCTAGGTATTTAAACGTTTTATTTTTTATTTTCTTACCTAGATGTTTCAACTATATTACAAAACAATATGACCAACAATATTGTAAATAGGAAATAAAGCCAAGTTTCGAATTTCGACGACATGATGACACAAAATGACACACAAAGATTAAGTACCTATCCAACGAAATTTGTCTTTTTCTCTACGTTTTCTAAAACATTAGGGTCACTTTAAAACACGACCATTAAAAATAATAATCCATTAACAAAATGGAAAGAAACCCGGCAAGGGCTCGAACAATGCGAATACGCTGCCATTTAAGGACCAGGCATACGATACTAATCTTTTCCTAAATTATAATAGTGTATTGTTTTTATATTATAAAGAACACATTTATTACAACATGATAAATAAACATAACAATATAGGAACTTAACTACACTTTTGTTAAAACTGCTTCTACGCATTATGTTTCAATGATGAAAACTAGTGCAATGAAAAACGTTCCTGGAAATACTTTCAAAATTCTATATCTGGATAAACTATGCCCATAAATACGTTAGCTATGCTTCTTCGTGAATCAAAAACATTTTATGACGATCTAGATTTTAAATCAGTGCCAGTCGAAGTTGTTTATTTCTGTTCTAGTGTGTTTTGATTTTGTAGAATGTATGTCGATCATATTATTTGGTCTTTGCAGTAAATGCTTTTTCTTTTTAGCAAAACAACGACGAAGGGCGTTTGTACCTACCCAATAGTAAAATAATTATGAACTGGGTCGAGTGGTTACACTCGAACGTTGAAAATTCAGGACTGATCAAAATCATGAAATAATACAAATATTTTCCTTTGAAGCTCCTAATGATTAATTGTATGAAAATGTTATTCAGTTGTACATTCTATAAAAAATCCTAACTTTTATTAAAGTCTGCCGTGTTCCGTTTGCCGTTTCATTCGCAAATGTCCCGATCCAATGGTATTATTCAAATCTCTTCTTATATAGAATGCCTACATCTTAATTATAACGAAACAACTCTCTACTATCAGCGAGGCTGTGCGTTGACCCATCAGTCAGTCAGGACAGAGCATTTTATAGATGTGGATTTTGGTGCTCTTTGAGCTCAACGTATGTACTTACAATTCAACCAATGAGTCATCTCCAAATACTTTGTCACCAGATATTTACGATCGTTAACATTATAATCGAATGATTGCGAGGTACCTACGTGAGCTGCATGTCGAGGAAGTTGCAATTCTAATTGCGCCCGCGCAGGAAGCTCCTTAACAAAACAATACACCTCGTGAACATTTATTATTAGTTACGTATTGAATACCGATGATTCGCTATTTTAAATCGATTGTTTTTAGGTATGTTTAGTAAATTAAGCACATTATCTATACTTACATATTAATTTAAGTCACGAGTGAACAAGTATCTCCTAAGTAAGCGTGTAACATCTTAGACCACATCGTCACTTTCCATCAAGGTACCTATCAATTATTTAAAAAAAATCCTGACTGATCTCTTTAATGACTGAACTATTAATAAATCAACGTAGAGACCAAACCGCTAGTCTTAAGGACTTGAAATTTGAAGAGCAAGTAAGAGTTCTTTGTCATGGGTAGTGGGACTTATTCGGGTCCTAGTCCTTGCTAGTTATTATAGTTTATTTGTCGGTAGTAACAAAGCAAAATATCTCTGAAGTAATTTCTCCCCCTACAAAAATATAAGTCGAAAGTTTATTGAATTTTTGAGAATCATCGATGTATCTTCAGCGAGAGATTGTGATATTTTCCTGTTTATCGTCTGGCTCTAAAAATCTACGTTGCACTTCTTATATCTCACACAGCGTATAAATATTAGGGGTTAAAGTATGAAATTGCCGATTTGTACTGAAAATCTTAATTGTTTATTTTTTAAATTTTTAACAAATTTATTTAATCAAAATAGTTGCCATTATTATCTATACATTGCTGCCATCTAATGGGAAGGTTATTAATGCCTTTGCGATAGAACTCCGACGATCTAGACTGCACAAACTGTGTGAAAGCATTTTGTACTGCCTCCTGGGAAGAAAACTTCTTGTCACGTAGATAATTGTCCAAATCACGAAAAAAATGGTAGTCCGTTGGAGCAAGGTCTGGTGAATACGGAGGATGACGAATGGTTTCTAAGTGCAGTTCCTGAAGGGTCAAAATGGTTTCTCGTGCTGTGTGAGGTCTCGCGTTGTCGTGGAGCAATAATGGTGAAGATTGATTCATGAGTCGGGGCTGTTTTACTGCTAGTTTTGTCAACATGGTTCGGAGTTCGGCACAATAGACATCTGCCGTAATTGCTTGACCAGATCGAAGAAAACTATAGTGAATAACACCATGCTGAGACCACCAAACAGTTACCATTACCATTTTATTGGTAAGTTTTGCTTTAGGACACTGTTGTGGCATTTGACCTGGGGTCAGCCATTGCATTTTTCTTTTCCGGTTATCATAAAGAATCCACTTTTCATCACATGTTACAATTCGATCCAATATTCCTTCATTTCTGTACCGGTTCAACAAGGCAACACAAGTTTCAACACGCGTTTCTTTCTGCAGATCAGTCAAATCATGAGGCACCCATTTTTCGTATTTTTTTATTTTATTGATTTGACGCAAGTGAGTCAATAAACGTAACGTTAAACCATGCCGCTAATTCCTGGGTAGTTTGACTAGGATCGGCTTCCACTATCTCTCTTAATTCATCGTTATTCACCTGTGTGGGCGGTCTTCCTCGTGGCTCGTTCTTTAAGTCGAAATATCCATCACGAAAGCGTTTAAACCAAAATCGCACGGTGCGTTCATTAGTAGACCCCTCTCCAAACGCAGCATTGATATTGCGGGCTGTTTCTGCCGCGTTAGTTCCGCGTCGGAACTCGTATTCAAAAATCACTCGAATTTTCGCAGTATCCATCTTTCTTGTCTAAATTGAATAACAAAAACAATTGAAAGTCGATATTCAAATGTTTCACATTTTTTAAAAAAAGAACATCACAGAAACCATTTGAAAAAAGTTTCATTCGAAAACCTCAAACCATGAAGATTCTATGTCAATTCAAAGAACCTATTGCAATAAAACGGCAATTTCATACTTTAACCCCTATTATTTTTGTAAATATACAGAAATCTTACAAAGATATTGTGTTCTCTGACCCTTTCTACAGATGTATCTTTAGTACCGGATAATGTCCTCAATACATTATACATTTTTGTGGTTACGTGAAATTGTTACGTGCAATCTTTGTTTCAAACAATTCAACGAGGTCTAGTAGAAAACGGATACAGAGACTGCTAACTCATTTTATTTTCAGTCACAATATGAAGAATGTTATTACTTAATTTGATTTCAAGTGATTAAAATTTTGGCTTTTTCTAAAAATCTACACCGGCATTTCATCTAAGAAGGGGATTTCTGGACTTTTTGTCCAAATACCACCTACATCGACCTTTGGTAAATCCAGAATCCTCTGTGTATTGTGTCATTTCAATAAAAAAAATATTCCGTTTTCGCGACTAACACCATAAAATGTGTTTTTTTTTCATTTCGATATTTTAACCGACTTTTTTTATTGCAAATGTCATATTTAAAAAATATAGGCATCTCAAAGTATCTCACGCGTCGTCTAGTAATCTACTGTGTTGTAAAAAAATCAACGCCAACTTAATTATAAAAAGTTGTTTACTGAGTCAGAGTTAAGTAGACTTGTGCAATTTGGTAGGGAATGCCGGCAGCCGCTCGATCGGTCATTCGCGGCATATTGTTGCTAAACATTACCTAACGAGATAACTTTAACAATATTCTTCTTGATACTAGCTTGATACTTATGAATGAAGTGATCTAGTTATTCTTAGTGCTTTTATGTGTATTTTATTTCAAATTGAGTAGGTATGTGTTTTTAAGAAGTGAGCTTCTTCTTTTTATATTTTTTTTTGTATAGTGGTGTGGCTCACCTATTGTTAGAGTTTTCAGGTTGCCCTAAGATCTCTACTTGACCTAACGACTGTTATTAGAGATGACTGCCGAGACCAACTGCTTAATGTGTCTGCCAAAACACGATACTCGAAAAATTGATTTTTGACATACAAATAACCGGTTAACCATTCAAGTCGGGACCGCACCAAGCGTTGCTTAACCCTTATAATTCGGCAGGTGCTAAGATAATGAGCTCCTCGACAAAGTAGGCAATAAGTAGGTGTAATGCTAATGATAATACCTAATTACAATTTTATACTGGTACGGTAATTTTACAATATTATATGCGCGATTAGTACACACAGATCAAATTACATCACAATCGATTAGGAAGGTTTAAGTGAAGAAGTAGGTACCTAACACATGTAATAATTAATACAATCACTTTTTTTCATAAAGTTAATTCAGGTATTATATTCAATAGACGTATTTATTTAAACGACCTCTGTGTTTCGTCGCGCGAACCACCGACTGCAACGCAACGTTTACTGGTTTTATTCCCGCTAGGGACAAGTATTTTTGCTGACAATAAATGTTTGTTTCTGGTTCTGAGTGTTTCTAGAATATTAATTATCATACCTATGAATTTATAAAAACGTACAAGCCTTGTTACTTAGTTTAGAGTTAGATGTCCTTGTGAACAACATTCTGCAATATATTAATTTGAATGCCCAGCAAGTGACATACTACGTGATCCGCACGGCGCTACTGATATCTTGGTTCTGGGCGGCCCTGCTGACCTGCGCGCCGATAGCCGGCGTCGGTCTCTACTACAACCCGCCAGACGAGGACACCTCGTACGGCCGCTGTGTGCGCTACAGACAAGCTGAAACCACAACCGACGTCATCTATGCTGTTTTCTACGTCTTATTCGGTGAGAAATTTGAAGACTCTTGACTGATTAATGTACGATTAACGGGCTACCCTGCGGTTCTACCTAAAGTTCATAAAGCGATAAGGCTGCCCATTATGTAACCAAAATTAAGTGGTTTATTAATTTGACGACCTCTGTGGCGCGTCGGGCGAACGCTTGGCTGCAATACAGAAGGTTGCGGGTTCGATTCCCGCTGGGTGCAAAATAGTGCAAATACTTATGCTTAAAATAAATATTTGTATCTGGTCTGGGCGTATTTATATGTATAATATGTATGTATTTACAAAAGAAAAATAAATATAAGTAATATATCCGTTGTCTAGTCACCGTAACACAAGCTTAGCAGCTTACCATGGGGCTAGATGGCGCTGTGTGTTCGTCACAGGATTTATTCATTTATTTATTTATTTTTATTTAATTTGATTTTGTGTTACTATAAATAATATCTATCGGTTTTCAATGTTTCGTCCTCAGGTTTGGTTTTCCTTATTAAAAACATTGACATTAGGCAATATAGGTACTGACCAATATTGCCTAAACTGAATAGGTACTTGTAGATTACATTAGGTTGTGGTAGACCGTCACGGGTCCGAGCTTCGTTGTCCATTGCTCGGCGAGCAGTCGATCTGTTGCAACCGAGCGGCGGCCGAGCAATGGACAACGAAGCTTGGACCCGGCCTAACGGCCTTAACGTGGAGGAGCACGGCGCATTTATGATGGATGTGTGTGTGTGTCAGGTACCGTGCTGTGCGCTGTGCTGGTATACTGCAACCTGGCAGTGATCCGGGCTCTGTACGCAATAACCGCGCCCCGCGCTGGCGCCGCGCCGCCGCCCCGCCGCCTCTCGCGTCGCTCTGCACGCGCCGCTTTCCCCCCTCCGACAGCGACGGAGCCTGCGCTCGCGCCGCCTCACAATGCAGCCACTGCGGAAGAAGTTGCCTTTTCGCGCCTCATGGCCACGCTTTCCGTCTTCTTCATGATCTGCTGGATGCCGCAGATGGTGAGTACGGATATTTCTTAAGACACCAGAAAGAGATATTATATTGTTTATAAATTAATTAAATGAGTTATTATTATGTTTATATATACCTATCTAGATAGAATTTTAAAGTTTGGGTATTTTTTCGACGTTGTATAAAATGAGGATAGTAATTTAGCTAAAGCGTTTTATGTAGTGAATTCGTGCAATATATAATATTATGTTTACGTTTGTATTGTAGTTATACATAGGTAACCTCAGTGATGCCCATCAAAGGCATGAACATCGAAGTTGGTATCTAGTTAGTATCAAATGTAGTCGTAAAACTTTACTACGATAGATGGATGTGAATCATTCTGAGATTCATTACTCTCGAGAGATTGGAAAAATAAATCATGCTGCATGCCACTATTCTACTTTAATGGTACTAAAATTACTTATTAACTTGGTACTAAAATTACTTCTTATTATGTTAATCATAATAAGATTGAATTAATGTTTAATAATTTATTCGCGGAGCTCAGTAATTTAAGTATTGAAAATAACCATGTAAGTTTAAAATCGTTTATGAATATAGTCCGTATCTTGCGTGGGGGTTTTAGTCAAATAAATACTATTTGGCAAAAATGCCCATTTAATGAGGAACATAGATGGGGATTTGTGGAATGATCCATCGCTAAGTTATCTTCATTAAACTAACGACCCTCTGCGTGAGTTAATGCTTTGTCTTGCTTTCATGAATGATAGACAATCAACGTAAACGAAAATGTGACAAAAGCTGATTCCGTTTACACACACAGGACCGTTTGTGAATAAGTACGGCTGTATTATTAGTTCAGTTCCATTGCCGGTGACATTTACTCACTTAATTTGAATGTCTTATAAAGTCACTCGTTATTTGGGTAGCTCCATGTGTGGCATCAACGATACCTATTCTTCTATTTCAATGGCTAATCTATGGAGAACAATTCGCAATATTGACGTTAGAATGGCGTACTTTGAGCGCCGGACACCGTGTTCTGCAGTCTCGCCACGTATACTTCGGCATTCGGTATTAAAACAAGGAGAGTAATTGATTAGGTACATTTGTATTCAATCAATAGAATAACTACCTGTCTATGCAAAAATCTATGCAAATAGGGCTGATTTTTCAAATCCCAAGACCGAGATATCTGACAAATAAAATGTAACACCACCGAATGAAAAACGTCACTATGATATTTAAAAAGAAAATAGATCTAAATTTAGAAGATCAAAATTTAAACGCTTTTAAATTTGGTTGGGTTCGAACTTATTCGACAGCTTTTTTTCTTTTTTTTTCTTCTTTCTCTTTCTTTTACCCGTGGACTGAAAAATCATAAACATTAATTTTTCTTTTATTTTGCGATGTTGGATTTAAATTTAGGCATTTATTCCGTTTTATATACGCATTGTATTATTTATGTCGCGTTGGTCAGGAAGAGGTTTGTAGAACCTCGAAACATAGGGCGTTGATAAAATTGCTCAATATGATAAAGTCAACGTGATTAAAACGGAAAAATATAGTTTATTTTCAATCATAATATTGTCAAATCATACATACAAACTTTCAAACTAAGAGGATTGCGTATTTCGCTACGAGATTTTCCGGGAACGACGAAGCTACGATTTTTATTGAATCTAATTTATAGAGTTTAAGCACATTGTCATGCTACAGACGCTCAATTAATATTCACACAAAGTTGCTTTCAAGTAGGGTTATCTACTCGTATCCTTTACTACATCATTTCTATTTATGTACATTACATAATCGAGTGTTTTCCCTCACTATTAGGAAATGTTCAATGAAATTAGTCTTTTACATTTACAAATGCATCACGAAAATAAAAAAAGATCCTGGTAAATATGACTACATCTTTGTGTATCTCATTGATGAGGAATGGTATCAGTTATTTTCTTTCACCCGTATCTTCAAAATTCTGATATATTTTTATGCATCTAATTTATATAGTGGGTAAGCCAGACACTGATAAGGAACAGATTGGAATGGTAAAGAAAGACGGTGCCAACTCCAGATAGTAGAATAAGAGCAAGAAGAAGAAAATGTGTGCATCCAACCAACATAATCATTATCTTAATGCTGTTCCCGGTTGCATCTATCTCGGTAGCCCAGTATCCCCTTGCTTGCTCTTACATCTCCACTTCACACGATCTTCAGCATCCAGTGTAGTAAGGTCATTTGCATTTTTTGGGTCTTTCTAGCATTTCTTGGATTGAATTTATGCATCAAACCAATAGTATTTACATTATAATAATCTTCTATTATAACGAATTAGAAGAGGGCTTATAAATTTGTAGGCATCTATTGACCCTCAGCCAGAGTTGAACCCGCTATACATGTCGGCTATTTACGATAATAAATTGTAAAATTACGGTTCATATAAGACAGGAGTGCATTCACTGGACGTTGCCTTGAAGTTTTGTAAATCATTTTACTAACCATTTATATAGGTAGTTGACTTTATCACAAAATTGCCCGACGGATAAATGTGGTTTGTTGTTGAATTTATCTAGCAATTTATTAAGGGCGATAGCAAAGTTGACTTGACTAGATTATTTCGGAATTTTAATTACAATAGGTACTTACCAACCTAAAAAGGATCTTCTAGCAAGTCGTCCACGTCTTACAGATTTGCTCACTTTTCGAAATCCCATACCAATTGTTGGTAGGTAGGTACTTTGCCCACCTTTTCGACATTACATTATTTGCTTAGACAATCCCTTTATGGAATCTTTAATTGACAATGTAAATATTTGCCCATTTTTTTACAATCAGGATAATAAACATTTCTAATTATTAGCTAGTACGTTAGTAATATGTGATCTGTGTTAGCTAGTAACTATGTTTTTATTTCCCTACCGAATTTAGCTTTTGCTAATTTTGACGGTCATATTTCCATAGATTATAAATTGTTCCCTGTTTCTATTCCGTTCTGCATTATCCCTGGAGTTCATTGGAACCCGTGTGAAGTTATTTACGCATACTTACGTATCGTTTGATATTGAAAAGGTGGTAATCTTACTATAGTTAGGTATAAGCGGCATTTGTATGCAAGTGGCAATCGACGCGTTGACCGGCAAATATGTCTCATTGTTTCAATCTATTGCTGTATTTTTATAGCCTGTTTTGTTTATCGGTAGGTACTCAAGTACTAACCGATATATTTACTTATAAATAATTAAAATTTATCAAGATCCTCCTTGTTTTTTACCAGATAACTTCAGCCCTGTTCCTCACGCTAGGCGAACAGTACTGGATCCGTCTGGGCCCGCTAGCAAATCTGTCGGACATGCTGATGCTCCTCAACTATGTGCTTGATCCCATATTGTATGTGCTGATGAGACGCCGCCGTCCACTCGCCAAGCTCTGCCATCTCGTCGCCAGATGCTTCAAACGGGTAACATACAATAAAATTATTTATGACATTCTAACTAACCCTATGATTTATATACAGGTAGTTTCATTATAATTCCTATATACCTTCTTGCCTTTCGTGCTTTACCACATTCACAAGGAAGGACATTACTGGAGGTCAGTGATGTCGTTGTTTAAATGTTAATATTCCTGATCCTCAAGCCCCGCTGTTTCAAACGAGTAAGTCATGTTCTCGTAATAATACTGGGATAATCCCACGTGTTAATCTAGATCTCCATAAATCTGCACTCTAAGTGTCATCGTGATGGTTTCAATAGTTTTTGCAGGAAGGCGTACAAACATACTCGTTTGATTACATACTTAACTTATTTACCCGCACAGTCTCACATACAACTAATACTATAAACGCAAAATTTAGATGTTTGAATGTTTGATATTTGTGTAATCACGCAAAAACTGCAGATCCGATAGCGATGATACCTGATTTTTATCCCGTCATTCCCATGGAACGGGGATGCCCCGGTGAAACTACGGGGTCCTGCTAGAAATAATATTTCTATTATTTCACCCTAAACCACCACTTCATCGTCTACAGGGCCACAGGACGTCGTATGACTCGATGTCGAAGACGTCATGCTGCGCCCCCGACACGCTCGTGTTGAGCAGCGACTCCGGCGCAGGCGCGGAGCTACGACCGCTGCAAACACCGCGAGTCAAGATAGCTTCGAGTTCGGACATCTGTCGGGACCCTTAAAACTACAAGTCTTAAACAATCTGGGAGGTTATGGATTATTTCTGTAAAACATTGTCCAAAATTTCATTGCAGTCAATCTTAAAATTATTAGATTTGACGTTTGTTAATGACATTCGACATTTGGCGATTAACTTTTCTTTGAAGAAATTCCATACGTTTTTTTACGGTTGCGAATGCAGTCCAGTTGCAAGTTATAGTTTTAATTTTCTTTTAATTGCAATTATGTTGATATGACATTTTTTGCTAATGTTACCACCCTGGTCAAATAATAAATAGGTATTAATATCCTCCGTCATATTAACTGTCATCTCCACAAATCCCCTCCCCCCGTTTCTGGGGTTATTCTAAGAAGGATCTTGTAAATAAATGTTGGCTGTTTTGATAGATATCGATATAGGTACTCGTTGCTTTAGATAAATAATTATGATAAAGCAGTTACATTTTTTAAAACCAAAGACATTGCATAATATTGTAAATAAGAACTTAGGGATAAATAACTAATATCAATATGTTCCGTTATCTCGAATATTTTTTGAAGTTAAGATATCAAGCCCCATTTAAAAATGTATCATTTTTTGATACAAATGAGCGTTTTCGATACTTATGTTATTGTCCAAAAATAATTTTGAGAGAAATCCCTATTTGGTTCGAATTCAATAAGTGATGGGGACAATATGTATGTAAACCAAAAGTTTCAGATTTCC
This sequence comes from Idaea dimidiata, assembly GCA_949358125.1. NCBI lineage: Eukaryota > Metazoa > Arthropoda > Insecta > Lepidoptera > Geometridae > Idaea > Idaea dimidiata. Next base: position 918,852 of record OX442329.1, read on the forward strand.
CCATTGATGTAGAATACCAATGGGGATTTCTGGAAAACCCCGAATCTAGTCGTTTTTACCATTTTATGATTTTTTTTGTTAAAATGCAATCAATATGTTAGACTAAAACAGTGCGTGCGTAAGTATTTACATAATTTTATAAAATATAAAAAAGATGTTTTAATTTAGAAACGTAGGTACTAATTATAGATACTTATGTAGGTACTATGTACGACGACGGCACCAGCATAATCCATACGAATAATACCTTAGGAGACTGTTCAAAATAAGAATTTTATTAAAGAACAAGCCAAAACTACCGATCACCATAGAAAGTTACCAATACTTATTATTAATAATAAATAATACAATTCTAAATCATCTCGAGATCGTCTGAGCATGGTACAATTTTTTCAAAAACGGTTCTTATAATAATTTCGAGTTTCGCTACGTTTCTTGCGATATTTCCAACAAAATGCTGAAAATATTCTAACGATTCTGAAGCGACGTTGAGACGATTTTATTTTGAAATACGTGCCCTGCTGTGGTATCATCTAATTAGCATCCACCGCTCTCAGTTGCTATTTGCTGTCAAAAAGCATATTTTGTATTGTACATTGCTGTTTGAAGTAATCATCGGTAACAACCACGTTACGTCAAAGCAGCAATGTACTGCAACTTAGCCACTATTAACCAGCTATTAACGGTGGATGCTAATTACAAATGATACCACAGCTGGTTGAAGCTTAGTACCTACATATGTACCTAATAGCAATAATTATTAGAAGAAAATGTACGTAGGTACATAATAAATGTAGGTAAGCAATTTTGCAAATACCTATTGTATATTTTTAAGGCTAAAATTTTGAAGATATACCTACCTATGATTAAATGATTGAATTATTATTATTTTAATGTAGTAACTACCTAAGAGATATTTTTAAATAGGTACCTTACCTACTTACCAACTATCTATTTTTTAAATAAACTTATTTTCACCTATTGTGTTTTTTTACGTTCATTGCTCAAGAATAATAATAACCTACATATTATTAATTAGGGAACCACAGTATACATTACATAATGGTTGTTCGCAAAGATGTTATATTACAATAGAATTCTGATGAAGCGACGACGCAGCCTAGCAGCTTAGCTGCAGTCTGCAGAGAAGCATTGCTACACTTTGCTGCGGTCGATATGCTGTGCTCGGTTTTGCCCCGGGTTTTCACCCGTGTGAGTAGCCTTAGTTGTTTAGAAATTAATGAGAATCACGTTATTCGTACGCTAGTATTTATTACCTCCCTACAGAAGTAGTATCTTGGTGATTTCTCGCCATAAATCACAGATCTCGTATTTACATAATTAATAAATTGAAAAAGTTTTTTTTAATTGCCGCCGATTGCCGTTGATAGATATGAGTAAATACAATGTGTTGCCAGGTTCTCCGAAACCAAATTTGAATGTTGAAACAAAGTCAAAACATCGAAAACGTCAGTGTCAATGTCAAGCTATGAAGGGATCGACCCCGACGAGCGTCTCCATCGGCGAACGAAGCTTATTTTTCATCGATTTATTGTGAAAATGATGAAAGTTTTGTTTTAATAGTTCCCTTAATAAACCACAGAACATTACAGTGCCCAATAACCAACACTGTGTTAGTTATTTCAGCCGGTAAAATGTCTAAATGGTGAGTATCTACTCTTGAATTTAAAGAATCGATGTTCTTATCGTAAGAAGCCGATTGAAACACTAATCGAAACTGTTTACATTTAATAAACATTAATTAACAGGCACACTGCTGCCTGAAGAACTATCTAGGTGCTGCCTATTAATCGGTGGCGTAGATCCGTTGAGAATTTTCTATATTCATGTGCTAGTACAATCCAATAAGAAACCTCGTAATTCGTAAAAATGTAGTCCAAAGACTTATCTCAGCAGCTTAAGCTGTGCGTATCTCATTAACCACTAATAGTTGGCGCTTAAATGGTCAATAATGTTTAAGTAGTGTCGCCAGGCGCACCAACTGATAAGTAAGCATGTAAACTGTGATTTATTCCTTCAGGCAATCAGAGCGAAGTATCCACGAGATGCTGAAGGATACACCGCCGCTGCGCGAGTCGAGTGATTCCATCACGTCGGGGACTGAAGCCAAGTTGACCACCTCACGTTCCATGCCCTTTGCACCTACATATGGTCAGTTATGTTAAAAAAATAAAAATAAAAAATTCATTGACTAAAATATTCTTAGGTGTAAACAATTGTGGGAGCCACCTTTACCAGATATTGCACGACCCCATATTTTACGGCATTTTGTTTCAGGTCGTACATTATCTGTCCCCCATATTGTCTATCCAGTGGACGTCAGACAATGGTAGAAATTGACAGGCACTTTGCATTGCAAAGCTGCTTTGACTTAACGTGGTTATTAGTGGCGATTATACTTTTTTGTACAGGGTGTTAAAAGGAGACTCTGGACTTCAATTAACAGATTATACGTAATTGGGGGTGTGATTTATCTGGCCGTACAATACCTGGTTGTACATTTTGTGACCATATGACGAACTTCATCAACATAATATTTTCAAAAAATTATATAAAAATAACTACCGATCTAAATTACAAAAGAACAAAATTAGTTTCATATAATAACATATTCTTTTATATGAAAATATAATAAAGATTTTTTTTTTCCTTTAGTTACCCAATTGTTAGATTACCCTAGCCTACTACTCTACTATACAGAGATAGTTTAGAAACATCTCTAGGAATGCATTCTGTTTACAAAAACTTAGATTAAAAAATGTTAACATAAAATTGTCAGTTGTCTAAGGAAATTGTAATCAAAGCACTGTCACTTTTGATCAAATATATGAGTTATTTGTTGAAGACTTTTGTTTTTGACGCGTTAGTGGAACGACGTCCTGAATTTTCATTTTTACAAAACTTAATTTTAAAACTTAAATAATAATTTTATTGCGTTTAAATTGTTTAATTTCGGCTACATGTTATCAATTTAGTTACGCAAAGTTCAACGAGTTAAGTGAAAATAAAAATACCAGTGCCAAACACGAAATTAGCACGTTACAAACAAATGTTCCATGGGGTTGGAGAAAAATCTTCGCCATTTTTTCTACAGCCTTCACGCATTGAAAATTATTTCAAACGATTACAGTATAATAGTGGTAGTTCACTATTCGTACGAGAAATTGGCTAAATTGTCCTATATTGCTGACAGAAGCCATAACTAAGAAAAAGAAAGAAAGAGTTATTTGTTTACCTGTTTCATGTAGGTCACAGAATGAAAGAAACCTATGTATTCCCATAAATATAGAATTTTCATTATTTAATTTTGTGATACTTTAAGTATACACAAATATGCAATGTGCTTTTACAATACACAAATATGCTTTTTTACCATATTAAAGCAAATAAATTAAATGAACTGACTTTATTTCTGTATATCAATAATTAAAGTACAATTTTAGCGTCAGACACAACAAATGGTCAGAACACCCTGCTCCGCTCGGGGTCCTCCAAGCTGGAGTCTCTGCGCAGCTGGGGAGTCTCGACTTACAAGTGCACCAAGCAAATACTGTATGAGAAGCTGGGGAAGACATCACGCACTGTTGATACTGGTATGATGCACTTTTATTAATTGTTAACTGATAATTTTTGATGAAATAAAATTTATTTACAGTGTAGCAACTGTTATGAGATTCAAACTAACTCTTTCAATTCTGTTTGAAGCACCAAAGTAGGTGTCTTAACAGTTCCAATAAATTTGCAAATATTTTGCAATTTGTGACACACATGTAGCAAAAATTTGAAAATTATAGAAATTGAAGATTGGTCTCAAAAATGTGAACACTTGAAGTTAAAAAAATATAAATTGAAGATTGCTCTTCAAAATGTGAACACTTGAAGTTTAAAAAAGTGTGATTTTTTTATGAATAACTTGTTTGTAAAAATGTTTTTGTGAGTATTTTTGAAAGTCTCAGGTATTTAATAGTATTAAAATTACCTATGTATCAGATGTCGGTAGGTCGCGAAACCCGAGGATGTCTCATCAGAACTAGTACAATTTCAAAAGTGCGATTCAGGCTATCACATCAGTGGCGCCGTCTAACTCCCAACCTACAACTACCTCCCACAGAGCTGGAAGGCCAGATCGAATCCCTCCGCGAGACACAGCGCAAGTACAACGGCGTGCTGCGCCTAGCGAGCGCTCTGACGGCGCAGCTGGCCGGCGCGGCGCACACGCAGCGCGCGCTGGGCGAGGCCTTCGCAGAGCTCGCGCAGAAGTCGCCCGAGCTGCGGGACCAGTTCCTGTTCAACGCGGATACGCAGCGGTAACCAGAAATCCTTAACTGATGCAATATTTTATATCTTATAGCATCCCCAACATGACACTCCGAAGCAGCTCCGTCGGAGATCAGTTACACTGATCTAGTCCTTAATGCTAGATTAGTTCTCTATTAAGGCAAATAGTCATTAGGTAATTGGTAATAGGTAAATACTTTTTCTCATATCTAAGCATCGTTCCCGGTGGCTTTCCTCTTGGGTACCCACTTGCCCAGGGCCCGCTAAAATTCCAAGTATAGTTTCGTTGTGCTTTATCCGCACTCAGTGCTAATACTGTGCCATATTACACTAATAAAATAGTACACTAATAATTGTGCTATTTTACTTGACTTGAAACACCAAGCTATTTGAGGTTGACACAGTCGGCAAGTCATCATTCACCTCAACTTGCATATCAACTGCACTGCAAGGACTTGGAAATTAGTTTATTTATCTATCACGGTTATTAAAAAATTATGAACATTCAAAAATAATCGACACACCTAGTTTATGGGCATTTGCTTGCCTCACACCAACACGCATACAGTTTGTCTGCCATCGAGCGGGGAGAGCTCCAGGTCTGTTAGTGTTTCCCTGAATCCATAATCGTCTTTAACGACACCCACGGAAAGAGGTATTTAATTACCTATATATCGCAGGTCCCTCACCCGCAACGGCGAGACGCTAGTGGCCGCGCTGCACTTCTTCAACAACTCGCTGCACACCCTCACTAACAAGACCATCGAGGACACGCTGCTCACCGTGCGGCAGTACGAGGCGGCACGGATAGAGTACGACGCTTACAGGTAATGCTTGTCTTGTGTGCTGATGAAAGTGAAAGCTTTGTATTTACTGTACTGTGGTCTGTGATCTAGTCAGTGTCAGGCATAGAGCAGATATTGAGTAGAGATGTTGTAATCAGATCTCTCTATGAAACAACGCGTGACAACTACCCCTAACAAGATGGCACTAGTTATATGACACTACTATTATGATGATATGATACACTGCAACAATAGTATTCAGGCGATTAAAGTCTTTGGAAGTGTTTGTAGAATTAGTTCTAATAAATTCAGATTTACTAGAAATATTTAAATGAATCTTCAAAAATTCATTCAAAATATGAGTAAATTTTGTTTGAAGAATATTTTTTCTTTTAAGCATTTCTAGTAGTGCCTTGAGAAATAAAATTAATTACGCAATAATTACAGATTTTTAAATTTCCATCGAGATCTGTTACAACAGAGTTGTTAATATTACCTCTAACATGTTGTTCAGAAGTGAACTGGAGGCGCGAGGCGGGTCCCCGCCCGAGCAGCTGGTGGCCAACATCGAGCGGCTGTGGAAGCAGTACGAGCGACTGCGGGACGACTCCGCTGTCAAGTTGCAGTTGTTGCATCAGAACCGGGTCAGTACATCTGTAGCTTACTGTACTTCCCTATAGGTCGCGACATGTAAGAAGAATGCTGGTGGTCAAGCCGCGCCTTGAAATTCATGGGTTTTTACATGTTAAGTTCACTGTAGGACCTTTCGCACCTACACTTATATTGTTAAATAATTATCATTACAATTTGATGCCATGACCAGGACTAGTACAATTTGGTGTTGTGGCAAGATTAGTATAATTTGATGCTGTGACCAGTATTAGTACAATCGGGAGCCAGAATCAAGAATAGTACAAATTATTTAATTTCTTCACAACAGTATTTATTTAAAGAAAACACAGCTAATTTCGATATGTATATGTTGTTCTAATTAGATTATAATTATCGTGTACAGATAAAGGTGATGAACAAACAGCTCCTGCTATTCCATAACGCGGTATCAGCGTACTTTAGCGGCAACAACGTGGCTCTCGAAGCCGCGGTGCGTCACTTCAACATCCACCCGCCGCCCGCCCTCGCCACGTCCGCGCCACGCCCGCTGCCCGCGCCGCTCGCCACCGCCGCCGCCACGCCCGTGCCCGCGCCACCCGCCGCCGGTAACGGCACACCACACTAACGTACGAACGATCTTATTGGTATAATCATATCTGAAACCCTCATCTACCAGTTTTAGACCGAGAGCCCGTGAACTCCAGACCTTCGTTATTTTGTAAAAGCTGTAAGTGTCAGCGCATACTCCCAACTCAGGTAAGAACGATAATGTAATGTAAAGGTATCTGGCAAGAGGTTGCCACGAGGTTAAGTGTCTGGCAATGAATGACGTGATTTTTAATATTATTTTGAAGGTACCTACATGAACTAAAAGATTCACTCTTTATTGTTTGATGTAATTTTACACGTTAATTACTGTTAATCTGCCGAAGCAACTGTAACAAAACTTGTTAATGGCCAATCGTTCTTACCCGTGTTGGGAGCATGTACTGACAATAATTTCCGCATTTACAAAATAACAAAGGTCTGGGGTTCACGGACTTTTTGACTAACAATATGTGTAATCCTCATACTGGTATAGTAGCTCAACTATAACCTACTTAATCTTCCTCTACTCATTGTTACCTACATATTAAAATGTGTTTACAAAACCATTTTTTAGACTATTTAAACGTTTTAAAGTTATAGTTAAAGTAACAGTTAAACAGAAACAAATTGTAATATGAGTATAATGCCTGGTGGCATTTGCAATTACATGCCTCTATCCAAGTGATGGAGGTATACTGTGGAAGTATACATCCTTCACCAATTTGACAAATCTTTGACTCTTAACATACAATCTCATGCCTATTCTTGACACAATTAAATCATTTGACATCACAATATGAAGTTTCTTAAATAACTATACGATTATGGTGCAGCGAGCAAAAAATATACTTGTAAACATATTATTAGGAAAGAAAACATGTAACTACTAATACACATCAATTTGAAGTGTCTTATTCAATGTGAGTAGCGATTCAAGGCTTTCTGCTTCAAAACTAAAGCTGATTGAAATGTAAAATGTAAAGAAATTGACACATTGAAGTATCTAAATATACTACTAATAATAAAAACTACTTGCGGTTCTAACCGCTAAAATCCCGATCCTGCAGAAATATCGCAAAAGTCGCATCTATCTATGTAAATCAAAATTCATCATATTTAGTGTAGCGAAAGGCAGACAGACATAGTTACTTTCGCATTTATAATATTAGTAAGGATGCGAAACTTTAGATGTTTTTTTCAATCACTCTGAAACTACTGCATCTTTAGTTATTTAGCTGGAAATCTGGATCAATATGTAGGCTATTTTTTATCCCGATATTCCTGCGGGAGCTGGATTTACTCGGTTCGCCGCTAGTGTTGCCAGAAACGCCATTTAAATTAAATTCTAGCTTAATTTCGTGTAGAACTTTTGACATTTGAAAATTTGCATCACATAAAAACACATCTATCGGCATTTTTCTCGTTGTAAATACGCACTTGAACAATGTAAATAAGTAATACGATTTAATATTTTGAGTAGCAATCAATGTGGGGTTTTTGACAGTGGTCAGTGTTGCCAGCTGTTGTAGATATTGGGAACTTATTAGCTAATTTTAAAAAAATATTTTTATTTTTCATGCAATTGGAACACTAATAGGACCAACCAAGCCCCTTTTTTAATTTTTTTTTCTTGATCTTGTAGCGAATATGGCCATTTGAGAATTAGCTAGTGTCAAGTATTTTGTAATATTATGTGAAAGTTATTTGCAGATATTCTAAACCGTCGTCGTAGTGAAGTGCAGGAAGTCGTTGTAAAATGGTGGCTAAATTTACAACAACTCTATGGGAGGTTTGAAAGCAACTGAAAACTTCATGTTTGGCACTCAACTACGTTTCAAGAAAATGAAAATTCTACAACACGTTTTCTCAACTCGGGAACGAGTTGAGGAAATGTATTGCAGAACCAAACTACAAAAGGGCCATTTTACTTCAAAAAAATCTGTGAAATTATAATACGGGTTGTTGGTGGTCCTATCATTGTTTTAACTGCATTGGTTGCCCTTGTTTTTTTAAGGTAACGCCATTTATAAAAGAAAAAAGCCTATATTTTAGACTAATTTATTAATTTTGTAATTGCATTTATTGTAGCTAGAGAGTGTTAAGATGTATTTTAAATATATTTTTATGTCCATTCCAGTATTAGATCGCTTTATTTTGCTTTTCTATATTTGACCAGCTCTGCAAAATGTGTTTTACGTAATAAATAAATACTGCACTCGTATTGACTATCTCGTTGATAGATAACTGAGTCTGATAAACACTTTGCATTACATTGCTGCTTTGACGTAACATGATACGTACCAGTGAATGAATACCTCAAAGCAGCAATGTACTACATAGTGCCTATGAAACCGTGTTATCAACTAGATAGATAATACGTGCGCAGGACGTTGCACACAGCGCCATCTAGTCCTAAAATAAGCAAGTACTTGCTTATTTAGTGCCAGTCAGATAAAGAATAGGCTACATATTTTTGTATGTATGTCGTAGACAGTCAGGTTAAAGCAGGACAGACATTCTGAAAATATTAAATAAGGTAGAATTATTTTCAGAATATCGCTATAGCGATTTTGATAATCTGAATGTGGTTGTCTATGCTGACTATTTGGGTGAGTAGATGGCGCTATGTATAATAATTAATGAATGAATGTCATGTAATTAAAAATGGTATTTAATAAGCACACATAAGGTTGAAGCGAAGTAGGTACTTAGCCGCATAATGCGTTTTTTTTTGTTTGTGAAAAGTAATATTATCTAGGTTGCCGTTGGTTTATTGCAAAATAGAATTATAATTACGTTTTCAACTTGGAAAAATAATTTACAAAAATAATATGTAATTTGCAGAAAGGAAGTATCAGCACCCATATTATCAACTTAGTGGATAACTACTTGCTGCTTTGCAGTAACTAGTGATAACCAGGTTACATCAACAGCACAGTACTGCATAGTGCCTATGAACTGAGTTGTACACTAGATAGACAATACAAGTGCTGTTCCCCTTAAACCATGTAGTTTGTTTGAAATATTGTTAACAAATGATGACAATATTATGGTCTTGATGTTAATGTTGTGTAATAATATTATGTACCTACTGTACTAGCTAGTCATATTGAATCTTATATTTATTTTACGAGTTACTATTGTACACCTTAGATGTAAGAAAAAGAGTGATCAATATAACTAGATATTGACGATATTTGTGGCGCTTTGGCCAAATATCTTACTGGAATGCAGTAGGTTGCCGGTTTGATTCCCGCCGGGCTCAAGTATAAAAAATAAATATTTGTTTCTAGCCTAGGTGTCATTCTGTGTTTAATACTAACTAATATTATGTAGCTGAAAGTTTGTAAGTATGTATGTATTTTTGTTAGGCAGTCATGTTAGAACCGTTGAACCAATTACCATCAAATATGGTATGTAGATAGCTGGAGACCTGGAATGACACATACAATAGGCTAGTTTATGTATTTACAAAAAGAAAAACTATTTATTATAATTATTATTATAATAAACATTTTCACTGTGTGTTTATTCTGAACAAAATGTGTGACAGTATCTAGTTATATTGCATGGATTAAATATTGACATGTATGATTGTGTTAATCATGGTTTTCTAAGGATTGGAATATAGATCACTTACAATTTAATGTTGTTTTTTTTACTAAGTAATGATTTTTATTGTTTCTACCAGCCAAAGACATTTATGAGTTAGATTAACCTCTTCCTAACAACCTTATAAAAGGACATAGATCCCAGTGTTATTAGTGCAGACATGCTCTTAACATTAATAATCATAATAGGATGGGTCGATTGCTAAATGACTAGGAGGAAATATAGGTACTGAATCTTAGACTTCTGTCTCTACTTCTAAAATCTTTGTCTCGGTGCTAGTAAAATTCACAAAAAATCATTCAAATTGATATAAATTCGTCAAATTTTAGTTATAATATTGCTATTTCACTACATACATGGAAGCCGTGTCTAGTCTTTTCTCCTCTAAGTAAAAGAAAATCCTTGTTTTTAAATACTTATATTTAGTTTATTCATTAATTAAAATTACATCACAGCATTGCAAAGAACTAAGTTCTTGACGAGTACTACCCTCCGAGCCTCATCTCCACAGTTGAGACCACTTGTCCGTTCACATCCCTTCATTGTGGATGGTCCATGGTTTACGCCTTCACAGCTTCCTTCTCACCATCCTCACTTGTCAGTTCCTCGGCTTCAGCTTTGAACTTCTCCTAGAAATTATAATCATTAATGATACTTGTCTTGTTTCTTAGTTAAGTATCTAACCTTGTCTACAAATCAAGTGTTTTTCTTACCAAATCATATATAACTTTAACCACAAGGGAACAGCTGGGACACGTAGCAACCTCTTCGCCAGCCATCAATTCCTCCTGGAAAATCAAGTTAACTTATGTTAGTACAATCTAAGCCAAATCTAAGCCAATAAGAATCACATTGTTTTGATGAGTCCTAACCTTGCTTATTTGAAATCTGTCTCCACAGGGGCAGGGGTAGTAATACATGTCCTCGTCTTCATCGTACTCAAAGTCTTCGATTTCTATTTCATCGTGAAATATCGTCATGTTTAACAACACAAAATAGCATTAAAACCCAGATTTTTTAATTTCAGAGTCAAAGTCAAGTTTCCGTGAAACTTTTTTTCTCTTCTACTTCTTCTCCGTTCATAATGGCTTATTCCATTTGGACATTAGCCAGTGTCAAGTTTTATTAATATACGGAAGTTATTTGGATTGCATCGAAACAGTCAAGTCGTCATAGTTAAAGTCAAGTCGAGGGAATCATTTTAAAACGGGGGCCAGTTTTTACAATGTTTGTTCACGGAGCTTTCGAGACAACGCTAAAGTCCATGTTTTGCACCGATTTTCACTTTTATTTAAACTTGTACACTTTCACAAAACTAAACTGATTATTATGCCCCCGAAATTAAATAATTTACACGCATTTGAACTAGGTATAAAAAATGAAAATTTAGCAACACATCTCCTAACCGCGTTCCCGACAAAACTCTTTTCTCTTCTATTATTTTTGTGTGTAATGGTATCAAACGATTTTCTCATTATCCCGACATGAGTATGGACATAATATTGTTTTTATTTTCTTGGGCTTTTTGGCATGCTAAATAGGTACTGTGCATATTATGGGCATTAGAATTTAGGCACAAAGTACGTTATAAATGGATTTAGGCATCATTCCTGTTTGTTCATAAATATTTTATAACCTGTAAACTTTCTTTCGTTCTTTGCTTTCAAAGAAGAAACATCTCGGAGTCCCGAACTATGTTTATTAAACAAACACTTATCTATGGTTTTTTTTAAAGTAGCAACACCACTAATTACGTCTCACACGTCACACGTCATTTGACAAGAAATTCGTCATTTTCATTTTTAGGGAGGATGATCGTGGTGGTCTCGCTGCAAAAATTACAAAATATTTTTTAATTAAGTGGTGTTAGTGAGTGTGCTAGTGATTGTGTCATTCTTAAATTTAGTAATAGGAGCCTCTTCCAAAACACAAAAATGTTTAGTTGGCTAAGGAAAGAAGGTGAAAAAACGGAAAGTATCGAAAATGTCGTGGACGGGCTCAAAAGGATTTACAAAACGAAGCTCCTACCGTTGGAGCTACACTATCAGTTTCACGACTTCCACTCGCCGCAGCTTGAGGAGCCCGACTTTGATGCAAAACCGATGATCCTGCTGGTCGGGCAGTACTCGACCGGCAAGACGACCTTCATCAAATACTTGCTCGAGCGAGACTTTCCCGGGATCCGTATCGGGCCCGAGCCGACCACGGACCGGTTCATCGCCGTCATGTTCGATGAAAAGGAGGGCGTTATCCCCGGTAATGCGCTCGTCGTCGACCCTAAGAAACAGTTTCGGCCTCTTAGCAAGTTCGGCAATGCTTTCCTCAACCGGTTCCAGTGTTCCACCGTCGCATCGCCGGTGCTGAAAGGGATTAGTATCGTCGACACGCCCGGCATCCTCTCGGGAGAGAAGCAACGCGTAGACCGCGGCTACGACTTCACAGGCGTCTTGGAATGGTTCGCAGAGCGAGTTGATAGAATCATCTTGCTATTCGACGCGCACAAGCTGGACATATCAGACGAGTTCCGACGCAGTATCGAGGCGCTGCGCGGGCATGACGACAAAATCCGCATAGTGCTAAACAAGGCGGATATGATTGACCACCAGCAGCTGATGCGAGTCTACGGAGCGCTCATGTGGTCGCTAGGCAAAGTATTACAGACGCCAGAAGTAGCACGCGTCTACATCGGTTCTTTCTGGGACCAGCCACTACGATACGATGTCAACCGACGTCTATTCGAGGATGAGGAGCAGGATCTTTTCCGTGACATGCAGTCTCTGCCCCGAAACGCCGTTCTACGCAAGCTGAACGATCTGATCAAACGTGCACGGCTTGCGAAGGTGCATGCATACATCGTGAGTGAACTCCGTAAGGAGATGCCTTCAGTCTTCGGCAAGGAAGGCAAGAAGAAAGAACTGATCAAAAACTTAGGACAGGTGTATGACCGGATTCAAAGAGAGCAGCAGATCTCTCCCGGAGACTTCCCTGATATTAAGAAGATGCAGGAGAACCTCGCTAATCATGACTTCACTAAGTTCCACCCGCTAAAGCCTAAGCTGTTAGAAGTGGTTGACCACATGCTCTCGACTGACATCTCTCGTCTCATGGATATGATCCCACAGGAAGATGCCAAGAATGTTGTCACCGAACCACTTATACAGGGTAAGTCCATAAATTATTTATTACTAGCACCATCCCACTGTTTACCTGCCTTAGTCCTGATACTGTAGAAATATTGGCATAAAAAGTAGCTTAAGTGTTAATCCAGATCTCCAGCTAACTGCACACCATGTTTCATTGCAAACATGCTAGCAGTTTTTGCTTAATGGAGTAATAAAACATACTTGTTTACTTATAAAGTTTGTATGTTAACAAACTTTCATATTTATTTACATTTACAATCTACACAAATCAAATAAAATAAAAATATTCTTTTAAATATTAATACAATTTTTTTAGAAACATTACCTCACATTTCTACATATAGTTATTATAATCCATTATTATCACTATCAGCCATTGAAATTATGTGCAAAGTATGAAATATGAGTTTTTATTGTAACAATAATGGAATGGCCACATGTTATTTGTGCTTGTTATCAACAATCACTCCACCCACATCAGTATACTTCTGATGATGGTGTGAACTTGCCTATAATAATATAACTGCTATAATTTCTGAGAATGCAAAGATAGTGTTTTAAGATGTACATTTTGTGCTTATTTTTACCTAGGTATTTGGAATTTGTGCAGTTACATACAGCTACATAGATAGTTTTTTTATTGAAACATAATAAATATAAAATTACAATAAAAAGAAAACACTTAAACAACTTAAATCTAGGTAGCACAATAGGTGGCCTTGTTGCTCAAAGCAATCTCTTCCAGGCAACTGGAGCAGTTAGTTTCTCTTCTAGTATCCAAGACTCTAATAAGAAGTTACTCTAATAAGCTATTATATTTGGCTTTCCTACCTGTTACTAACACAGCAGTAGTATCATAATATGAGCATGAGAAGCATTTTGTTCATTTTGCCAAATGATGAGGAAAACACACTGAAAGTTTTGGTCCATGAAGAAAATGTTTCTTCTGCTTGATTGCACTGTTTAAATCATGCAAAGGAGACCCAAGTGTTGAATATTTTACTAGCTGCGCCCGGCAGTTTCACCCGCGTAAGTCCCGATCCCGGGGGAATATCGGGATAAAAAGTAGCCTTTGTGTTATTCCAGGTCTCCAACTATCTACATACCGAGTTTCATGGTAATCGGTTCAGCGGTTTTTACGTGATTGAGTAACATAATATACAGATACACATACACACATACTCACAAACTTTCAGTTTTATAATATTACTTGTAGTAGGATAACACAAAGTTTAACATTAATAAGCATCCACACCTGCTCTATGCATAATTTAATCCATGGTCTGTATGACATTTGGAAATGGGGTGGTGCTATAGTTTGTTAGTGCCTAAAGTCATAGTTTATCTAGTAGTTGTTGCCTCAGTTCTTTCTTTATACAGTTGCCCAGCTGTCATATAAATTTGTTTACAGACTATATTATTATGTGACTGATCACATAACTGCACAAGTCATATGATTTATCAAAGCCTGGTTTTAGAAAAGAAACTAGCTTGCACACCATTAACTTCTTTCTACTATAGTAGTATAGTAGAAAATAGTTAATAGCAAGAGCTGCAGAGCTCTTACATATCTCTAGATATTGACCTAAATAATCATTATCAACATGATAAGAGTGTAGCAGTTACTATTAGCCTGAGTTAGGCCATCATTATAATTAGCTATGAAATTATCAACTCTGACTTCATAGTTTGCTTTGAGATTTTGTCCAATTTACCACTGTTTTGTACCTTATGTTATATATATATCTACAGATTCGTTTAAAATTAAACTATTTAGCAACATTTTCCATCTATTTTCCTCTTTAATTTTTACTTTTAAGTATTGACTTCTAATGACGTAAATAACGTTTAGTTAAATACACATGAATAAAAGTAATTTACTACTATTCTATGAGGTTAAAATAAGGACCTACCTACATAAATTGATAATTTTCAGTAAATGAAGTAAAAGGAACCACCTACTCAGTTGAGAATAATGTCTTTAATAGTAAAGAAAAGTGTATAATTTTTTAAAGAATTTTTAGTTAAGTTTAATATTTGCTGAACATTGCGACGTCGACAATTAATGAACTCGCAATCAATGAGTCTATTAAAGTTACATATCTCTGCTCGCAATATTAACAATCGCTTATAAATTTGAGTTTGTTGCCATTGTTCTTACAGTGAATGAAACCATCGCAGGGAAAAACGACGGAAACTTTTTCAACAATTTCTTTCTAGCTAACTAAGGTAGAAATATATAACTAAGCTAAGCTAGTGAAAATAGAATGTTGAAGTTTTGACTAAAGTAAGCCTACCTTGTTAATATCTATAAACTGTTATTGATCTTATCTTTGTATTTTTGTCACAATGACGAGGAAGCGACCCATTGTGCGGCGAAAGTGACACCGACACGTATGGCCTACACTGCTATTTTGAAGCACGTACTGTGTGGTCACTGTCCGAATCCGCATGTCGACCCTTCAATGATGTAGAGTAGTAATTGCGAAAATCAACATTTTCAGAAATATCTTATTTACCTACTGCCCAATACTAAAACGCCACTTAAAACTTTAGAGCTGCTTAAATAATCGAGCAGCTTCTAAATTCAAAACGAGTATGGCAATTTGTTAGTAGAAGAGCTGCTTAATTATTCAATTCAATTCAATTTATTTATTGCATAATCATGACATGAGTACATTTGGGATAAAATACAATATTGTGTGATCATGAAACCCTTTTGGGCGTAGCAATGAGTCTACCGTCATGACATACGGAGCCGAAACGTGGACACTAACGGCACGGTTGGTCCACAAATTCAAAGTCGCTCAGCGGGCTATGGAACGAGCTATGCTCGGTGTTTCTCTGAGGGATCGTATCAGAAATGAGGTGATCCGTCAGAAAACCAAAGTCTTCGACATAGCTCACCGGATTAGCAAGCTGAAGTGGCAGTGGGCTGGCCATATTAGCCGTAGAACCGACAACCGTTGGGGTAAACGAGTTCTAGAGTGGAGACCGCGTCTCGGCAAACGTAGTGTAGGACGTCCTCAGGCACGTTGGAGCGACGATTTGCGCAAGACGGCTGGCACAAACTGGATGCGAGAAGCCGAAAATAGATCTAGGTGGCGTGCAATTGGAGAGGCCTATGTCCAGCAGTGGACTGCAACGGGCTGATGATGATGATGATGATGAATGAGTCTACCTATAATAATATATAAATTAAATTCAGGCAAATGTTTTTTTTAATAAGGATAAATTATAATTTGTTCGATTTTTTTGAATTTATTGAACGTATTTAAGTAGCCTTTAAGTTTTGACTAATGGTTTTGTATTCGGCCGTTAGGCAGATAGTTTTCTTTATTTGTACAACAGAAAAGAACAAAGCTCAAATACACACAAAAATAAATACTTATCGACTACAAAATTAAGTACCCACTACTGTCTCAGGTAATAAAACATTAATTAGTTGAATATATTTAAGTTGTGGCGCAGGTAAATCACTGGAATGTGATCCTGTAGATGGCGTCTCAATCGAGCCGTAGTCGAAAAATAGTAGACAGGGAAACATTCATATTCTTAAATTCGCTGCTCGAGATGGGAACTTGCGTGGCCGAGCGGTATAGGCACTGGAATATTGATCCAGGGACGCGAGTTCTAATCTCGCCGCAAGTGAATTTTTGAAGATGAATTTTTCCTTTAAAAATATTTATATATTTAAGTTTTTTACTTACCTATTACTATGGAAAAGTAAAGTTTATATTATAAATTACAGACATTCTACAAAAAACCACATCTAATTTGGACAAATCCTTTTTGAGATATGCGGGAGTATTGTTTTGCAACAAAATGTTTCATTGCAGCGCCCCTGGCGAGTAATTGTCGTAACATCTACGAACCATCACCCATAAATAACAAACATTTTACTGAAAACCGCATCCAAATCGGTCTAGCCGTTTTGAAGATAAATGGGAACATTAAATTGTGCACACACTAACACATAACCTCTCCTCACCCTAAAATCATATACCCTGCTCCGTCCCGTCGTCGTAGGTAAAAAACAAGATAAATATGAACTAAGTAAATAAGTAAGTATGTCTTTCATCCATTATAATCTTAATCGTAGATATTTACCATCGCCGTCATCAGAAAGATCCAAATTGTTTTAAATAATTTCTGCCAGACAATTGAAATGTTACAAAATATTTGCCTGTTCGTTGATTACTGATGTGATTCAAATCGATAGCCTAAATACCTAGCTATGAATGAGTGAGTATATCTATTTAATTAAACGTTGTTGGTCTTGACCGTGGCAAACCGAGGTCACGGTAACGTTACAGTAATTTTAACACATAATTTCCTCAAGTACTTATATCTCACAAAGCGTTTATACTGACAAAATGCAAAATAAATATTATTTGAAAACGGGTTTCCCATGTTTGTTTGTTTTTTTACGGATCTGGATATTCCTATCCATCTGGATATTCTATTCTATAACTGGCTCCTGACCAGATTGACTAAAAAAATTGTTTTTAAAGGATCTCGGACATTTCGCCAGCTATTGCAACTGTCTATTTTGGTCAGTTGCAATTACTGGCGAAATATCGAGCTTTTTTAAAATAAGAATTTGTATTGAAAACAACTATGTTAGTTTAAAATCGTATGTTAAAAAAGGTACAAAATATTTACTATACATAAATATTTATTTTAATGCTTTATTTCGCTTACAGTACTTAAATTCATAAGCCACTGTAAATGGATTGAATAATTAAGATGAATAGTTAAGATGAACAAAACTAAGAGGGCATACGGCGACGACCTCTTTTGTCTACTTATACAATATTTTCCAATATTACTTTTTTTTGTTTTTATTGCTCAAGGCATTTTAAACTTAGAAATATTTTCCAACTTTAATTTTCTGGTTGATTTTCTGTGTTCTTCTCAGAACTGTACACTTGTACAGAGCTCCATTATAATTAATTGATGAATCACTTGGTTACTAACTTATCGTTTTGAAATCATATCTATATGCAAACGTGTCTTGTCGATATTTAAATCAATATGTACTCAGTTAGTTACTTTAGAACCATTTCACAATAATTGTATTGTTCAATGATATCGAAGTAAGTAAAATGACGCAACACACAGGCATCTATTAATTTTCTCGGCGTCTGATATATTATTCAAATGTTCTATATACGTACATGCAACGTTTACGTGGCAACATTCTATATACTTAGCACTATGTAACGTCACAATTATTTAAGCATCGCTAACCATAAATCATTTCCTATACCTACACATGATAATTGAATTTATGATGATTCACTGGTAACATTACTTACAAGAGTTTTCCTATATTTTACACTTTGGTCGGGATGTGTGTCAGTGCAGCAAACATGTAAATGTTTGCAGCTTGGTCATAAACTGGAAAGTATTAGGCATTGTGGAACATAAAACCACTTTTATTAATTCTAGCTCAGAGTACGTGTGACGTACCTAGTTGGATAAGCAATCTGCATTTCCTGCAATAGTTATCACTTGCTTTGATTATGCATTGGTTTGGTTAATCAATCATTTATTTAGGTAGGTACGTACATTATTTATTAAAAGTCAGTAATTATTCCTTACTCTATCTATCTATACTAATACATTAATACAAAAATGTGAAATTATCTCTGTCTGACTGTTACGCTTTCCCGTCGAAACCGCTGAATCCATGGCGCTGATTTTTTATATAACTAGTAACTAGATGGGACTGGGACTTTAGAGAAGGACATAATTGTCGATTGATCCCAATATTCCTAGGGGATCGGGATCTATGCGCTTGATACCGCGAAGCGCAACTATTGAAGTAAAATTGCCCAATTTTCCCATTCTTAAATATAACACCAAGTGGAAAATAGCATGAGTATTTTTATTAATAATGAGTCAGTGATGAATGCTATGATAAGTGATAAAGCCGCGCCTGTATACTTGACCTTGTTTTATTGTTGACTATCCAGGTTGTATTAACACACATACATTCTGGTTAACTTAAGGTTTCATAACATACCTACTTAAACATACAAAAGACATATTTTAAAAAGTGCTAAGCCTTCGAAACAATAAGAACTTTTTGGCTTGAAACTACACTAAAATGTGGGAAACAATGTCATCTACAAACGCTTTAAGCGAAAATATGAAAAAAACTGTTTCCGAAAATAGTTAAGTCAACAAATTTTCAGTTGTGGTCTCGTTTTTCCCTTAACTAGTTTTGAAGTTTCTATTATTATCGTGTCGACCTTTGACCAAACTACCTAAGACTCGAGTTCTTTTTGAAGATATAAATACGCACGTCTTTGATTAATCAAAGATATCTAAATATCAAGCTGATTTTACAAAATAAATATGTGTGAGTCATTCGTGTGTAGTTTGAAGTCTTTCATACTTCATACATTACTTAAAAGTTTACAAGTATACAGGGTTATGGGTTTCGAATCCAAAACCGTTCAGGGGGTGATTCTTTACATCAAAACGAATAAGTTTTGTTCTACGACTTTTTGAAATTCAAAGTAGTTTTCGAAAAATTTAAGTGTAAAGTTTACTTGAAAATCAGCTGTTTCATAGAGTTAGAGGTCATTGACCTTAAGATGTCCTTTCTTTTAGTTTGGTCTACTACAATAAAAACTTAAATTGAATTTATTTTCAAAAACAGTCGTCTTTTTTCAGTGAGATATAACCTTAAAATTTGCAAAAAAAAACGAATTCCCAAAAATCGTAGAACAAAAGTTATTCGTTTTGATGTGGAAAATCACCCCCTGAACGGTTTTGGATTCGAAACCCATAACCCTGTATAAGTTAGAATAATTTTCTTAATTTGTGTTTTTATTATACTTACGCTACGAACAGTGGGCATAGACTCGTAATAAAGCAACTTAATTTGAAGTTTTAAACAAAAATATTTAATAAGAAACGGGGTATTTACTAGGTATCTTTTAATTTATTTTTTTACGGAGCCAGTCTCGTGAACAAGCCAGTTGCAATTGCAATTAATGGTAAAATATCGAGCACCGTAAAAAAAAAACAAATTAAACATGGTAAATATCCCGTCATTCAAAATGTTTTGTACTGAAAACAACCGTGTGAGGTTAAAATAGTATATTCAACAATAGTCTGCGAACTGTTTGAAATGGTAACGTTACTATCAATAGAAAGAGATAAGAGTCGCGTAAAGTACGAGATAGCGACAGATATCGTACGAAATATTACCGCTCACCTACTCCACTCCACCTCTACTGAGGTAGGTGTATAAGTGGTATAAGTTAATTACATAGTTAGTGCCATGCGGTCTTACGTAATGCTAGAATGAAGTAATGTGTCGATTTGAATATCAAGTTTTTAAATATATGTTTCTTTACTAGTATAAGACTTAGGTAAGACACAGATAGAGAAATGAAATACAGTAGAGCGCTGATTATCCAAACCAATGGACATGGTGTTGGGAAAACCAATTGATTCGGATAATCGAACTGAATACTATTACGTACGAATACACTAATAAAAACACATTTATAATACAAAACTAATTTTATTTATTACACTAATAATAATACTTAGTGTAATCAATAAATCGCAGTCGAAACTGTGTATTCTATTATGTACGGATATCTTATGAAATGATTATACAAGATGTAACGGGTAAGCCCTTTTAAGCCGAAAGGGGGTTGTTCTAGACGTCTAGGCGAACAACTTTTGTTCTACGACTTTTGGAAATTCGAAGTACTTTTCGAAAATTTTAAGTGTAAAGTTTACTTGAAGATCAGCTGTTTCTTAGAGTTCGAGGTCATTGACCTTATGTTGTTCTTTCATTTAATTTGGTCTACTACAATCAAACCTATTACCTGTATTTTCAAAAACAGCTGTTTTTTCAGTGAAATATAATCTTAAAATTTTCAAAAAAAAAGTTCGAATTTTCGAAAGTCGTAGAACAAAAGGTGTTCGCCTAGACGTCTAGAACAACCCCCTTTCTGATTAAAAGGGCTTACCCGTTACATCTTGTATACGGATCTCTTTTACAAATACGAACGACGAGCGTGTTCGCGTGGGGTTCAGCTAAGCGGTCGTTTGGTTGATTGACGTTCGGATAAACGACGTCCTACTATAATCCCAAAAAGAAAAAAAATACAATGAAGCTTTTCGAACAACCTAGAATGAAAATTGCTAGGATAATTCTCAATCAGTCTAATTAAATAGAAAAGAGTAATAAATAAGCAGGTACCCGCATCGTAACCTCGACGACATGATTACAAACACCGATTTTTGAATATTTTTGTCCAAAGCGTTTGTAGGTGACATTGTTTCGTATATTTAAATTTTAAACAAAAATGTCGAAAGATGTTGAATCCATACTTCAAAAAAATGTTTTTTTTTTGTATTTACACTTAAATTTAGGAAACAATGTCATGAAATCGACAATGTTCGATGAATCCGGGGTAATAAGTGTAGGTAGTTTTTTCACTGACTTTAGTTTCAGTCACGAATTTAAAGACTAAGTTCATCAATGTCAACCGTTTCACATTCTTTTATTAGTCATCATTGTCACCACCGTTACCGCATCAGCAGTCTGCCAATGTACTGCCTTAACAACAATACAATACACAGTTATTTACTGTATTCAATAATTTATGGATGCAGGATTTATTTCACATTAACATTTCTATGTGGGTCGGTTCTTTTCTAATCCAAAGTGTCTCTTAACGATGGTTTTTGAAATAGGTACTTTAATTTACAAACATATTTCAATGCAATTCCAAATCTAAAATGTTATAATCAGATTTTTTCTTTTATTTTCCTAGTCAAATGCATGTTTAATGTATCTCTTGTTAATAGCAGTAACGTTGTGAAAAAAGACTTTATTCCGGTGCCGATTCAAAGTAAAATCTATTTCAATAAGTCCCGATGGATTTTCTTAAACAAAATGATTAATTTTGTACTTAATTATGACTATTCCTCGATTGCATAGAATTGCATTATGTCAGAGATAAACTGTGGGTTAGTAATCTAATATTCTTTTTAAATTGATTGAATCATTTTTATCGGAACTAGTCCATAGATATGAAATACGAATGATTGTGAAGAATTTTACGATAAAAACGATACCTCTATATTTTTAGATGTTTGAGGATAATGCATTTCTTGATATTATATCAAACACGGTGACACTTCGATTAATTTTAATTTTTATTACCTACTGTTATGTAAAACAATAGGTTTACCTAGTGCTGTAAATTTTAAAGGCTTCTGAAATTGCCAATAAGTGCATGGTCTAAAATTATGTTCACACTGTCAGTACCCTGAGTAAGTCCCAATCTCGCGATAATATTGAGATCAAAAGTAAAATTAAGGGATGAAACGGTTAAGGCGTGAAAGCGTAACAGACAGACAGAGTTCCTTTCGCAATTATGATATTTATGATTGATGATGATAAAACAATTTATTTATTTTATGAATCTGTAGACCAATTTATAAGACTGTCTGACAAATAAAAGAGAAAACCAAAAGCGAATACAGAAATGCCACTTAAAATTTGAGAACTACTACAATGGAGCAGCTCCAAGGTGCGCCTGCGCACGCGTTGATGACTATCCGCCCGCACTTTGAATTAATGCGGAAATGTAATTCAGGCCGCTCCGTGACTCGCTAACTTGACCATTGACTATAACTCACTACCGACCTCATCAACGCAATGCGCCCGCGCCGGCTAAATTGATTCACTTCATAAAACTAACGTTTGTATTATTTATGATCTCTCTAATGGCTTCCTCTGTTATATTATAATAGAAAGTCTGAATCGTTGGTTTACCTAGTACATTTTACCTTGCACAGTTTACATGGTTGGCGCTTCGCGGCGCTCTTACTGCAACTACCCATTTTCATACTTTGTGTCCCGGGATCTGTCACACAAGTTCTAAGAAAGGTCACCTAAGTTGTAGGATTTTGACACATGTTTTGTTTTGACACAAGTTTGCATACAATTACTTCTTTCTACTATGGTTATAGTTTAGTTTGGAAGATATAATTGACAATATTTAATTTTAGATGCATTCTTAACTTTCTATCGAGTAGTTGCTGCTATCAAAACTTTACATAACTTACGAATAAATATGTATCAAATATTTTTATCGATGCGTTGTTATTGACGTATTCGCTGCATGTATGACTATGATAAGTAGGTTTAACAAATGTCAAGGCCCCAATTGTATTTGGAGTGTGGTGCATGATTGAGGACAGGCGTTTAGCAAAATACTTTCGCGACACCAAACTAATTAATGCGTTACAGGCCTGTTCACTGAGAACTCTTAAGGGAGGTTTTGTTATAGGCCTCTAACTAAGACTAAGGATTCTAATGGTGGTTTTTGGATTGTTTAGACAAAGGTTTACTTAGAGCTAGAGCGCCTATAGAGTAGACTGTGAAGACGGCTGGCTATTAGTCTTAAATGAAGAGAACAATTAAATTTAAATTAAACTCATTTTCCGGTTTTAATCGAGTTGTTTTTGACTTTTACAATTTTATCAATGCATTACGTCTTGAGATCGTTACAGATCTCATCCTTATGGATAGAGAACATCACGAAAACAGATTTAGGAATTTATAACAATTAAATTTCTCACTTACAACAAGTGTTTAAAATTACTTGTTTAAAATTCGAAATTAGTCATAGTCACAGCCTGCGACGGTTACAGCTTTCTCTCGACGAGTCGATATAATACAAACTATAGAGCATACAGTTTGTAATTAAACCGCGGAACGACTGTGCTTTCTTTGATATGTCGGTACTTAACAAATCTGGGTTATTGTGTCTCAACGCCTGCGCTGGCAGCGGCGCTCCAGATCGAACTATTATCACTTTTATTTGAACTGACTAGAAAACTCTTTCTTCTTCATCAATAGGGTCATTGTAAGAGCAGTTATTATCCGCGCGCGATGAGGATGGGATACGATCTTTTGAAAAAGAACCGCGCGCGGTCTTCGACTAGTAGGAAACTCGCGTTGAAGCTTGCTTAAACTTCCCGACGTTTTTGATTGACTTTGACAATGTTCCAACCCAATTCTCATCACGATTTGTAGTCCTGTAGCACTAGCAAACAATGCATGAGTGAGTAGAGAGATCCAGGCAGTAGAGAGCGTGAGATTAAATAGTTGGCACCGTCTCCAGTGACATGTATCCAATGTCAAGGCTCTCCATGTAGGTATAGAAGCGTGAATAGGAGCGGAACGGACACTTTTACCCGCTTGATGCGACGTGAGTGAAGCTAGGAACTCGTGCTGAGATGGCTTTTTCCTCGATTACTCACGCATGTTCTCATTTCCATGCTAGCTTGATTGTTTTGCCAGTGTTGCCAGTGTTTCACATTGTTTGTTTGTCGTAACACGCTGTTAGTTCATCATAATCTTTCATTGTCATCGTTCATTTCGAGCAATTTGTTATGTCGAAATTTAAACCCATTATAATGAGGTTTCTCATGCAATTTTCAATTCAGAATGCATCGTAGTAGGTACTGGTATGCTCGTGACTCATCGGTGATATTTAGAGCATATTGCATTTTTAATAAGCATGTTGCGATGAGGTCATCGACCTTTATTGTTGCAACTTGGGAAAGGCTAATTAAATGTACAATTAATTGACGTAGATTATGTTGTAATCTAAGAAAATTTTCTTTCGTGCGGAGCTTAGCGTTGGCGCATTCATGAGTGATGCAGGTAGACGCATATCGACCGATTAGGTATAATTATTACGTGGTAATTGTGCATAACTTCTCATTTTTCTTTTAATAATTTTGGTAACGAGCACAATATTCCTTTCTTTCGACGCCGCCAGATCATTTCCTATCGTATTTTGCTTATGTCGGTATCTTACAGACGTGCGGCCGTGCTCGAATAATAAATTTTTCACATGATCGATTTGAGTTCAGCAAATAATAGTGTCTTCGGAACGCAACCCCCAATGGAAATAAAACCCAAGAAACTCATGGGGTTTTCTTTATCATATTATTCACATTGTCGCATATTTAGAACTATAATGAAACCGGAGCAATAATTCTAACGTCATTCGAAACGTGTCGAGGTAATTTAAATTGAATTTATCTGCGCGATCTAGACCCATAGTACTATTAATAATTATTGTTTAAGTGTGTTAGCTATTCGTTTTCGAGTATATTTAGGAAACTTAAGTAACTTCACAACAGTATATAGGGTAATGGCGAACGGGCGGGCGGTTTAGTTCAATCGATGAGATGAGAGATCCTCTCTCGCGAGTTTAATTGTGTCATGTCTATTGTTCCTGCATCCGCTGTGACATCACGGCCACGGGCCAGTGTGCACTGTCGGCTCCATTGTCGCGCGGCCCACTTGCCTCTCAATGGAGGCCCATTGTGCCGCACGGCACGAGTCACCAGCACGATCTCTGCTGCATCGAATAATGTAGAATGAGTTTATGAGGCAACCCTCCGTCGAATTGACCTATAATGCTTATGATGTTGCGTCCCTGTTTACCCACTTTGAAGGTACGGCTTTTCACCACCCAGTGGAATAGTCCGTATTTTTATACGTAGGTCGGTATAGCCACGAAGGAAGGCGGGCTAAATAGAACACGTTACTGAGACTACAAGGTCTTTTTCAATCTGGTGAAATAGTTATCAAATGCTTCCTTGTCACAATACAGGAGGGGAGCAAAGTCGGGATCGCCTCAAAATAATGTGAAAACTTTATTATTAAATTTTTCTTATGATTATTGCTCAAAGTACTTCCTCATGGTCCTCATGCTCCTCATGGTTTTTAATTATGCTTTTCCCCTTGCAAAATATTTCTAATAGATAAGCTTTTAGGTGGGTATTTTGTTATCTCAAAAAAATCCAATTATATTATACCTGAATGTCAAAGTTTAGATGTATACATTTGGCTACAAAGCACACATGTAGGTAATTTATAAAGAAATAAACACATCCCTCTACCTTTCGACCTTTGACGACCTCCAGGGCGCGTCGGGCGAACGCTTGGCTGCAATACAGAAGGTTGCGGGTTCGATTCCCGCTGGGTGAAAAGGTATATGCTTAAAAATAAATATTTGTACCTATCTGGTTTGGGTGTATTTCTATGTATAATATGTATGTATTTACAAAAGAAAAATAAATATAAGTAGTATATCCGTTGTCTAGTCACCGTAACACAAGCTTAGCAGCTTATCATGGGGCTAGATGGCGCTGTGTGTTCGTCACAGGATTTATTTATATTAATATAAACTTTTCAATTTATAAATACGTATCTAACTTTTAAAACCGAAACAATCGAATGACTCCGATAGATGTCGTCATGAAATTGTTGGGAAAACTATCCGCTTCATAATTGAGACATGAAAACAAAACAATTGAAATCGATAGGCGCGTGTTATAGTGTGCCACATCGAGTGTGGACGTGAGTCGTGCGCTGAATCATAAAGCAGCGCACACGCATGCAAGCGACGCACTCCAACGATGCTCGAACCCAGTCTAGGTGAACAATTCTCATGGGTGGTTAACCTACAATCATACAATCAATAATTGATTTGTCTTTATACATAGGTTAGAAGACGCTATCGTGTTCAGATTAGGCGTATTTACATGTTTAAAAGATCCTGATGTACCAAGTCATCATCATCATCTTAGCCCTTATACTTCCACTACTGAACATAACCTCCCTCCATACGACGACGCCACAAATAGTAATCCCGAGCTGCCAAATCCAAGACTTCCTGCGACCACTACAATGTCGTTAGTCCACCGATTAGGTGGTCTTCTAACACTATTCTATATTCACGTTATCAAACTCGCTATATTAATGGATCTTGACGCCTGACCGACCGTAGTTGTGTACTAACGGTTACTATACGCTTAGCAAGTGCGATGGCTTTCGATAATAACAGCAAGGCAAATCGACGTGACTAGAATAACCACTTGTTGCAATGTAATATTGAACTACGATTCCGGCGAGATATCATTGAATTGTTATAGTTGAATAAGTTGACCAAATTTTCTGTTACACAGACTCCTCGTCGTGGAATCCCAACCACTTCCAAATAGCTCCATTGAAAATTTATGGTAAGTAAGTAAATCGGTTGGCTTGGGTCTCTGGTCAATGTTGGGTCTTCATACTTTTTAATGTATACTTCTTCTAGATGTCTGTCAGTTCCTAATGCAGAACTTGCGTAATTTATATTCGACATATTTGTGGCTTATATTTGTGAGGAGGGTTGCTCTCGGGAGATTTCGCTTTAGCAACATGTACCGCGTTTATTCACTCAGTGTTGTGGTATTTTATTCGTCATCTTATCACACCTACATGTTTGTATTCACAGTGTTATCAAATCGTTCGCTTGATAAGAACATCCATTGGACGCTCTTATGTCATAGCTAATACGGGCAGTTCTTTTAGATGTTGTGTAATGAATTGTAGTTCTATTGGTTCATTGTCCATCAATCGAAAAAAGAACGCTATCATTTCTTAAAAAAGCTTTGGTTCTTTATTGAGAAGGTCATATCTCAAACGCGATTTGTCCTTCAAAGAGTGAAAGCCGCTATAAATATATTAATAGCTGGTTGCGAACTGGACAAGGCCAGCAATTGTGCTGATAGTGGCGTGGCGTGGGAGCCGGCGGACGCACATCCTCCTTAAGACGAGGATACTGGGTATCCTGCTCCCCATGCCTTGAGAGTTGAGAACGCACGATGCATTTGCCAAACGATTTGACAGGGTCACTCTTGTTTATAGCTCTGGATATCCTGGGACATTGAATCTCTAAATCGCCTACTTTATGCGTCCATAGGTTGGACTTTAAACTCTCTAATTAGTTTTTTTTTAACGTTAGAAGTAAATGGAGACTTGAATCCGGAAATCCTGTCGCGTGCCGCCATTCCGCCGCGCTCACTACAAACGACGTATGATAGAATATCGTGCTTGTCTGTAGGTACAAGTGCGCGCGCGCTTCCCGCACTTTCACTCGCTGTGCCCGCGCACTATTGTGACAATCTAGATTATCTGCCTGTCCCTAATGTTATGTACCTACTTACAATAATATGACTATTTGATTTATGTTAACTCGTTTCGCACTTTCTCGATATTACTAAAGGTACCAAAGGGCTTACGGAGATTCCTACTGTCATATGTGGTTGGAATCAAACCATTCACTTTTATATAGATTTAAACGCAATAATTGATTCATTCACTTTACAAATATCATAATTAATTATAAGTAAGGTCTTCTTCTATTTCTGTACTGTAAGTAGGTGGATTAATAAAAGTTAGCTAGAGTTAAGTTTATTTTAATTTGTTTTAATTACGGAACTAATTATTGACTCTGCGTGATTTTAACTACTTATTTGTTTATTTATTATTATAAACACAGACATCATACATAATATATTGAAGTAGATGCCGCCAAGTGTACCTTGCGTGCCAAATTTTTTATAATTTGTCAGAATTTGAGTTCGCAACCCTTCTAACTGTAAAGATAAAACAATGCACCGATAGAAAAAATAAGTTGACTAAATCGTTTTCATTTCAAGGTTCATTTAAATATGTCTCTTAGATACCATATGATAATAATGTATATCGTCTTACAAGAATTTGCATCAAGTTGTTTTCTGTCCGCCTGCTGTTGTTATCGCATAAATTATTGCATTAATATGTTACGTAGCCTACGCCATGATGTTTTCTCGTGTATCTAATCGATTTGCACAATTCTTCCTTGTTTTGAAGTTTTGTCAATTTCCGTTTAATCCAATTTTCTTGGATCAAGGTCATATTTGTTGTTTATTTTATAAATAATACATGTAATTATTTTCAATAATGGATAGAGGTACAAAATTACAGTTAAACTAAAATGAAAAAAAATATTCCTGTCCGACATAATATACATATATTTATAGCGACTGAGCAGCATAATAAATAGTCTAAACAACATCGATCTCATGTCAATCAATTAATAAAGAAACATGGCCTTTCTTTCATTACAACCTTTGAAGGATCGATTTCTAAATAATGTACCTTATGGATTGTAAATGTCTTTTCTGAAATACCTTCAAGCTAGCTACGTTCACAGTCATTAAATTTGTCACGCAAATTACCCAGGTTCGGTCACTAATTATCCAGCAGTAATGAAATTGACCACATTTGAACCCCGTAGTATTGCCACAGTAGAAATACGTATGTTTCAGAAAACAAGTGTGCATACCTACTACATACATGTTGTCTGAAAATGTACTTTTACAAGTCGTTTGTTAGTAAAATTTTCCTACAAGTTATGTGACCGATGCGCGAAACTTTATGACTTTACGCCACTGAAACGCTTGAGGGGGTTAGTACCCCTAAGGTTCAGAAGGTTAGAGCTAGGGTTAGGTGGCCTACCAGGGGAGGTCAGAACCTACCTATCGTTAGCTAAGTAAAAACACGTTACGACAATTACAAAGATTTATTTATGAAATTGACTCTGAATATAATGCAACGGACTAGTTTAATACCATGACTCTAAATTGAGATAGTGATTCTAAATTAACAACAAGGACTCTAATTTAACAATGACTAAATTGAAACGTTAAATGACGTTAAATTTTAATTGCAATGTGGGTTCGATAGGCGACCAGGGTTCTTGCACTTAAATCCCCAAATCTACTTAGCTTCTATGACGTTCGGAGCCGGCCGCTGGCTACGAGAGCGCCGCCGGAAGGACGCGGTGTGCCGAAGCGCGGAAGGTGGTCGTAGGTCCGGGAAAGGTGTGCAGGTGCCCGGGGAAAGTGCCGGAAGAGTGCCGGGGGAAAAAGTGGTATCGCTTAAAGCGATCTCTTCCAGGCGACATTAGCTAAATAATAAACTGTAAGTAATTATTACCTACTGAACTCTTCTACCGGCAGCAACAGATTAATATTTCATAATTTAATGATCTAATGTATTAGTGACGCGTAACATAATAACATAATAAAGATTCAACGAAAGTGCAGTACTTATGTTAGCAGGAAGTAATCAACTTGGCTAACTACGTAATACAAACTTAATGCAGTCCGGTGTCTGCACGATGCACGCTTGCACATGCGCTGCATCGATTTTTTGCATATTTACTCGACTGACTTTGTTAATTTTTCCTATTAATTTAACACAAGCACTTCAAATATTACTAAAAATAACGTATAACTTATTTTCCCACATTTTTTTACATGATAATATCCGATCAAGTTAGTTTAAAATCGTTAATTATAAAGCATAAGAAGGTCAAATAGGCTGTAAATAAAAACATGATCACAAAAAAAAACTCCTTGAGTTTCTTGTGGCTTCTTCTCATCGGAGGGCGCGTTCCGAAGCCACACTAGAGTCATAGTTGTAAGAACACTCGACGTATTTAAAGTTATCGAATACATCCAATTAAATAAAGACATTTTTGAGTTTGACTTTGACTTAAAACCTTTATAAAATTTTAGGTTACTCTCATTGTTATGTTCATTGTCAACTTATTCATTAATCGAATCATACACATATCGTTCGGCACTTTCACAAATGTTGTACGCCTTATTTTTAGCAGTGAGTCTTGCAGGAGTCTTGTTTGTTGTCAGTTGTCACGCGGGTGCGTATGAACCATAGAAATAGTACCACAGAGTAACTAGAAAGCTTACTTCGTCAAAAAAACGGTCCGGCTTGATGTTAAAGAGATCCCAGTCTGTCCTTTTTTCACTTTAGTATTTGTTGGTTAGTTAGATGAGTATAGACTGGATCCAACTGGACCGTTTTCATATATCAAAGCAAAAACTACCTTAACCTTAGAGAACATGATTGAAATTGATATTTCAAAAGTTGTCAAGTGCACAGTCTTCTAAGAGCGAAGACGACGATGTGACATGTCTATGGTATGAACACCACGTGTGTTCGACACACGGTCGGTCGAAGGCTGACACTTGCGACACAACTGTTTTGTAAACACGTGTTTATGATCGACAGATTGCTACGCGAAAAGTACCCACAATAGGTACGTTGTTCAGTAGGTTTCAATGAAAACGAGTTTTACAAATTTTAAAGATTTGAAAGTTTGTGTAAGGAGGTACAATATGTACAAATTTAATGTGTTTGTTACTCCTTCACGAAAAAAATAGCTCCTCAACCTACTGCGATAAATCTTTGTATACAGATAGTTGATTTAAATACAATAACTCTAAAGTCTGCGTACATTGGAACGTTTTGATACAAATAATTATTAGTAATAATAATTATAATTTATAATTATTATTATTATAATTATTAAAATAATAATAATAAAAAAGACGAATTACATGTCAGTCAAGCTTGACCGAAAAAAGCTAACTGTAATGTTAGCAAAAACTCGGTACTTTGAAATGCCGTTATTAACAAAATAGCGAGTAATATTGTGTTTTATTGTTAAACGTATTGATAAAACACATATTTTTTAATAAGATTTTACATGATCGTTATGAAGGATTACACGTATAAAGTAAAAAACGCATAAAGTCAAACACGCATAAAGTGAATCGTCAGCAATTTCATATGCCTTCGGAAGGCGACTTCCAATTAGAAGAAGATACAAAAACTCATGGTTTTTTGGCTGTGATTATGTGATACACATTGTCTCAGTATTTCCCGCTGGGTCGGGTCTTACACGGGCAAAACTTAGTTTAAAATAAAAAAGCAAGCTAGATATTACAACCTATTTCTTTTTATGCTTAAAAATAAATTAAAACCGATAAAAAGTCTCATTAAACACTACCGCAATCAATGCTAAGACTTGCGATGTAGGTACTTGGTCGTGCGTATAGCAAAAATGCGGAAGAAATCCAGCTAGGTAAAGCACCATAGTACCTACGTTTATGGCTTTCTGAATGACCCAGTTCATTATCATCTTAACAACAATTATGCAAGTTCCTTGAAACGATCATTATAAAATAAGAAGCAAAAACTATTGTTATATAGGTGTTAGTCAGGCGTATACAAATTACATTTAAAATTACTTTTTGTTGGCGCTACAATATAACTGACATTGAAAGACAACCTTTGAAAATATTTACGGTTTAAAACGGTTTAAAATTCTTTATTTCTCATAAAATTACATTAATCACTTACTGAGAAACTAAAATTCTAACGTAAGTTAGATTAAAATATTAATTTAGGTTGGCGTGTCGAAACAAACAATCACATTTCTTAAGACATAATTTAAACAAAAGGAACTCAGACACAACGCATACCATAGTTCTAGCAATAACTTTTTAACATTTTAAAACAAATTTAGTAAGGAATCCATTATTAACAAATCACAAAATACAATAAAACACCTATAAAAAATTTTGAGTATTATACAGAACTAGCTTCTGCCCGCGGCTTCGCCCGCCCTACAGGAAACAAAATTAGGACATGCTTAGGATGGTATTAGAATAAGATTATCCCGCCTTCTATATATATTAGTGTACTAATTTTAATGTCTATCGATTATGTTATCTATTAAGAACGTTTAATGCCCTTTTCCTCTTTTAGGGGTGCAATTTCGAAAACCTTTTCTTAGTTGATACCTGCAAAGAAACAAAAAATCCAAAACCATTCATCCATTCTCTCCAAATTTCATGTCTCTAGCTAGGATTATCTTTTTGGGCTCTCCGTTGATATATAGTTCATTAAGTCAGTCAGTCAGTCAGTCAGTCAGTTGAGTATTTATTTATAATGTATAAATAAATACTCAATACCGCATAGATAATTTATTTACTTATCTAAGTGTCAATGAGATTGTGTTATTTATACGGCTAACTGGATACCTAAGTACTACTTTACAGTCATAATAAGTATGATTTTAATACTCTATTTTAATTATTATGATCGATCGTTATATTCATTCATAAAGGTAGGGATTTCCACTACGCATTAAATTAATTTTAGATATTAAAAATACAAATACCTACCTATTACAATGGAAATAACTTTTTAGCTATTTGAAGTTTTCCAATCATTAATTTTATATACTTATCATTTTTTATCGATCATCCAAAACCATACAAGACAAAACAAGTTTTAGACAAAAACCGTAGAGTCGTGATGGTCGAAGCGAAATGAATAAGTGACCTTGCGTTGCCTGCCTGCGCAGGCGCAACGGCATCCATCGCACAGTAGAGTAGATAATGGTGGTCACCGCTACGGTAGATTTATCTCTGTTTTGTTGACTCGCCCCCGAGCCAGCGCTCGCTCGGACAAAGTCTACTGTACTGATTATCATATATAATAATCTACATTCATGCGCTCCTATTGCTGGTCTATTTATAAGGCTGTCAAAGTGCTGTTAGAATATGAGCTTGTTCTATCTAAGTCACGATGATAACAACTTTTTTAGTTTGCGTAATTCGTGTAACACAACAATGATTTGAGTCTGCAACTATTTGAATGTTAGTAGAGTTTTGACGACGGGCAAAACGGGGCGTTGTTGTAATATCACACGCGTGCGTTTCTGTTTGTGGTCCCCAAGCACGTTTCAGGGCTATTCCTACAATATTTAAACAAGTGCCCAAAGCAAAACAATATCAATTGGCTTTGAACTTGTTGCCTAGCTAGATGCTAATAAAATTAATTCCCGTAATAGTCGGACCGATCAGACCGAACTGCCCACATAATCCTAACAAACCGTTCTGTAGTTGGAAACTATTGTTTAATTATTAATTTTAATATTCCAGGTGGTGCATTCGAAGGCGTAGAAGACAAGGTATCGCCGTTCGGATACGGTCGAGGCGAGGGCGCCGATGCAGGCCACGGCGATCCCGACTGGATCTGCAGCAAGGAAAAGCCTCGATACGACGAGATATTCCGCTCGCTCAACCCTATCGACGGCAAAGTCACTGGCGCCGGTACGTTACATCTCACTCTCACTCGCGCGCTGCTCGACAATACGCGTCTATGTTCTCTCGTAGCCGAGCTATGTGCGTCTCCCTCTACAGATGGTGAAGAACGATCTAGTGCGTTGAACGTGCTTACTCTTGCAACACAGAACAGCGGCATGATTGTCCAGTTTATGGATAATATTCGCGCGGAAATGTCTCGTGTTCGCACTAGTACTCCCATCTCTTCTCGTGTATCGATTCATAGTTTAGAAACGGTCGCTTTAGGGAATTCGAGTAGAGCCGATGATTCGATCGGTTTAGGGTTCGATGAGGTAGGACCGTCGAGAAGCAACGTCAATAGTCCTGATTCTATCGATGGAGAAACATCTTCCGATTACGAAATAGACGACCTTTCGCAGTCAACGCCCGCACCGCTTGAACCTGAACGTAAATCTATTTTTCGACCAATTTACGTGTCAATAAAGTTTCTAATACTATTGGCAGTAAATGTAGTAGTGTGGTTTATTGTCGCCGAAGCTTTGTTCAAATCGATCGCGTATGCTATAACTGGCGAGCCTTTTATAGAATTTACGGTCGAGAAGAGCGCGGAGTCTTGGGTTGAGCACGCGCAGCACTTGGCCTTCGGACCTCAACTCGGGACAATTAGATTACATTCGTTTCTAGAACTTTTCCATCGAGACAATTTTATTAGTATATTAAAATATCTTATTACACGTTTGAAAAATGAAAATCCTGATTAAATGGCGTCAGTGCAGTAACTTATATTGATGCATTGTTCTAAATAGTCTTAGATCGTTGTAAGTGACAAGTGTTATATTATGTTTATTATGAATGTATAATATAAATAATCATTCGCTTGTGAGACCTTACAACAGACCGACTGGAATTTATTCATCCTCTGCTTGATTGTTCGATACCTACCTATATAAATAGGTTTGGCTAGCCTGAGGCTTTTTGTACTTTTTCTGATTTTGGGTTGCATTTTGAATTAGTCTTTAGTTAGAGGGTGAGGTACTTTTTTATGTGTTAACTGTCCTTAAGTGGTGTAGATCGTAAAAATGGCGTAAACAGCACTGCACTATATTACTCGTGAAGTTCAACGAATTTAGTTTCAATTTTCTTATTGTATCTTCAGCTGATAATTGTCATTAACTTCACGAGCAGTGTAGTCGAAGTAGCGTTGAAAAAGTAACTTATGTCAATTGTAGTGGAATTTAAATAAATATCACAGTGACCATTAGAAAAACTTATAGAACCTTCATTAGTGTGCATGAAACTATACATTTTTTTATTTAGACTCCACTGTAATTGAAAATCTGTATGTGTAATGGTAGTAAGTGTTGACCCAACCTGAATTTATCCTCCAGAGGCAAAGACGGAGATGATGAAGTCGAAACTCCCGAACTCGGTGCTTGGTAAGATCTGGAAGCTGTCTGACATCGACAAGGACGGTTTTCTCGACGACGAAGAGTTTGCGCTGGCCATGCACCTCATACGGGTGAAGATCGACGGCCATGACCTGCCTACCGAGCTGCCGGCGCATCTCGTGCCACCCAACAAGAGAAACTAGAGATTCCAGCTGTCCCAGCAGTTCCAGCTGTGGTCGAAGGGATGGAAGCTGTCATGTAACGATGGAGACAGAACGTACGATCTGCACTTGCAGACGAATGGCAGTCGCTGGCGCGCGTTATAAATCTAATTATAGTTTGGGGATTTTTACAGCATTAATTTTCGTGATACTTGTTTTAGAAAAGGACTTTCACTTATGAAGAGCATTTTTAGATTTACAACGCTTGCCAACCACAAATAATTTCGTACTGCTATTTACCAGCAAGTGTCCGTAGTTTTGAGTTTTTTCGTATAGAGTGCGCGCTACGTTTGCAAAATTGTATTTGAAAGTTGAAGTTTTGCATATCGTCCACTAAGGGCCAGTTTTGTCGAGTTTTCAATACATAGGTACAATTTCCAAATGATTGCAAACGTGACGGTTAGCGGTCAGTTTACGTAAAAGCTCAGACTACGCATTCAGATCCGCTCGTAGTGGGTAGGTACAATTCCTGCGAAATAACTTCGTGAGAAGTGTACACAGGTGAATAATGTGGGTTCGCTCTTTTCGGTAACTGTAAATTATACTATCTTAAACCAACAAAAGATTGTATGTATTTTGTAGTTGCCTTCAAGCTAGTATGATTTATACACCCTAAAGCTGTATGTAAGGCTTAATTGTTTATTTATTTTTCCACTTAATGTTGAATTTGTGTGTTTGTGTGTGTGGCTCGCGAACTTATCCCACAATCATAGAGTTTAACTAAATAACAAATCTATCGTTATCATCCATTTACCCTGTATGTTGGGATATGGTTTTTTTTTTCAAATTTTTCATTCCTTCACCATTGTCGAAACCATATTTTAAATACTAAGATGATCAAAATATTTTGATTATCTAATTGATTTATTTAGATGGCACTTTTCGAAACTCTTTATCTAGGTAAGTACCATTAATATTCGAAACTCAAAATTAAACATTATTTGTACCTATGTTGTATTAATTAAAAACCTTTCGAATTCTCAATTATTTGCAACTTTGAAAACTTTTGAAACCATTCTTCTGAAAAGAACAATAACAAAAAGGCAATTACGTCATTTTCGTCGTGGTGGGCGATATGTTCAGACGGGTTTAGTAACTATTATACTGAACAATTTACAATTTCACGAGAATTTGGTGTTACCTGGATTCGCAAATACCAAATAGTAATATTAAATATATTATCTATATCGGCGCGTGTTGTCGAGAGGCGAGCGTACCCGCGGGACATTACACTCTTCTAGGGTAGAACGCGCGAACGTTCACCAAGTTATATTTTTTCATATCACCTAATTAATATCTAAAAGACATTAGTTTTTGGCAATATTAAATTTCAACTTTTGTCTACCTATAATGTATTATATATTTTTTATTATATAAGTTATGTTTCTAAATGTTTAGTTATTGTTACATCTGCATATTATGTAGCATGGTCCCAATTTCTGCTCCTGCCTTCAATAATAACATTTATTTTTTAATAATAAAACGATTTGATTGTAATATTGGGACCATGTTAATAATTTTATTTTCGGAAATGTGAAAAGTACCCATAGGTAACTCTTACGATCAAATTTACTGAGAAATTTAATTTCACTATCTTCTAAAGATAGATAGCGTAATATTCATTTTCTATAACTTGTTAATCTTCAAAATTTTAGGTCTATATGCTTTGTAAATGTTTATTATTCCTATTAGAATGATTTCATTTTAATTCTTCTTTTGTATTGCATTGTTGCTGCATTTATATCGTATGTTGGGAACTCGGTGCCTTGCTGATGCTGTAACTACATTTGATAATAATGTACTAGCTGACTTTAGACCACTGTATGTTAGGTACAGCGTGTCCATGGGTTAATGTGTAAATACAAAACTTTAATGTTACATGTTTTGGATAGTATTTAGGCCTCTTCCCATGCTAGTTTCGTGGGGGATGTGCCATGATCATTGTCTGACGTGTTTTTACATTTTGCTACTACATTATGTGTACATAAATAAATGTAAATTGATTATAATAATCATAAATTATACATAGTGTAATAAATAGTTAAGAAGCAGATTGTCACTTTCATTTAAACCAAACCCTGAAGTAACAGCCGAATACACAACGCCATTTAAAATTCGAGAAGTAGGAGCGGGTTGGTATATATTAGCATTTTGTACTATATGTATTTTAGTTTAGCATAGCATTACATACATTCTAAGTTAAGAAATATTCTTATTCATTAAACAACTGATTTAAAATTGGGATGGGATTTTTTAAATTTGAGAGTGCTTATCTGTTCAAATTAATCTCAAATTTTAAGTAGCGTTTCTGTATTTAGTCATAAAATGAGTTACTAAATGAGAGGCGATTAAAGTTCATATAAACTTTTTATTAACAATACCATACTGATAAATTCATACCTTAGCTAGCTACATAATGACAGATAATTTTATAGTTTAGAAGAGACAAACACGAGACCTCAGTGTCTCTAACCTAACATCATACTTTAGAATCAAAGGCATTATCCCATTGCTGCCTACGCAAGTTCATTTACCTTTACAGTGAATAAAAACACATCTGGTAAAGCTAAGTCAATGGGTAGTGATGGCATAGTGCCTTAACACCAGGACGGTGCAATTTCCTTTACAATTTGACCAACATCTTAGCTACATGCAAGTCGCAGACTGGCAGTTACAATAAAATATAAATGCAAATAAATAAATGTTTAGTCTCACAATTAAAAATCATTCTGGTTAAAATGTAGACTAATTACAGAAATAGATAATTTTTATCGATGATAATAACAGAAATTATGAAAACTTCTTTCTTTTCCCTTTGGTTAACGGGCCAATAAGAGCGTACGTCAGTCTGGAAGATAAGCAATAGTCGCTGAGAGGTCTTGCCGATATTACTGCTGTGGGGGCTGATCGGGCGGCGGCTGGTCTGGAGCTCCCGGTGGCCGCACCTGGCGGCGTAGTGCATCCACCAGCTGCGGGTTGTGTGCCTGCATGTGCTGCGCCAGAGCCTGCCCTGCCTCTAACAGCGCCGACATGCCCCCTCCTCCCGCCGCTGCGTTCCCCTCCCCGGGAGCTCCTACACCCGCGCTGCCGCCACCCGCGCCTGACATCAGCCCAGAGATTAAGTTTTGCATGTTAGGGTCTGCAAGCATCTCCGTTGCCATGTTAAGAAGTGCTGGGTTATGGAGTAGCGGGCCGAGGTCGAGAGGCGGGCGGTCGCCGCGCGCTGCGAGACGCTCGTCCGCCAATCTCAGGTTCTGCCGGTAGCTCTCGTTAGCAGGGTCGAGCTGTGCGGCGCGGGCGAAGGCAGCGCGCGCCTCGCGATGCCGTTCGAGTGCCGTTAGCGCCAGTCCGAGCCTCCCGTGCGCTTTACCGTAGTCCGGCTGTAAGCCAAGCGCGGCCGCGCAGTCGGCGACTGCCGCTTCGTGCGACCCGAGTTTAAAGTGCGCCGCTGCTCGGTTACAGAAGTAGACCGCGTTGCGAGGTTCGAGCTCGATGGCGCGCGAGTACGCGGAGAGTGCCTCGCGGAACTTCTCGTCCTTCATGAGTTGGTTGCCTTCGTTTTTGAGTCGTTCGGCGTCGGCGGCGACGGTCCCAGAAGGCGCGCGCGCACGCACCAGCGCGAGCAGGTCTACAGGCCGCACGGCGTCCGCCTCGTCCGCGCTGAGGTCGAAGGCGGTCTCGATGCACTGCACAGCTACCTCCACACTCTCCCTCGAGTCCGCTCCGAGCTCTTCTCCCTCGAGTTGCTGCTTCAAGAAGTTGACGATGCCCGCGGCGACTATCTTCACCTCGTCCGACATGGCGCCGGCTTCACTATCTCGACACCCGATATTACGCACTACTACAGGGATTTCTTATTTTTAGAAGTAATCTAGAATCGTCCTTTTATTTTGTAAAATCCGAAAAAAGCATGACAAAATGAATACGACACGAATGACAAGGGAAATTTGACGTTGACAGCAAACTCACATTTGTTATTACAGAGTGTTGCTATTATTTGAAATTGTCTATGGGAGACTACGTTCGAAACCTGTGTTCATAAAGTTAGGTTTTTAAGTTTTGGAGCGGTACCTATGCAACCCAAAGAACTATCTATATTTCACTAGTGCGAGCTTACCACTTTTTCAAATAGCTAGTGGTAACCTGGCATGAAGCAAGATTTCGCTAGGTGCCACTTTACTCTTTTTATAATATACTAGCTGCGCCCCGCGGTTTCACTCGCGTAAGATTTATCAAAATCGGTTCAGCATATTTTTTCTTCCTTAAGAACCTTTTACTGATTATAACGAAGACAACGCAAAAAGAATTATCGAAATCGGTCCAGCCGTTCAGGTGTGATGCCGTGACCAAGGGAGAAAGGGATTCATTTTTAAATATAGAAATAAATAAATAATATAGATGATCCTTCCGCAGTTTGCATCACAGACTAGTAAGAAGATACTAAAGGTTTGTATGTTATCATGGTGTTATTTCAGCAAAAGGCATCATATGCCTCTTATTCAATAGGTGAAAGAGAAATGCATTTATAATTATTATGTGTGTACAAATATACATCAGTGCGTTCTCATTTATCCTAGGTGGGGATAATGGAATACTAAATAAGGTTATTCTCAGATTGAGCATGACTGGGAAAACAATACTGGACATAAAGTTAAAAGAAGTTTTAATTTTAATATGATAAGTAAATAACTAATATACCTTAGTATATAAAAATAATTAGTAAGTAAAATAAATTAATGTTCATGTAAGGAGGTACCTACCTACATGTAAAAATTAAAAAGATAATACTAAGTATTACTTATTCGGTAGTTAGGTACCTACTATAAGAGGGAAGCAAGCTTGAACATAGCTAGCATCCGAATGTTGCGTCGCTTAGGCTACGTCCGCATAGGCAGGAGACTGGCTCGGCGCCTAGAGTTTAGCTAGTCACGTCGTAACTAAACGAACGGTCTAGAAAGTTCGCGATCGGCCGTACTGTCAGTTTGGCGCTTTGCTTGTAGTCAGAATTCATGCTACTAGGCTCGAACGTAGCCTTATCGCTTACCGACATTTAGTATAAATGATGCAAAGAAAGCTTAAATAATCTCATCTGCCCATCGCTTCAAGCGTCCATTTTTCTCGCCTCCACTTGGAAACTTCACAAAACCTATAGCCCACAGTTTGAACTACACACATTCACAGATCTGTCACTCTTCCTGCCGATGCGCGGGATGGCCAGGCGGCGTGTTGTCTAGAAGACACGGCCAGTCCCGCAGGCGCCGCTCCCGCGCGTACAGGTCCCGCGGCACCGCGCGGCCGCCGAGCGCCGCGCCGCACAGCGCGCCGCCCGCCCACGCCACCGTCGCCGCCGGGGAGGGCGGCCGGTGGAAGGCTGGCGTGGCACCGCCGCAGCGAGCCGCGTACGGCGCCTCCCGTCGGAGAGCCCTCAACTCGGCCGCTAGGCGATGCTGGAGCCCGGGGAGGTTAGCGCCCCCACCCCACACCAGCAGATTACCGAGCAGCTGTCTTCGAGCATCCAATGGACTCCCCGCTACGGCCGCTAACACGATATCTCCCAACGACATCAAGTCCCCATCTCTGGCGAACATCAGCTCTGCCGCCAGTTCCCTCGTGCGGCCCTTGACTAGCACCGTGCCGCCGTCTACGGTCGGATATTTCACGTCTCGAGCCGGTGTCGGAGGCGAATCGCTAGCCCACTTCTGAGCGCGCTCTCGGTCGATCACGATACATGTCTTCACTGTGTGAATTATAAACAGTTTATAAACATTTATATGAACAAAATGTAAATAACTTCTTATAAACATTTCAATGCATTGTTTTTATTATCAGCATTGTTGCAATCACAGTTGATGAAATTTATTTCTATAAAAAGTAGCAAAAACAGACGAAAAATCTATATTTTCTTGTTATTGATTGTTGAAATGTCACATGAACAATTTAAAACGATTTTCGTAACAGATAATTTTTAACTG
This sequence comes from Idaea dimidiata, assembly GCA_949358125.1. Lineage (NCBI taxonomy): Eukaryota > Metazoa > Arthropoda > Insecta > Lepidoptera > Geometridae > Idaea > Idaea dimidiata. Next base: position 960,313 of record OX442329.1, read on the forward strand.
TTAACCGTTGTTCCATCAGTGAGTTGTTTCCCATTGTCGCTATGAGAAAAAGAGACAGTGGGAAAACACTATAATACAGGTAACGGAAATACAAAAAGGCTTCCCTCGAGATCGAGCCTTACTCTAGCCACTTTTTACCTTTAATATCCTCAATGACATGATCAGGCAAGTTCATCGTCTTCCCGTTGTCCTCATCGATCATCCTCGCCAGCTCTGAATGCAGCGCGTGAGAGCCGAGTGGCGCGGTCTGTAACGCCTGGAGTACCACGCAGCCGTGCACCACTGGGGGAAACATTACAATAACCTATATGCAGTACTTTATAGTCTTAAAAATATAGACAGATAAACATACATATTCTTTAACTCATTGCTTGTGGTGGAAACTCGCGTAGTGCAAAGGACGTGCTACGGTACAAACGCAAAGACAGTTCGAGCCTTGTCATGAGTTAACTTTTGAAGATATAATGTTTCCTTGAATATCTTTAAAGTAAGTATGGTAGATACACTCAGATAGGGAGGATGTACAATTGTACACACATGTCTAGTAATTTTAAGTAATTTAAAATAATGCATACTCTATATCGAAATTATACCAATTATGCACATGCCACTTGCAGCAGTATACTTTAAAATAGACTAACCAGGTACGACTTCCACTTCCTTTGCCCCGAGCGAGACAACAAGCACGACAGGCGCTGCCAGCGTCAACGCGCAGAGACGCGGACTGTCTGCCCACACCACGCCTGATACCTGCACGCACATAAAGTTTAAATTAATTTTTAATATCACAAGAATTAAGCTTGTAATATGATATCCACAGAGATAATGGATAAGATATACAGGGTGAAAATAAAAGACAGTGGTTGGAGGAAAAGTTTTATTTATTTGTTAAAATTAAGAAAAGTTTCCTGTCCATAAAATTAGCCATCATCAATATTAAGGTAATTAAGGTACTTTTCCTCTAACTTTGGTCTTTTTTTCCACCCTGTATAAAACAATACTTTACAACACACGTTGTGCACAGGGAGAAATTGCCACCTAATGGGGATATACCAGAGATATTAATATAATAGTCTTAATTGTGCCTTTTAATGGGAATAATTAATTCCCAAATGCTCTTCCAATGTGGTCAATAGAGATAGATGAGACCTTGGAGATGTACATGTATAAGCTTCTTTTGATCCCAATATTTTCACAGGTTTGGGACTTAGGCGAGTGAAACCGTGGGGCTTACAAAAAATTTAATATAAAATGTACCTCGTAATGTATGAAGAGCACTTTAGCAAGAGTCTCCCGGAACTCAGTGGGTGTGAGGAGAGATTCTACGACAACTACCTTGCGCTCTTTCGGGTTTACCAGTACATGTCTGAAACATCCAACATAATTTAAGTTATCATCATGAAATAAATTATATTGACCCCTGACTATTCTCCTACTATGGTGCGTGTAATACAGTCCAATATATTTATATAATATATGGTGTGGTTCCAGGAATAGCGCACTTATCTAGAAGACCTATCTTCCTTAGCGGCTGCACTTGTTTACATATCGGAACACAAATGAGTCTGCATGGCACTATGACTTAAACCAGTGGGAGGTAACAAGCCATGGCTGAAACCTTTTACCTAAATATGTCTTTTGGTCGCTTTTTAGCCCCTTTTGGGTAGGGTATACGGTCGCCATGTTCTGTTAGACCCGAGAATGATAGATAAATTCAAGGTAAGGTAGGGTATCTTAGCGTTGCAATGATACATACCTGAAGTACAATAAATGTAGCATGTTAACCAGGTTCTCATAGAGCTCCTCAGGCGATTTGTAGTCGAATACGCGTCGAAACCGCCGCTCAGTCTCAGACCAAAACTCGGAACGGACAATACATCGCGGCGCAGCCTCGCCAGTGAATCCGAACCTTTACAACACAATTACACATACTAAACACGATATAATTTACACCAAACTTTACGTAAAATAAAGCAAATATCTTGATTTACTTGGAAATCTACTCGGACTTGCTAATAAATATCTGCAAGAAGGTAGAAACATGTAAAAGTTTTAACTCTGGTATGAATACAATATTTGTTGAATTATACCTACATTTATAAACTAACATACTTAGTGTATTCTGTGCCTAAGTCCAAGACAACTGCCTGCTTCTCCTGAAATAGCGCTACACCATTGTAAAGAGACATTTTTATTATAAAAGAACGATTTTCGAAATCACAAAACAACACCATTCGATGACGTCATGGGCTGTCAAAACCAAATGACGTTTGAAGTTTGAATTTCATTGGATTTGTCAAAGTCACATTGAAAATTAAAATGGCTTCAAACTGTTTATCATAGGAACAAGTCCCTTCAGTCCCAATTTAATTCCATTGCTGAATAGTCTGTAGGTAGGCCAATTACGTATATACATATACGCGGATTATAAGTAATTAATAATTATTATTAATTCTAAGTAATTAATTCATCATAACAAACCATAATGTTGAAATTCTTAGCTTTCTTTGTTTTCAATAGTATTTTCAGCGGCTCTTGCAATTTAAAATGCAGTTAAACTAAACTTTTAGTAATAAAACATTTGTGTAGGTAGTTGATAATAACGTTGTTAGAATTGCTGTAAGCCCTAAATTGCAGTACAACCCCTGCAATTTAGAGCTGATTGTAAGGCATCTATCCCTACTAATATTATAAATGCGATGGTACTTACGTACGTAACTGTCTGTCTATTACGTTTTATCGTCAACACCGCTTAACCGAGTTGGATGAATTTTGGTACTACAGCGATAGAGGGGACCTTAGACAAGCTTAATTATGTTACTTTAGGTTTGAGGTTTGGGACTTACGCAGGGGAAAACGTGTCGTGGGGGCAGCTATAGTCTTAATTAAAAATAAAACACCAAATAAAAATAATATTTTATTTTTATTTCTTATTGATCCAACCACACACAAAGACCTATCCTATAGGTAACATACACAGGTAGATAACATACCATAACTACCTCGACGAAAATAGTTACAGCGTGCTTCAATAGATGGCGCTGAGTAAAACTAAACGATAAAAAAAAATAGTGATTTACCTTTTTAAAAATAAACAAAAATAAAAAAAGGGATCTAAGTACCTGAAGTTGGTCATTGAGACCGATTTGTTTTGCTTTACGTATTGCTATCTATCGAGTCAAATAAACGGGATTTACATTACGAAACTATTGGCATGCAATTTATGGTCATTTACCCAAAAAAATAATGCGCATACTCGTAGCAGCGGTAAGTACTTACTATTTATATACAATTCTACGTGATTAAATTGCTAGTTAAGAGACTGCTATAATGAAATTTATTCTATAATGCATGACACTATAGCTTCGTATTGGAAATTAGGCTTTTAGAGTCATAGAATAGCACAATTATATTATATTCGTTACCATTGAACTAACCTCACTGACTAGGCAAGTAGCGAGGTGCCCTCGTGTGAAATAAGCTTACAGAACCCCTATTCGAACTATATACCTACCTTTTGTTTGAGGCTCAACCACAAAAGGGACTCTTTGTATAAGCAATAGGACTATTATTATACGTAATATATTATTTATAACTTTGTATTATAAATATATTACATATAGTATAACCGATTGTTTACTAATACCAACCTACTTATTTTACTGCATGTTACATAGATCTAAGTAGTTCAGACTTTATAGTACTTTACGTAAGTAGGTATATACTTCCTACATAATAAGTAGGTACCTATTTACATTTTACCGGGTCCTAATACCGTATTATTATTTGTCTCCGGCCACGCAACAAATACTACTGTACCCTTAGTGTGAGTTTTTTCTTAAAAAAAAAAACGCGAACGTGATGGTTAAGTTAACGCGTATTTTGTATGGAAACTGGTAACTTGGAGTCTTGGCGGGAACTCGTTGAGGAGATGTGGTGCTAAATTTTCATTTTTGTGAAACCTAGTTCATATGCGTGCAAATTGTTTAATTTCGGGGGCATATTAATCAATTTAGTTTCGTGAAGGTGTACAAGTGGAATGAAAGTGAAAATCGGTGCAAAACATTGACTTAGTGTTGTCTCCAAGGCTCCGTGAAGATTGTTTGTAAATGGCCGCCGTGTTTACAAATGATTCCCTAGACTTGACTTTAACTATGACGACTTGACTGTTTCGATGCAAATATCTTGCATAATAAATATATTGAAATACATGACACTGGCTAATTTCCTAATGGCCATAATCGGTTCACAACCGATAAGAAATAGAAATAACTGGTAACTTCGATATCGTCCGCTAGGGGCGCTTTTTGAGTTTCCATACAATACAAAATTCGCGTTAACTTAACCATCACGTTCGCGTTTTCTTTACGAAAAAAATCACACTACTGGTTCTGTATATACCATAATGGAAACGTTAAAGCGAGCTTATAAATAATACCTAATCCACGATTAAGATCCGGGAAAATGTAACTCTTGAGAAATTATTTATTATTTTTATTGCCCAATTCATTCTACTAGAAATAATTTACAAGTAGAAATGCATCCTCAAAAATCCTTCCGTGACTGGATTCACGGATACATTTCTTGTAAAATCGTGTGAATTTCAAAAGTTAATGCATACATTACTTTACATAATAGGTAATTTATTTCTTAATTTTAATTACACTAGCTAGTGTTTAAGATGTCGCCGTCTTCGCACTTCATTGTCAGCGTCCGAAGGCGCGCTGGTGGTCGTAGTGGTCGTGGTGGGAGGATCGAGCCCCTTGATCTCGAACTGTCCACGGAACAGCGGCCGGAACAGCCGTAGGAAACGCTGGTAGCGCTCCGCGGAGTTCTGGGAAATATTTAAGTTAAGGTATAACATACGCATGATCGTGATGGTACTTGACTTGTTTAAGCAGGGCTTTGGGAAATTAGTTAACATCCAGTAGCGTTCTACAGTAGGCGAAAATTTCAAACTTAAATAAAAAAAATTAGTAACAAAAGTGCAAAAGTTTTTTGAGTAAAAAACAAAGTAAATGATCATTAAATGTATTTAATGTATTTTTTTACTCTTTCGTTTCAAGATTCACCTTTAATTAAAAAAAAAACTGACCATTTTCTATTACCTAAATACACTTAATCTCAAAATTATCAAAATAAAGTTTAAATTTTCAAGTCTTAATATAAAACCCTTAACTGGATACTAACTAAAGTTCTTATAACCGTTAAATATGATATACTGTACCTGTATGACATCGCCAACAATCTTAGTGGTACGAATGAGCAGGGAGACGGACGGCCCAAACAGGTTCCCCGGGAAGTCTAGGCTGACCTTGTTCCTGTCGAATTCTGGGATGTCGTCCTTGGGCGTGGTCGAAGTGACCGCTTGCCTGGTGAGGCGCGGCCGCTGTGGCCCACTCAGGCCCCGGTGTGGCCCACTCAGTGACTCCATGCCACTGTGGCTCGGAGACAACGACGTGGCCGAGCGACTCGTGCGGGCTCGGGACGTACTGCCATTCTGCTCGGATACACAGATACGCACGATCGTTCACACACCGGCTCGCACTCGCACGATCGTGTCGCAAGTGTCGCGTCGTGTACCTATATTGTGTGTCGGTACTAATGTGCTGAGACAAATATGACATGTTGACGAAATTAATGTTGACGTGTTCCCTTGTGTTGACGTCTCTACCTAACAGCATTTTTCGGCACGAAAAGTATCTCATGTCTTTCTGTATGTCTTTTTTTCTGTACTATACCAACCTATTTTTTGTTGCCGTGTGATTGTCCAAATCTTTTCGTCTCTCATTTTTTTTTACCAATTTCCGCCTGATTTAAGGATTCCAATAGTATTAAAAATATAAAATATTATGAGGAATAATTTTATACGCGTAGTTAAAGCTAGAGACGAAATAAAATAAAAATAACATGATGATAAGATCGAAGCATTTATTATTGCCAATAACAATTACATTATTTAAAATAATTAACTTAATTTCGATTCAGGTACTTGGCTAGACTAGGACGCGGGAACATCGGGGTCAATCGGAAATGGATCACTGTCCCATATAGCTATCTAACAATGATGGTGGTTGGTTTTGTGGCGTGTATGGGGTTTAATGATGTGATGCTACGAGACGCTACGAGCGAGCTACGAGTGCGTGCTACGAGCTACGGGCTACGAAAAATAACATTGCGAAAGTGACCTCATTCTATTCTACACAATACACATTTCAATTCATACAGGGTGCTATAATACTCAGTCTAATAGACGGAACAAGTCTACTGGTGCTATACATAAGTTTGAGAATATGATACAGGCGGTTCAGGAAGTGGATTACCTTGAGTGTGAAGTCAGAGAGTGTTGCTCAACGTTACCTCACTCGCGCCGCGATGAAAGGAACTCACCTTCATACCGACCGACCGACCGACGGATACGGTTCATGGAAATATATTAACATAATAACATACATTCAGTTTTACAGCATATTTATCTACATACATGCAGTTTAGTCTACCGAAACTAGAGTAAAAATATCTACCTCACTTGTAGTGTAGGTCAAGCTGCGGCAGGAGATCATAATCTAATACAAACTAATACACGCTACTATACTTTACATACATACAACCCTTCGTCGGAACTAATCTATCATGCTTACTTATATATATCTTTTGGTATCACAGCGGGGGCCGCTGTACCATCAGGTGCTCAGCAGAGCGCCATCTGGGATCAGTTATAGACAGATCACTAAAGCTAGTGCTACTACTGTTAACTGTACTATACAGCTGGAGCTCGGACTAGGGAAGAGACTAGAGCTAGTGGAAGTCTACAGCTGCTACCATCCAGCCAGCTGGTTGATGCTGGAAGCTTGACGCTGGATAATGGATGCTTGACGTGCTGTACAGAGGACGCGGGTGCATTAAAACAAACGTCTACCAAAAAGAAAAAAATATTTAATTATCACCGACATTTTCACCTAATACTATTTACAATATAAATACAGATAATAACGAGATAGGATCGGATCGCGGACTGTACAGACGATCCGAGGATGTACGGCACTGGAGGGGGAGGGAGTCACGGGGGGGAGAGGCTAGGAGGGGAAGGGGAGGTGGGAAGTGGCTCAGGAGTCATCCTCTTCGTCAGAGTCGATGGTCTCGACTGTGGCGCCAGCGGCAGCGCCACCACCGCTGGAAGACCCAGACAATGACGTCACCAGCGAGAGGATGGACCCAAGCCCTCCACCTCCACTCCCACCTGAGCTGCCGCCGCCTCCAGAAGCACCTCCCAGCAGCCCTGTCACAGCCTGGATCTTGGGTCCGAGGATCTGTAGCTTCGGCCCGATCACCTGGCCCACAATGCCAGACAGCGACGCCAGGCCACCGCTCGACGGCGCCTCGATGCCGTACTGCTTATTGATCTCGATGTTTTGACGGTCGAGCGTGTCAACGAAGCGGGTTTTCGCGTCGATTATCGAGTTGATTTTCTACGAACAGAAGGCGTGCGGTCAGCGAGGTGTGTGTGAAACTCAGAGCAGTATAGTGGCCACAGTACTCACCCCAAAAACGAAGCCGAGAACTGCGTTCTTGATACCGAACTTCGCCTGGGTGATTGGCTCCAACTTGCGCTTCTCTCGAGCCGCATCGCTTCCCTCGCTGCCCGCCTCCTGCACACATCTTCGACGTCAGACACACACACACACACAGCACACACCTACACCTCGCAGCGGCAAGCACCACACACACACCACCCCCACGATATAAATATATAAATATAGATATGACCAGCGCCCAGTCCGGCTGTTAGGTAGCGTACACCAACGGACGAATGACGATGTTTCTATCGAATATGAATGGACCTAGATCAAATCACTATCACAAGGGGTCAAGTGCTCAAAATGGACCATAAAAAATGAGCTTAGTAGGGGCCCAGGCTGAGTCGTGGCTGACAGAGATTTTTAAGCATAACTTTTAATCTACTTTTCCACAATTGTATCTGCTGGTATACCGTATGAGATTGGGGTTATCATCCTAGTCAAAAATATTATGAATTCATATAGTGTAATATTTTTTATTGATGAGTTACAAACAAACAAGATTTTATGTACTAGATGATTAACACCCAACCATCGTTTTGATAACGTGAAGGAGTACGAAATAGATAGATAGATAGTTTGATTCTTTATTGTAACATAAATTAAAATTACAGTTCGAAGATAAACAGTCTGTAACAACTCAAATTTTGGTGGAACAATGGGACGCCTAATCGCTTAAAACGACCTATTTGGGACAACAGTCTTTAGACTTGAAAAATCGGTCATTATATGTTATACTGACACATTAATGACTCTACTACGATCGCAGTGGGAACATAAAATTCAAACAAAAAGCCTTTTTATCTTAGTAATTTGTAGTAAGTTTGAGTTATGAACAAAAACAGAGCTAGCGCATGTCGCAAGAAACTCAGGCGGCGCGGCCGCAGGCGACGGCGTCGGAGTTTAGACCTTCACTCGAACATCATTAACATTAAAATCATAAGTTAGCACACAGGTATGTGTAATACCAATATTCGTATAAGTAATAGTCTATCGCAACACGCTAGCCAATGATCCTCTCATCTCGTCACAAAAAACACATCACTGATATCGTAGCTCTTGTTGATATAACCTAGAACTAATGAAGGGGGTCAGAAGGCTCGTTGGGCTGAGCTTTTAGGGCGACCTGAACAACTCTAAGGCTGAAATCTATAGACGATACTTTGACTTTGCTAAGCAAAAACTTTGACTTCAGAAAGCTTTGGTATTTATAAAGCGATCTTCGGAACTATCCAAAGTTTTTGCTTAGCACGATCCAAGTTTTTAAGTCAAATTTAGAATGTAAGCCAATCAAAAATAATGACCTAAACTATGCTTCTCTGTTATGACTATGAAGGTCTTTTTATTTTGTTCGTATTGAAATGGATTTCGAACATAAATGGAAATTCAATGTTTTTGTTTGGCATAAACTTTGTAAGTTTTTCCTAAGCTAAGTCTGAGCAAAGTCAAAGTACGCACTATAAATTTCAGCCCTGGGTGAGCCACACCACTTAAAGAAAAGAAAAAGATTGAATGGGTTTCTCGGTGGGGGACTTTGGGTGCGGCTTGTTACCCCCGGCCTAAGTCGTAGCGCCAAGAGGACTCCGTATTCCGATACGTTGACCGGGCCAACCACTAAGAAAGACGAGTCGGATCTCATTCCACTGCTTTCTTCTTCTCGATGAGCGTGATACATCTTAGACCATATCACTTTTCATCAGGTGAGATAGTGGTCTAACGGTCAATCAATCAATCAATCAATCAAATCATTTATTCCGTAAATCACATGTAAAAGGATGTTATAATTTACATTAATAATTATTGTCCATTATGATTTTGCAATATGCATACGAAAACAAATTAAGAATTTACTCACGATACAATATCAAGTACAAACACAAGTATTTATTATCAACGGTAATCTATCGTTTATAATAGAAAATGACGTGACGTAGCGTGCGCCTTTTAGACCCCGAGGGAGAGGCTACGGTAGCGCCATCGACAAACAAAGTGTGAGATCAGACAAGAGTGGAAACATTGGTCGAAGTTACCCCTGTACCATAGTATATAGAGGGAGCAGTATAGAAACTGCAATCACACACACACGTGCACACTCGTAGTGACGCGGCACGGAGTACAGCCATCTACACGAACCCCGCATGTTTGTGGGAGTGAGCCGTTTTCAAGCATTCGTAGGTAGTTTCCTTACTGCTGTGCCCCAGGCCTTTCTTTCCAACCTTTCTATGTACTGCGCCTGTACCTCCGACCAATATTTAACCATCACGTCGTTACACCAGCATGTGAGAAAATATCCACGAATTTTCCACAAAATTATTTGGTTAATTAAGTATCAGTTATTAATTATGTGTTCATAATATACTTTTCTTAATAAACTGCCAATAAAAATAAATTATTGTATCCGCCGCGATTTGAGAGCGGTGTTGGTCTAGTGATAGATCACCGGATTTTCCTTCCGAAGGTCGTGGTTTCAAATCCTGCCCACCCGCGCACGAATATGGCCTTTTTCTTTTAGAAAAAAAAAATGCGGTATTGAAATCGTTCTTATTGCGAAGAAAAACATTTTGAGAAATCCTGCGGCTTAAAGTCACGCAAAAAGGCGCTCAACCTAGTTATAGGGTTAGTTGTAGAAACACACAGTAAATAGTTTAACTTTATATTAATAATATTGAATATTTATAAGGACGCTCAAGTTCCAAATTTTGGTTTACCATAATTTTGAATAAATAAAGATGTTGCAATTCACCATGAGATGACATGAATGTTGTATTTAACTACAGCCGAATACAAGAACGTCAGTTAAAATTTGAGGCCTACTTAAATAATTAAGGAGCTTCTAAATTCAAAAAAGGTATGAGAATTTTTATAAGGGCTGCTTAGTAGTTTTGGTACCCCTCAAATATTGAGTAGCGTTTAAGTATTTGGCTGTAAGTAGGTAGATAAAAGAGACAGAGATATACGTCCGCACCGCTCGCACGACGCGACGGCTGCTGTGGCACGTGTTGTTTATTCTATTAAAATAATGCATTGTCTTGAATTAATTGGTTGAACGCGGGAACGTGTGGTCGCACTTCACTTCACGTGAGGAAACACTTCCGCGACCCGCGCCTTGCGCCCGCGCCGACTGACTAGTGGGGGCTCGCTTTCGAAACAACAAGCGTATTGCAGTGTGCTAAATCAACAATTACGATTACACTACTTAAGATGACAAATTGAGGAATTTGTACATTTAGATATCAATATATCTAAATAATTACAAAACATACAAAAACCAAATTTTGGTATTTAATTCATTCTTCATTTTGTTTACTCAACTATAGTTATTTTTTCAAAACAAAAAAATATTAAACCAACCCTTTAAAACATAGACTTTGACGGTCCCTGTGGCGCGTCGGGAAAACGCCTGAGTGCAATGCAGAAGGCTGCGGGTTCGATTCCCGTCGGTTGCAAATATTTATGCTTAAAACAAACATTTGTATCTGGTCTGGGTGTCTTTCTATGCATAATATGTATGTATTTACAAAAATAAGTAAAATATGTAGCATATCCGTTGTCTAGTACCCATAGTACAAGCCTAGTACTTAGTTTGGGGGCTAGATTGCACTGTGTGTAATGTCGTGCAATGTTAATGATTATTATTTTAATTTTTACAACAAAGCGGAATACTCGGGGGCAACTCGATCTAGCTATTTTTTTAGTTTATCAATGCTTACTCTTAACTATACGATCGACCACACATTCGGGTGGTCAGATAATTAACCGATTTACTTTCCGATCGACGTATTATGACGGTTTAAAGTAGGTCTATAATGCAGTATGTAAGACTCGACATTTACTAATAACGCACCGACATAACTGGCACATGATACGAATAGCAATTTGCTGGTATCCAATTTGGCCAATTTGGTCGCATAATTTTAACCGTGTTCGTTATATAAATTATCTAGAATGGAATGTAGTATATTATAATATGGTCACTTGGATTATGGAGGACGGTCGAACGCTAGAAGGGCCGGCCATCGCCCTTGTGTTGACCACTCTACGCTCATAGCTCACAGCTGTGAAGGCGACTCACTGCTATTAGATAACACCATTTTCTTGTTCCGTTCTATGCAACCGACAAATAGTGACGGCGGAAATGAACTTGACTTAGATTTCAACGCATCAATCGACAACATTCAGCAACATGTCATATTCACTAGATTCACACGACACACACAAACTTTACAGTAAGTAACTTGGTAAATAAAGTGGTAACAGCGACACGACACTATGGTACAGAAAGTGCAGGCGTCGCCGGGTGTACGAGCGAGTGTTACAAGCTATATGATAGATACAATATATATATAAATAGTAAAATAATATAAACAACTCTATATAGATAGATAGATATACCTGCATGAGAGATCAAGTATTTTACTAAAAATATTATTTAATAACAGGATATTTCCCTGCTTTAATTTGACCTTTACTGAGCTAGTTATTTAGCCAGCTAAATTGGCTTGTTCAAGAGACTAGAGTTGCAATTACTGGCGAAATATCGAGCTCCGTAAAAACATAGTTATTAAAGAATGGTAAATACCCTTACCTACAAGTGTTATTAGATAGTGCATGGTTGATATCATGATAAAAGTATGGGGTTATTTCTTATATTAATGAAGTAAAGAATGAGTTATTCTGATCGATGATGGAATGTGAGAGTGGTAAGGAGGGGAGGCGTGTGAAGCGCAGGGAATCGATGGGAACTGGGCCGTGTTGCACTGTGTTGCACGGCTGTTGCACGGTTGCAGTGTGGTAACAATTTGACCTGGATCGATCGACTATCTGATTCAACTGATCTCATTGTTATAGGTAGGCTACAACGTAATTCTCTGAGAAAATACTAACTAATTAGAGCTGTGTACTTAAACAAAGATGTTCACCATAAATTGACGACCTCTGTAGCACGTTAGGCGAATGCCCGACTGAAATTGCTAGAGTTTTCGGGTTCGATTGCCGCCGTAAAAGTATATTAAAAATAATATTTTTATCTAGCTTAGGTGTCCTCTTTCTATGTACTATATAATGCGTGTATTTACGAAACTAACAAAACATAAGAAAATAAATATTCTATCCGCCATCTAGTCACGTAACACAAGCGTAGTAGCTTACCATAGGATATATGGTGGGGCGATATGCGCTGTGAGATGTTCACAAAATGTATTTATTACTTTATTTAAAATGCATGATTATTGCTCAATTATTTGAACTTTAAGCGACCTTCAGTCAAGGTCTAGCTTTACAATTTAAAGCTAATGTACGGTATTTAGTTATTAAACGATGACGTGAAAGATAAACAATAACAATAATTATTATGTAGTTTGTGCGGAGGTCAGACAAGAGGTCTTTAGCGGGCACACTGAGGGCAGCTGAAGTGGTAGGTCAATGTGACGTCATCTGGTGACCCTATTTCGGCACTTGCAACCAGTAGGTAATCACATCTCGTTACCAGCTCTTATACTTTGCTAATTACATGGTAATTGAATTACATCATTATCATTATGTGCAAATGACACTACGCGCGTGTTTGCGAGGTCTTGACACAATGATAGGTTGCCTGGATGATATCGCTTAGAGCGATGAAGCGGCTTAGTGGTGCAACATTTGTTTAGTTCGTTAAATTGATCGAATCAAGCGAGAAATTTAACAAGTAACCCACAATGAGATCAGTCGTCGTCGATCGGTACAGTTTTCTGTATAGGTATCAGATGAAAGATGGGATATGGGTTATAGTGTAAAGATACTAGAGACTATGTAATAGGTACCTAAATGCTATGTTAGTAAGTAGTATTCCGTGAGGACACACGGTTCTATTGCGCAAGCATCATCGTATCTCTAGATGTAGCACGCGGGTCAACGATGTGCCGTCATCGTTGCGACATTAAAGTTACCTCTAGAGGCTGCAGAGCGTCATCGTCGGCGAGCTGTCTTCGGACTCTATGGTGCGAGTGTAGGACGGCCGGAGTGACGAGCGGCGCGACGAGCAGGACGGCGAGCAGCGCGACGAGCGGCGCGGACGAGCGTGTAGGAGCCATCGTGCGCGGGAGTGGACTGAGTTGTGTGCGTCGCTTGCGCCGAACGATCGCCGCTCCACCACCGAGTTGCCAAAGGTGGGGCGCAGCCGGCTGTGTGTAGGTATACTGACTGACCTTGAAGACATGCATGTATCGTGTTAGCTAGGGGGCTATAGTTACATAGGTCAATATTATTTCGGAGGGCGGCGTGCCCAGAATTAGGTATCTTTGTCGTTTTCCACTAATCGCTTTAAGTACAGTAGTTGTAGATCGGTAGACCGACGATGTTGTAGCGATTGCGGAGATTCGTTGGATGGAGGTGGCTCACTTTTGCTTTTTGTGGCGTCGTCGTATAGAGGAGGCCGATGTGAAGCAGGACGGATAAAGGGCTGAGATGATGATGATGATGATGACACTGTTTAAGAAAAAGTTTGTTGATTAATCTAGCTAGAGATACCTGTACTAATTAGGTACTGTCTGTAATGTAAACCTTAGTTTTAGAATCTTCATCATTTTTTCTAAATATGACGAAACTAGCTGCACTCCGGTTTCACCCGCGTAAGTCCCGTTCCCGCGGTATTATCGGGATAAAAAGTAGCCTATGTGTTGTTCCAGGTCTCCAGCTACCTATATTCCAAGTTTCATCGCAATCGGTTCAGCGGTATTTACGTGTTAGAGTAACAAACACACATACTCACAAATTTTCAGCTTTTTAATATTAGTCGGATTGTCGCAGAAAAAACAACAGATGTTTTTAATGAATAATTCTGCATTTTAATGTAGAACATTTCAATATGATTATTTTCATAAGGAAGTAATAAGACAGATGTAAATAGATGTAGGAGTCGAGCAACGCAGTGTTAACAACGCGACGCAGGTGACGAGACGCGAGCGATGTCGCGTCGTCGGAATTCAAACCTCCTAGACAAATTTAAGGGGCAATCTACAGCAAAACATTTCGTCTACGAATTTAATTTGAAAACGTCGCGTTTTGAGACCGTGGTAGATACGATTCAACAAAGAAATTACGTATAATATTTATAGTATTTCGTTCAGATTCTCTTTAAATAGAATTCTAGATATATTTTCACTACTTGCTTATAATATTAAAACGTAGAGATGTAAAATAAAACTTAAAAATAAATAAAACAAGCCAATGTTGCGCCGCGAGCGCGTTGATGTCTTTCATACGGATGATTTGATATTTTTAAACTGAACGTATTTAAATGTCGATTCTTATGTTTTTTTTGGATCGTGTTCTTTTGTAAGCATTTTATCAACGCCCTACGTTTCGAGGTCTTTAACTCAGACTGAGATGCAATTTAACATTCTCGTTGTTCTAAAAACAAGCTTTATGAAAAAAACATGTTTTTTGAACGTAAATATTTTTACAAATATGTTTAATCGATTGGAGCTGCAGTTAAAACGATTTGAGTGTGAACCAGCGTCTTTAACGTTACAATTATAGGAGTAACACGTAGAGATGTATAATTACAAAGTACACGGATATATCTGCGCATGCGTCGCGGACGACCGTGAAACTTTTCTTAAAACAATAAAACTGCGGTAAATTGGCTACGATAATTGGCTTTTTAGTTTCAATTATAGTTGAAGTGTGGTCACGTGTGTCGAGGTGTGAGCAGCGTTGTTGAGCTGGTACATACATATCCTTCGACTTCAATCAATTTTTATTTATTATCTTTTCAACAATACTTAAGTATAAAAGTACTCTAATTGATTTTTTATTTTATCACGGCACCTGAAGCGTAATGTAATGAATGAGTAAGCATATGACACGGAATGCCAAGGTTGCAGGTTCAAGTCCTGTCGTAATTTTCGTAACTTTTTGAATATTATGTAAGTAAAAAACTTCCTTAGCCTACCAGTGCCAAAATACCAATGGATGATCCTCCCAATACAACCCTATACTCCTCCTTCCGACGGTTAAAAATACAAAAAAATATTAAACGAAGGGCGATTGAAACTGAAAGTGTTTAATTTAAAGGATTTTCACCTTTCGGGGGTTACAAATATCGACAAAATGAAATGAAAGGCACTTGAAATTTGAAATTTAAACTTGTTTAATTTGAAGTGCTCCCTCACCACGAGCATTCACTTGTAATGTAACATTAAAGATTCACTTCACGAGGTGCGCGCTGTATGTTATGGATATGAATGAAATTATATCTTGAAATTCTTGAAATCTTGAAATTATACCAAAATGTAGAGAACAATGTCACACAAGATGTAAGGAAAAATATAAGGAACATTTTCGATGAACCCGACATTGTTTTTGTTTAAAAAATAATCTAACTAATTATTAATAAATTAACAGGAGCCCAGATAAAAAGCTCCGTGGTTCAAAAGCCCTAAAAAAAAGGAATTATTTTTGAGGTTAGCTTGTATTAAGGTACCCCTTAAAACTAAAAACGACAGGAGTTCGAGCATACGTGTTTTCCATTGTGTTGTAATATACTTTTTTTTCACAAAAAATTTCTAAGTCCTAGTTGTCCTTTTAGGAAGTTATCCTTCTCAGCCTGAGGGCTATACTTGTGCTATATATTAAGCCAAATCATTAGCATAATTAAATTAAGCAACCTTTTTAATACTCCGTAAATTTAAATATGTATCTTGATGTATTCATCCTGTTTGTTAAATAATGAACGGCGGGTCGGTATGTACATGTAAGGTACATATAAGTACGTAGTTATTTAATGGTACGGTCAGCATTAAAAGTTGATGATTCGGATTTTCAAAATTGCTATACAGCATTATAATGTGGGGTGTCGAAACAGGACAGTTATTTATTCTGAAAACAATTATATTTCGGACTTATAAAGTTATTAAGGGTTATGGAATATTGGTTGTGCCCCGCGGTTTCACCCGCGTAAGTCCCGTTCTTTAGGGAATATCGGGATAAAAAGTAGCCTATGTGTTAATCCAGGTCCCCAGCTACCTATATTCCAAGTTTCATCGCAATCGGTTCAGTAGTTTTTGTGTGAAAGAGTAACAACCTCACATACATGCATACATACTTACATACAAACTTTCGCGTTTATAATATTAGTAAGATTGGGGATTATAGAATATATTATTGCTGTAAAATGTTATTGTTTTAAAATATGCGAATGAAGTGGGCACTGCAATAAAAATCATCGTTTTGTGTCTTCGTCTAATTGGAGGTCGCTTTTTGAAGACACACTTCATTTATGACTAAATGACTTACTAAAAATTAATATTTGATTATTTTTTTACTTTATTTTAAGTAATTCTGTGCTTTTGTTTTGTCACCCCACAATGTGGAAAAATAACTAATATTTTCTGTCAAAAATTAAAAAAAAAAACAAGTAAAATAATTACTTTGATACGTTAATTCGTTTCGATTTAATAGAAGTAAACGAGCAATGCGGACTCGTACTCGGATGTGACGTCATCTCACATCATTCGCTCAGTCCGCTCGCGCTCTCAGCACGGTGTCGTCTTACATTTCATTGGCGGAGCGTTGTAAATGACGTCACGGGACTGTTAGTGAGACTCAATATTTATCGTAAGTTTAAATACCTGTAGAATCGAAACTAATAGGTATTTTCGACTACAACAAAAAATTGAGTTCAAAAGTATTTGTATACATACGAATACAAGCTTTACTGTAACAAATTTTCAACCAATTCGGCATACCTATTAACATTTTGAATTATGACGAATAGGTAGCGATTTTGATAATTTGAATATGGTTATTGTATTTTGATGCTGACTGTAATTGTCCTATTATATATTCTGTGGTCATGGTTCAACTTTAAATTGTAATTGCAGTAATGTCTAGTCAAAAACATAGGCGAGTCGAGTACCAACAATTGGGCAACATCCTACTTTACTTGCAGAGAGAATAACTTACGAGAGTATCCGTTCTTTTTTACATATTTCACAATAATTATTATGTAGTTGCATGTGTATCTTGTAGGTAGGTATGTGCCTACGATGAGGTAATTGTTGTGTTTGTTAACGTACAGATAATCGTAGGAATAACTAGGGTTGTCTCCGCTGAAATCGCAGCTTGAATATTAGCTCTCCATATTCTCTATCAAAAATAAATATTACTTCGATACATTCGATACATCTTGTAGGTAGTTATGTACCCACGATGTGGTAATTGTTGTGTTTGTTCAAGTACAGATCGTAGGAATGGGTAAACAATAAACAAGGATTGTCTCCGCTGAAATCACAGGCCTAAATACTGCAATCCTCGTATACTTAGGATAAAAAAATCTACATGAATTACTCACCGGGCTTTATCAGGAGTATGACTTCCAGAGTTTGATGACTGTCTGTATTGAAAAATGACAAGGTATAAAAATGACGATTTTTAAACATAAAAAGGTCAAACTATTATCCCGCTAAAGTAGTGTGTTACTTTACCGTAAAGAGATCACTAAGGTTGTGTATTTTGTTCCCATTTTTATCCCGATCCCGCGGAAATATTATGATAAAATGTAGCCTATACGTTAAGTCAGAATTCCAGACATCTAGGTACATACAAAGTATAATCGTAATCAGGTTAGTAGTTTTTACGTGAAGGTGTAACATACGTACTCGCTTTCTTGCTTACTTATTTATACATTAACGTTCACCTTTTCACCTTTTTTGTATTTATGTTTAAAAATAAATATCTGTTTCTAATTATATTGTCGCTATATTATTATGTATAATATGTTTTTCTAGTTGTCTAGTCAGCGTAACACAAGCTTAGTGGCTTACCATAGGTGACGTATGATTCGTCATTCGACAATATTCAGAAAAACCCGGACAGAGGGGCAACCCTATTACTGGACCACTCGCCAGTCCCGAACGAGAGCAATAGAGACAGTGCGAGTGAGCGACTTGATATTGCGAGTGCATCGCTTGCTTCATATTGTTATTTAATTACACTTACGTGCATTACGTATATCCCACTATATCTCAAACGACCGGGTCAATTAAGGCGAGGACTACCGGGTAGGCATGGAAATGATTGCTATTTTTAAATGCTAATGCTAACAAATGATTTTTAGCAGTGTGAATGCTAATTATCTTTTTAAGTTTTATAAGTGAAGTGGCGTCTCGTGGTTTTAAATAATTTTTTCCCCTTATAATATTTGTCACAAATGTAATTATATAAAGAATAAAAGTAACAGATCTCAATATAAGGTGGTGATTGCGATTATTGCACACGAGATTAAAATTTGCTTTATTTTAATCATTATAACATTCTATATTGAATTATTGCACATAATTACACACAACGCAATATAACCCCAAACTAAGCATTAGGCTTGTACTATGGGTACTAGATAACGGATATACTACATACTATACTTCCTTTTGTAAATACATACATAATAATATTACACATAGATAGACACCGAGACCAGATACAAATATTTATTTTTTAAATATATGCACCCGTTGGGAATCGAACCCGCAGCTTTCTGCATTGCAGTCGGGCGTTCGTCTGATGCGCTATAGAGGCCGTCAATATATTAGTATTTTATTTGTACTATTACCTCAGTTACTCTGTGATACAAGCTTCATGCAGAACCAAAGTTGTGATATTTAATTACAAATATCACGACTTTGGTTCTGCATGAAGGAGAAAAGAAGG
The DNA here is from genome assembly GCA_949358125.1 of Idaea dimidiata. Classification (NCBI taxonomy): domain Eukaryota; kingdom Metazoa; phylum Arthropoda; class Insecta; order Lepidoptera; family Geometridae; genus Idaea; species Idaea dimidiata. Next base: position 979,578 of record OX442329.1, read on the forward strand.
AAAAGAGAAAAGAAGGAGATTTTTTTTTATATTAATTATGATAATATACATATTAAAAATTGGAGAAATGTCTCAATAAGTTTTATAGCAATAAATAAACATTTGATTTTGATTAATCAATTAACATTAATTTTATTAGCGTTTGCTAATTGCGTTTTTCACCATGTGAAATATCTAGTGACATGCTATTTACGCCATGCCTACTACCGGGTCGTAGATAGACGCTAGATACAATTGTGTGCTCGTGAACTATCTAAGTAGTGTGGTTATGTAAACATGTGCTATTGTTTACAACTGTAGCCGACACCTACACCGTAAGTCGTGTCCGGTGGACGACACGTGGTCGCTCGGTGTGACCAGACGGCTTAGCTGTCTGTCTGTTGAGACCGATTATGTCGACAGTTGTTCATATACTGTCGACTCTATGTCTGAATGGACTTCTTCACATTCAAACTAATATTATAATTAATCTGAATGTTTTTTTTTTGGTATTTGTTCGCTGCTTCTTTACGGTCAAACGGTTCGAGCAATTTTAATTTATAGGTATAAATAATTTACTTTACACTTAACATGTTCATGCATATTATTATTCACTGATTTATTTTCATTCTTATATTTCAGTTTCTATAAAAATAATCTAAATACAATATATATACATTACCACAAAACCTACAAACAAAATTCTTTACATAAAAATAAATGTATAGGCCCTATAAATAAAGCCTAAATTTTGTACAAAAACAGTATATACCTATTACTACAAAAATCATGCATTATTATTACTTTTTGTTATCCCGCTTATTTGTTTCCATGTAGGGCAAGCCTTCTCTTAGTAAGCTGTCACGGGAGCCTACTCAGGATTTTCAAACGAGACATGTCTTAGGACCTTACATTGCTCTACATAATTTTACGCTCTTTAGCACTCTCTTTGACATACCCTTAGTTACAATGGCTAAAGGAGATGCATGATTTATACTAGACATTCTTCTGTGACCTGTGACTCACTGCTGAAGTGCTGACACTCCAACGTATATTAAGGGGAAGAGATGTCTACTCTTCCTTTATTCAAATAAATATTTGTATCTGGTCTGGGCGTATTTTTATGTATAATATGTATGTATTTACAAAAGAAAAATAAATATAAGTAGTATATCCGTTGTCTAGCCACCGTAACACAAGCTTAGCAGCTTACCACGGGGCTAGATGTCGCTGTGTGTTCGTCACAGGATTTATTATATTGTTATTATTATTATACAAACGCAGTCGACTGTTTCTTCTCTGCATAAATACATTAAAACAAAAATGTTTAAGCCATAAAACCTGTATCTGCCATGACCTTTGTGTATTGTTTTAATTGCTTATCAGAATTGTTAGAAAATACAAATAAAATAGAGCTTCGCAGCACGGCCATGACAGATATAGGTTTATGGCATAAACATATTAATTAAATATGCGACAATGTGAATCACTTGATCATTGCAACAAAAATGACACAAAAAACTCTATGAGTTTCTTGCGTCTTCTTCTCATAGAAGGTCACACGATAGTTTACTTGACGTTTCTCAAAAATCCTAGTAATATTATAAATGTGAAAGTGTGTGTGTTTGGATGTTTGTTACGCAATCACGCAAAAGCTACTTAACCGATTGCGATGAAACTTGGAATATAAGTTGTTGGATACCGAAACTAACATATAGGCTACTTTTTATCCCGATATTCCTGCGGAAATGAAACTTGTATGTACTAGGCGCAGCTAGTATGTAATAATTTGATTTGATTTGCCCTAATATTTTCATCTAAGAAGAAACGACTACATGTGTTTAAAGAAAGAGTACGTATCCTTTCCTCTTAACAAGTTAATTTTAAACTTAAAACCGATATAACTAGTACCGCAAGCTGTGAGTTACGTCACTTAAGTAGTATAATATAATATTTAGTTATAATACGGGCGACCTCTAGTCCGCGGCGAAAGTACATTCACGTACAAACTAGTTTGAATAATTTGCAATACTTACTTGTTACTGTATAATAAATAATTTGGCGAAGTCGACGCAATTATTTTGATGGGGCTACGATAAGTTTATTTACTGTAATTTTTAGGAATACGTATAGTGAGATTAGCTAAGTAAGAAATATTATAAAAAAAACTGACAGCGTCTATGAAAATTAAATTCCATTTAAACTATTGATAGCTTTTTTAGCATTTATGTGTTTCTAGCTGTCCCGGTCCCGCGGGAATTTCGTGACAAAAAGTAGCCTATGTGTTATTCTAGGTCCCCAGTTACCTACATTCCAAATTTTATCCAAATCCATTTAGCTGTTTTTGCGTGATTGAGTAATAAACATCTAAACATCCAAACGCAAACACTTTCTCATTTAGGAGGATTGATGAGATAGACGATAGGTATCAAGAATGAGCCTAAGTGACATTCGCTAGTCAACCCTAGGTCCCTTAGGCGACTTTTACGACTAAAATACAATCCAGTGCTGCAATAGTTTTGAAGAGTACCAGCTCCCCCACACAGGTGCGGTATTGCGTCCCGATTCCTTACACACAGCTAGGTTAACCGGGGGGGGGGTAATGCTGTATGCGTTTTTCAGATATCGATGTTAATACATTTTTATGAGGAAAGCAACGAATTTACGCAGTGTAGCGTTATTACCGCATGCATTTTTGCAGTAAAATGCACGGTGTGTGGACCGCCTTAAATCGTCGATGGCACTTTCATAGTGTAGGTAAAGTGGATCGTCTAGTGCTTCGAAATGATTGCGCAGAATCGCAGATTTAAACTAAAAAGCCTTTTGCATATTGCCTTCACTTACATAAGTAACAATAGAAGAAAACAATAGGTAGTTGCAAATATAATGAATATGCATTAAGATTGCAATGCAACTACCGACCGGCCTGTCCATCCAGGCTTCTAGGTGAACATGGAAAGTAGTAGTTTCGTCTAGTCTCTATTACTAATAAAGACTGCAAAATTCCGGGCGGCCAAGGATTCCCCTCTCATTTCGGACAAAAACCAATATTTTACGTATTCAATAATTTAACTAAACGTTTCAGAGATCTAAGATAGATAGATGATAGTTGTATTTGTACAACATAAGACAAGATAATAAAATACAAATACATAGATCGCTTTAAGCGATAAGATAGCTCATTGTGCCACCTTGATTGTTCATGATGTTTTTTCTCTGTATTGTAATTTTATCGCGGTGGGTTACAATAGAGAACTAATCTGTAGTAAAGATAAAGCTTAAAAGTAACTTGCACAAATGGCGGATTTATTGCTGAAAGCGATTTCGTCCAGGCCAACTTTTGATTGAAAAAGTCCTGCCCCAAGCTTTGTGCACATGCTGAGGAGGGGAAATAGTCACTCCCGGCCTTATCGTTGAAAGCGAATTCTTCCAGGCAATCTTAAAATGGAGGAGCAAACCTTAGAATACTTAAAGGAAAGAAAAGGGAAGAATAACAGTCACTTCTGGTCTTAGCCTTAAAAGTTCCTGGAGCACTCCCACGCCTAAAAAGTAACCTGCACAAATGACGGCCTTATCGTTGTGAGCTATTTCAACCAGGCAACCTAAGGATGGCATAGAAAGCCTATCCTGAACTCCCACACATACAGAAAAAGGGGGAGGGGGATAACAATCACTTCCAACCTTATCGTTGTAAATGAATTCTTCCAGGTAATCTTACTTCTTACTATAATATTATAAACGCGAAAGTTTGTATGTATGTATGTGAGGTTGTTACTCTTTCACGCAAAAACTACTGAACCGATTGCAATGAAACTTGGAATATAGGTCGCTGGGGACCTGGATTAACACATAGGCTACTTTTTAACCCGATATTCCCGCGGGAACGGGAAATACGCGGGTGAAACCGCGGGGCGCAGCTAGTCTGTATATAAAACAAATGGCCTACCCTAAACTTCCTGAACCACCCCCCCCACATACAGGGAAAGGGGAGGAGGATAACAGTCACCTTGGACGCTGGCGAAGGCTGTGCGCGCTTATCCGCCGATTACCGCAATCATATTCAATTCGTTTATAATTTGCGCAACATTTTGGGTCGCCATTGACGGTAGACGAACGGCAACCGTTCGCTGCACCACTAACTTAGTAATTAGGATCTATCTATCATAGTTATTGTCGGTTAAGATCGGGTTAACTACAGTTACTTGTAGTACGAGTATTTGGTACTTACTTGTAGTTGTATGTTGCCCAATATACTTAGCACTGTACTGGAAAATAACTAGTAGTTGATTGGAAACTAGCAGTGCTCGACATTTTCTTGCTTTAAATCCCGATCCCTAACTTAGAATTTAGGATTTATTTATCATAGTTATTGTCAGTTAAGGTCAGGTTAATACTTCAAATTAGTATGCCGTAGTATGTACGAAGTATTTGGTACCTACTTATTACTTGTATTTGTGTGTGTCAAATATATTTAGCACTGTACTGAAAGAATATAGTCATTTATTATTACAATGAGACTTATTAGACATACACCTACCTACCGCATTGCAAAAATCCACACTTAAACGGACGACCAGGGAAGTACTGATGATGCCAGGCGCGGTAGAGCCTGACTTCAACAGTACTTTAATAGGCAAAATTTGTATGTCAGTAAGTGATGATGACGATGGATGACGATCGATGACGATGAACGACGATGGATGGCGATGGTTCAAAAACAACGAAATAACGCAATTTTTATTTTTAATTCGGATATCCGGATAAAAAGTAGCCTATATGTTAATCGAAGTCTTAAGCTATCTGCATACCAAATTTCATTGAAATCGATCCAGCCGTTTCCGCGATTAGCGCGCACAAACGCACAGACAAACAGAGAAAAAGTAAAATACGGAAATGGGGTCTGTTACGTTAGTACATACCCCTAAAAATAGTTTTTTTCTAAATATCTTTCAAAAATAGACACCACTAAGTTACGATTTTATTATAAGTATAGATAGATAGATATCTTAAATAACACATATAAGACATCGATTTTAAATTAAGCAGAAGCTTGTATCGCAGTAACCGAGGTACCATTTGATTGGTAACACCAGTGCCTCGCCATTTTCTTCCTTTAAATCCAGATTCCTTAGGAATATCGGGATGTAGTAGCGTAGGTACATAATTATATGTTAATCCATATCTTCAGTTATGTGCATGCCAAGTTTTATCAAAGTCGGTTCAGTTTTTAGGTGATTGAAACACTAACATCTAAACTTTTGCATTGATATTAGTGGAAAATGGGACTAGATGACCTGGCGCCACTTGGTATCGCCATCAAAAATAACCAACCTTGCTAATGTAATGGTAAAAAAAAACTGGTAGCACTACCTAAAATGCTCTTGTTAAATATGAGAGATATTGTTAAATATTAAATATAAGACTGGAGAAAAAAAGTAAAATTCTTAGTTCAGTAAATTTCCTATAAATAAATTAACTTTTTCGTCCATTCCCAGGATTATAGTCACATTTTTACCAATTTGCGTACATATAAACTTTTTAAATTTACACGATTTGTTAACATATTTACATTTTACCGGGTCTTAATCGCGTACTATTTTTATTTTCTTACCTCGACGTTTCGATCATGTTACAATGATCTTGGTCTCGAGGGGACTGGAGCTGCGGCGGGTGTCGTCCTCTATTTATAACCGTCGTTGTTTACTGTCCGGTGGTGGGTAGGTAAAGAAATTTTTAAAGTACGTGAGTAACCGCACTACCCACATTTTCTATTACACTAGTTCGTAAACAGTTTAAGGCACGCGTCACACCACACGAAAGCTAAGGAGCGCGACAAACTACACTCACGATATCAGAAGACGCGATTGGAGTTTTTTCGCGACGCTTGCACATTCCTATTACCGGATTCCACGTAGACGAGAGCTTGTATCCACTTTCCCGGTTGAAATTTCTATGTTTCCTAATTTCAACCGCTTCACGAACAATCCTGGAGTAGTATCGTCGTTCAGTAGAAAGGACACGCGGGGCATGCAACTCAATCCAGTGGTTTGATCCTGATAATAGAAGGTGTTCTGCTATCGCAGATTTCTCCACCTGGCGGTTTTTGACTGCAACTATGTGTTCTTTGACTCGTTCTGCGATGGTCCGCTTCGTTTGGCCGATATACGAACTACCACAGCTACAATCAACTTTATAAACACCTGGTATCTGGTAAAGAATACTGTCCTTCGGTGACCTTAATTGCTGCGACATCTTTGTCATCGGAGAGTAAATGGCCTTAATAGAATAAGACCTCAAAATTGACCCAATTTTGTCCGTTACCCCCCTTATGTATGGTAAAAATGCCGGCTGTCTAGGAACATCCGGTAGTTTCCCCCCATACCCACGTCCAGGTCGTGTCCTTCTTGCAGTATATCCATTCTTCAGCAGCACCCCCCGCACATGGGACAATTCTTCATCCAGAAACTCGGGGTCACATAATGCATGTGCCCTATTTACTAAAGATGCCCCCACAGAAAGAATTAAGGTGCTTGGGGTGATGATGAGAGGATGCGTGTAGATATTTGTCCGTGTGTGTTGGTTTCCTATAGACAGTGTGCTTCAGGGAACCATCTTCCTGTGCCATGACCTTAACATCCAGAAAGGGCAATGCCCGGCCACTCTCCAACTCATAGGTGAAGTTAATATTTGTGTGTATCGAGTTTAGGTGTACCAAGAACTGCTCAACCTCCGGTTTCCCCCCCTTCATGATGCAGAAAACGTCGTCCACATACCTCTTCCAAACGCGCACTGCATGCGACCGGTAATCTATGAGCGTCTCGATATGCTCCATCCAGATATTGGCCATCACCGGAGCCACAGGACTGCCCATGGCCACCCCATCAATCTGGAGGTAGTGTTCCCCCCGATACACAAAATACCCCCCCTCCAAGCAATTTCGTAGCAGAGTCATGTACCCTTCCGGTATATTGTTTTGTTGAAATTTCGCTCTTATCACTTCTAAACAGTCCTTAACCGGCACCTTGGTGAAAAGGGACTCCACATCAAAACTCACCAAGATATCCCCCGGGACTAGATTCGTGATTTTAAGAAACTCAACGAAATGGCGGGAATCCTTCACAAATGACGACGTGGTGCCCACTAGTGGTTGAAGAACCGATGTGACGTGTTTCGCCAAATGGTATGTTGGTGAGTCAATTTGGCTCACTATTGGCCTCACTGGAACACCGGCCTTATGCACCTTTGGTAGTCCATACAATTTCGGCGGCTGCACTATCTTCGGTTTGTATAGACTATCGTAGGTGTCCTCTGCGAAAAGGTGTTTGTTATCCCTTACGATAGCTCGCATCCTCCTTGTTACTCGCGCAGTCGGGTCGTACGAAACCGGTTTGTAGACGTTATTGTCTTGCAGCAACACCCGTATTTTGGAATCATAGTCAATCCGATCCATCACAACGGTGGCATTTCCCTTATCGGCCCTAAGAACGAGAATCTCGTCATTTCTTCTCAAATTCCTAAGCGCATTTTGCTCCTCGTATGTAATGTTAGCTTTAGGTACCCTCGCCCTCCTCAACACAATAGCCACATCTTGACGCAGGGCATCGGCATCAGTTTCTGGTATTTTATTACGGACTATGGCTTCCTCTATCCTGCTAATTACAGTTTCGTACGGTACCTTCTTGGGGGTAGTTGCAAAATTAAGTCCCTTTGACAAAACGCTGCGAGTAGCATCATCCAGCGTAGCTCCCGACAGATTGATAACGTCATCATTCTGTCCCTCAGTGATCCTTGATCTCCCACTACGTAACAACAACCTCTCGTATTTTCGTTCATGTACCTCCGTTGATAAGACGAAAATCCGGCTGGCCTGTTGATACGTTATTCGATCACACAATTCAAAATCACTGTTTGACAAAATAGAACCACACTTACTATGCACTTCATACAAGGCGGAATGCACACTATCTAACTGCCTATAACTGTTACGTAACACTTGTTTTAAGAGACGTACACTCGCGCTCCGCAGAATTTCATCCGAATATGCAATATCCCTACGCGGCTTTATTCGAACACACGTCGGTATTAAGTCACTATCACGACACTTCGTTAAAAACGATATCGTCGATTCTAGGCGCACTTTCTTTTTCCGGAGAGATTCTAGGTCTCGAACTTTTTTAGTTATTTCCGGCCCGTATCGGTCAACTAATAAACTTTTTAAATTTACACGATTTGTTAACATATTTACATTTTACCGGGTCTTAATCGCGTACTATTTTTATTTTCTTACCTCGACGTTTCGATCATGTTACAATGATCTTGGTCTCGAGGGGACTGGAGCTGCGGCGGGTGTCGTCCTCTATTTATAACCGTCGTTGTTTACTGTCCGGTGGTGGGTAGGTAAAGAAATTTTTAAAGTACGTGAGTAACCGCACTACCCACATTTTCTATTACACTAGTTCGTAAACAGTTTAAGGCACGCGTCACACCACACGAAAGCTAAGGAGCGCGACAAACTACACTCACGATATCAGAAGACGCGATTGGAGTTTTTTCGCGACGCTTGCACATTCCTATTACCGGATTCCACGTAGACGAGAGCTTGTATCCACTTTCCCGGTTGAAATTTCTATGTTTCCTAATTTCAACCGCTTCACGAACAATCCTGGAGTAGTATCGTCGTTCAGTAGAAAGGACACGCGGGGCATGCAACTCAATCCAGTGGTTTGATCCTGATAATAGAAGGTGTTCTGCTATCGCAGATTTCTCCACCTGGCGGTTTTTGACTGCAACTATGTGTTCTTTGACTCGTTCTGCGATGGTCCGCTTCGTTTGGCCGATATACGAACTACCACAGCTACAATCAACTTTATAAACACCTGGTATCTGGTAAGGAATACTGTCCTTCGGTGACCTTAATTGCTGCGACATCTTTGTCATCGGAGAGTAAATGGCCTTAATAGAATAAGACCTCAAAATTGACCCAATTTTGTCCGTTACCCCCCTTATGTATGGTAAAAATGCCGGCTGTCTAGGAACATCCGGTAGTTTCCCCCCATACCCACGTCCAGGTCGTGTCCTTCTTGCAGTATATCCATTCTTCAGCAGCACCGGACAGTAAACAACGACGGTTATAAATAGAGGACGACACCCGCCGCAGCTCCAGTCCCCTCGAGACCAAGATCATTGTAACATGATCGAAACGTCGAGGTAAGAAAATAAAAATAGTACGCGATTAAGACCCGGTAAAATGTAAATTTGCGTACAATCTTTAAACATAATTTATTTAAATAAGTCGACAGGCAAATAGACTAACAGAACAATCTCCTGAACTACCAATTAACCCACCTCTGTAGTAAACTACAATCATTATAATTTTGTCTAAGGTTTTCGCGATTTAGCATAATAAAACACAACGCGAGTAAAACCCAGTAAATATGTTTTATTTTATCCAATTATTTTATTATATTTTAATAACAGAGACTAGATCTTATATTATGAACTTTAATTACAAATGTAATTGAGTAAGAATCACAACGAGTTCATTAGCGCAACAACGGATTTATTAGTAATATTTAATATTTTCCTCAATTCTACCACCTGTAACAATTTCGTGATTGTGGTAAAGTCTCGTTGACCGTTCTTTGTCAACTGGGAAATCCATGTGATTCACTGATACGATAATCAACTCAATTTGTCTCTGAATTAAAATAGTTTTTCTTTTCACGTATGAGTTTATGTGGTAGGCTTCGGCCGCGGCTGGTGGCGCCAAGCTAACTTGCTCGTATTCCGATACGTAGGCCAGTGCAACAAACATTTCAGCGACTTGACTTATCTAAAATTCCTATTAAGGGCCTTTATAATCCTAATAGCGTGACAGGGATAAAGCTAGCAAATTTTAGATGTGTAAGTGAAGGACGTAAGATGCGACTATGCAAAATTTTATTGCGTAAAATCAAACAATTGCTAGTTTCAAGATAACTTAACGTTAATCTTGAAATTCAGAACATTCACTGCCTGTATTGAGCTAAGTTCAGTTCTTATACAAAGTTTTATTAGTTTTCGTACAATATTGACTGAGTAATATCACTTATTTGTACAATTTAGAGAGAAGTTTGGTTTTTTTTTCTATCGAGATAATTTTTATGAATCGTATTTTCCCTACATTCACGTGTTAGTAAATATCCTCGACTTTAATAAATATGGTTTAAAAAACTTTTAATTCAAATAACTTTTGTAGTAATTCACCCTAGAAACATCAGTTCTGGCCAACTACGGCCCCTTAAACGAAAACTAAATGGTACCTATAGAAATGTTAGTTCCGGTAGACTATCGAAACGTCGTGAGACATAAAAAAACCCAACTTAGTTATGACTATATAATAGTAGCTTAGTGTTGGCAAATAATCGACCGAGACTATCAATTAAATCTGTATCAATATGCAAACACGTGGGAAGCTGTTGCCACACCATTGTCCGGGAAAGGGCATTTCTTCTACACCTAGCGTGGCGTCAACAGTTGCAACACAAGTATGAATACACGAATAAATATCGCAACTGGCGACCTCTCCCAATCTATACTAATAAACAACTATACTAATATTATAAAGAAAAACGATTTGTTTATTTGTTTGTAACGAATTGACTCCGTCACGTACTGATCTCGATATTCCCACGGCATCCGGTTTTACACAGGTAAAACCGGGGAACGCAGCTAGTAGTATTATAAAGAGAACATCTTTACCTGCGTAAGTCCTTATCCAAAATTTTAAAAAATCTGAGCCTTTTTCTGATCATAACAAACAACGCAAAAAGAATTATCGAAATCGGTCCAGCCGTTTATACGCGTGATGCCGTGACCAAGGAAAATAGGGATAAATTTTTAAATAAGTATAAGAAAAAAAATCCCTATTTCGTGTGGTCACGTTACAATAAAAACAATTTGTTTGTTTGTAACGAATAAGCTCTGAAATGACTGGACCGATTTAAAAAAATATTTCACCAATTGAAAGCTACATTATCGAGACCCTATGAATTTCTTGTGGCTTCTTCTCATCGGAGGGCGCGTTCCGAAGCCACACTAGAGTCATAATTGTAAGAACATTCGACGTATTTAAAGTGATCAACACATCCAATCAAATAAACATAATTTTGACTTTTGACTTTGACTTTGACTTTGAGAAGTAATATTTGTGGCTTTTGATCCCGATGTTCCAACTGGATCGGGACTTTTGCAGGTAATACCGCGGGACCCAGCAAGTGTCGACGCAAATCAACACATTAGATTTATTGACCCCTATATCAAATCAGCAATCTCCGATTCAAACTTCGGTCATCAACATCATAAAATATTTTGACAGTTTTAGTACTTTCGTAACGTATTTTTGTTATGACGTTTCTTTGATTAATGTTAAGTGTTAATAAATTAGCGGAGGACCATTGTGTCTTAACTTAAAGTCAGAAATCGCAATGGAAATGTCAAGTCCGTAACCCTTCTCCATTGCTATAGTAGAAAGAAGTGGCTTAGGTGCATAATATAAGCAGAAAATAGTAATTGTAGACTGGGACCAACTATAGCTAGTGCAGGGACCAGATTACGATTGTAGGGGAAAAACTGTTGGAGACTGGGACCATAAAATATTAAAGACCGTAACTGTAGCTGGTACAGGGACGATACGATGGTAGGGGAAATAAATAGTTGTAGACTGTGACCATAAAATTTATTTAAGTGGACGAAAGTAATGTATGAAAACTTTCCTTTTTCTGAAAACAGGCTTTGACGAGTCGTATGTCAAATTTCCTACAAGTTGTGTGACCGGTCCCGGGAAAAAACTCATGACGCCAACTACTAGGTAAACTGTAGGAGTTTCTCGAAGATATACCTGAGTACTTAAATGTGAGATCTAAGAAAAGCCTAAATCGTAACCTAAAATAATCCAAATTTGTTTCCCGGGATCGGTTACATTAATTGTAGGAAAAGTCACTTAAGTAGTGGGAAATTTGACACATGCCTTTTCAAAACCCGTTGTCAGAAAATAGGCAAGTTAGCAGAGGTTTTGGCATAGTTTTGCATAGTTTAGCATAGTTTTGGCGGAAACGCGTTGAGATGTGTTGCTAAATTTTATTTTAGTGAAACCTGTTCAAATGCGTGTAAATTGTTTAGTTTCGGGGGTATATTAATCAATATAGTTTCGTTACGGTGTACAAGTGTAATGAAAGTGAAAATCGGTGAAAAACGTGGACTTCAGCGTTGTCTCCAAATCTCGCGTGAACCGTCATTATAAAGAGCCACCATTTACAATGACTTCCTTGACTTGACTTTTACTATAACTGTTTTGATGCAAATTGCAAATAACTAGCAAAAATTAATAATACTTGACACTGGCTACTTTTAAAATGGTCCTAATCGGTTCACAACCGATAAGAAATAAAAAATAAGTTAGCATAATTGGCACTTCTTTTTCTTTATGTTACCATAATAGTACGGTAACATAATAATATTATACAACAATTATACTAAACAGGTAGATATAATAATTGCGCTAAGCACGCACGTCGACTTCTCCTCCAAATCTATACTAATCTTACTAATATTATAAACGCGAACGTTTGTATGTATGTCTGTATGTGACTTTGGTACTCTTTCACGCAAAAAACTACAGAACCGATTGCGATGAAACATGGAATTTAGGCAGCTGGATACCCGGAATAACACATAGGCTTTTTATCCCTATATTCCCGCCGGATCGGTACCCACGCGGGTGAAACCCGCGTAATATTATAAAGAGGAAATGTTGGTAACAATGTATGAAAGTATGTTTATTGACTACCATTGAACCCGATATTCCCACGGGATACGGACTTATGCGGGTGAAACCGAGGGACTAAAATGCAATGTATATTATAGTAATGACTAAAATATATTTAATGATAAAACACTTAATATATCCGGTTTAATCGCGTTTTTATTCGCGATAAAACCGGATAAATAAAGTGTTTTATTATGCAAAATCGCGAAAACCATAGAAGAAATTATATATTTAATGACTAAAATAAAATGCAGTGTACATACACTGATTGATTCCAACTAGTTCTAGAGATATGACATTCGGAGAGTGTGTTCTTTGGTCTAGGTATTCACTATATTCATTTTAAGATTTATTTTCAAAGGGATTTTGGATTGTCCTCCAGGTCCGGGACTTACGCGGGTGTAACCGCGGGACCCTGCTAGTTCTTTCGTATAACACTAGGATATAAAAGGTTGGGTATAAGAGGGTTGGTTGGCTAATCAAGGTATTGTTCCCGCGCAGTGCTGTGACGACGTCTTCTTACGTCACAATACGTCACTTACGAACGTCAACGACGCGTTACGTTACGAACAGTCGCTAGTCGTGTTCACTCTATTGTAGTTACTTTTAATTTTCTAGACTCTATCTATATCTTTTATCTATACTCTATATTTTACTTATAATAAAGGAAGAGAGGACAAAAAGTTTGTACTTGCAAGTAAATTAAAAAAAAAGTTGTCTAGGTAAACGGCCTTATTTTTTGTTTTATTTAATAACGGCCTTATTAGGAAAGTACCGAGCTTTCGCCAACTTTACAACTGTAAACAAAAAGATAACTAGCTTTTTCAAGGTTGGTGGCTTGGTCAACGCAAGTCAAACCTGTTAAATGTTGTGTTTTATTCAACAAAATTGCGAACACCTAATACAAAATTAAATTGAACCCATTTTTTTAGTTTTAATAGCGTTGAACTTTTGAAATTCACACGATTTCATAATTATTTTTCCCGGGTCTTATTCGCGTATAATTATTCCCCTCGCGACCAAGATCATTGTAACATGATCGAAACGTCGAGGTAAGAGAATTTAAAAATAATTATACGCGAATAAGACCCGGGAAAAACAATTATGAGTTCAAATCGTGTGAGTTTAAAATGTTTTTCACACGATTTGTTAACATAGTTACATTTTACCGGGTCATAATCGCGTAATATTATTTATTTTTTTACCTCGACGTTTGGATCGTGTTACTATGATCTTGGTCGCGATGGGGACGATAAAAACGCGCTAAATACAATTCAATTCATTTATTTCACCATAAAATTACATTGCATAATATTGGCATGTCATTTTACAAAATCAAAGTCAATCAATTCAATTAAATTAAATATTAATAAATTTTATAATTAAATATTTTTTTTTTTTATTATTTTTGCAACTATTTGATCTCATAATGTCATGCATTACTAACGGAATCAATTTTGCTACCAACATTTAGTCAGAATAAATTTTATAATAATACGCGATTAAGTCGCGTTGTTTATTACATCAGCATTGTCGCCGTTCCTACGTTTTGGAGCCTTTATAGACTTTTTCTCAGGGTAGATTCTCAGGGAAGGTGTTCTTAGGAAAGTTAGCTTATTGATGATACTCGTGGGCAAGAAATATTTTAAAGGAAAAATACATCTTCAAAAACTCACTCGCGACAAGATTTGAACTCTCGTCTCTGCGTATATTTCTATTATACGCTGAGATATATACTAGTAACAATATTTCTTTGTGTTTAAAATATTCCTATTACATTAATTATTATTATCGAAATTTGTTTTTAAGCCTTGAGCAGTAAAACATTTTTTTTTCTGTGACCACACAGCGCCATCTAGCCCCGTGGTAAGCTACTAAGCTTGTGTTACGGTGACTAGACAACGGATATACTACATATATTTATTTTTCTTTTGTAAATACATACATATTATACATAGAAATACACCCAGAATAGATACAAATATTTATTTTTAAGTATACCTAAATATGTGCACCCAGCGGGAATCGAACCCGCAACCTACTGCATTGCAGCCAAGCGTTCGCCCGACGCGCCACAGAGGTCGTCAAATTACGAGATACTCGTGTGATTTAATTATGGACACACACGTTGTCCACCAGTGGTAGTCAAGCGAGTGGTGGACAACAGGAATAATAAATTTTTTAAATTCACACGATTTGTTATCATAGTTACATTTTACCGGGTCTTAATCGCGTATAGGTATTTTTGTATTTTCTTATCTCGACGTTTCGATCATGTTACAATGATCTTGGTCGCGAGGAGACTGAGATGATTGCGACCAAGATCATTGTAATATTATCGAAATAATTAAAAATACGCGATTAAGACCCAGAATAATGTAATTATATCTGGAACAATCTTACTAATATTATAAACGCGAAAGTTTGTATGTGAGTATGTATATATGTTTGTATGTGAGGTTGTTACTCTTTCACACAAAAACTACTGAACCGATTGCGATGAAACTTGGAATATAGGTAGCTGGGGACCTGGATTAACATATAGGCTACTTTTTAACCCGATATTCCCGCGGGAACGGGACTTACGCGGGTGAAACCGCGGGACGCAGCTAAGTAGCTTATAAGCTCGATTTGAAGCGAGAGGTGTGCGGCAACATAAACTGGCAACGTAAAATACTTCCCGATACAGATAAGTATGGTAATCCTCACTTACTTTTACTTATAACAATCAATACGTAATTTGATACAAATTTTAAATCAAGTACTTACATAATGATTTGTTTATTCAGTTTGCTAAGCTGATTGCAATAATTAAATATAGTTAGTATCAGATTTAATTTTAAGATGCATAACAAGTGTTGTAAGTTTATAAGTTAACTAGCTGGATTTCATGATTTTACCGGCGTAAGTCCTGGTCCAAACTGGATGCGAAAAGCCGAAAATAGATCTAGGTGGCGTGCAATTGGAGAGGCCTATGTCCAGCAGTGGACTGCGACAGGCTGATGATGATGATGATGATGACGTCCTGATCTCGTAGGAACTTCGAAAAATTCTTTCGTTTTTCTGAAAAACAAAAATGTTGCTAAAAATCTGCACCCAACAGGACTCTTTAATTTTCACAAAGCAACAAATTTTCCAGGGGTAGGAAACAATTAAATAATAAAAAATAAAAATATTTTCGTGTCCTTCTCTCTCGTTCTTCTACCAGTGGTTTAGGCTATGAATTAATGTATCAGTCGGTCAGTCACGACAAAGCGTTATATATAGACTAGCTGCGCCTGCGGTTTCACCCGCGTTGGTCCCGATATCGGGATAAAAAAACCTATGTGTTATTCCAGGTTCCCAGCTACCTATATTCCAAGTTTCATCGCAATCGGTTCAGTAGTTTTAGCGTGAAAGAGTAACAAAGTCACACATACAAATTTTCGCGTGTATAATGTTAGTAAGATATAGATTTATTCAAGTAACTTGAGGCCTACAAATTAGGGTCAAGTTCAAAAGTTAAGCCTATAAAATTAAAAAGTAGGTACATATTAAGTACCTGAATATCGATGATATAGATCTCGCGGTATGTGCGAGCGAGGTGTCGTGACGTCACTGAAATTGCTTCACGCTATCTACATCCCGTAGCTGCCATCGTTTATATAATAAAATTAATCTAATTAGGTAAAGTTAAGGTCGTTGGGGGACCTTGGAAGGAATGAACGAGGAAACGCGGTACGAAGCTTGCGCAAACGTGCCCTGTAGACAGAAGGACGTGTTAGTTCTTGCATAAGTTATGGCTTGCCTGAATCAACGTTTTTTCTATCTTTTTTTCATTCAAAGAAGAGTCTCTTCCCATGAGTTTCGTAAAAGGCGACTAAAGGAACTAGCAAACTTTCAGAAAGTTAGAAATTATTTAACAGGAAAAATTCATCTTCAAAAATTCACTTGCGGCGAGATTTGAACTCGCGTCCCTGGATCAATATTCCAGTGCCTATACCGCTCGGCCACGCAAGTGAAGAAAAGGGAAAGAAAGTTTTTGAGAAAGTTCTTAATAAAATCAAAATATTTTTATTCTTTTAAATATTAAAGCACAATATTTGCCGGGTTTTACTCGCGTTTTATTCAATAACGTCATTATTTTTAACGACCGAGCTTTCGCCAACTTTCCAGTTGACTTTTTCAGATACCTATCATTTTTTTTAAATCGCCTGAAGTGTAACGAGCGATTCAAAAATGGTCTGGAGTCCCATTTTTGAATCGGTCGTTGCACTTCAGGCGATTTAAATAAAACGATATCTGCTGATTTTTGTTCGATGTCGGACTCCTGCGGCAAGTGGTTGATACCACTCGTTGCAATCGTGCGGTCCATTTGGAAAAATCTCAAAAATCGAACGAAAATAGGTGGAAATCGAGGTATTTAAATCGCTTGAAGTGGGGCATTTTATTCAAAAATAGAGCCCCTGTTCTCGCTTTTAACCGCACTCGCACATAAATTTCGCTGTAATGACATCAACGCGCGCACTGTAGGTGCCTTCTACATAATTCTTACTAATCTACTGAACTACTGAACCTGCACTAACTAATATAGGCTACGTTTGATCCCGATATGCATACGCGATTGGGACATACAATCCGTCCCAATCACGATGTTGAAGCTGCGGGTTGCAGGTAGTATATAAATAAATTAAACCTACATATATTTTTATTATCAAATGCAGTTTTGGACGAGCCGTCTTGCCTTGAACTGTTTTTATTTTTCAAAAGAAACATAATAAATTAACTAGAATGTAGTCTATGAAAGTGTTAGTCTAAGTATCGACCTCGCCACCTGAGTGGTCTGAGTGAGTTACTCTGTCGCAACGCAACTGCTCGATTATGATTAGCTTTGAATTATCGGGTCGATTAGTTGTTTTTGTACCTGTCAACTAAACTGCAATGAGGTCGCAGTGAGGGGCGTCGCTTGCTTTCACTCAACCCCGAATATGTTATGTTACCAATATGTGACAAATTATAAATGTTGACAATACGAATATTTGTAAAATAAATTTTTATAAGTTACTTCATCAGAAATAGCTACTGACAGCGTCATAGTACCCTCAGTACTCACTGAGGGTCGGTTAAAAACGTTACTGAACGTGAGTACGTTCAGTAACGTTTTTGAAAAGGTAGAGGTTCTCAATTCGTATATTTTTAAAGGAATATTAATACCAATCCTTGACTTCAGACAACAGGTTTTTTTTTCAAATTATACTTTGTTTACTTTTTTCTAAGCGCTTACACAGAAACAATGTCACGACAACTTTAAAATATGATGCTGGTCTACTTGTATATTTACACCATTAAGTATCAAATAACTGGTAAAATCAACAGCATTGTTTAACATTCGTAACCATTAAATTAAATTCAAATTAAAAATCCAAAATAACGAGAGGCTGCGACTTGGGCCTAAGAGAAGGTATTGCAATCTAGTAACCAGAAATTTAACTGTTTTAAAATTTAGGTAATTAAGTACGTACTAAGTAACATTACACAATGTACATATAAGCATAATGAACGGAGGTGACTAGCCTTAACCCGCGACACTCGCTGCAGGTCGCGACCTAACTGCAGCTGTCATAAAACTTACCCAATTATTGTTCACTTGCTGTGCCTCGCAGGTTTTCCCGCCAAATTACTGATCCCGTGGGAATAACGGCACAGTAATTAATTATTACGACCATGTATTGTAGTAAACATATTTTGAAACAGATGTCATTTATTATTGATAATGAACAAAATAAGGTGTGTACAACACTAGATGTTTAGTAATAAAAATACAATAATTTATCTAATCTACATACAAAATTAATCAAAACAATATTTCACAACTGGCAGACAAGTATTTGGCCAAGATTATTTATTTACAAGATATAATTTGGCCAAGAAAGAGGGAGAATAGATTTGTAAACTACAGTGCGTTAACTGCATTATTTTGAAATGAATAAAATAAATATTAGGAATTAAGTGTGGTTTAAAAGGAAGAGAAAGATCTCCATGATATTTCAAATTTTGCATAAGTTTCTTCTTGTTTCTTCTTATCGAAGAAGAAACTTGTACCTGCCCTAATATGTCCTATTTGTAAGGTCAGTACTTGCCTTAATATGTCCCATTTATTAGTCAAAGTCATAAACTCAAAACACAATAATAAGTTCTTGCGATTTTGTTGCAAACATAAAAAGTTACAAACATCTAAACTGTCGCATTTATAATATTGGTAGGACGGGATACGCGGCGTCAAATGTCACAGAGTCCTAATTACTTGTTCCGTAACATGTATTACACACAATATAACATAAGAATATTACACCTTTATGCCTACTTGTATGTTTTCGAAACGTTCTCCATTCAAAGAATAATTAACAAATCAGTAAATCATCGAAATATTTATTATAATCAATTGAGGCGATCGTTAATGTGCATTTTATTGAACTGCGATAATTATTGCAAGTTTCGAAAACTTCATGTTGTATAATAATCAACTACCAAACGACTTTTGTAATAGATGCGTTTGCGTCGATGCGATTTCAGGACTTGTCATCTCGTCACTATCTCAGCCCTTATTCGTCTACTGCATAACGAGACCACTTCTATACAATACAACTAACAGCGATCCCGAGCTATCTCCATCCAACGACTCCCCGCGTCCGCTACAATGTCGTCGATCCACCGAGTGCGTGAACTTTTAACACTCTGTGTCGCATTGGATCGTGGCGCCACTCAAGGACTTTTAGTCCCCAGCGGTCCTTCAAGCTATATGATCTGTCTACTGTCACTTCTGTGGCCCGATTCTGTAAAAACATAGCATGCGACAAGCAGGCGGGATGCAGAAGCATTGCAGAAGTCGATTTGTTGCATGAGTAAAAATAAAAGCTATACTATAACTTCCGTAATACTGTTTGGCTGAGGGACAAGGTTAGCTATTTAAATTATTAAGTAGGCCTTAAATTTTAAGGCTACTTAAATAACTAAGTAGTAATTAAGTAAAGTAACACTTACAGAATACCAAATAACATACATCTCCTGCACGTCGTCGCCTGCATTCCGCATGCTATGTCCTTACCGAATCAGGGCCCAATTTGCTAATTTAAAGAGCAAACTGGGCCCTTTTAATATGTCCGTGATTTGTCATCTATATGCTGATAAAGCTAGGTAACCTGGGGTTTGCTAACGTGATGGTAGATTCATACATTTAAATTCAACTTTATTCAGAAATTTGAGATTAAACGATTAACTCTAAATTGCGCAAGTATGTAGATCGAAGTGAATAAAAGCAACGATTCAGATTCAGGCGCGAGATAGTAACGCCATCTCTTGAGTAAACTCGACAATCGAGTGTCTGCAATCGACCGCATGTATGACCTACTAGGGTACCTAACCAGTCAATGGAGTGATTCATGAACGGAAATTTCCTTTAGTGTTAAATCAACTTTCAACGGTCGAATTTAAGAGAATGTACTACCGACAGAGGTCCCGTCTCGCCCGCCCGCGCTCTGATCTCCTTACATTCATTATAGTTATTACTTAATACAAATATTATGACTGTGTCTGTATGTGTGCAGCTTATGTACAGGATGCTAGAGCAATGATTATTTCAAATGCGGTTACCGGAGAGGTGCGGAAGTGTTTGCTTCTCTTACATGTCACGACGAGACGTACTGACATTAAATGCTCTAAATCGTAATAGTAAAAGATCTTCTTACTTCTTACTTTTACTAATATTATAAACGCGATTGTTTTTATGTATTTATGACTCTTTCACGCAAAACTATTCTCCCGATTGCGATAAAACTTGGAATATAGGTAGCTGAATACCGAGAATAACACATAGACTACTCCCGGGAACGGCATACCGCGGAGCGGAGCTAGTCTACTGGCATCAGAATGAAGACCGTTGAAACAAGTCACTGAAGTATTTCTACCTCAAATTCAACGATACTTTTGACATTTTAATCGTCACCCATCGACTTTATCTTAGCACCCTCAATTGTCATTTCAGTTTTAAGATAGACGTACCAATATTGTCAATGCTGCAGCGAGTTTGTATAATTATTTTGCGTAAATGGTCGTGCTTGTTAAGCAACGCATGGCACAGTCATTACTTGGATGGGTGACCGAAAACTTGTGTGGCAAAAATCATTTTCTCGAGCTCCTCCATGCTTTGGAAGGCACGTTAAGCTGTTGGCTCCTGTTGATATCTGTGATAGATTTCAGTCGTAGGTCAAGTTAGAGGTTGCCCTTAGGGCGACCTGAAAACTCAAACACTAGATGAGACACATCGCTATACGAAAGACTTCTTCTTCTTGTCAGGTCGTCCTAAGACTTCTAACTTGACCTAACGACTGCTATCAGAGTTTACAACTGATACTTACTGCCTAACGTGCCTTCCGAAGCACGGAGTAGCTCAAGAAAGTGATTGTAATGATTAAAATCACCTATATTTTTAGTACATTATGTACTCATCTCAGTGACCGATTATAATTTATTTTCATAATGGATACATAATGTCTCTATGATAAAGGATAATAGACCTTACGAAAGACATAATAATATTGTTAACGCTGCAGAAGAAACATGCTTAATTTGTTTGAGACTTCAACTCATATTAGGTAGTAGAACATAAAACCTAAACGACCGATTATAATATTCATAATGGATATGTAACTACGTAAAGCTTCAAGTTACATTACGTTACATAAGATGTAACATTTTGCGTTGCGAAAGATCGCGATATGAACTAACAACATTTGTTAAAAGTTCAAACTAAAGATGTATCGTAAACAACAATTTGGTCATTGATTGTTCGATATAAAATCGAATATCGGCTTCGATTGTGTTATATAAGCGATGTTGTGTGATTTACTGACATTTATCTATAGCGGTGTGAATCTATGACCCGGACTGACCGATTGTCCCATTATAGTACCAAAATTTACACCATTACATTATCAGACAAATATTTAACGGTCATTTACTGATTTGTTTTTTTTTTTTTTGGGAATATGTTTTTGTGTTCATCAGCTTTTAAATACCTAATACTTGAAAATGACAAAGAATGAGACGAATTTAACAATACCTATATTAAAGAAATACCAAAAGGTTTGAAAGATACGAGCTGAGGAAGAATATTACAAAAATACAAGATAACGCGAAAAACATAACCCTTTCCTTGCAGCCGGGTAAAAGTAGGCAAAACCAGGGTATGTAATTTTCAAGTATTAGGTACGATCAGCATTAGAAGTGGATGAACACAAAAACAAGTACTTCACTATTGCCAACCACAAATACTTTCCGCCTTCGACCTGTGACCTGCGACCTACGCCATAACGCCACATACATCACAACCTGCCCGTGACCTTTAACCTGTCACTTGTCACACCAGCCGCTAATTGCAGCGCTACCCATTATACGCATAGCACATCACATAGCTACCTGGTAGGTAACCTCGACGTGTTACCTCATTGACAAACAGTAGTTGAAAGATGGCAATAAACTGGCATTGGATGTGGCGTTAATCGTCATGCTCAAATATTACTTTTGTACTTCAGGACTCTATTAGATTCTCCATTAATAAAATGCTTTTTTATGGCGCTGCTGTAGTGCCCGAGACGTTGTTAGTAGGAGTAGGTTTGCCCAGCACCTATACCACTCTCCCAGCCATGCCCAGAAGAAAGAACTGGTCAATAAGTCTGGAGTTAACTAAACCGTTGGTTTTCTGTCGATGTTTTCCTTCACCGTATGAGCGATGTTATTAACGCACATAACTTTTCCGCAAAGAAAAAGACATTGGTGCGCGGTAAGCCGTGATTCGAAACCACGACCTTCGGAATGAAAGTCGGGGTATCTACCACTTGACCAACACCGCTCTGAGTTTCTCCATAAGGAGAAAAGTAATCGTGCCTTCTATTGCTTTTAACAACTGTTACTAAGGAGCTCAATTGGCCTAGCTGTAGCACCGACATGCGGTATAAGCAACGGTCATTACTTGGATGGGTGATCGATAAGTTGTGTGGCAAAAAACAACCATTGCTCGAGGTCCTCCATGTTACTTAAGGTATTTTAAGCAATTGGTCCCGGTTGTTATCTCTGTTGGCAGTCGTTAAGCCAAGTTAGACCTTAGTGCGAACTGAAAACTCTAACACTTGTTGAGCCACACCACTATACGAAAAGAAGTAGTAGAAGAAGATTTCAACTAATTATAGCATAATTTATCACGATCGGAGTAACGGTTTTCAAATGCTAAGCCTAATAAAGTTACAATGTAATGCATTGTAACTTTTGTAATAATGTTATACAAAGTACTTAAAAACTTAACTATCTTCGCTCATTCGTATCAAAAACAAATCTAATTCATCTTAAACGAAATCAAAATCATCGTTTACGACTCAAATTCTGCATTGAAAAGAAGCTCTCACCAAACGTTCAGGAGCTCACAAAAGCTCAGCGCTTCACCAAGGAAAATCCGCGAAACCTGCCTGAAGTGGGGCTTCTAGCGGGGTGAGGCGCGGGGAAGCGGGGGGTACGACATCGCGGGCGGCGCGCGCGCTGTTGACGCGCACTGTGCTACTAGCGCCCGGACCGCTCGCACGCGTCGCGCTCGCCCGCTCCCGTCAGTATAACACGCGAACTCTACATCGCTCCTACCTCGCCTCGCTTCGCTCACGGACTGGTAACGTACCGCACACACACAACACTTGCATAACCCAACCAATGCAATTCTACGCGGCCTGTACTTGTTTTTCCAGAGGTAATATTGGCAATTGCCGATCTCGTGCCGGTTAGGCTTACGTCTAATCATTTAAATACAATAGATGGATTGTTCATCGTAGTTTTACACATCGATGAGTTGGAAGTTAAAAGTTGATTCGACGGAGAGTCGCTGTCAGGTCGGTCAGTCGAGGTCAGGGGTCAAGGTCGCTCGCCGCTTTCCCAGACTGTACTTAATTAATTTCATTACCGTAAAATTAATTATAAGTATAACATTCGATCGACATTGGTAATCGAAAGCGAGTGCAATGCAACGCCCGCGGCGCGGCCGGTTGCGACAGACTTCAACGCGCCGTTTTCAATGGCGTTACGTATTCGACATACATTCTCTAATTTCACTTTCGATGTCGCTCCATTTAAGCACATCCCGCTTATACGGTCCCAGTCTGGTCCCGTTGACACCCTCCGCTGGTCCCATTTGCCGGCTATCGTTGCCTAACTCGGCCCACTCTCCGTTATGTAACAATTAATCAATAGGTACAACTTAAAACAAGTTTCGTTTGCACCGAGCGATTTGACTAGATTTTGCTCTTTTATTTTGTGATTCTATCTCTCGGTAAATCCAACTTGAAGTCACTAAACTCTACTGCAAACATCCGTTCATAATAACTTGTATACTTACTTATACTATTGATACAAACATATAAGCACATAGGTAATTCGTTTTTTTAACGTCAATCCTTTAGAAGAAGGATGTCTGCTAAGTTTCATATCACATCGACTTCTGACAAATCATTTTCCAAAAAAACTCGAAACAGACACAAAAATCCAGGATGTGAGTCACCGACGTCGATGGCGATGTTTACTCGATCCGGGTTCATTCCCGGATTGAGTAAAAATGTGTGGTTCGAATCCCATCTTGCGACCGTCATGCTTTGTGTTTTTGTGATATTACCATATCTTCTTTCAACAGAATATAAAACGCAAACTAGAACTTGTTTTTGTTAACCAAGATTTATACATAAAGTATGGTAATTTCATAAAATATAAGTAACTGAATCACGTTGGCCTTCATCGTCAATTCACAAAAACCTGTAATTGTAGTGCAAGTCACATCGAAACCAGAATATACTACATATTATTAATATCAAAAAAATTAAAATTATTATAAGAAAATGTTGGTTTAGGTGTTTTGTTTACCAGTCAAATCAACACATAACCTTAGCTACTTGTCAGAAATACCTAATCTAACCTATCCTCTACCAACGGTCAAATCCAGCCATACCATCCTATCACCAGTACCGATGAGATCTATCGACATACCCAATACGTCTCATCCGTCCCGGGTGGCTAAGATTTTGACATCGACCGGAATTAATTAGACCCTTTGGATTTGTCGATTTGTCCAATCCGCTCGGTTCCTAAGTTTTACCGGGACGGATGGGACTTAGGTATGTCTATATGTCATTCGACCCGGTACCGGGACGGTCGAGACTTACCCGCCTAGACCCTGAAGCAGGCCAATAAAACGCCGGCTATTTACAAGTTTACAACACTAGACGCATATACTAACCTACCTACATACTTACATCAGCTTTGATTATATCGCGCGTCTATTGGTAAATATTTGGCCAATTACAAAACGCAGCAGAGCACATTCCACTATAAACGAGTGCTTGTACTAAGTACATGTAGCTGCGAATAATAATATGTCATCATATCACATAGTTGCTCGAAAGAATACGCTCTGTTAACCGCATGTCCCTCCCAAAGGAAAGACATCAACGCGCTGCATTTATTTGAAATTTTCGCCGAAAATAGCGCTTGACCTTCATTGTAAGGTGCTACCTTGCTGCTCACATTCCCGTGTAATGTAACGTTACACATTCAAGCATTACATACCGCGTGCACCTTGTGAGTCGAATCTATAATGTTACATTACAAGTGAATGCTCGCGGTATGTTAAGACCTATTTAAGTACGAGTATGTACATACGAGTTCAGACGAGAAATGTGTCACCCTTTCTAGTGGCAGGGCTAGTGTCAAAATTTAGTTGATGAACTGGGCTGGTTATCCTAGCAAAATGAACCAAAAAGGACTGAATTTGAGGAGGTCTATTTGCGGAAAAAAACCGTTAACAATTACAACTACAATTATCACCCTGTAGTTTTAACAAAGAGCTTTTTCGCGGTCAAACAATTCCACAGACCTGTCGACCAAATAGACAATTCGGGTATTATAAAAAATGTACCAGTGTCCCGCCCATGGGTTCACCCGCTTAAGTCCCTATCCCCCTGGATTTTCCTAAAACCTTTTGGTAGTAGATACCTACCGCAATAAACGTATACTCTCCAAATTTCATGTGTCTTGAACAAGCTGTTTGTACTCTTCGTTGATATATAATTATCAGTGATTCAGTCAGTCAATCAATCGATCAGTCAGGACTTTAAATTTATTTTGTGTAGATTTACAAAAAGACTGTGTCCTGACTGACTGACGGATCAACGTCCAGCCTATTCCAACCACTCATATAAAGAGGTGATGAATATCAATTTCTAGATCATATTCGGCCTTGAAAACCCGTCAAATGTTGTTCTGAAATCGATTGATTTGATCGTAAATTGGTAGTACTTATATTTTCTCAGCTCAAATCTCAACACGCGAGTAAATCTGCAGTGCTCAGTCCGTTAAAAATTTAATTTTAAACCCTGAAGGTTTCCATTTTGAAACCATTTAGAAATCCATAGATAATATAGACATTCTAAGAGTCGTTAGTTTTTATTAATTGTTTTCAATTGAATCAAATAAAATGTAAAATGTATTGCAGCGGGAATTACCTATTGCATTGATTATTTTCTAAACGTAGCCAGTGATTGTGTTTCGACACGCGATTGTTCGCGAGAGACAAAATTATTCAATAAACTTTACTACCGAACGTTATCTATTGGGCAACTATAAACAAATTACCTAATGAAAATACCAAAAAGTATTTTAAAAGATAACTTTCAAAAGCTTTGATCTGAGTGATGTACCAACGCACAACCTCAACAGGTAATAATAGAGATCTGAAAAGCTAAACAGTTCCTCTTCATCCTAAAGTCGTCTGGAAGAAATTGCTATTAGCGACAAGCTCACTTGTTTGCGCAACGGTCTATTTTTAAGCTTTTTGTGTTTTGATGTATCTACCTAAATATATTATAGCTACTTATACAAGCGTATAAGTAGCTAATGTTTACAGACAGTATATACGTTTGTTTACTATTGATTGACGCTCGTTCGTGTACCTATTTACCTACTGTATACATAACATACAACTGCCTTTAAGATACGAAGAATAAATCGATATAATTAGCACTCGAACGCCGCTCACTCTACGTAATACACGATAAGTAGCATAAAGACAAAATATGTTTTGAAATAAGCTCTTTACAAAATTAGCTTCTAATAAACGCCTCTCATTTTATTTCAAATATTATTAAATTACAGAGTATATATACTAAGTTGGAATTTAGTTACATTTTACCGGATTTTAATCGCGTATTATATTTATTGTTTTATTACCTCGATGTTTCGATCATGATCTTGGAGAGACTATGAAAAAGAAAACTAAGAAGACTAAGAAAATAAATTATAAGCGATTAAGACCCGGTAAAATATAGCTATGTTAACAAATCGTGTGAATTTAAAAAGTTTATTACGTTGGAATATGTTTTTTACGGAGCTCGATATTTCGGTAGTAATTAAAACAGGCTTGTTTACTAAACTGGAGTTTGGGGGAAGGTGATGATAGTTAGGAGTAACCATATCGAACTACCTTCTTCAAAATTAGTTCCTACTATTGTCACTTAAATAAACTATTTTCTCGATCCAGCACTTAACAGACAACACTTACTTATGGTATTGGTTCACAAACTTCTTATAGTGTTCTTATTAACATTTTTTCTCAGGTCAGGACCCGGGAAATATCTTAATATGAGTTCAAATCGCGTAATTAAGTAAGTTTCATGATATAGTGTTCTTCGTTCGTTTACATAATTTACCCACCGAATTGCCTCTTATTTCCTCAATTATCATTATTTATTCGTATAAAGATGTCACGTAGGTGTTTCCAATGACTTTATAAAATGTGTAATGTAATAGGTCAGTGCTGTTGTAATTAGCGCGACTTTTAACCTGCGGGTTTGTGAAGAAAGTGTCGGTCAAGGTCAACACCTCTGACCTCAGGTCCCGAGGCGTGGAAAGGCCGCCATACGTTTGACTTGTACAAAACAAACCGATGTCAATTGTAATACTCAGATCAGTTTTGCTACGTTTGACAACTTACTTTGAAAAATTAAAATTACTAACCACTTAAAATATAAATGCTTGAAAGAAAATCAAACTTTTATTTGGAGTTCCAACGCTCCTTCTTTCTCATTTTCGAGGTTCATTTTGGTGAATAGAAACAGTGAAAGATCCCTTAAACTACTATGTCACTTCGAAACGAAGACTGACGTCGCATTCAATTCTTCTGCGTGTTAATGGCCTATTTTCGTGATAAATTAATCAAAATATAATTTTAATATCATACAATTAATACCTATATAATTTCAAATTTGACGGTGCTATAAATTTCCTTTGGAGAATATTTTTGAGTCAATAAAGCATTTTGTATGTAGGTTTTATTTGCAATTGCAATAATGTTGAAGTGTAATTCTGGTCAATTCTATTTCACAAATTCCCCCGTTCATCGGTGTAGAATTATTTAATGCCGCGCCTTCGTCCAACAAAATAAGTCTATTAACCAACAGCGGACGACGATGCCACCCGCCGCTAACTACCTAGTTAAGCAATAAATCAAAATGATATTTTGTAACAGTATAACGAGGCTAATGTGTAGAGGAGATCAATCATAAATTTAGAGGCACGACGTGTGAAGTGAAGGGAGCATAGCTGTCACCCTTGAAGGTTGACTTCGAGGCGACTGGCGAGCTAGATCGCTGGGCTATTGCAAACAACCCCCGTTATGGGAGGAAGCGGGAGTGTGACTCGGCTGCAAGGAAAGGGTTATGTTATTTGCGCCTATCTTTTAAATATGTATGTTTGTAATTCGTATAGTGGTGTAAATTACCGAGTGCTAAGAGGTTTCAGGTCGACTAAAGGTCTATAACTTGAGTTAACGACTGCTATTAGAGATAACAACCGGGGCATTAGGATATTAGGAGGAGCTCGAAAAAATGATTTTTTTCTTACAAATTTTCGGTCACCCATCCAAGTAATGACCGTGCCAAGCGTAGCTTAACCTGTACGATCATTCAAGATCGGCAAGTGCAGCTAGGGCAATGAGCTCTTCAGATAAATCTGACGTCAGATGATCTCATACCGTTCAACAATAGAGCAGATGTGTTCAAGTTCAAGGTTATTGCAAGCTACAAACGACCTCTTCTGTGAAAAGTAAATATATATTAGTTTCTATGTTTGTATCGAATAAGCTTCAAAATTACTGGACCGATTTTTTTTTTTTTACTTGTAGTAAGCTACATTATTATTATTATTGTAGGGTATTTTTTATCTTGATATTCCGCGGGATCAGGACTTACGCGGGTGAAACCGAGGGATGCTGCTCCAGCCAGAAGAGGCCGTAATACTACTGCTATAAGATAGCAGATCAGAAGCGGGATTCTACTTCTTTTTTCGTGTAGTAGTGTGGCGCAGTGTAGGAGCTGTCAGGTCGCTCTAAGGCCTCTAACTTGACCTAATGACCGCTGTCAGACAACCGAGATGATACACTAAAAACTGTTACGCGAATTTGTTCGAGCGAACCGATATCCGGAGGAAATTAGTATGATTGCAAAATATCGATCAATCGATTCTTTCAATGACGATGAATCACTAATAGGGAAAATCCGTGTAGTAGAACATACAAGTAGAACACAGAAGTATGATAAACTGAATAGACAGGTCATGGAATTTTCTTATGTTTTTGCCGATTATTCCCAGTTGTCCCCTCTCGCGATGTTGGATCGAAATTAAATTGTTTTTCTTTTTCTTTCTGGTTTTACATATGCGTTTAATATTATTTTTAGCATTTTATCATTAATCGCGACGTTTGGAGATCTTTACAGATCTCTTCCTCATTTATCAAATATTACTACTAATTACATACAAGTTAAGTTTCACACCTTATAACTAAGGTCAATGACCATTGCGACCAAAAGTGCCTATCACACTGGCGGCATTACCTCGTTGACATTAAAAAACTAATGGAAAATATACAGCCTCATCTAATTATGAATTGCCTCAGAAAGGTTCTGTGTACGCAGACTGTTGTGAGTTCTACTCAGAGTATAGTAAATGATCAAAAAAGGAAGGCGGTAGAGTCTCGCCGACTGCGCGCGCGCTTAGGTAATAACTAGCGCAGCTCTTATGTCAGATGTGTGAGTAACTGGATAGTGAAGCCAATAGCGGCGCCTTACTTATACAGCTGTTCGTGCCAATTTATCTATTACTAGCTGCGAAAATTTTAAGTGTAAAGTTTACTTGAAGATCAGCTGTTTCTTAAGAGTTCGAGGTCATTGACCTTATGTTGTCCCTTCATTTAGTTTGGTCTACTACAATCCAACCTTCAATTACCTTTATTTTCAAAAGCAGCTGTTTTTTCAGTGAAACATAACCTCAAAAATTTCAAAAAAAGTTTGAATTTTCAAAAGTTGTAGAACAAAAGTTGTTCGCCTAGACATCTAGATCAACCGCCTTTCGGCTTAAAAGGGCTTACCCGTTACATCTTGTATATTTTTTTAACTAATTATCTTTGACATTCCGCATTATCTCTAAAATGCCGAGTCAACGCGCTGCTACCAATCAAATTACACAGGTGTTCGTCTTGTCGTGATAAAATTATGAACTGCGTCTCTTTTTTTTTTGCGACTGAGGTGACATCTACCGGCATCCGGTACCTACCATACCGGCACCTATTGTACGTCACCGGCTTGCATTTTTCTATTAACATAAAAAATAATTACAACGTTGAGATGAAGTTTTGATTTTATCATATAAAGAGATGCTTTCTAAAAATTTGCACTTCTTCCACAGTAGGAGGAAAAAAACATTTAATTTTTTTAAGAAAACCTTGTCCTCGTTAAAACTTACGCGACCGAAAAGTCGCGTCTCATAGCGGACACAGGATGTATCATATCACACTTGTCACAGCGGAATTACCACGAACAAAAGAATTAGTTTTGACGGCGATTTAATCATTTCCTGAACGAAGTATACTCGAGCCGGAGCTCAGAGTCGTATTTTCAAGAAAGCAAAACAAAGCACTAAGTCACGTTTAGGATATACATGGCTTAATGCTCTTGTGCTAAGTAGCAATGAACGTTAGCGAAAATTTAATAAAGCTAACCCGACCACGCTTAGGGTCGATTATGAATGTAGTTATCACTGTTATCAGAGACCAATGAATACAAGCGATGATATCACCACGTGTTACTTGACTGCGAATTAAAGAAAAACAGATAACTTTAAAAGACTTCAAGAAAAGGAAAAATGGTAGAAGTCCAAAATATGAAATTTACTGCATTGTGGAATACTATTCTGCTCATCATCCCCAAGGCTCACATCAGATCTTCACCAACTTAAAATGGGAGCAAATAGATGCTAATAATACCTTTGTAATAGGAAAAGTATCATCATCATGAGACATCAGATAGAGGCGAAATCCGGTAACATACAAAAAAAAAACATCCGAAATAATAAATAACCTTTTCCTTTTTTGGGAAGTCAGTTAAACAGAATCATGACGATCAGAGATCAGACGGTGAAAAATCTGACATAGACATAGACACACATAAGAACTACATCCGAATTGATCCTTCTCCTCTTTGGAAGTTGATTTAAAATAATTATCTGTCATTGAGATTGTAAAAGACTGTTATCATTGCAGGTTCATATAACATACATATAATCGGGTTATATTTACGCAACCATCAGGTTTTGTAACCTTTACGTGAACTGATTTTGGTTTTAATTACCGAAGGCAACCGTTTTGTAACGTAAGTAGGTGTTTAAAGCGAAGGTGACCGCCAAGGTATCAGAACGGACATGTCGGTCAAACTTGCAGTTACTGTAGAACCACGTTTTAATCGAGCTGTTTATTTTAATACCATGTTTTTCATAAATATTTATGACCATTATGCCTATACGGAAACGTTACTTTAAATGTGTGTGCACGACCTATATATGTATACAAGGTGTAACGGGTAAACCATTTTAATTCGAAAGGGGGTTGTTCTAGCTAGACTAACTTTTGTTCTACGACTTTTGGAAATTCGAAGTACTTTTCCAAAAAATTAGGTGTAAAGTTTACTTGAAAATCAGCTGTTTCTGAGAGTTCGAGGTCATTGACCTTATGTTGCCCTTTTACTTAGTTTGATGGTTCACTTCAATTACCTTTATTTTCAAAAGCGGCTGTTTTTTCAGAGAAACATAATCTCAAAATTAAAAAAAAAAGTTTGAATTTTCAAAAGTCGTAGAACAAAAGGTGTTCGCCTAGACGTCTAGAACAAGCCACCTTTAGATTAAAAGGGCATACCCGTTACAAATTGTATAAACCTAGATCCATAGACAATAAACGATGTATAATAAAATTATTACAAAAAAAGATGGATGATATAGTCGCGGGCGTTCGCGACCGACAATCACCGAGATACGTTCCAAAACCAAATAAAGAATATAACAAACATTACATAATAAAGACATAATTCTATAAAGGTGAATCGTGTCAAACCTTGTATTCTCACGGTGTACGATGCCGATGCAGTCTGCATGACGTCACTTGGACGGACCGAGTCGTGACGTCACGCGAATCACGCGCCACTTTCGCCCGCGGAAGGAGGTCGCCGATAGCGAAAGGAGACGCACACTGATGCAGAAATCACACAGGCACACTGCCCCCGTGAGCAGTGACATAACTGCAGCACCGGACTGTCCAACCAATACATTCCCTAAGGGACCGTCTCCACGAGCGTTAGAATCGCGGCGATATTATCGTCGAGCCACTTATTTCTATACAATCTCTATGAACGCGTCTCCACACGGCGACGTTAACGCGGCGATGCGTTGTATAGCAATAAGATAATATCGCCGCGATTCTAACGCTCGTGGAGACGGTCCCTTACTGACACGTCCACGGAGTTAAGAAATGAGATGTTGTGGGCAAGACCGATACAGCAATAAGACCGCGCGCACTTTTGTACGTTGTCGTTGAAATTTCATTCGTGCGGTAACGTACGATACGAGCAATCCCATCCTTCAAAGCACGACAAATAAGTCGTACATATGCAGTCGGCGCGCTTCTATAGCACTTGGAAGGATGGAATTAGTCAACGTATACGAAGGTTACAAATGAAATTCGAACGAAAACGTATATTTCTTCTTCTTCTTTAAAATGGCTTTTCCATTCGGACATTTGCCAGTGTCAAGTATTATCAATATTTACACGTTATTTGTATTGAACGAAACAGTCAAGTCGTCATACTTAAAGTCAAGTCGAGGGAATCATTGTAAAAAGGGGGCCATTTTTTTACAATGTTTGTTCACGGAGCTTTGGAGACAACACTAAGCTAAAGTCTATGTTTTGCACCAATTTTCACTTTTATTTACACTTGTACACCTTCACGAAACTAAATTGATTAATATGCCCCAGAAATTAAACAATTTACACGCATTTGAACTAATTTTCATTTTTGTGAAACGCATTCCTCAACGCATTCCCGCTAAAACTCCGAAAACGTATTCGAAAACGTTAACGCGGCGATGCGTTGTATAGCAATAAGATAATATCGCCGCGATTCTAACGCTCGTGGAGACGGTCCCTTACTGACACGACCACAGAGTATATAAGTTAGTTGTGTGTGAGCACGACCGACAAGGCAATGAGGGCGGTGTTCGATGACAGCGATCGCCGCAGTTATGTTGTTGTTGTAATCATCGATATCGATACTATATTCACACATGATTGCATCTCTGCACTAGTTTTTGAGCGTTTCTTACAATACCCAACAGTTTGGGCGACACCGTGTGGGCTAGTAAATTTTAACTAATTAGAAGTGAAGTTATTTCTTCTGGTTTCGCGATTTAGTGTTGTAAATAAAACACAATATTTTCCGGTTACCAAGTAAATACGGTAAGTTTGTAGGACATCAAAAATGACGACGATTGAGCGTGTTGAAAGTATTTATTTATTTTTTAAACAGAAATATCAGTTTGAAACTTAGATGGCGTGTGGTCAAGTGTTACATTCAATAATGATGCATGCACCATGATCATGACCATACACCATGACATCGACTTTGAGCACTACCACAAAAAATAAGTCAGACGTTTGCTCAAAATTTCCTGGAGAGACCGAGTCCGAATGAATTTGATTCCTTTGCGCAGTGGGATTTCGATGCCGATTACGACGGAAGATGTGTTGTTGAGCCTCTAATCACGGGGGTATATTGGTACCAAAAGTAGCCTTTGTTCCTATATATTGTAGCTTTATATTGGTGATTGAATTTTTGAAGTCGGTCCAGTAGTTTTTTAGCCTATAAGCTACAAACAAATATTCTCTGTTTAAAATATTTAGTATAGACAACATTTTATGCGTATTTGCGCTTTTAACGATATCTCAAACAGGTTTTGTTTAGCTCCAACGGTTACCTAGGGTAATTTTAACGAACCATTTAGGTACCTAAATAGCTAGTAATTTAGTAATAAAATATAGTGCCTAAGTAACCTGATGTAAATATTGCGTTGCTGTGGGCAAAGCGAGAGGTGAGCATAGTAGACTCCGACTACAGAGTCCACTCGCAAAAAACTACAATTGACGAAAATAAATGACAAAATAATGGCAGATTTACATTAGGTCAGTGATAGAAGTAGAACTTTCGTGGTCAGTTACTGACTTGGTCGAAATTGTATTGCACTGATTTCTGTCATTGACCTTAGTAGCTCAAAAAAAAACAAAGTTGGTCGCCTAGACTTCTAGAACAACCCTCTTTTGACTTATATTATCGGTTATAAACGTAGTCTAGTCACTACTGTAACCACAGAATATTTTATAGTAACCATAACACAAGCATAGTAGCTTATCGTGACGCTAGATAGCGTTATGTATGTAATGTCAAAAATGTAGACGGAGTTTATTTAAATTTTATTTACAAATAGAAGAATTATTTAAATAACCTTAGTAAATATTAGGGGTTAAAGTATGAAATTGCCGATTTGTACTGAAAATCTTAATTGTTTATTTTTTAAATTTTTAACAAATTTATTTAATCAAAATAGTTGCCATTATTATATATACATTGCTGCCATCTAATGGGAAGGTTATTAATGCCTTTGCGATAGAACTCCGACGATCTAGACTGCACAAACTGTGTGAAAGCATTTTGTACTGCCTCCTGGGAAGAAAACTTCTTGTCACGTAGATAATTGTCCAAATCACGAAAAAAATGGTAGTCCGTTGGAGCAAGGTCTGGTGAATACGGAGGATGACGAATGGTTTCTAAGTGCAGTTCCTGAAGGGTCAAAATGGTTTCTCGTGCTGTGTGAGGTCTCGCGTTGTCGTGGAGCAATAATGGTGAAGATCGATTCATGAGTCGGGGCTGTTTTACTGCTAGTTTTGTCAACATGGTTCGGAGTTCGGCACAATAGACATCTGCCGTAATTGCTTGACCAGATCGAAGAAAACTATAGTGAATAACACCATGCTGAGACCACCAAACAGTTACCATTACCTTTTTATTGGTAAGTTTTGCTTTAGGACACTGTTGTGGCATTTGACCTGGGGTCAGCCATTGCAAGAATCCACTTTTCATCACATGTTACAATTCGATCCAATATTCCTTCATTTCTGTACCGGTTCAACAAGGCAACACAAGTTTCAACACGCGTTTCTTTCTGCAGATCAGTCAAATCATGAGGCACCCATTTTTCGTATTTTTTTATTTTATTGATTTGACGCAAGTGAGTCAATAAAGTGGGTAAGGTAACGTTAAACCATGCCGCTAATTCCTGGGTAGTTTGACTAGGATCGGCTTCCACTATCTCTCTTAATTCATCGT
Organism: Idaea dimidiata; assembly: GCA_949358125.1. Lineage (NCBI taxonomy): Eukaryota > Metazoa > Arthropoda > Insecta > Lepidoptera > Geometridae > Idaea > Idaea dimidiata. Next base: position 1,015,179 of record OX442329.1, read on the forward strand.
TATTCACCTGTGTGGGCGGTCTTCCTCGTGGCTCGTTCTTTAAGTCGAAATTTCCATCACGAAAGCGTTTAAACCAAAATCGCACGGTGCGTTCATTAGTAGACCCCTCTCCAAACGCAGCATTGATATTGCGGGCTGTTTCTGCCGCGTTAGTTCCGCGTCGGAACTCGTATTCAAAAATCACTCGAATTTTCGCAGTATCCATCTTTCTTGTCTATATTGAATAACAAAAACAATTGAAAGTCGATATTCAAATGTTTCACATTTTTTAAAAAAAGAACATCACAGAAACCATTTGAAAAAAGTTTCATTCGAAAACCTCAAACCATGAAGATTCTATGTCAATTCAAAGAACCTATTGCAATAAAACGGCAATTTCATACTTTAACCCCTATTAACTTATTAGTAGATTCCACACTAATAATAGAAACTAGGCGCAGGCCTAACAGTGCTTGTATTTTGGCATGTTTTAAAAGAATCGCTCAAATTTTAAATTCTTATTATCGCGATGTTTAATGTAAATTGAAGGTCATTATATCTCAGTCTTCTCGTGAGCAAGAGTTCTGTAAAGGCCTGTAAACCATAAGGCGTTGATAAATTGCTTAATTTCTTACTTCTTACTAATTTATTATAAACTCAAAAGTTGGTATGTATAAATGTGACTTGGTTACTTTATCACGCAAAAACTACTAAACCCATTGCGATGAAATAGGATTAGGTATACGTAGCTGAAATAACACATAGGCTACTTTCAACGCCAATATTCCCACGGGACGTAACTTACGCGGGGCGCAGCTAGTAAGTAAAAAATAATTTAAAAATTAAAAAACCGACTTCAAAAAGAAACAAAAAATAATTTAAAAAACAACCAAAAAAATAGAATTGATAAAAATGACCAAAATAACCTCTACATAGGTACAGTGCCACCGACTAATTAATCTGTTTTATCATCTGAAGTCGGGCAGCCAAACTAAGTACAATATGGAACCGTAAAACTGCCCGACTTCAGATGATAAAACAGATTAATTAGTCGGTGGCACTGTACCTATGTAGAGGTTATTTTGGTCATTTTTATCAATTCTATTTTTTTGGTTGTTTTTTAAATTATTTTTTGTTTCTTTTTGAAGTCGGTTTTTTAATTTTTAAATTATTTTTTTATTTCACCCTTTTTAGTATACCTACCTACCTAAAAATCAACAATATTGTTACCGTAATTTTAATTATTGAGAAGTTTGCTGATGAGAAGGTGGTTTCAGGTGCCCCACCAATCTGTACTTAGTTCTTCAGGGGTTTATTCTTTTTGGTAGAAGTCCAAAAATGAGTAATTTATTGAATTCTGGGATGCTATCCTGTCCATCATTCCGAAGATACTCATCAGATCCTTACCAAACTTTTTATGGGACCACCTCGCAGCTGCCACCTTTCCATTAAAAAAAGAACTATATCAATCGGTCAAGCCATCTTCGTGTAATCGATGAACAATTGAATTGAATACAGCGTTTTGAGGAGCATTCCCGGTCCTCACTTCGAAGATCCTGATCAGATCCTCATCAAATTTATGGGACCATCTCGAAGCTCCCACCTTTCCATTAAAAAAGAATCATCTTAATCGGTCAAGCCATCTTCGAGTAATCGATAAACAACTGGATTGATTAATGCGTTTTAAGGTGCATTTCCGTTCATCACTCCGAAGACCCTCATCAGATCCACATCAAATTTTTATGGGACCATCTTGGAGCTCCCACCTATGCATTAAAAAAAGAATCATCTTAATCGGTCAATCCGTCTTCGAGTAATCGGTGAACATACAAAAAAAAAAAAAAAAATTATACATACAGACGAATTGATAACCTCCTCCTTTTTTTTTGAAGTCGGTTAAAAAAGGCATCGTGATTCAAATCCGAAAAATGAGAATCATTTCAGATTTTGAGCATTATAATGTGACTAACTGACTCATCAATATTCTAGACCAGTTCTAAATAAATGACCTAGACTACCTAGGTCAAGGTTTTATGACACAAACACTAAAGGGAGAAATCCGAAAACTAAGCATTTAAAATTTTAACACCAGTTATTTATTAATTTTCCAATTTATTTATCTTCTTATATATAAAAATGAATTCCAATTCCGCATGGTCACGGCATCACGCCTGAACGGCTGGACCGATTTCGATAGTTTTTTTATTTGTTATGTTAGTTATGATCAGAAAAAGTTTCTTAGAAAAAATGCTAATTATTGAGTATCGGGACTTACGTGGGTGAAACCGCGGGGCGCAGCCAGTTCTGTTTTGTCAAAATTCAGCTTAGGAGTCCTTAAAATGAAGGAAGATGGGACAAAAGTCGCAACACATGGACGCAAATTAAAAAACAATAAGTCGTTATCAGTATTTTAAGGAAATTATTTCCAAAAACTTGCACCCGGCAGAACTTGAACTTGTACCCTTGAGTTTCTGTATCACGCGCTTACCTATTGGTGCGCTACGCTACAGGTGCATAGTCATATGTCAAGGGTGCAGATTCAAACCCTGTCGAGTGAAAACATTTCTTAAAAAAATTGTCAATCACAATATTTCAAGGATAGGAAACAGTAAATATAAAATGAATTAGTCGTGGTCACTAAGGAAAAGCGGTAGAAAAAAAGTTAAAGTTTTTTAATTAACATCTGTCCATTTCTATGCATTTTTTAAATAAAAACATAATTACTTGTCGCCGGCAGGAATCGAATCTGCACACTGAGATGCTTCACATAGTCGGTCAAAAAAATGTACCACTGATACCATCTGATTTGTTGCCACTAGCACACTAGCCAAGTTATTGTGTAAGGGGTAATAAATAAAAGCAATAAATACCTACTTGTGACGTGAACACGACCGATGCGACCTCGCCGCGCCCGCCTTGGAACAATTCTCTCTAATTCATGCAAATTAACCTAAATTAAACACTGTCGACCTTTGACGAATAAAAACTTTTTATATCAGTGTCAAAGTCGATACAGTACAGTCATTTTTACTTTTACATTTGAATTTTCACTTTAATTTACTTGACCTTGGCTGTTCCAAATTGGCCATATCGGTTTCAGAGAGAAAGAGGGACAAAATATAAAACTCAAGTGCTAGTCGAATTCGCGAGTGAGGACAAGCAAGCGTAAACCGCGAACGCAACGACGACGCACGTTTGCATTAATCTTTACCGCTGGCGCTAATTTATCACTAGATGGCGCAAGTGGTAAAAATAAATCACGCTAACGTTGCATTTAACTTATAAAATTACGATTATTGTAAGGGAGCGTTTCCATGAGTACTTATTCCATTAATTTTATTTATTCCATTAAGGGCCTTTTCATTCCTCAGATAAAAGATATCTGTAGAATAAGTTCGAACCCAACCAAATTTAAAAGCCCTGAAATTTTGTTTCTTTTTAATATCATAGTGACGTTTTTTATTCGGTGGTGTTACCTACTTTTTATTTGTCAGATATCTCTATCTAGGGATTTGGAAAATCAGCCCTAAAAGTACTTAGGAGTATTTCTTGTTATATCGGTTATAGAAATAAATCATCTGTGGACAAAAATGTTTGTTTGAGACATTACTAGTACATTATTCCTCAATGTTGTTAACTTATATGACGAAGTTAATATCACTGTTTGTGATATAAGCGTAATCAAAAATTAATACAATATTCATGTCGTGCTCTATGTGACATAGTTTTTGGTTCTCGTAGCACGCGAGTTGTTCTCGTAGCGAAGAGCTACGACAACCGCTACGAGGCCGACAAGGTGCTACGAGGTCATGATTTTTAATTCACAGCCAAACCTTTTTTTATAAGGGGAACATTAGTTTTAAATACTTCCAGTAAAATAATTTTATTTTTTATTTTGTAAAAATACCAAAGTATTATAAAATACCTATTCTATTTTCCAATACGGCAACCTAAGATATTGTTTTTAGCTGCATTATCCTTATTTGGGATTAGAACCCATTTAAAATTTGAATGAAGCTGTTATCCTATAAAATCATTCGCAAGTAGAAAACGTTTTATTGTAAAAAAAATTATAATTGATAGATAAGTGTTTGACCACTAACTCACCTGATGAAAGGTGACGATGTGGTCAAAGATGTTTACTTAGGAAATACCTGTTCACTCGTGACTTGACAAACTAAAGTGAAATTTGAGCTCAGGGGGCCTTTTTTGTATAAAGGTCGAAACCTAAACAGTGTCTACATAAATGGATCAATTAACAAATTAGTATAATTACTCGTGCCTAAGTATAAAAACTATGATTTACATGTATATTGTTCTAGGCCCCGATAAAACCATTCGTAACACATGCTCGGTGTGACTGTGAAATAGTAACAAAGCCATGGGAAGTGTAGTTTTTATGAATGTTGCGCAGGAGTCGGTAGGCTGCGAACGGGTTGACGAAATATTGTACTGAGTGATCGATACAATGGTTAATTAATAAATATTGCCGGACGACGCATACAGTGCAATCTAGTTCCAACCTTTACTTGGTTTCTGGTAGTTGCTACTAGGCTTTGTGCTATTGAAACTAGACAATATAATACTTACTTACGAAGGTAGCAACAGTAGGTACCTATAGTGAAAAATTTCTGATATGAAATGAATAAGCATCTACTTTACGGAAAGAGAAAACCTCTTACGTCCAAGACAAACCAAAAAAATTTTTATGGGACAATTAAATAAAAAAAAAGATACATAATATACTGAAAACAAATATTTGAATGTCAGAAATAATAAATGTTTTCCCCCCGCGGGAATAGATCTAATAACCTTCTGAGCCTCAGCCAGGTGTTCGTCTGTTCAAAGTCTTTGCAAACAGGGCAGTAACTCTAGTACTTAATTGACCAAAATTTAATTTTTTATTTGAAATGAAAATAATACACTCAAAATTAACTTGCAACTAAACTACAATGAAAATTTAATTAATTCAAAAGGTATATTCTCTAAATAAAAAATATCAAAAATTACAAAATGTTATTACACAAAACAACCATTTAAAATTGAGCATTGATTGGAATGATTTTGAATTGAAGTTGCAATGAAATTTAGGATAATTTAAATACGCGAATCGGCCATCTGGCAATGCGTGTTGTTAATGATAGATATTACGACATATACGAAGAGTGGTTCCGTACAATTATAAAAACAGTCTTAGAGAGGTCAAACACCTCATTTTGTAACAGCCGGGGAGATGTTATCGCTTGTACTATGGCGACATCGACGCAGAGTTCTCGAGTATCGCAATGATATCTAATGACATGCTATTACAAATTGTTTTATTGTAAGGAAAAAATCGTAAATCTATCGAAATCATAATCAATCAATATCCAACGTTGTGAGTGTAATTATGAAACAAGTGTTGGTATATTCTTATATATTACATCTATTACTTAATAATATTTTACTATATTTTTTAAATTCTTTTTCTTTTTTTATAAACACAAACAAAACAACATATATATGGCATACAACAAAACAACATACATTGCAAGTAATAATCTCCCGTATTCTCTTTTTACTTTTATATATTTCGTGTATATAAAAATAAAAAAATATATAAAAATCCCCAATGCGAATCACTGTAACCTCGCTGTACATAGGCTCACTAGTGTGGGGGACAGAGTTCCCTTGGGGTAACAGGTTTAGCTAGTTTTAAGTTAGGCTCCGTTTTATCTGTTATGTAACAAATATGCTTAAAATTGTACCAGTAACTTTTATGAAACAATAAACTTTATCTTTTCTCGTACTCTCTTACCTCCTCACTTATAAACGATGATTAACTGATGACCAAGTTATGTGACGTTTGTCTCTGTCTGTCAACTTTGAAACTTCATTTCACAGTAAATGACAAACGATACATAGTCATGCAGCTGTTAACGAGCGTTTATAAGTAAAGGGGGCTAATATTAGAGTTTTAAAGTCGCCCTAAGATCCGATACTACTGGATTCTACGTATTGTATGATATTTTAAATGAAGATATATTGCAGCTTCGGGAGTAAACTAATATTTTCACGAGATCAAAACCATAGTGAAAAATGTTAGTTATTTCTAATACGATACAAGAATTTAAAACAAGATTTGATTACTCACCACGTGACAGGTGATATAAAATATAAGAGCTTTGATTTATTAAAGAAATTGTGAATAACCATGCACCTGTGGCGTAATTGGTTAGCGTTACTCGGAATATTAGAGATGCAGGTTTAAGTCCAGGCAGGTGCAAATGTTTGGAAAGCATTACTTCAAATAAAACAGGCTTTTAAAATAATAAAACACAATATTTACCGGGTTTTACCCTCTCGTTTTACTATGCAGAATCGCGAAAACCTTAGAAAAAATTAGGCTTTTATTATTTTATGTTTTAAACCTTACACATTTCCTGGGCTTACACGTACCAATAGGTTTAAAATCTAAACGTAGGGCGTTCATAAAAAAACAAATATAAAAAATTGACGCACTTAAAACCGGTCAAATGAGTTTATTTTCAATGACTTGTTTTAAATAAGGTTGACATAAAGTTCAAAATTATAATTCCCCTCCCTCCCTTCTCCCTTAGAGCTGTCGCTTGTCGTCCAATGCAAACGGGTTCACTTTTACCGCGTGTCCTTGAGCCGCGCCCTGAGGGCGCATGTTAACGCATTATGTCAAATCCGAATCTGCGAAAATAATATAGATTTAAGTATAACAGCCGTATGTGTTTTGTTTCAAAGTTTTTGTTTCACTGTTTGAGCAACTTTTTAAAGGTCTGAAGATAGGTTACATTCTAATAAAAAAAAACCTGGGTGACTCATTTAGAAGTGGGTTAAATTTATAAACTTTTTAAATTCACACGATTTGTCAACATATTTACATTTTACCGGGTCTTAATCGCGTAAAAATAGTACGCGATTAAGACCCGGTAAAATGTAAATGGGTTAAATTTACATTTCAAAACACCTTCAGCCCCCTCTTCATGCTTTGTGAGCGATAATATGACTTGTTTGTGAATAGGTACGTCTCTTATTAGGTTCATTGGTAATTTATGCACGGAGGTACTAAAGTTCAGTCTTATCTAGAGTGCGTCATATTAAATCCAGAGGTGAATAGTCTTCTTTACACATCTACTGTGATCTAGCTTTGCGTCATATTTTGCGAGAAAACGGATGCAAGGCAGGTCCTCACCACCGGATCGGGCGCGATGCAAGTGTAATGATCTCGTATTTCACACACGTATCTAATATGACAGTTAATATATAGGGTGTATTTCTATGTATAATATGTATGTATTTACAAAAGAAAAATAAATATAAGTAATATATTCGTTGTCTAGTCACCGTAACACAAGCTTAGCAGCTTACCATGGGGCTAGATGGCGCTGTGTGTTGGTCACAGAATTTATTTATGTATTTATATTTATTTATTATTTAATATGCTCGGCAGGCGACATGATTTACTACCACAGTATATTAGGCTTTTTATTAGCCTACATTTATAAAAAACCGTGATATCTTCAAGGTCATGTATATCCAATACAATATTAACATAATAAATATTAAATTATGCATGTAGAATTGGAACCTATATCATGCTACCCATGTATGTAAATTAATTGAGGTTGTTAGATTAATCTGTGTCAGTGGTTCCGATTTATTTTAATTGTATTGATACTAAATTATGTAATTAAGGAATATATATATGTATGTATATACACTTGCGTTATAAACAAAGAAGATGATTTGAATAACATAATTTACTCGCGTATCAGTACTTTTTTTTGAACACGCACGCGTTTTAAAGTTAGGTAATGATCTAAAATATAGCACGCTCATTTAAAAGAACGAAGACGGGCGGCAGTAGAACAGGATTCCATTCATTTTATATCAATACTCCACTTTAGTGTTAAATGAAATCCCATTCTAATAATATTATTTATAACTCCGAAGTTTAGATGTTGTCTGACAATCACGCATTAACGGCTAAACAGATTAATTAATTAATTACAAGAATTTAGTAATTTAGTGTACTATTTTTGCATGATTATATTTTTGATTTGTGTTCTGTTGTTGTGCCTTTTAATAAATAAATAATTTAGCTGAAATTAAGCACACAGGTAGTTTTTAACCTTGATTAACTTATGGGATACTTTTATCCCGATATTCCCAGGGAAACGGAAACTACACTAGTAAACCCACAGCTATTAGACATATAAATGCAAAGGCAACGCTAGTTTGTCTTGCCTATCCGCGGTACATTGCATCACCTTCCTGCCACTAGCTTCCTGCATCTGTAAACGGTAAGTTAGAAAGTCCTGCGTCCATCACATATTGTACCTAATTGAAGACATGCGACACTACCGCACTGCCCCGCGGCTTCGTCTCACTTTACGTAATGAATTTACTACAAGTTATTTTCTCTATCTCGCTTGCTCGGCCCGTAATTATTTTTACTATAACTTTTACTATAAGCAAAGATATGTTAGGTCGTCGGCTTCGGCTCCCAGAAGATTGTGCACGCGGCAATTTTGAAAAATAAATTTCAACTAAAGGCCGGCTTGCATAACGGTTCCTAAACATGTTTAAGCTGTTAAACGTATTTAAAAATTGTCAGAATTTCAAGAACTTTCCATGTGTGGCAACATATTTTCAATCGTCCACTTAATGAAATAGAGTCCAATGTTCGATTTCCCATTCATTATTTTTATGAAATTCTGATAGATTTTAAACACGTTTAACAGCTTAAACATGTTTAGGAACCGTTATGCAGGCAGACCTAAGTAATGTTCCGCTTGTTTTTGCGAACCGATCATAACTAAAGTACAAAAAGGACAGAGTATCATCGACTCTCTTTTCTATATTATTAAGCGAGACCATTTTTAACAAAGTCTGATTTCCAGTGTGATGTAGGTACCATTTATGTGACTACAAGTTATTACTCTATCTCCTCTATCTTGCTACATCTCGCTCACTCGCTCTGCAGATTACTTCACTCTTCAATTTATTACAAAATCATTTCCGGATAAAGTAATAAGAATAACTCGTAGTTTCCTTATTATTTTAACCTTCAAGATATTTTAACAATTCAGTTAATTTAATTGTACAACATTTGTTTTGTAAGCGTCGTTGGTAATTTACTGTATCAATTATATTTTAATAGGGTTTTTATATAGCGCGTACATTTAACTAATATATGGCGCTCAACTATTGCTTAAATCTCAATCAGTAGATATGGCATCAGAAGACAATTGAATAAGCCACTGAAGTAACGATACCTCAAATTATTTTTAAATGCGAAATGCAATAAAATTTGAAGCGTCATTCATCAACTTTATCTTAGGACCCCCATCGATTGTTATTTTCATTTTTACTATAGCCGTAACAATAGTCTCAGCACTGCAGTGGATTATATGTTTATTTCGCTTTGAAGAAATATGAAATATGGTTGAAACACATATCTTAATCTTGGCAACTAAATAACCCTTTGTCAGAACTTAAATAAAAAATTTAAACAAAAAAACTCTATATCAATATTTTAAAAGGACAGCTGTTTGTTTACCAATTGACAGTTCTGTGTTTATATTTTTGATCTTAGTTTCTGTAATAAGGTAAACCCAAATATCGCAGTGTAAAACAGGTCGATCGGTGGACTCTTCGACATATGTCGTCATCGTCACCGCAATAGAGTGATATATTCAAATTCGACAATAAGCAATAAATTGCGACCGCAGACCCCGCGACCACTCGACAACTCACGGTCATATCTCATCGATTACAATTGGACCATTTGCAGTTTGCAATATTCTGCTCTCATAGGTATATTGTTTGCTATTTAATAAATAAACAAATAGCATACATCTAAATAAAGTAAGTCAAGTATAGTTGAAATTCTGTAACGTAACAAGCATGTACATTTGCAAAAACCCAGTCAAATTAATTGTAATCAGACAAATCAAAATTAAAATAAGATTTTAAATGATCGTTTTGAGTCGTCAGAAATTAAGTGTTCGGAACGCGACCTATAAGTATCTACCGTCCGACTTGGCTATGGCCAAAGATAAAAAAGAACAAATGAAAAACTTGACAGTAGCAAAACGCAAGCAGAGCCCATAATGAAAAAAAAAACGCACTCGTCGGCCGGTCGGTGACGAAGGGCCACATGTAAACCCACGTTTACATTTGGTTATTTTCCGCAAAACAAGTCGACAACTCTAGTGAAAGGGTGTTGAGCAAACGCACCCCTCCCCCTCTCCGAAGCCCATTCCCCGCGCATGCGCTGCGTCGTATATTTACCAGTTTTACAGTTATGTGTAAGATGCAACCGACAACTTTTGACGCAATGTATGCAAAATGTTGTGATTAACACAGATCTTAATCTATCGTCGAGTGTTACGCTGTGACCAGTTGGTAACGGGCCAATACTGCCTACTGGCCATTGGCCTGGCCAGTGGCCAGTAGGCAGTATTGGCCCGTCACTATCCAGACCGCAATGACCTCGCTTTCACACTACTTAGTTTACTTTACTTAGCTTAGCTCTATTATCTGTAATAAAATAAAATTACTCATATTTGGCACGCGCATTATTATTAAGATTTGAGCAGTAATTATTGTGAAACAATTGAAAGTGAATGTCTGACATTCTAAAGTAAAAAAAAGTGATTTACTTCTGGGATGCTATTCGGTTCATCATTCTGAAGAATCTCATCAGATCTTTGAATGTATCTTTAAATAGGCCAACTCCGAGCTCTCATCTTTCATATTAAAATGTATCCTCTCTATCTGTTAAGCGGTCTTTGAGAACCTAAAAATATAGATAGATAGAAAGGAAAATACGTTTATTTGGACAACAACACATCTCAAGAAAATTAAAAAAGTTAAAAATCAACACAAAAAGAACTAAAATCGCTAAAGTAGAGCTTTCTGTATATTTGTCTGACTTTAATTAAAATTTAATCTGATTGCAATTCTTTTGGTTGTGCAAATAAATGTTTTAATTTAAAGTAAAACATTAAACCAAAACTAATCTATCTATGAAGTCGCTTAGAAATAACGTTGCGATGAGCGCTCGCTGTGTGATGTCGCTCCTCAGAGGTAAAATGTCGCAACCCAACAACTATTGTTTACTAGCGACGACGTGACACGCTGCTCTAATGCCCATAATGTCCCGCCCGTGGCGTTGCAAAACGGACACGTCAGGAGGTCACGGTCATGTCAACTGACACCACAATAACATCTTTCCGGGTTAACGATACCCACCAAGTTAGTTAAACCGAGGTTAACTTGCCCAATAATATTAAAATTTGTAGATTTCAAAAGCGGATTTGCTTTGTAATATCGCCTTATCTAGGAATGATTCAGCGACTGACTGAACTGGCTACGGTCCGGCGTTGCACAAATAGTTACAAAACTATACAAACGTTCACGAATAGGTATCAGAATCGTGAGAAATGGGGGAAACCGATTAGTTGGTTTTAAACACGACATTCGTTCCAAGGTATTTACTTTCGTTTTGATTAGAACATCTCTCTGATTATATACAAAATTAGACAAGTTCCTTGTGCAAAGGATAACCATCGCTATTCAGCAGGGTAATGGGGTCCTTTGCGCAAGGGACGCTGACGATCAGGGGCGGGTTGTTTGAGTGAGGCTGAGAGTATTTTATATTAGACAAGACGTATCATTTGAACTGATATATAAGTACTGGGTTTTAATGTCGCCACGCCCAGAAGAGTTGATTTATCTATGCTGAAAACGTAATTAAAATAAATTTACGCCTGGAAGAATATCCGGTATTACGTGTGAGTCCATAAATCATTGGGGTGTGTAATATTTGACATAATAGCAGACAGTAAAATTTATGTTTCTCCGTTTCCTGTTTGTTTCTTATACAATTAAAAACTACTAATCCGATTGAAATCTAGTTTTCTATATTGGATAGTTCTATTTTCGAGGAACTTACACTGTAGTATATTTTACATTGAAATCCAATTGGTAGACCCCGAGTAATGTACTAAAAAGTCGGCTATGCATTATTTCTTTGCAGACGAAGTCGCGGGTAACAGCTAGTATGTAAATAACGTTCACATGGTATAACTTACATTCCATTTCCATGTATAATGTATAACTTTAGTTTACCTAAAGTCACTTGATATAATAGTCATGGTATACCATTTTCTATGATAGTTGTTATCTCTGATAGCAGTCGTTAGGTCAAGTTAGTGAAGCGGTGGGCCGTCCCACCATACGCATGACAAAGCAGAAGAATAATACAAAATGCACAACATTTAGTATAATATATAGTAACGTTTGTTTTATATAAAGTTCAATTTTTATAATCCTCATTCATCGCTATGACGACGACGAACAATGAATGTAGAGTAGGCGGTATCATTGTGCGTACAGTGATGTCGCTTGTCTTGTCAGTAGATATTTCGTAATTTGTTTTTACTGCTCAAGACTTTAGTCAGACCTCTTGTACCTTATTATTTAACTGTTTAGTGTTTATATTATGTATGTACATATTTGGCAGGCTTCTCTACTAACTATTTCAAAATAGTTCTGTAAAAACAATCTGTAGAAAGTCTAACTGTGCATGTTTCTTTTGTGCAAGTTGTGTATAGTTTATAAGTGGGTCCCAGATTGGTTATAGATCAGTTTGTCGTAAATTGTTTTAGTTATAAGATTGTAGTCTGAGACCTGTAACTATACCTAATAAAATAAAATAAAATAAATAAGACATATTTTACTAGAAATAATAAAGGAAAAAATCATCTTCAAAAATTCATTTGCGGCGAGATTTGAACTCGTGTCGCAAGTGAATTTTTGAAGATGAATTTTTCCTTTAATATTTCTTGTCGTCTAGACTTGTCTAAAATAGCCTGGTGATAGACCGACACACCTACAAAAAAGTCTTAGCAAAACAGTCCCGTTTTTAACCTTCGAGGAAGGAACCTTAAAAACGATGTAGTTAAGTATTTACGAGCAGATACAATCGTACGGCAATTAAACATAATGTAATAGAACAGTTGCTTGTAAAACACCATTGTTTGGGATATTATGTCACGAAGCGTTTAACGTTAAACGTAGTATTTAGAGGCACGTTCGATGCCGGCCGCGACAATGTTGCCTTGATGTTGCGTAGTCGCTTCCTCAATACAGTTATGGTTATGTAATATTAAAGTGCTTAAATTTTGCTCGGCGTTTGTTTGCCTTCTTCTACGACTTCTTCGACATATAGGTACCTACATAATAATAGTTATTTCAGGAATTCGAAACGTAAATAATTCAGTGAAGCTCGCGCTAGTACCGGGGAGGGGGGGTCAAATTCTGGCCTGACGTAGGTATAATTAAGGGGGAAATGATAGGTACTTTACTTCCCCATACAAACGTAGGCGACTGTTTCATCACTGGAAAACGACATAAGACAAAATGTTTATGTGTTTTAGATGTTTTTCTACATTTAGATGTTTTTCGTATTTTAAATTTTAAATTGAAAAATAAAATAAAAAAACAAACGTAGGCTTGGTCATTCATTACAGATATAGGTAATAAGAAGGCGTAAACATAATTGTTCTAATGTCTTTATCCAGGGAAGACTCAGTCAATTACGTTTGTTAGGAGAACGAGTGGGATCCTTTCCTCTTGAGGTAAATGCCTACTTGATATGTTGTAACATTTCGTGGTAAGCACCACTCGGTGATGACCTTCTGCGTGCGGACGCGAGGAGCCTGCGACCTCCGTCTACACTCCACCGCGAGGCTAATATCAACCACTCGACCGATCCAGTCCGCTCGGTCGACACCAACCTTCGTTCGTAACGCTCCTACGAATCGATCGATTTTTGTATCTGTTTCAATCGTTTTATTTCGGTTAGGATCGTTTTTTTTTGTTTCTGTTTTTATCGAGTTTGATTTCTGTTTTAATGGTTAACCGTTACATCTGTGTGTAACCTACAGTAAAATGACAATTGACAGATCATACACAGACATCCAGTGGTTATAAACATGTAACTATCGACCGACCTATATCAACGATCAACCGACTTCAAGTCTGCAGTCGGAGTGAACTGGTACGGTGCATACATGCACCTAATATTAAATGTTGTTCATTTGATGTGTATCAAGCAAGTAATATTGAAGGTACTCAATTAATTACGAATTCGGGTTAAAATGATTTTAGACACGTGAAGGCCACGAGTTTGATTAAAACTCATTACATTGGATTTAAATGAAATGTTACCTAAAAGTACTTATAAGTCTATGAGGTGATATGATTTCTTACCAATTTATTTTATTACAAAATAATATATATAAAATTCGTAGGCATTTTATTTGATCATTTTTTGTGTCTGTATACCTACATAATTTATTTATTACTTGGCACTTTAAAATTAAATCATAAACATTTATTAATGTCCTGTAATTGGCTTGAATTCAAAACGGGTTCTCAGCTTCCGGAGAGAACTTCTTGTCGATGCTTTTAATTTTAAGACAAAGTTTGTCTGTTCACGATAAACTTAAAAACTACTCAATCTCGATTACTGGAATATTACAACATCCATTATATTCTACTATCCATAGAGCGGTGTTGGTCTAGTGGTAGATACCACGACTTTCATTTCGAAGGTCATGGTTTCGAATCCCGCCGCGCACCAATGTCTTTCTTTAAAAAAAATGTATGTGCGCTATTAACATATCGCTTTTACGGTGAAGGAAAACATCGTGAGAAAACCCACGGCTTTAAATCACGCACAAAGGCCTAATAGTAGGGCTAATTGCGGAAACACACAGTTAAAACTATGACTTTACCTTTTAACTTTATACTTTCCATCACTACTTAGACTACCCATTTTCAATTTTTCGTCCAAAACGGTCAAATTGTTAGACCGCGTGAATAGGGGACAAATATACAAACAAATGGATTTATAATATTAAGGTTGACGATGTAAGACGCAATCCCTTGGTTATGCCCACGGGATCGCGTTTTACTTGAGTGGAACCGCGTGGAGAAGCTGATAAGAAAATAAATAAAGGTAGGTAAAGGCGGGAGGCCATGCCATGATGCGGTAGATGAAGTTATTTATTTAAAGATTACATGATCGCAATTATGGCGTCAACGGTAATGATAGTGTGCCGGTTGTAAATGATGTAATTACTCGTACACATAATGTATGAGTGACACGTCTCGGCGGCGCGGGCGACCCGACACCGAAACCTGACGGCTTACTGGCTAGCAAAGTATAGTCAGCATCAAAAGTAGACGAACACTTTCAGATTTTTAAAATTAAACATAAAAACTCTATGATAAATTGATAACATTCAAATTGCTCTACATCATAATTATTGTGTCAAATAGGGACAGACATTCTGAAAAAAAAAAGTGAGAGTTAGCTGCGAACCGCGGTTTCACCCGCGTAAGAAGGTAATCGGGATAAAAAGTAGCCTGTTATTCCAGGTTTCCAGCTACCTATATTTCAAGTTTCATCGCAATCAGTTCAGTAGTTTCTGGGTGATAGAGTAACAAACTCACAGACATTTATACGTACAAACTTTCGCGTTAATAATATTAGTAAGATAGCGATTTTAAAAATGTGGAAGGCATCATCGACTTCTGATGGTGGACAAAGCGGCCAAGACATTCTGAAAAAGAAATGAAGATAGAGAGTAATTTTCAGAATGTGCGTCCTAAATTGACACTATACAATTATGATGTATACCGATTTAGAAAATGTGAATGTGATCACCGACTTTTGATGCTGACCGTACAGTGTCGCGAAGAGATCGGTTCTTGGCGGTTGGCCAACTGACCATAGCTATGCATTACTTAATCGAATGCTTAGCGCAATCTACCGCGCTAATCAATGTTACGATGTAATAATAACATCCATCTCCCTGATATGTATTCAATTATAAATATTATATATGTATAGGAGTAGAATAGGTGCCCCAGAATAGGTAACTAAACCAATTATTCTTGTGGGTGTCGCAAAAGGCGACTAAGGAATGATTCTCATTAGAACGGGCCGTGTATGGGTGGGGCCCGGTGTCAGGCTACTTTTGTAAGAACGGTCGCGGCACGGACAACATGCAAAACAAAAGCTGCCTTCATACAAAAGGAATCGTCTCCCAGCCCCAGTTCAGATAGGGAAAGATCTAATGAGAATCATCCCTTAAGGAGTCTATAGAGAATTTTCCACGGCCGTTTCGGGTAAACTATTAGCCCCAAGGAGTTATTTTGCCTCACAGCAACAATATATTATGTTGGTGTAAATAAAATAAAAAATAAAATCAATTTCACAATACGCTTAACAAACCAGGAAACCGCGAACCTTACATGGGCCGGCCTTAGCCAAAACCCGTGGCCATGCAGCCTGTTAATGTGGCTAGGAAACTTATTTAGCCATGACTCTGGTCTTCCGATCAGGCTAGGCTAGTCAGGTAGGTAGGTAGGTACCTCACAAATCTATATTTCTGGCCTGATTTTTCATTCCACGGATAAAAGAAATCTGTCAATAAGTTCGAGCCCAACCAAATTTAAAACCTTCAAATTTTGATCTTTTAAAATAGATTTATTTTATTTTTCAATATCATGGTGACGTTTTTCATTCGGTGGTGTTACATTTTGTTTGTCAGAGATCTCTATCTAGGTATTTGAAAAATCAGCCCTTAATCAATTGAAGTACTATCAGTTACGTCACAAGAACCGATTCAACGGCTCTGTTACTGTACCACGAAAAACTTTATTCAACGGCCTTTGGCAACTAGCGACCTCCGGCAGGTCGAGTCAAGTTAATGTATCGACCCTTTGAGTGTGTTACCAAGACGTTAACTGTAGCTACTTACTTACTCGTCTTGTGTCATTATTGCTCATTATACCAACAAGTGTCTTGTTTACTTGACATTGATGCTTCGGCTACTGTGCGTACAGTGCGTAGCGTACTTTGTGGTCGACTCAGATGGTAAGGTGAAGTTATGTCATTAGGCATACTATGTAAACTGACTGTGTCCTGCGAGGTCCCGATCCCAAGGGAATATCGGGATTAAAAGTAGCGTATGTCCTTCACTAAGGTCCGGTAACATTATCCTAACGGATATCGGTAACAATTTAACTTTCTTATATTTCTCACACTTGAGCAACTTTGCCTAAAACAACAACTGGGTTAGCTATACTGTTCCAAGTCTTAAGAAGATCCTTAAGTTTTCTTGTTTATCCATTACAATTGATTTAGTTATTAGTAAACTTTACAAAGTTGGTTTTTAAGAACATCGAGACCCTTCGCATTGAACAGCAACGTTTCCTAGGTTTAAACCCGACTTTAAAATACTAATCACAAAACTTCTAATTGTCTTTCCTTTTATATTAATAAAAGAATATTTTTAAGTAAGTAAAATAATTATAATGAATTAGCATATCACTTTACCGGGTTAAGCAGTTTTTTTGGACTAATTGTGTGGAAAATCTAAGCCGACAAACTCGTTAACAGTCCAACTAATCTATATAATTGCGTTATTAAAACAGTAATTGTAAACATGTCCTGTACAATTATCGAGGCATTTATATCAATTAAGGACTGTTGTAAAAACAGTGATAAAATTAACAGAGTGTCATTGTTTTATCGCTCGTGAGGGTTTGAGAAGGAAGAGCTGCCTCGTGACAAATTTTTTTTTTTTTTTTTTTTCTCTTTATTTATTTATGGAGGGTTTTGATCACATTGATAACGTCACCCTCATATGTAAATCAACTTAAATCTACTCATTCAAATTATGCCTATTAATACCTAAATTTACAAATTTATAAAGACTTCTGGCCTCCTCTGATAAGGGATCAGCCAAAATGCTGTTATAAATGCCTACATCAGTTAAGTTAATACTAGCCTGCATTACAAATATCATTCTCTCGGCCTCGTTCCGTGCACATTCTGCCAGAATGTGGGTGACGTCTTCAACCACACCACATTCAGAACAATTGGGAGATTCACACTTTTTCATTAAATAACCGAAACTATTGAGAGGGATGTGCCCGGATCGAAGTCTGAAGGCCGTTACAATGAGTTTGCGCGACAAATTCGCGCCCAAGAACCACGGCAAACGGGAAAGGCTAGGTTGTATGGTTTTATACCATACCCCTTTGGTCTTCGACCTCTCATCAAAATACTCTTGCCATAAATGACTACATTTCTTTCTTATTTTGTAGAGAATATCACTTTGGGTTGGTAAGCACTCTAAATTTAGTCCATCTGTGATAGCTTCTCTAGCTAGTTTATCAACTTGCTCATTTCCTTGCAATCCAACGTGGGATGGTACCCATTGGAGGATTACATTTTTGTTTTGTAAATTACTGACAGAGTCCAATATGCTGTAAGCGATTGGTAGACCACGAAAGTTTGAGGTGCATCGAGCAAGGTGTTGTAGGGCACTTCTGGAGTCTGTCAGTATCACAAAGTTGCCAGATTCAAACGAATCAATATATGAAATACCTTCAGCAATGGCTAATAATTCAACACACATTATTGATATTTTTGCATTAGTTTTAAATTTAAATGAAGAATTTTGATGTAAGTCATAGATAGCCAGTCCCGATTCACCGTCAACTTGCGAACCATCCGTATAGATTTGATGAAATTCTGAGTATCGATTGAGTATGTACTGTTCAGTAATATATTTTATGTCATCCGATCTATACTGCTGCTTCGGTTTGTTTATATTAATAATTTCTGTCTTGACTTTATTGAAAAAATCGACATTGCTAACCCATGTTGATAGGGAGAATCTTTCTAGTTGTTTTGTTACATGAAGCGGTTCCTCATTGAAATAGCTATGTGCGATAGTCAATATGGGTTTTTTGTTTCGTTTCCAATACCACCTCTGCTGACACAGTTCTGTTAATTTATGTAATAAATCTATAATCTGGGAATCTTGGAAAGATTTAGTTTTCATAAAAAATTTACAAGCTAAATACAACCTACGAAACTGTAAAGGTGTTATGTGGAGCTCACACTCCATAACGTGTATAGCCGTGCTCTTAATAAAACCACCTATAACTCTCATACATTGATTTTGTAAAATATCCAGCTTAGCAAGTTGCGTTTTAAATCCATTATCATATATAAAACACCCATAATCCAGCCTAGATCGTAAAATAGCTATATATAACTGTCTCAAGTGTCTCGGATGCATTCCCCACCCGGAACCAGAAAGTACTTTGAAAAGTAGTAGCATTTTTGAACTTTTTCCTAGTAACTGTGTAATATGTTTTGTCCAGCCAAGTGAACGATCCAGCCAGAAGCCTAAATATTTTATATTATGTACTACCTCCATTCTTGAATCATTTATCTTAAGTTTTATCTTTTCTTTTTTATATCCTTTTTTAAAATAGCAAATTTTACTTTTCGACGGGGATATATCTAAACCTATATTTGAAAGTATACTGACTAGCTTATTTAGAGAATTTTGTATCTTAATTGTACCCTCTGCTACATTTTTACATACTGTATATAGAACAAAATCGTCTGCGTATTGCGATATAAATACATGATCAGTAGTTATCTCTTTACATATGTTTAATGTGGCAATATTAAACAACAATGGAGATAAAGGATCTCCCTGTGCTAACCCAGTTCTAGTTACTCTTTTCACCTGTTGAGTGCCTTCACACAAAATTGATAGCTTCCTGTCCTTTAGGAAATTCCATATATAGAAACATAGTTTAAGTCCTATCCCAATTTTATCCATCGTATTTACTAACATCTCAATATTCACATTATTATAGGCGTTTTCTAGGTCAAGAAAACAACCTATCGTAGTATTGTTTTCCATAAAGCCTAATTGAATTTGTGAGACTAGGCTAACAAGGTTATCTAATGTAGATCTACATTTTCTAAATCCAGTAGTTTGTTTTGCCAATAAGTTATTACTTTCTAGAAACCATTCAATTCTATTCGTTAGAATATTATGAAACACTTTACATATACATGACATCATAGAAATAGGTCTAAGTGACGAAATAGACTGAGGGTCTCGGCCTGGCTTTGCTATCGGAACTATCGCAATATCCCGCCATTGCGTTGGAATGAAACTATCCGATAGTGACACATTGTACAGTAACACTAAAGCGTTTTTTCCTTTGTCAGGGAGATGCTTTATCATCGAATATGAAATACTATCACAACCAGGAGAAGTATCCTTTGTTCGGATACAGTTATCTAATTCTTGCCTGGTGATAGGTGTTTCTAGTTTTGTGTTTCTAGATGAAATTGTAGGATCAGGAGGTAAAACACAGTCAGGTGTTAAACTGCGAAGCAGTTCATATGCCCTGTCACTACTAATATATTGTTTTGCTCTTTTACATCCCTTGAACCATCTCATTTTATTCCACATCTGAGTTTGTGTGGTAGTTCCGTCCAACGAATCGCATAGATTTTGCCAGCTTTTATTATTAGCCTGGCGCATAGCTTTTTGGGCCTCGCGTATTCTTTCGTTAAGATAAATTAAATTATTAGGCGACGGATTACGCCTGAACTTAGACAGCGCTAGTCTTCGTTTAGCTACTAATCTGGACAACTCTGCATTCCAATAAGGTTTAGGGGTAAAGTTACTAGTAGGGTTCGTATTAAATTTAATATTAGGTATACATAAATCAGCGGCTGTGTTTAGTTTCTCAATAAAGTTATCATAATTCTTTTGGTTATCTTTCAAAAGTGTAAAATGCTCGAAGAGGTTTTCTAATAAAGTTTTGTATCTTTCCCAGTCAGCTTTTTTGAAGTTTCGTTTAAATGCACTAGTGCTTGATTTATTGTTGTAAGGAGTCGTGACTTTGATTATGAGGTGATCACTACCTAGTGTTTCGTTAATTACGTTCCATTCAAAAAATAAAGCTATATCCGATGAAGCTATAGATAAATCAGGCGCAGATTGTTGTAAACTATTATTTACCGATTTTAAACGAGTGAT
Source organism: Idaea dimidiata (assembly GCA_949358125.1). Taxonomy (NCBI): domain Eukaryota; kingdom Metazoa; phylum Arthropoda; class Insecta; order Lepidoptera; family Geometridae; genus Idaea; species Idaea dimidiata. The sequence goes on from OX442329.1 coordinate 1,036,121, forward strand.
ACTGCCATCATTTAGAATTGTGAGGTTACGTTCCAGGATTGAATCATATATATATGAACCTCTTGTCTCAGTTTTATAGGACCAACTAATATGATGTCCATTAAAATCACCTAGGTAAAGAGTTTTATAGTTAAACAGGGAAAAAACAGTATCCCAGTCATTTTGGGAAGTGGTTACTGACGAAGGACAATAAACGGCTATTACATATTCTATTTTATAACAGTTTTGAATTTTAATACACAAAAGTTGTATTTCAGGGTTTAATATACTTTGCACGTTATGGAGTTGAGCCTGAATCGATCTGTGTACGAGAATAGCGATCCCACCATATGAGTCATTCCTATCTTGGCGGTATATATTATAATTTGTTATGTTAAAAGTTGAGTCTGGTGCTAACCAAGTTTCCGAAACAACAGCAATGTGGATTTTTTCTTGAATTAGAATATTTTCAAATGTGACCTTTTTGCACCTAAGGCTTTGAGCATTCCATTGTATTATGTTTAACCTCATAGGTTTTTTAATTACAACCATTGTTCACAAAAATATTTCAATACCTTCCCGATATAGGGCCACTCTGATATATTGTCCACCACAAATAGGATCAACCATTCTACACAACACTTTATAGCACTCATCATTTTTGATTTAAACGACACTTCTTTCAAAAATATAATTTCTTTCAATCGAGAGATTAATTCTTCGATGTTCACGTCTTTTTCTTTTATTTTTTTGTCTTTTTGTCTTGAATCCGGTTGGCTTGAAGGTCCTGGTTCTGTTATTAAATCAAATTCCCATCTATTATTCTTATCTTCTTTATTAATGCGACGTTTTAATTTCTTTGCTATTGGCCGTGGTGTTTTATTGTGGTCATCCGATGTGTAGTTATGTCTTTCTTCCCAGTAGTTCGAAGTGTTTTGCAAAGGGGTATTTGAAGGGTCATCGTGGTTATTCAACGGCGGGAAAGCAAATGGTGTAGGTGTAAACCATGTTCGTGGTTTTGGGTTTAATTTTATAGGTGACTTGGGAGTCGCATATATTGTGAGAGCCTTTCTGTAGGTACAATTAAAGTCAGCCATAACTTGTCGTAGCTTTTTCTCTTTAATAAATGTGGGACATTGTCTATACATAGACATATGGCTACCGTTACAATTGACACATTTGAAACAAGTCGTTTCACAATTTGCATGATTTTCTCCACATTTTGGACAGATAATTATTTTGGAAGGGCATCTTTTGGTCATGTGTCCCAGCTTCCAGCAGCGCGAACACTGAGAGACAGGAAATACATAAGGCTCCACTTTTATTTTTAATCCCTCTACAACAACATGTGCAGGAATAGTAGCACCTTTGAAGCATAATCTGACGGATTCACTTGGGGACCATCCTTTGCTATCACTACGACGATTAAGACGAAAAATGGATATCAGTTGGGCTGATTTATGGCATGAAATATTATCTAGTATTTCTTTATCAGACATATGTAGATCTACATTCCTTATCACACCATAGGAAACGTTTTTTTCCATTGCTCTATGAATACGCCACCCCTTTTCACTAATTACTTGACTATTTTCTAATTTTTCTGCGGCGATATCATTGCTTAAATCTAAACGAACTTTAAACGGACTTAGATATTTTACCTTTTCTATGCCAGTGATATTATTTTCTTTTAATATTTTAGCAAGGGCAAACTGTTTTGGTAATTGCTCGCTGCATGATATGTATACTTCTAATGTATCCCCAGATTTAGCTTTTTTACCTCTCGTGAATACTATAGACCATTCATCTTCATTTTCTGCATATTCATTTTTCCTCTTCTCTGGTGTTGTATCCATTTCATCTATCTCATTTTGGGTATCGTCTCCTACATTTTGTTGGTTCTGTCCATCCATGGAAAATTCCCTTGCTATGTACTTATCTTGGTTTTTATTATCCTCCACATCTATTAAATCCTCTTCACTCATCGAGCTGCCTCGCGACGTATTATTTGCATTATTATCTTCCGTGGAAGTCATTTTGGACGTAAACAACTCTCTAGTTCATAACATCTGGCAACAGGCGCACGCGGAGGTGGCCCGAAGCCGACGTTAGGTATGATAAATACCTATTCACTATTACGCTAAGCGTCGAACAAATAATTGTAAACACGGGCACTGCGCACGAATGCCGTATCGCGAATGGTCTCTCGTGACAAATTGTGGCAGATAATTGTAGATTCTTAGCCCTACAGCACCCGCGCAACCACGTGGACACGCTATCATAGCATTATGAATTGATAATAATGCTCAATATTTTTATCTGGTCTGGGTAATAAATAATAATAAATAAATAATAAAATCTTTATTTCATAACACAAGTAGCTTTAAATAAATTAGAAAATTGGAGACTCCTTTTAGGCATATAAAATACCTGTGCCAGGAGTCACCACTCTTCCGTTCCTTACGCTATACTTAATTATTATTTATTATATGTATCAAAATTAAAAAATAAATTAAAAAAACTAAGAAAATTGGAAAGGATTATTTTATTACGAGTATGTATGTGTAAAGTTGTTAGTACGTCAGTTGTGCATGTTTCAGTAATTGTTGTGTGTGTATGGTAAATGGATGAATATTGTGTTTATCAGATATGTGGGTGTTTGGATGTGGTAAGTGTGATAGGGTGTATGTATGGTGTGTGTGTATGTATGAGTGGTTGGTTGGGTGTCTTTCTATATATAATATGTATGTATTTACAAAAGAAAAATAAATGTAAGTTGTATATCCGTTCCTTATAGTCAACGCAAAACAAACTTAGTTGCTTCGGCAAGGGGCAAGGGGATATGCTGTGTGTTGTACACTGAATTAACTTATTTATTTATTACTAGCTGCACCCTCGCGGTTTCACCCGCGTAAGTCCCGTTCCTGCTGAAATATGGGGATAAAAAGTGTTATTATTATTTTCTTTATTGACATAGAATCAACAGCACTTACAAAACATTAAATGCTACAAAAAATATAACTTATAGCCAATAACAAATTCCTAGTACATACCATAAATACGTGCGTTATTCCAGGGTCTCCAGTTACCTATATTCCAAGTTTCATCGCAATCGATTCAGTAGCTTTTGCGTGATTAAGTAACAAAGTCAAACATACATACAGACATCCATACTTGCAAACTTTCCCCTTTATAATATTAGTAAGATAATAATATCATGCTATTTCCTGGCAATTGTTTGATTTTACGCACAAAAATTTACACATCTGAAACTAAAAAAAAAAAAAACTAAAAACGTGACAGGGATAAAGCCGCTGGCTTTATCCCTGTCACGCTATTAGGGTTGTATCTAGACCCTTAATATCAAACGTACATCCTAAACCGCCGATGGTCCTACAGTCATGCTTGGAGGATGTATTCTCGTTTGATGATGTTGTTCTTTTTATCAATGTTGTTTTTCTGTTGTGTGTCGTGTTTATGAAAATGTTTTCTACAATAAATGTGTTCTATTTCTATTTAATTAAGATATACCTACCTATCTCGTGTTTGCCACGATATGTCGCTCCACTGCACTGTGTTGTAATTGTTCCAATCAAAGAGACAATAGGAACAGCTCGAACGTGCTCTGTGGCCATTCGAATATACTAAGTTATTTATAACTTCCGATATTATTAACTGTTTTAATGACAGTTTTAATTAGAGTTTTTCAATTAACAATTAGTTTGATTAGTTTTGCTTCGATGAATGAGATCTTTGTTTATTTATCCTTTTGTTCTGCGATGTTGGTTTGAAATAAAATGATACTCATTTTCAGGTCTTTCAGACTAGACTGAGACTGCAGACTGAGAAATTTGTTGTTTTTATAACAGCAGTGTATGTAATTAGAACCACAAACGCCTATAATGTGTGAACCGCTTTGAATCATTAAAAAAACATATATAAGAAAAACAAAAAGAAAATACGAACAGGTTTCTATTTCGGGGAGGTTATATCATCGTTTTTTATTCATTTTTTTCCTTTCTAAAATTTAGGTTTTTATAAAAATAAACTAAATACAAAATATATACATCACTCACAAAACCTATAAACAAAAAAAACAGGTCCCATAAATAATGCATTAACTTTGTACAAAAACAGTAAACTATACTGACCTACTATTACATCTTAAACCTAGAAGTCTGTCGGCAGCAGTTCAGGGCTACCGATGGTTAGGGCCGCTATTCATTATTATTATGGTACGACGTGTTTTATTTCTTAATTTCATTTATTTCAATATAGGAAAAGTTTGTTGCAAATAAGGCTAGCTTTCTCCCGCGTCGCCACTCATGTCCTTGAGCAATATTGTAGGTATATCTGTAGCAAGAACGCGCGTTGAGCAAACCGACTGGCAAGGGTTGCAAAACTTTACGTATAATTTGCAATTTAGATGTTAACGTATCTACCGGCGATCTACGGTTATATTACCTTGTTATTCACTATTTACGAGACATGGAAAGGTACCTTAATTGTTAAGAAAATTACAATGAGATTCTTTTGTATTTATCCACAATAACAATGACACAAACTAATTTAAAGGAACATTTGCTTCAATGTGATATTTAGACATAGTCTGTTTCCACGTGTCGTCGTAAAAGCACCACTGAACTTCTTTTTGAATTCCATAGGCTCACTTTAGCCCCTATGCCACCTAAACAAACACGAAGGATCCAATCCAAAGCAAAGGACGATCGAATCAGAAACAAAAGAAGATCGCAAAAATTGACCATTAATTGACCACCTCGGAATAGGTAAAAACAATATAAAAAAACGACAAAACAGAAACAAAATTTATCGAAACAGAAAACAAACGACGATGAAGAAAAAACGATCAAATAACAACTCACAATGCGTAAACTAGCTATAAACAATTTAACGGACAACTGAAAAATTACTAACGACCGATAGGAGATACACTCCATTTGCTGGCACAATGTTCGTTCAATTATTGTACTTACTACCGGACCGGTTACCTACCACCTACAACTACGTATCTAGAGCGATACTAATCATAAATCCGGGCCTTAACTTCGCGATATACTCCGACCAACCTCAGTTAAAAACTAGCGGATTTACGCAACGCCAATCGCCACACAACAAGGTTTCAATGTAAACTTAATTTATTTCTAGACTCGTATAAGTTGTAGCATATACAACCTTTACCTTCTACAGAGATATGATCGGTTTTGAAATAAAGGGAAACCCTTTAATTAGTTAAATCCGTCTTGATAAAAATGTTGTAATGTCAGGGGCAAGTGACTTTAATATTGAGCAACATAATTTTTTAACATTTTTAACATAGTTACATTTTACTAGGTCTTAATCGTGTATTATTATTTCTATTTTTACTCCAGTTCGTCTTCCGCCCTAACCGCGCTAGTGAACGGACGTGTCCAAGTGCATACCTCGTACTACAAATAAAATAGTTGCGCGACCGCTTAAACTGTGAACTTCACTTTCACTTGAAAAAAAAAAAAAAAAAAAAAAAAACCAAGAATGTCCGCATCTTCATCCCCACTTACGCAACAACACACGAAGTCGGATTCCGATGTAAGCAAAATTTCTTTAGTTTCAACTCAAAGTAAAATTGACTCGTTCATACACCGCTCTGACATTCGTAGTCAAAAGAGGTTCCGAGGATCCAGCGAAGAAAAGGGAATGTCTACTGAAGATGACATAATAACTGTAATTGAAGAATGGAAAAATACTCAAAATGTTATACTGGAAAAGCTGGTGAAGGAGGTAGCAGAAATAAAGCGACAAAATATCGATATAAAGAAGACAAATGAAGAAATAGATAAAGGTGTTGAGTTTCTTAACACTAGATACGAGGATATGGTTAAAAAATTGGCATGCTTAGAAAAAGAGCGCAAGCAACACTTATTGCAGATAGCAACCTTGGAAACAAGAGTTGATGACTTGGAAAGATCTATGAAGACATCTGCTATTGAGATCAGAAATCTTCCAGTCCCAGCTCAACACGAATCCAAGCAAGAGTTATGTGTCCTACTTGAAGGCATGTGCAAAGCTGTCAATGTCGTTGTTCCTCGTTCAGCAGTTAAGGATGTGTACCGAATAAAGAACAAAGCCAATAAGGGAACTATTATTGCCGAGTTTACATCTGTAATAACAAAAACAGAGGTTATACGAGGAGTTAAATCGTACAACAGAGAGCATCCAGATCGAAAACTTAGTACATTGACAATTGGTCTCGCTGGAAAGCCGGTTCCTATCTACGTTTCTGAGGCTCTCACTCCAAAGATGCGTCGGCTCTTTTACGTGGCAAGAGATGTAGCCAACACACAAAATTATAAGTTTTGTTGGACAAGCAATGGAAAAGTCTATCTTCGGAAAACTGAAGATGGACCCCATATTGAAGTTAAAGATGAGATCCAGTTAGAGTCCCTTAAAACTGAAAAGTGACTATGTCGATACTTGCTGGTATGCTTTGTTTATCTTGTTTACAGTGCTCACATATGCCTTTTTATTAGATTTTATTGTAGAAACTTAATTGGTTTGTGTTATGTATATTTTATTTATTTTTATCTTTACTTGATCAATATCACGGCTTACCTAAATGCTGAGAAAACCCAAGAACACCATATATATTATATTTACAATTCTATCGAGGTTATATATTCCTTAATAATCAATCCGTCTTATTTTTTGTTCTATTTACCATTATTCAATAATTCTATCACAGAGTACTCATATAATTATGTCACCAATTACCAATTACACATTCGATTCAAATAGTGATATAAATAGAGTGGTTAATAGTCTTGATGGATTTGAGCCGGGAAAATCGTACATTAGTAACTTGGATTTGTGTAAATCCATCTTGCAATCTCAAGTTGTTACTGTTTCTAACTATTTTAAAATACTGACACAAAACATTAGAAGTATTAACAAAAATTTCGCAGGCTTTCAAGTAATGTTGACCAGGTTGAATATTCAATGTGACATTATAATCTTAACAGAGACCTGGAATTCCAAGGTCATAAATTTTCCTTACTTACAAAACTATGACTGTTTTTATTCTCAAATCAACCATAACCAGAATGATGGAGTGGTGGCATATATCACAAATGGTTCTAACTTCGCCGTTGAAGAAAAAAATATCGAAGATGGTTCGTGCCTACTTATAAAAGTTAATAGAGACACAATAGTTCTGGGGATTTACAGATCTCCAGCAAATCGAAATATTCGTGATTTTTTGGACTCTTTGGATCGGCTATTGAGTGATTACTCATCCTATGAAAACATTATCATTGTTGGGGATATGAATATTGACATAAGTCCCAATGTCCATAAACTTGATGATATAGGTAGATCTGAGGAATATTTAAGTATGCTTGCAGCTCATGGTCTCCTTCCTGGCCATAATTTTGCTACTAGAGAGGGGTCATGCCTCGACCACGCCATAATAAAAGCAAAAAAGAATGCTGTAACAATTGTTGCAGAGACTACCCTCACTGATCATTTTCCAGTTTTAACTAGTATAGAATCAATTTCAACGCATGCTGAATCTTCTTCTTATCCCCAGATCAGTAAAGTTAATCTACAAGGTATTCTTCATGATATAAATGGGTCTGATTTATTAAGTATAATGTCAACGAACCCTAACATATATATTAATCAATTAATTAACATGTTCCAAACCCTAATCATTAAGAATACCTTTAAAGTCATTACTCCTAAGAGAATTCGTTGTATAAAACCGTGGATAACTCCAGGTCTGGTACGTTGTATGAAAAATCGTGATCTTATGCACAAAAAATGTAGACAAGAACCATTGAATCAAATCCTAAGTATTACTTACAATAGGTATAAAAACTACTGCAATGACTTACTTAAACGTCTTAAACGCAACCACGAACGGAATCAATTGGAACAACATGCCAAAAACCCTAAAATGAAATGGAAAGTCATCAACACAGTCACAAATAGATGTAAACCTAGAAAAACTGCCGTAAATCTGCTCAAAATAGATACAACGCCCGAAGGGTCTCTAGAATCTGTTAATCAGTATTTCATTAACATTGCCAAAGATTTATCTGAAAAAATAGTATCACTTAACATTTCGCCTAATAATCTTATCGAATTACCACAATCGGAAGTTGACTCCATGGTTATTTGCAACACAACTGAAAATGAGGTACATACAATACTAATGAGCCTCAAAACAAATAGTTCGGTTGGTTGGGATGGAATTTCCACAAAACTACTCCAAACTACCAAACACGTTGTGGTTCCACACCTAACTCGTATTATAAATCAATGCATAGAAACTGGTGTATTCCCTAGACCATTGAAAAAATCTATTGTTCATCCAATTCATAAAGGGGGACCCGAGGACTGTGTTGACAACTTTAGGCCGATTTCCGTGCTACCAGCAATATCAAAAATATTTGAAAAAATAATAAATAACAGGCTGTTATCGTACCTGAACGCCAAAGACATATTATCACCCCACCAATATGGATTCAGAGCTGGTAGATCTACCGCAGATGCCGTGTCAGAACTTACCAACTTTGTCGCATCTAAATTAGACAAAAATAACAGATGTGTGGGAGTATTTCTTGACTTCGCCAAAGCGTTCGACACGGTATCTATTCCGATCTTATTGCGCAAAATGGAGGCTCTAGGTATACGAGGAAAATCACTGGAGTTGTTTAAGGATTATTTGACTGATAGAACGCAGCGAGTTATGATAGATGGGCAGTGTAGTAAAGACGCTCAAATCTCTTACGGGGTGCCTCAAGGTAGTGTCCTTGGCCCCACCCTGTTCTTGCTGTACATTAATAGCCTGTGTAACCTGAGTCTAGAATGTGGTAGAGTTTTTACTTATGCTGATGATACAGCTATTATATTTTACGGAAGAACTTGGGTTGAGGTTAGGGAATTTGCTGAGTTGGGTTTAAGGAAAGTGCAAAACTGGCTCGGCCAGAATTTGCTAACACTGAACGTTTCTAAGACGAAAGTCATACCATTTGCTATAACTAAGAAAACCCTACCCAATGAGCAAAATCTCTCGATCAAAATACACTCATGCAAAACTAATGCCAAACAGAATTGTGATTGCAAGACACTGGATAGATGCAAAGAAATAAAATACTTAGGCGTTTTGTTGGACGAAAAACTAAATTTTTCCTCACATATTAATCAACTTGCAGGGCGAATTAGAAAACTTATTTTTATTTTTAAAAAACTTAGATACATAGCTGATTCGCTGCTGCTCAAAACAGTTTATTACGCACTAGCTGAATCGTTACTAACATACTGCATTACATCCTGGGGTGGAGCATATAAATCGCGCCTTCTACGCCTCGAAATAGCCCAAAGGACATTACTCAAGGTCATGTCATTTAAATCCTACAGGCATTCTACAGTTAAGTTATATGAAGAACTTGATGTTTTGACGGTTAGACAGCTTTTCGTGAGAAGTGTTATAATGGATCATCACAAAAACCTCCCATATGAAAATAACTCCACCTCCAATAGAAGAATTAATAATGTTTCAAAAACGCCAGAATGTAAAACTTTCTTTATGCATAGATTTATGTGGTATCTTGGTCCTGATTTATATAACAAAGTTAATAAACTGCTCGATATCTACCCAAAAAACTCACATTCAGTTAAAATACTAATCGAATGTTGGCTTAAAAGTCTTACTTACGACGGTACTGAAAAATTGCTCCAAAGACTACAATAGGAAAACAACATTAAGCCTCGATGAAAAATATCGACACACACATAGATGGAAATATATTACATACATACATAGGTACATATATACATCCATATAAATATGCATACTTACATAACTACATAATTCATTATATACGTACATACAGATAAAACATAATTACGCATAGCTTTATATAATTATATATACATGGTCATAATAATTATAATTAAATATATTGTAGCTTTTTCCTAATTGTATTTATACATAAACATTTTACATGTACAAAATTATTTTATTTTATTTATTTTAAAAATATTAATTTTAACACACATAAACCATTATCTATATATTTTTTATTTTTATTTTTATCTATAAATATATATGTAAATGCGTACGTAGGTACATGTATCTATTATCGTAATATTTAAAATTACTTTGTTGATAAACTTTACGTGCACAGAAGTTGAGTTCACACTTTTCGTGGTCTAACCACTGCACTCGGCACGCATTGTTGACCGATGTGCTATCCTACTTTCGCAGTCTAGCTACCACTTGCGGGAACGGGACGGCGCATAGGTTGTTATTAGTATAGGTAATTGGTTTTTCTGCGCATTTTTTTGTTATTTTTATAATGTTAAGTACCTAATGTCTCAAATTGTTATTTATTTATAATCGAAATTAGCTTAAGATAAATGTCACGGGAAGAAACTGTTGTCCAAGACACAGGCTCGGCCTAGTTTGGGCGATAGTACTTAACTTAATTGTAAGGTACCCACTTACTCATAAAAATAAGAATAACTTTAATGTTTAACTTATATCTTACATGTACTTAATGCTTTTTTTGGTAGAATAAATGATTATTATTATTATTATTTGTTGTTACCATTTTGGATTCTCGGGGCTATGGAGCACCCGGACCTTTGGAAGGCGTGCGTGGGGCCGAAGCCAACACGTAGAGGCCCGTTTTAGTAACATTTTAATTTTAAAATATGTGATGGACACCAAACCGGCAATTATCCCTGTCTGCACTATAAAATGCAGCCAAGGACAACCCCCGGGTCGGATAGAACTATGAATAAACTACGGGTGAAAACTACTTGGGCTATGGAAATGGGTTGGTAGTGGATCGGGTACTGGGGGGAACTATGGGGAATATGGCGCCTGCCGTAACAATGTTAAAAACACGTAAAAATGGCAGACGGAGACTCGCCAACTCACAAACTGGGCCACCCTAAATAAGCCGAGCAAATTACAGCCAGGGGGCAACAGGGGCGTGAGAGGCTGAAGGATGGAGGGACCTCACTGGATTTTAAACCATCCTAGGTCGAGATCCTGTGGAGCGGGCCAACTCATCACTGACGTGAGGCGTCCATCCTTCGAGCATTTCTGCTCTCGCGACTCCACTCTGACCGGCCGGTGAAGGCAAGCCAGAGGCGGGGGACCGCTTCCTCGTCAGTGTTCACTCCGACCAGCCAACTAAGGCAAGCCGGAGGTGAGGAACGGTGACTTCCCCCTGGAGCACTCGGGAAGCCGCGGGGTCGTTATTATTATTATTATTATTAGTTTCTTCGAGACCAATACCATTTCAACATAGTTGAAGATGAATTAGGTAAATATATGGTAAAACGCGATTAAAAACTCGTAACTATAGTTAACAAATTGCGTGATTTTAAATGTTTTTGAACCTCATTTAAGTGACTGTTACTGTACAAAGTTTCGGTGAGCTATCACCCGTTTAGCTAAATAGTTAGCTAACTTTGGATAGATAAATAGAACGCATAATAATTATGCTCACCAAAAATAACATAGGTAAGTACAGTCAGAATACGACTTGAGGTATATTGAGAGCATATTTCAAAGTTTTATTTTTTTAAATAACGGTTTAGTAATTGTTGTTTATTCTGCTTTTCTTTATAACAAAAGCTTTCGAAGTATTAGTTATTAGATGCAGAGTAAACAAATATTAATGAACCGTTACTGAAGAAGTTAAAACTTTAAAATATGCACTTAGTATCTGACTGTACCTACTGCAACTTGTAAAATAGGTACCTACATACTATAGGTATGTGGTAGGGCTTTTCCGTCCGGAGCTTTCATCAGATCCGTAGGTACTCAAACTATTGCAGCATACACAGTATTAAACTATCGAACATACTGATAAACACTCACATTCAATCTACATACACACTGTGCGGTACTTTACCAGGTATTATACGCTACTGCTTAATTTCTGCTTTTCTAACGGCCGATGCAGAAAATCAGTTAAAATTTGAGGGCAAATTAAATAATTGAGCAGCTTCTAAACTAGTATAGAATTTTCAATTGTTTCAGTAGACCTTAAATATTGAGTAGCGTTTCAATTATCGGCCGTAATTTATGTAAAGTTAAGAAAGGGGCATGATCTCGCTTTAAATCACCTTGCAAGTTTGTTTTATAGAATCTATACACTTTAAAAAAACTTTGTAAGATCAATCGATTGATCTAAAAAATACCCTATCTATTTCTTCCTCCCTCCCTCTCTCTCCCTCTCCCTGTGATTTAGAGCAAGAGAGTCCCTGCTAGTGAGCCATCAACTAACAGTCTTTAATTTATTTCAGGTGACAATATTTTTATCATCGGTGGTACATACCGTGTACCTATCAGTCGTGTGAGGGTACAGTCGAGTGGTGAAGCGAGTGTCTCTAACCAAGCCAACTGTAAACAAGCATGATGAGGACGAAGGTGCTTGTGTTTGTGTTTATGTACGCGGCAGTACACGGCGCACCCGCTCCCGCCCCGCAGCCGGATCCCGCACCCGCCGCCATTGACGACTCCAAACCGGAGATCATTGAGATCATCGCTCCCGCAGCCAGCGCACAGGTATGGACAACCTTATAACTCTTTCTAGTCTTTTATGTAGAGTCCCCAATTACCGTTTGTAACCTTTGGCATCTTCAGGGATCATTTAAGAAAAAGAGACACTAGTCCTTTTTTTTTTGTATGTCAAACGTAGTCAACCGTTTCGTCCCTATATAAAGACATTAGAGCATAGATGTTTATTGCATAAATACTATATGAACCACGTCCATGCTCTTACGTTTGATATTTTTCAGAGAAGAAAGAGTAACAAAGTCACATACATACATACGTACAAATAAACTTTCGCGTTTATAACATTGGTAAAATTTTGTCAAAACCGCAAGAACAATACCCATTTTTTTTTATTCCCAAAGATCTACGACTGCACCTAAAAGTGGGACGCGGCTAAAGACTTGCGTGATCCATAAAATAAATTTGCATAAAGTGTCAGTTTCTAACTAATATATAAATGAATTTGAATAAATACGCGTTTCGTTTATCTATCACTCAATGATTAAAATATTACAAACTAGCTGCGCCCTGCGGTTTCACCCGCGTAAGTCCCGTTCCCGCGGAATTATGTGTTAGCCTATGAGTTATTCCCGTTATCTAGCTACCCATATTCCAAGTTTAATCGCAATCGGTTAGTAGTTTTTGCGTAATTGAGTAACAAACATCCAAACACACACACTTTCACATTATATATAATACTAGCTGCGCCCCGCGGTTTCACCCGCTAAGTCCTGTTCCCGCGGGAATATCGGGATAAAAAGTAGCCTATGTGTTAATCCAGGTCCCCAGCTACCTATATTACAAGTTTCATCGCAATCGGTTCAGTAGTTTTTGCGTGAAAGAGTAACAACCTCACATACATACATACAAACTTTCGCGTTTATAATATTAGTAAGATTAGTAGGATTACGATCTGTCCAATACCAAGAAATCAATAAAAAACATCCACCTTGAAGTAGCAATGTAACTAATTGATAATAATTTTAACACTGAAATGACAAGTACTATAATTTGATAGTTAAAGTAACGCGATGATAGGTATATCTAATAAGAATCGAATGATCTGTCTGTGTGTCCTCGTTACTCAACGAGGCGCGAGGCGTTTGGCACGCGGTAGCGGCCCTTCAGACTGTAATTAAGTAATCGTAAACACAGCAATTTGCCGAGATATGAGATCTCCGAGACAAGAGGTGTCAGAGGTCATTGCTAGTCTCGTTATCTTAGTTATTACAGTGGAAAACTAGCATAGATCTTTCTGTTATAAATACACTCGATAGATGAGCGTTTGACCACTATCCCACCTGCTGGTAAGTGATGGTATGGTCTAAGATGTAACACGCTCATCGAGACGGCAGTGGTACAAGATCCGATCCGTCTTCCTTAGTGGTAGGTAGCACCAGCCCACGAATCGGAACACGGACGAGTCCGCTTGGCGCCACGACTTAGACCGGTGGGTGGTAACATGTCGCAGCCGAAGCCTGCCATCAAGAAATTCCTTTTGGACGCCTTTGACGAGGGCAGAGGAAACCTTAGCTATATTGTTTTAGACCAGGACTACATGGCCCAAATTCTCTGGATTCTGAGGATTCTACATAGCGGTAGTAATTAACTTAGACCTATGGTTACTACCATGTATACGTACATAAAAGGTAAAATATTCGTATCGCGATGTATGTAACAGAACCGAAAACAATGGCAAAACTAATAGAACAATAGAAATACTATGAGCAAGAACGTAGGTAGAATTGCGAATAAAATTCAGTAGGTTGTATGCAATAGTTTACTATCAGTAAAATGTTAGAGAGCAATAAACAATTGTAATGCGCAGGCACGTATAAAAGGCCATAGTTTACCTAATAGTTGGTACGCGCTTTTAATAGTCCCTTCTAGTCGTTGCGTATACCACAGACATTACTATAATCGTGTATTCCTAATGACGTGTATTTAATTAAACATGCAATTACTCGATGACGACACGTGACCCGTGGCTCGGGGCTCCGACGAGCTGGCTGCGAGACGTCGCCAGTGTTCGCTGACCCTAATACAAGACGATAGTGAAATCGGTTTTGTCTAAGCCACGAGATTTAATATCAAGGGTAGAGCTCTTCGCGTTACCTGAGTGTCGCAAATACCTCCTAATTTAACATTATTTATTCATTTTTGTGTTAATAGGACGGTGATTGATGGGGCAGATTGTATCAGTAGAACTGGTTCTGTTACCTGTATTCTTAGGTGGCTAATCAAATGATTTGTTTAACGTTTGATGGGAAAGAAATGTTTCGAAACAAGTTTTAATATTTTCGTCGATGTTTTAAGTTTTTGTACTAACCAAGTGTACAAGCAGCAAGCATGTTGTAAAAATACCTTCCTGCCGTAAACCCCTGTCTAAATAAACACCCTATCTTTCATCTTTAGTTACTTCTTGTTCATCAAAAGGTTGTCTCGGCCACTTAGATTTAAGTTGTTTATGTTTTTACTCGACTACGGCGGGCAAAGCCAAAAGGAAGGGTAATGTTTTTGGCAGTCTATGTCTAGTCTATGTTTGTATGTTCCATCGTATCGCCTAAACTACTAAACTTGCAAATTTTATCAACGTTTCATAAGAAGGAATTAAAATCTATATATACATAAATATATTAATTCTTAATTGTAACACATCAAATAAAATAATAAAAAGAAAGAAAATAAAATAATCTAGTTTAAAAAACTATAACCCGACTACGTCAAAAAGGGGTGTGTTTAATGGAAGTGGCACGCAAATAACCATAACTAGGTATACAGTGGGTGAGACCACTGCTCTACCTTGACCATTTTTGAAGCTATGCATTTTTAGATTTCTATCTAACTTTTTTTCTTGTTTCGTCCCTTTTTAACACCCCGTTTTTCACGTAGTCGGGTTGGCACAAAGTATCATTCTTGTCAACTGCAATCTGTTTCCTCACCCCTCCCCCCCATATATTGCGGTTAAGGACCATAGTAAAAGAAGGTGTGTTTAAATTCCAGGAGACGCTAGCGACACTGAACCTGGGCGCTCCCGGTTCCGAACTAAGCGAACGCAACAAGCGCACCATCGGCATCCTGCGGCAACTGTTCCCACAACTCACCCAGGTAATATATCGTCAACATACCACACGATAGCACGATGTAGATGCTAACCAAAAGTTCAGGAAGAAAATAACTCCTCTTTCTTCCTCCTGTACCTCGTCATAAACGGGGTCGGTTTTCACTATATCATGTAGTATGCTTGTATGTGTTTTCATCCACAAGGCGCAGTTCCACATTTTTTCATATCCCTTTGGATATTTGCCAACTATGTGGTCTAAGGTCAGCTACTTCTCATTCTTAAAGCCATAGAAAGGCACTTTCATAATTACAGTCGTCGGGTCTGTCGCCGTACAATCTCAGTCAGTAGAAAAAGAACAGAGATTTAAATGATATACCCCATTCCATTTAACATGACTTAACTATGTGAAGATCCGTGAGGAACTAATAGTCTTGACCTGCAGTGGACTACGTGGCATCGACTACCGACTGAAGTAGATCGCTGCAGAAAAGTCCTAAATAGGATTTTGTTTCATTTGCAAACTATTGATCAGATGAAATTTACAAAATCGGATTACACTGTGTCAATACTCCCTTCATCGGAGGAATAATACAGCCACTGTAATGACTAATATAAAGTAAGAACCCGCTAACACTATATGTCGCTTTGTTTAACTGATCTTTCTAAACTCCACAGCAGCAGCCAAACATTCTGAACCCTTATACCCAATATAATTAATTCTGTTCACGTGTTGGGAAGGAATACGGGATGATATAGTCTGTATTAGGCGGGTATATGTTCTAGATAATCGAACAGAAGGTACAGCAGATAACTGGCTTTGTGCTGCAAACGTTCGGACCTGTGTTCTTGCGAGCGTTCCTCGGGAACCGCAACGGCGGCGCCGGCGAGAATACAGGCGGCGGGAGTGGGACTATAGAGCTGGATGACGATGACGATGATGACGACGAGCCTCTCACCCCGTCCACCACCACTACTACCACTACCACTGAGAAGACGGAGGAAGATGACGAGCGTCGCCGTCGGAAGCGCGCTCTCTACTACCTGATGGTATGACGTCACGCATCTGCCTGCCTCATCTCAGCCTGCCAAGGACGGCAGCGCGTGGCGCAGACCGCCCTCCATACCTCATCGACCTCATCGTCATTCTTCACCTCACTGCTACACCACTCGTTTGCTAGTACTTATAGTTCACCTCATGTTGCAGAACTCAGGCGTCGCAGAACAAAACGGTCTACTGTCAGGCGCGGAGTCGCAGCAAGCGGAAGTGCGCGTAGCGTTTGATGATCAACAGCCAGCAGCCTCCGAGGATCAGCAGGCGGCCGCTCAGACCGCCTCCATCGACGAGATCTCACTAGATGACGCCGATGATACGGAGGAGAACAGGAATAAGAGGTACAAATACCAAATCATTGTAAGATATTAAATCTTACCATACACCATACAACATACCATGTACCATACAACACCTAGTACTTAGCACTTCGGGTTAGTACAATACGGTCAACCCGTGTTTACTAGGTAAACTGTGGTACGAGTAAGAGGATCATAGTATTAATTGGTCATTACTCGTACTAGTGGACACAGTATCCAATCCAATATGACGCAACTTATACAGTAATATCTGAGGCTTCACGTAAATTCACCATTATACATACATTTTCATCTTGAAAGGTTTGTAAAAAAATACAAATCTATGATGGCAACACTTTGGAATCTAATGAATTTGGTGAAAAATTGTGGTTTCAAATTCAACCTTTAATTCTAGTCCCATACAATAAGTTTCTTATTTAAGATTTAAAACCGTACTTACATTATGTATATACCTACAATCTATAAAACATAGATTTATATGTGTATGATACATGGGAAAACGAGTTTGTACGACACACTATTGAGCGAAGCCTCCATAGAGTGTCGAACAATAGCTGCAGCAAAAGCGATTAATAAAGAGTTTTTGCATCAGTTTTCATTTCGCACGTTTCGATTTCATTTCTGCCGCCGCCTGCGCCGGCGACCGCCGCGCTGCAGTGCTATAGCTAGTAGTAGGTAGACTTGCAACGGATCACGTAATACTTGCGTGAAATATCTACCTGTATTGCAGTTATGAAGCTGCTAATGTGCTACCGGTGAACGCAGAACTACCGTTCTAGATGCATCTAAGATATTATTATGAAATTTTACTTGCAACACAACTCAAGGAACAACTAAGCAAACGTACATTGAAAATCTCTGTCGGATTTAACGAAAATTGTTGATTATCTAAGACGCAATATTTTCGAATTATTTTAACGACATTGTTACCTTTATTTTAGAAAATAATTATCAATTTTTGAAGAATTCGACACGAACTTTATACTAAAAGTTCCTGTCGGATACATATATCGTTCTATCTTGATATGAACCTGTTGACATTCCAGATTCCTGAGTTTCGGAGGTAACGCGGCGAGCTCTGGCGGTGGTTCCGGAAACTTCCTCTTCGACATCGTCAGGGTAATGTCTAATACGGAATAACATACCTGGTTTACTTAATTCTTTTTCTGGTGTCATAAACCTTTTACTTTCTTATTATCCTACTTATTTTCACTTCTGTCGTCATGAACTCTTACACGATTATCTTGTGTCATTAAATATGTCTTTGAACAATGGCACGACAAAACCAACACAACACATTATTAGGTTGATAAAGATTTGCAAACTATTATGCCATGTGCCTACCAGGCCATATGCTCGTTTTTCGTCTCGCCTCGTCCCATCTGGCCATACCATAGAGATTAGTACAATAGTATTTATATGGACCACACTGCTCTACCAGCACAAAGAACACATTTGTAAAAGTTTTTCTTTTAAGAAAGTAGTCATTTTTTAATATAATAAAACGCCAAAACGAGCGATGACGATGGTATATCTTTGCTCTCTTGCCAAACTGTGTGTGGAATAGCTGGCCTAATAGCGGCATCAGGTGACGTACGATGGATATAAGGTACGTAAATTATCAAATCGGTACACGACATGAGAGCGGATCCGGGTGTAATGTTACAGCGCGCCCCCGAAGCGATGGCGCGCGCCGCTGGTTCTGCTTTCCGGCTGTTCGCGGGCACGGACTCTCTGAACCTAGGCGTGTCTGCCTCACACACTGCGTTGTTGGACCCTAACGACCCCCAAGTACACCAGACAGACATACACTCGACACTTACAGACAGGCACAGTAGAGCTTACACGACACTACACGAGTAGTCATCCGTCGATCTCGCTAACACTGAAGCAATATTTGTAGAAATCGTAGAAGTATGTAACATGATTGTTTTCCTCATCGACCTTGTTGTCTTCCCTTTTTCCTTTTCTTTCTCTTCACCTTTCCTTCTTAGTTTAGTTGTTTAGCTATACACTAAGTGCCCTAAGTAATAAGAACTAATACTTAATGGTAATTTAATTCCTACCTATTTAGCGTTTATGCACTTAGTATCTTATTTGCTATCGACAAAGTACTGTGCACTGTTTTTAGTAGTTAATATACCTGCTGGCCCCAGAGCGATCGTTTTTTTCGTAGTAACATACTATTACGTTGATCTATCGTTTGCGTAAATGCAAAAAACTTATGGGATATCAAAGTTTTATATTACGTCCGCTAGAGGCGCCTCTCTCCCATACAATTTTGACATTAACGCAGCCGATTTATTTGCGATTAATATACGAAAAAACGTACACTTGGAGCTTAGTTTACCTTTATACCGACTACAAAGTATTAAATGTCCTATACAGTTGGTTGCCGGCTCCAGCAGCGGTTCTAGCGGCGGGGAAGCGGGCGCCGAAGGTGAAGACGGTGCCGCGAAGGGCGACAACCTGACGGAGGGCGTCCCCGGCCCCATCACGCGGCTCTTCATCATCGCCAACCGAGGGATCGCCAACCTCATCCAGGACCTCATACTCCGCATCGCGCAGACCTCAGAAAGGATAGTCAACTTCAAGGCGCGACTGATTACCTCCATCATTTAACGCGGGCGCGTATAGACAATACTGTAGTGTAGTGTAGGTAGGGTAGAGTGCCAGACTCGCGGGCCGCGCCCCGGTCAGTGGGCCACAGGCCGGTGCGGCCCGCGGGACCGGGCCGGGGAACGAGGGGGGACGCGGCGCGCGGCTTGGGATATTCCGCGGCGCCACTCTCCGCTCGAGCTTTTATACTGTGACTTATCGGTTCGTTTTTACGTTTGTAAATATGTATTATAGCGGAATTTGTGTAAAATAAAATAAATAGTTAAATTATTGTGATCGATATCACTGTGACTATAACTGGTAGCCTGGCTCCGCCCGCGACCGCTTCCAATATTTATGGCTTCTGTTACTGTATGTAGATAGACTACGTGAAGACTATCAGTTGTATTTGTGTTAATAGTTTATTTTCTAAGTGATTCCTATAAAATTACAATAAAATGTAAAAATAAAATTTTGTTATGTTTTCATTCGGTCTTAGTTTCGAACTTTTTCTGTTATCCTAGTTCTAAGCTTACCTACAGCCTGAAGACAGCCATATAATAAATATATCAATTAGACAGATACTTATACTTTCAAATTTTTAAACCTATTCACTCTGAAAATTATACCAAAACTAATAATAGTATAGAACAAAACAGTAGGTATAATAAGTTTACCACGAGCAAGTCAGGTTTAAATCACAAATTGTTTATGAAGGAGTCGATAAACTTGGCGATGCAGCTGACATAGCAGCGACGCACTGAGTAGGTGGGCCGCAGGCGAGGCAGGCGCGGGCCGCGGTCTGTGACCCGCTGGGTCGCACGGGCCGCTGGCTGGACAGTGTGGCCCACGACCCGGGCCGTCTGCATGGCGAGCACTGCACACGCTTTCCCGCTCCTGGTTAGATTCATCCCCGGCTTGGCCGTACTATATTATACCTACATCACACTATGTCACGCCTCGCTCTGTTGCACTGTTATTATACTTACTGAAACAACCAAGTAGGTAGGTCATACAAAGAAAGGTGTATTGTGGTGTAGCAGGCAGGTGATTCCTTGCCGTTTTCATTCTTACCGTTTCAGTCAAAATTATTTACAACACACTTCAGGTAGGTATATTATCTTCTCAATATTTATTTTTATTTTATAGTGAATAAACCAACGTTTAGGTAGATGTTTTAATATTTATGTTACAAAAAAAAATACAAAAAATAATAATTTGTTATGATGCCAATGTTATGTCAACTGCCAAAAACAGTTTGTATTTCGTTTTAATATTATTATGGTCAATATGAAATAGATGCCTATTTCAAATTTATGTCAAATTCCATAAAAAATAGGTTATATTGCGTGCAGATTATTTACAATACCGGGTGAATACAATAACGTCACTTACACGCTGCCAAGTAAATAATAATATATAAATAAATTAATATTGCACGAGATTGCACACAGTGCAATCTTTCCCCAAACTAAGCAGTAGGCTTGTACTATGGGTACTAGACAACGGATATGCTACATATTAAATAGTTTTTGTTTGTAAATACATACGTATTATACATAGAAAGACACCCAGTCAGATACAAATATTTATTTTTAAGCTGTTTTTAAGCATAAATATTTGCACCCGACGGGAATCGAACCCGCAGCCCTCTGCATTGCAGTCGGGCGTTAGCCCAACGCGTCAAAGTGACGACGACTTGGATTTATTTGGATGACTTCTATGTTTAGTGACTATGTTTTTGAGTGTATATAATTAAGTTTTAGGCACACAATAACTCCCTAATATCAAACCGCTGTCGCACTAATCCATCTAGTGAAGGGTGACACTTTGGTATTAACACTTGGTAAGTACCCATCACCACATCTCAGCGTCCACGACGTTATTCCGACGAGCACTCCACCGAAGTACACTGGTCCACCCGTGTCTCCTCTACAGGAACCTTTTAAAAAATTAGAAATTACAGGCATGCAAAAAAGAGTATAATGTCATTTAGGGTCCATACATTCATCCATCCATTCGTTATAGCTTATAGCCCTTTCAAGGACAATAAATTTGAGGGGCTTAATGGCCTGCCGCCGATATTGGATAGTCCTGCGGATTAAACAACGCTTGGTACAGTCATTACTCGGATGAACTTGGATTTCTCGAGCTCCTCTGTGCTTCGAAAGGCACGTTAAGCAGTTGATCCCGGTTGTTATCTCTGATAGCAGTCATTAGGTCAAGTTAGGGGCTCGTAGGGCAGTCTGAAAACTAGGTGAGTCACACCATTACACGAAAAGTAGAAGAAGATGCCTTCAATTCTTGGATAGCAATACAAATTCAAAGGGATCACTGGGCTAGTTAGTATGATGACAAAAGGTTACCAAACTGCAGTTTTAGGTAAAATTATATTTAGAAGTTCTAGACTATAACCCGCTGGTGCTAGTAAATAAATCATATCATTGACTTATATTGTTATACCAAATGCCTTGTTTATTCTTCGTCAAAGTCAAAGTGATCATGATCCGGAAGAGAAAGTTTTGTTTAGGCGAGACAGGGTGAACTGAACCCTTGATCTGGTGAGGATCGGGGTAGTCGTTAGATGCGAAAATAATTGATTGTACAGATCGAAGAAATCAGGATCAGGTTTTTTTAGCAGTGGACGTTCACGGACTATGACGGACTGGTTAATGGAATCGAAAAGGTTTTTGTACGGTACAAACATACCTTTGCCTCCCTGATCTAGGATACCGGAGCATATCATGTTGTTTGAAACGCGTGTTTGAGGACTGAAGCTTTTGTACCGACTTGCGCAGAGTTCTTGGTTTATTGTAAAGGTTGTCACGTTGAGGAGAACTGGTGATTCTAATTGCTGAGGAATGAAATTACAATGTTACTATTATATATTCGACTACAGTCCATCATTAAGTGGCTGATGAACATGATTTTTACATTAAGATTCTTTATTTCATCGTCATAATCACAATGATAATTACCCAAGTCCAACTGGTACTAGTTACACCCCATCCAGCTTTCACAACAGGCATACCATCTGGAACTTCGTAATCTGGAGAAATCACTGTAGCGGGTTGGATTGTCGGCCCATACACCAATGCAGTCTGCAGTCTGAAATAAATATTTCCCGATTTTTCCAAATAAAATTTGACTTCACCGCTCCTTTTGGGAAGCGACGATGAAGTCGACAATTGAGCATGATTGCCTAGAATTAGTAGTCTTGTAGTGCTTTGGCAGAAGGGTCAGTTTAAAATCATTTCAAGGTTGGGTAAGAGAGTACCGATATCGACCAACCTATACAGTGTTCCGACGATGACCATTTATGTCAAAAGTGTGTTGTTCTAGACGTCTGGGCGAACAACTTTTGAAAATTCGAAGTAGTTTTCGGTTTCTTAGAGTTAGAGGTCATTAACCTTATTTTGTTCTAAACTTTTTAAACTAACACGATTGGAACTCTTATTTTGTTCTTTCAACCTTTAATTTCAAAAACAGCTATTTTTCAGTGAAATATTTACTCAAAAATTTGGAAAAAAAAGTTTTTTTTTAAGTCGTAGATCGAAAGTTGTTCGACTAGACGTCTAGAACAACCCCCTGTCGGCCTAAATGGTCATCGTCGGAACACGCTGTATAAATTCCAGCATTTTGGTCAGTTTGTCTGAGCTCCTGAATCCCACGTTCTTAAAGTCTCAACTTGACTTCGTATAATAAGTCCTTATCCTATATATTATAACGATTTCCTCACCTGATTACCGATAAGTCAGCCTCGTAAGTCCATACATTAAAATGTGGGTGATTATGGACTTCGGCGACATAGTGCAGGGACCCAAAGTCGTTCCTGGTGGTGGAACCAGCGCGGATACGGCGGTGGGCTAACTGGTACTGGCTGGAAATGCAGTCATTTACTTTTAAATATGAAGACGAACGTTTTTGGTTGATTTGAGTACAAAATTGAGGAACTGGATGAGTGATCTATATGGATCAATGAGCAATAAAAATAGACGTGTTCTGTAATGTAAACTAGGTAGATAGGGAAGGAATATTAAGTAAAACTTCTACCTACTGCGCCATCTGGCCCCAAAAGCGGGTACTAGACAACGGATATATGCACTACATATTTTATCAAGTGGGGGAAACGCGATCCCGGGGCAAATGCGGCAATCTTCAATTTACCCGAAATTAACAATCGTAGTGATAAAATTGCTAATCATGATAGGATTGTGACTCGATGGCGATTTTATCAATAGAACAATTATTGGTTTTCGGTGAGTTGATGATCGCCGCATTAGCCCTGGGGTCGTATTTATCCCATTTGACTATATTTACTTTTTTGTAAATACATCCCTATTGACGCCTGCATTTATGGCCAGCATAAATAGTTGT
Organism: Idaea dimidiata; assembly: GCA_949358125.1. NCBI lineage: Eukaryota > Metazoa > Arthropoda > Insecta > Lepidoptera > Geometridae > Idaea > Idaea dimidiata. The sequence goes on from OX442329.1 coordinate 1,060,087, forward strand.
CCCCATCAAGAATCGTCCCCGAAACCTTCTGCGTTCACGTTCAGATTTAGAGGAACATATTTCATGTACCTTTCACGCGAAATGAGTATAAAAAGCAGCGCTGAAAATATTGTTGTCTTTAAAGACAATCAGGTGCCACGATGAAGAAGATGAATGACGCTTAAACATCAAAATTATCATTGATTTTGAGGTGGCGCGATGGCGTTACTTCAGTGGCTTGTTTCAACTGTCTTTGTTCTGACGCCATATCTGCTGTTAAGGTCGGGTTCAATGGCCGCAGTAAATCACACTTACATATCAAATACACTGCTCATACATTGAGCAGCAGACAACACATATATGTTGTTCAAGACGCTTGCTCCACAGTTTTGTAACCAGTTCCCTACAAAGAAGTCTACTTGCACTAACGATGGATAATTTTCAATCGTAGTTGGACTTCCACCGATTATGCGGCTGGGGCTAGCACGGGATATCCCTGCAAATAGAAATAATAATCACGTTATTTAGAAAAAAAATGCTTTCGTTTCAAAATAAAATTCTATTATAATGTGTCTTGCTCTTATTAGGAGCACACAAAATTGCTAATAATTGAGAATATCAGGATAAAAAGTAGCCTCTATGTTTATTCATATCCCTAGCTGTCTCCATATCAAGTTTCATTGCAATTGTTTCACTAGTTTTTGCGTGGAGGAGTAACAAATAAATTCGTTTACATACTTTCTTAAACAAATTCATTCACATTAATAATATTAGTTGTATTCCCACTATGGGGGGAATATTTATTTTTATAGCCGTAATGGACGATCGGGAACGTAAGGCACCGTACCTGTGAATTACGTATTGACAATTATGTATTCTGTGGCCGATGCCACCAGTCATAACATAACAGTCGCCCATTACTAATGTAAGTGGTACGTCGATGCGATCCGGACTAGGTTCGATTGTCTGTTACGGCTATAAACAAACTTGTGGACTAACCTGCGAAAGTCAAAACGAATAACACTTTGAGGTACATCTTTATACAAATATTTAGGTAAGTATTATAACAACCCGAACAAACCACTAATATACTAGCAGTACGTTTGTTTGGTTTCATTAATCTACTTCTATATCAATTTTTATCTACGACTTACCAGTGTTTAAAAAGATAATTTTATTATTGTCATAAATAAACATTTGATACAGGGAATTTCGTAGAATTTCATTATACCTACACCATTCATGTTAATAAATAAAATAGGTACTTATCAGCAGTAGCAGTTAGTGCTTTTTCTAAGAACTAGTAGTGTCCCGCGATTTCTCCCGCGTACATTCTGGAGTACTTCCCGACTAACAAGAGACATAAATATGTCTTTTACATTTGAAATTTAAAATAAAAAAAACAATGGTTTTCGCGATTTTACATAATAAAACACTTTATTTATCGGGTTGAATCGCGTTTTATTCATGGTTTTAAACAAACCAAGCTTTCGCCAACTTTACAGTTGGCTTTTTCAAGGTTGACTGAAAGCTCGGTTCGTTTAAAACCATGAATAAAACGCGATTCAACCCGATAAATAAAACCCGAAACCCGGTGATAAGTGTTTTATATAAAAATTTATGAAGGTAAGGTAAGGGGAAATTAATGTGTTTAGATTATCTAAATTTTGTGTGCACAAATTTGTATAAAATCTACATAATCTATATTAATAAAAGTGAAAACCACTTGGTGACGCACTCATCACGAAATCTTAGAAACTGCAAGTAGTAGAAATCTGAAATTTTGCGCACGAGGTGGCGGGCGGGCGGAGACATAGGGGCGGAACTGCTATCTGCGCTTATAACTAGGGCACTTACAGCAGCCGAACAGTCAACAGATAAAACGTTTTAATGTCGCTTCTGGGCGAACAGATGTCAAAAACATGCTATAGTTGCTTAATCGCATTCAATATGAACGTCCGTCCTGGCCGCGACCGTCAAGAGGTGTGATGAGGTAAGGGATGCTATTATGGCATCGTATGGGGTTGGACCTATGTTTAGTAAATATATGAGTGTGAAGCAATATATGTCAAAGGCAAATTGGGAAAAGAGAATAATAGAGGAAATAAATATACTACAAATACAATATTATACTAAGATGGATCTTTTTATTTATTTCGTAGATAAATTATTAAAGAGGGAATATGATGTTGAAGAAACACATGTGTTTTACATTATTCCTGCACATTCATTTATTCTTTGTACATATTATATTCCTTTAAACAGCTGTGGCGATGATCCAATCGGTGTAAGATTCAACTCTGGCGCTAATGCCGGGGTAATTCGCCTGGCCGCATCCATTGCCCCAAGAAACGATTCCGACGATGACATTATTTTGACCATAATAGAGAGGTCCACCGGAGTCACCCTGGAAATAAAAATGTATATTTATCATTGATCTCAATTACAACAGAAGACGCCACTAAAGGAAGACACTTGCAAAAAGCACTGAAGTAACATATTCAATATCAAATTCAATGATAATTTTTAACCAAGCATTGATTTCATTACAACATTCGAGCGCGACAGAAGAAAAAAATATTATTACATGGGTTTCTTGGTATCAACTACCGAACGCTCATCTGACGTATCTGAAAGAAACTTGTTTTGTCAAGTAAGTTGCTAAATATTTTACCTGGCAGGCGTCTCGACCGCCGACATCCAAGATTCCGGCGCAGATCATGTTTCGTGTGACCACATTGGGCCATTGGGAGTTTATGTAACGGTCGGCACAGAGTTCTTGGTTAATGGTGTAGATGGTGACATCGCGGAGAACGGGAGAAGCTGACGCACTGTTTCCAGCCTAGTGAAAAACAAAAATAGTACAAAAATCAGAAAGCTCATGGTTTTAACAATAAGCAATATGTCCGTACATACTTATACCGACACCACGGCTATCGAAATTGCCATAAATCATATTTTAGATTTAGTTTTATTGTTTCCTACGTTTTGAAAATAAATCTGGTAACTATTTATCGATGCAAATCTTCAAAAATTTCCACGTGACGGGCCTGAACATGCACCCTTGAGAATCCGAGTCAACGAGCCTACTAATAACGCTACAGGTGGGCAAATGAAGTATCCTGCCCTGAACCTGATGAAATTATGGTATACTCCTCTTCGGCTTTTGGGAGCCTAAAGGTATAAAGGTAAGGTGACCACTATGTATCAAAATACTCATTCACCGAGTAAATCTTAGAAAAACAAGTAGTACAGAGCTGTGTACTCATTCGTTTTTTCTATAATATCTACTCATTTGTATATACGTTTATGTCGTCATATATCCTTAGCTTTACTCACGATAGTAGTACCCCATCCTGCGTGTATAACAGGCGATCCTTCAACTATGCTATTGCCAGTAGGACTAGTCGACTGAGGTGGAACTAATCCCGGTTGTAGAACAGGGCTGAATACAAGACCAGATTGTAGTCGGACGACGGTAATGTCACCATCATACGTGCTGTAAACTCCGTAGCTAGGGTGGTTGTACACCCTCTGAACATTGACAATTATTCCGCCGGTGTTTCTGTAAGTGGTGCCTGCTCTGATACGCCGACTTTCGGGTCCAGTAAATGACCTAAAGAAAGATAATATGTTATAGCACTTTATTATTATGTTATAGCACCTAATCTAGTCTACGAAGAAAACCTATTAGTATAACTAGCAGGCGCTCTTCCCGGATATATATTTATTTATTGATGTCTACAAGGAGCGCCTACAACTAGGCAGCCTAGTTCTCATCTTCACTCTTTTCTTCTTCTTCAGCAGCAAGTATTTGCCCATTGCTGGGCACATGCCTCCCCAATCACCTTCCACGTACCTAGCTATTTCACTGATTTTTCGATGCTAAATCCCCACAGATGTGATTTTATATATATGCGTTTAGCTTAGTATGCGTATTTTAGTTAGTTTAGTGTACATTAATTTACCATCCAGCGAAGCAATGTGCGGCAGATAGTACATAATGGTCGCTAATCACATTTGCAGCACAACTTTGGCTCCAAGTCTGTGTGAACAGCGACAAAAACTCCACCTGCACGATCGATGGGTATCGGTCAATACTCGTCTCTTCGCCACCGACGATTCTTCCAGGGGTAGCTGCCGCAGAGCAGACTCCTGAAAATTACAAATATATTTAGTGAAAATATTTTTACATCTTCAAAAATTCACTTACGGTAAGACTTGAACTCGAGTCTCTGGGTTTGATCTGATTTATTCGATTGTCGTTTTACTTTTACAATATAATGAGCACATCTACAACTCACTTTATTTCGTGTAAAAAGAACATGTAATATAGATACTTTATCATCCATTACCTATACCTACTTTCAATAAAGTTTCTTACCGTGTAGCTCCAGCATAGAATAGGGTTACCTCATCTCTTTCCATGTGTGTCGTATAAAGCGACTAAATGATCTAGGCACTACTAGCACACATTGAGTTCGCCCCGCGCGGTGGTGTATAAACTTCATAGTCCCTAGTAGGGTTGGCATCCCGCGGGCGACCGTAAAATTTACAGTAGGTATGGTTAATGGTAACATATTATTATCTACTGAGCGGACTCCAAGTAAATTGGTGTTTTAGAAAACCCCGGGCTCCCGAGAGAAATGTAACCATAAAAATCACTCAGGTGATAAGAAAATATTATAGTTTCTTACCCGCCAAAGCCGTAAGTCCCAACACAAATATCGCCAATGCCATCGTTTTAAAGTGACTGTTCATTTTCACCCTAAAGCTGATTTTATAAGTTTTTCATGTTCCGTAATAAAAAATATCAAAAATATTTTTATGACAAGTAATTGGCTCTAATCCCCTTAACCATTATCAAAGTAGCTATTTTTATGATTCGGTTATATCGACGGAAGATTAGACCGCACAGGTAAAACCCGCCGCTTGAGAGTCGAGAATAAGACGAAATTAAGCTTTAAGTTCACTGATTTGTCAGATTCATCATCATCATCATCACTTTACTTTACCTATGCCGCCACTTTACGCCGCCCATTGAAGTACAGATACTCCCAGGCGCTGGCAGCATCAGCACTTCCCTGGTCGTCCGTTTAAGGGTGGATTTTTGAACTGCAGTAGGTAGGTGTTCGAACAACGCAGGATCGAGACTTGCGCGGGTACGGCTTACGAGAAGTCGTCGTCGCAACTTGAGCTAGCTACCCTAAACTAGATGAGTTTTTAGTTTATCAATACTTTATAATATTAATATAGATTTGGCTGCTACATTATGATAGATAGAATATGATATCGAATACATAAATATGATGTATTTACCCATGCCCATATATACCCATGCACAAACGTGATTTATGAAATAATTCAAAATCGATTTGAGTTTTCAAGGTTTTTCTCAAAGGAAATAAGAACATAATTTACGTTTAAACTATAAAAAAAAGATTAAATTGACAGCTACCTATCTATAGATAGTGCGATATGAAATTGTTCTATAATGATGATGCAAAGCGTTTTATGGCGGCAATCACCCGACGACGGCAAGGTAAACTTGAAGTCGTAGATGATACAAGTAACCTTCGGCCGAGTAGCCGGCCGAAGCTGCAGAAATTCAAGGATAGACGTTCTCGCCGGACTAATCCATTAGTCCGTCTGTGCTCCAGCACAGATCCCTAATTTCACGGTTCATAAGATACAGCCTGGTATCCGACAGAACGGCCAGCGGAGTCTTAATAATATGGCCGTTTTTACCCTTTGGGTATGGGATCCCAAATAAAATTGCTTTTATAAGATTCTGGGACTTCGCTTTCCGTCCATCCGTCCGTCCGTCCGTCCGTCCGTCTGTCTGTCACCAGGCTGTATCTCGAGATCAGTGATAGCTAGACAGTTGGAATTTTCACAGACGACGTATTTCTGTTGCCGCTATGACAACAAACACCAAAAAAAAACAAATATTTAAGGGGGGATCCCATACAATAAACGTGTTTTTGCCGTTTTTTTAAATAATGGTACGGAACCCTTCGTGCGCTAGTCCTACTCGCACTTGGCCGGTCTTTTGTATGTTATGAGATAAACGTTTGTTCAATAAGAAAAAAGCATACAGTTCATTTGTGCCATATCGAAATCTATTTAAGTACTACCACAGTTCACACACCTCGGTGTGATTATACGAATATGTGCTACTGTGTTAGTTTTATCGTTCGGTAAATATCGCAGGCCTTTCGATATCATATTCTATCTATCATAATGTAGCAGCAAAATCTATACTTCTATACTAATATTATAAAGCTGAAGTGTTTGTTTGATTATTTGATTGTTTGTTTGAACGCGCTAATCTCAGGAACTACTGGTCCAAATTTGAAAATTCTTTTTGCGTTTGATAGTCCATTTATCGAGGAAGGTTATAGGCTATATTACATCACGCTACGACTAATAGGAGCGAAGCATCCATGAAAAATGTTGTAAAAACGGAAATAATTGCCCCTTTTCCGAGATTCTGTCGCGTGCGCTGAGTAAACGGTCAAAGTTACATAAAAATAATGTAAGGCAGAATTCTTCCTCTAGAAAGGATCTAATAAATTGTCCGCAACAGCATATGTCTATCTCTTAAGGTAACATAATATAACATTTTTTATAGTAATCAAATTTGTTGTAGAACAATGCACTGTTTCCGAAGGTAATATTGTAAACATGTTATTAATCCTTATCTAAATAAATACGTTATTCATTGAAAATATTTAATTTATACATAATTGACATACGTGATGGGTAAAAATGACGGTTAAACCGATTTGAATAAAATTTGGTACAGGGGTAGTTCAATGGTTGAAATAAGACGTTATAGGCTACTTTAAATAATCATACAGGTTTTACGCGGGGCACTGCTAGTAGTCAAATAAACTTAATTTAATAAAGCAATAAAAATAATCATACCTACTGTTTGCAGTTATCGTTTTCTGGAGATATCTATACATCTACATACTTAGGTACTGTCATAAAGAACGTATAATGTTTTAATGTATATCTTTGCTATATACATGTGGTATAAACATATTTTTGAGTTTGCTTATTTCATGAGAAGGTTCTTATGAAAGCAAAAATGCTGAACTGATTTTGATAAATCTAACGCGGGTGACACTGCGGGACGCAGCTAGTTTAAGAAATTTTTAAAACTTCTACTGGCCTAATGACTGCTATCAGAGATAACAACCGGGATCGACAGCTTAACGTGCCTTCCAAAGCACGGAGGAGAATGATACATTGTTTTTTTGCCACACAAATTATCTTACATCAAAAATTACATACTGTGCCTTCACCTAATTATTTTTTGCTTTAACGGACCCTGTGTGTGGCCTGCTTTGTAGGCTGAAGGGGGATGCAACCAGAAACATCGCTCAGATTGGATAGATAGATAGATTGATTAACTCTTTATTGCATCAAATTATTACAAAAACAAGAAATTACACAAGAAACAGACAAATAGGTATTTAAAAGTTTCAAAATAAACAATGATCTATACTAATATTATAAAGCTAAAGAGTTTGATTGCTTGTTTAAACGCGCTATCCTCAAGAACTGCTGGTCGGATTTGAAAAATTATTTTTGTGTTTGATAGTTAATTTATCGAGGAAGGTTATAGGCTACTTTTGATCCCGATGTTCCTACGGGGTCGGGACGGGGTCCTTTTCCAGACAACCTTGGGATTAGAGAGTATTTGGTGCATCAGAAACATTCAATTTAATTTAATTTAAGGCGGCGATAGATGATAAGCAACGGTCTTTGTCCTATTGCATATAAATGAGCGAGATGGAATTGCGTGAAAAATCTACAATTTCTCGTAAAATCAATAATTAACGAAGATTAAAATAATATTTTGAAAAAATGCGATGAAGGGGTTCTAGGTATTGTATTTTCTAATATTATGATGCCTATTAGAAAATATAGCGGTTAAGGATTTAAAAGAAAAATTGATTTATGTTGTAAAACAGGGGTAACTTTGCCTGTATAATAGTGGTATTTAAAGTTATTTTTTATTGTTTTTGAAATGAAGGGGACACTTCTTGTATCATGTACAATAACATAATACATTGTTTAAAGATCTATTTGATACCGGTTATGAATAAAACCATTTCATCGGAAGGGATTTCACATGAGTCGCGTCCTTAACCTAAACTATCTAAAGCAATACAAGCAATCTATTATCCCATTCATCAGGAATTATACCATTAAGACATTCGTTTTAGGCAAAATGCTTTTTAGAAAACCTGTCATAAGGGCCGGTGTTATTATAATCATAGTAGATAAAACGTATTATCTACGTCGATTAAGCCGTGTTTGTCTATTGAATATTAATCATATTCAGTCATTATTAAAACTCAATCGAATTGAAAGTATAATTACTGTAGTTAGTAAATTTGTAAAAATGGCTGTGTTTATTTTGTTTGTAGTTGTACTCACTGGTAAGAAATGGTTAATTTTTCGAAATCCTATGATAAAGTATATTTTATGTTGCTAATGACGCTAATGGTACCTATTAACTATTAACAGACGATCAAATCAAATCTAGTCTGGATTTCAAATCGGAGAATTACTGTAAAGAAACCCCGATAGATGGCGGCATGACGAGCCTATCTCGTAAATCGTCGATTGCAGGGATTTTTGGGGTAATTAGCAAAACACGATATTTAACGTCATAAAACGAACATAACTTCATTTCTGTGCAACCTATTTAGAATCTATTTTTACAATAATTTTTAGAAGTTACCGTATTTTTTGACTATGATACAAAGAAAAATGATCATAATATATTATATTTTAGAAGATAGATTAAAAAGTTTATTAAATATAATGAAATTACTCCAAACTTACAAACTTTTTACGTGAATTGTCAAGTACCTCAAAATGATCTGCAACCGACGAAAAATGAGTAGGTACCTAATGCGTTCTTTAATCAAGTTAATGAAAATATTGAGTTTACTGGTTTATCCTTGCATGGATTTCAGGTATCTGCTCGACAATTGCTGCTCCGAATGGAAAAATAGTAGGAGGTACCCCAGCCGACATCAAAGATTATCCATCCATAGTCCAAGGCCAGCTGTTTAGTGCCAGCATCGGATGGTACAACTGGTGCGGAGGAAGTATTCTGAACGAAATCTATGTATTGTCTGCTGCACATTGTTTCGATTTTGTTTTGAGGGAGTAAGTATCACCACCGTTTATCTAGTAGTAGGCTCCTCGCCCGCCGGTCATACAAACTTGTTTCCCGAGACCGGTCACATTATAGAGTCATAGATAAGATATTTATTTATTTTATATTAAGAAAATCCAACATCTATTACAGAAGTATAAATTACCGTGTATCACCAGGAAGCCAATTAGAGGATCTTTAAGCTTTAATACTAATAATAACTAACCAGTTCTTACAAAGAGTAGGTAGGTAATCAGAAAGAATAAAAATAATGTTTAACGTTAACAGATAAAATTATTTAATCGTCATTCACCACCATAAAAGTGCTAAGGCACGTGCCGCCGCACAGTGGCAACACTAGATATAATAGAGTAATAGATTCTTGGAAAGGTCACAATATAAGTTGTCAATGTCATAGTCAATGTCCGCCATATTGTTTAATTTTTTTTTCAATAATATGAAAGTGTTTGAACTATGCCTCTAAACTAAACCATAACTTCTTAGCATAGCTTAAATAAGATGTGACTAGTATGCCCTTTTAAAAGGAGGTTGTTCTAGACGTCTAGGCGAACAACTTTTGTTCTACGACCCTTGTAAATTCGAAAATTTAAAATGTAAAGTTTACTTGAAAATCAGCTGTTTCTCAGAGTTCGAGGTCATTGACCATATGTTGTCCTTTCATTTAGTTTGGGCTACTACAATAAAAACTTCAATTACCTTTATTTTCAAAAGCAGCTGTTGTTTTACTGAAACATAATCTTAAAATTTACAAAAAAAAGTTTAAAATTTTCAAAAGTTGTAGAACAAAAGGTGTTCGCCTAGACGTCTAGAACAACCCCCTTTCGGATTAAAAGGGCATACCCGTTACAAATTGTAGACTTGTCAATTTTTTCGAACTACGTATGACCTCGGCAGCAGAGCGATAGCAACCAGCGAGCAATTAGAGATGTCAAATGAGGAATAACAAAAAAGGTTGTTCGTATTGTTATTCGACTGCTTCAATTCCGCGACATTGTGATTTTCGAAGCTTTCAGGTGGTTTTAAATGTCAGCCCTGGAATAACTTTTGTTCGTGACGGTTTACACTCTCAACTGTCACTAACCAAAGTTAAAAATAAACAAGATGGCGTACATTGACTATGCCAAGGCCCATACATGGATTTAAGTACTCCTTTACAAGACAAGACTTTACAAGACTTTTCAATCAAAGCCCGCGTTTTCCGAAAACAGGCAGTTTGTACTGTATTTACTTCTTACTTTAAGTATAAATAAATAAATTAAAGTCAAAAATGTTTATTCAATAGAATGCTTGTACACAATACATGTAAATGATCATAACCTGTCACTAATTCAACTTCTAGTACATCAACCGTCGACGCCGGTCAGGTTGGCATCAGAGCTGGTACACAATACCTTACTGGAGGCCAACTAGTCATTGTAGACAATATACTCATCCATCCTGATTACTATGGCCTCGCTGATGACATCTGCTTGATGAGGCTAAGGTCTGCGTTGGTCTTCAGCGATGTTATTAAGGCTGTAGCTATTCCATTTCAAGGGTTCATGGTGCCTGATGACAGTTTGGTCCAATATGCTGGATGGGGAGCTCTCTATGTAAGTATTTTTTTTAACTACTTCAAAAAGATTTTGTAGTTATTGACTCTCATTATCAACCCTACAGATTATTCCCCCCCAGATTGAACAGATTGCTTGTTTGTTGGTTGTTTTGTTTGTCCTTCCCTTTCCACTTTGTGTGTTACCAACTTAATTAAAATCCGCCCTATGTATTTCGAGTTCATTGGCCCTAATTTGATGTAAATCTCTAAGATCTTTATCACAACTGCTAAGATTCTCTAAGATAAATTGTTTCTTCTGACAAATTTACAATAAGCCTTGTGTTTTACCCGCAGTTCCAAGGTCCCAGTCCAGACCAGCTCCACCACGTCACAGTAAACAAAATCCACTTGGACGTATGCAAAGAACAGTACGCAAAAATCAACGTACCGGTCTACCCACAAGAGATTTGTGCAGGAATCCTCGAAGATGGTGGCAAGGTAGGGTGTAATGATTTTTCCCCACGTTTTTATACTCTCACTTTTCTTGTGTGTTTGTTGGTCCGGGTAAATTCTTGCAACTTCAATTTGAGGCAATTCCTGACTAGCTAGCGGGCTTAAACTTTGGTTTATAATAGGAATAGTTTAGAACCAGATGATAATGCAACCTAAAGTTAAAAAAGTAATAGATTTAAAAAATCTGAAAACCCACGTTTTTTGGTGTAGGTAAATCGATGATGAAACAGTTCGATGAATTATTAAGAAATTATTTAGCAAAGTGCCACTGTTTATGCTTTAATAGTACAACAGTTTCATGATTTGGGGTATTCTCCATCTGCCTGGAGTATTTAGTGAGAAATTACCATTTCTTGAGAGATTTCACTAAACCAATATCAGTTCGTCAGTCGGTCCTAAATGGCTTTAGCAGTTGCGCAAAAGTGTCTCTATTAACATAATGCTTTTTTATTGGCTGTCGACCATGTCGGAATCGAAAGTAAAAATATATTCATGATGGTTTTGAATCATCTTACAACGATTCCTTTCTCTACTTCTGCGACCAGGAACATCGCTCGGATAACGATCATGATGTTAATTTTAACTTTTTCATTACAAGGACGCGTGCCAAGGAGACTCTGGAGGCCCCCTATACTTCAATGACTTCCTCGTCGGAGTAGTGTCCTGGGGTGAAGAGTGTGCTCATCCCGAGTTCCCTGGAGTCAACGCGAGAGTTTCTTATTACACTGACTGGATTGTAGAAAATGCTGTTTAAAATGTATTTTACAAGATGAAACGGTTGCCCGTTTAAGCCGAAAGAAGGTTGTTCCAGACGTCTAGGCGAACAACTTTTGTTGTACATCTTTTGGAAATTCGTATTTTTAATTTATTTTGAGGTTAAATTTCACTGAAAAAACATCTGTATTTGAAAATAAAGGTAATTAATGAAAGGACAACTTAAGGTCAATGACATCTAACTTTAAGAAACAGATGTTTTTCATGTAAACAAGAAACTAAAAAATTTCGAAACCTTCTACGAATTTTTAAAAGGTGTAGAACAAAAGTTGTTCGCCTAGGCGTCTAGTCTAAGAAACTTTTGTTGTAACCGAAAGGAGGTTATTATTGACTCTAGAACAACCTCTATTCGGTTCAAATGGGTACCCTCGTAACACCTTGTATAAACTGATTTATATAAATAAAGTACCTACATAAATATATTGTCATAGTTATCATTACTTGCCATGCCAGAAATGTTCGTTAAGATGTCGTAAAGTAAGATGGATGCTAACAAACTAAGAAGTGCAAGACGGTACCGTATGTATTCAAGAGCTGACATTTAAATTGTTTTATATGGGCACAACTCAGACAATGAAAAACGTGCAAACTTGCAAGTTTTCGCGAAAATTTTAATATATTTTTAATATGTTAACTCAGGATTTGCATAATTTGTTCCATGGTTATTGCGATTTTGAATAATAAAACGCGATTAAACCTGGTAAATACCGGGTATAATCGCGTTTTATTATTAAATAATTATGATAACAAATAATTATGAGGCGGTAGTTTACAGTAACTTTTTGAATGGTGTTTTACAAAGTGAATTTAAAAATTTCGGTGAAGATCTGTATCTTTCTACAACTATAATTGAAAAAAAAAAAAAAAAGTAAAAATCACCACGTAATTTATTACAGATTTCTCCAACAGACACGGTATAGATTGACGCCGCAACTGGAACAACTTTTTAATCACAAACTCTTCAACGGGCAACAGAAGGGTAACAATATCAAACGGCAGTAGCCACTATCCAGTTGGTGTAAGACGCAATGTTGGAGGCAACAATGGCGAATTTCTGGTTTCCGGCAAATTTGCCCCAAACATGAACACCGACCAGAACATTACTGTAGAATATAGGAGAACCAATGTCACGAATGTCAGCATCACGGCCACCAGTATCGGGTTGTCCAAAGCAAATATGGTTAGACGTCACATTGAAGAAGGGACCAGAAGTCCGGCTCCATTGTTCCCGGCAGCGGCCATTTTCGATAACAGTCATATCAACCCGGTACAGAACTCTGTTATTGAAAAAGACTCTTCCTTGCTGAAAAAAAAGCAAAAAACTAATAATTTTACATCAAGTAAATTGTAGGTAGCAGTTAAGTATTTTTTAGTTCCGAATTACAGTCTAGGTTAATAATGTCAAAAATGTTCTTATTCGTAGACGGTACCTACCTATATTTATTTACAGAGTAAGTATTTCCTAACGGCAACGGCGTCTACATTATTGAGTCGAGAGTGAACAGGCATTTTCTAGAGAATTTTATGTAAGAATTTTGTAAAGATGTGATTATTAATAAAATGGAAGCACCTAATAGTTTCCAGTCATTTGAGATAGTTATGAAACTCTAAACCATATATAAACTATATATATTAAGCATATACTTAATCAATGTGATAGCCACATATAATGCCTGTGATTAATCAATGTGATGGCTACATAAATGCACATATAAGTATGAGCTGCATGTTGAGCAGCTTATAAATTCATAATTTTTTAATAAGTACCTGCCTTTTAAGTAGCCTTAAAAGTTTAAGTATCATGACAGTATTTGACCGTGAATGATTTTATTACTTGTTAATTCTACGGCTTCGCCCGTACAAGTCTCATTCCCGCAGAATATATTTCATAAATCTTTTCCTAGTGGATACCTACACACCACAAAAAGCACACTGTCCAAATTTGTAGGTCACTATAGGACCAGCAATTTAGGCTCTACATCTTCACAGCTAAATAGTTCCGTCATTCAATAGGTCAATCAACTAATCAGCCATGAGCATGACTTTAAATTGTATATGTTAGATACTTCATGATACTTACAGCAGTTTTACCCCAACCTGCAACTACAACGTACCAACCATCAAGAGTAACAAAGTTTGGGGAGACGATGCTGGTCTTCTGGATGTAATCAGTGTAAGGAAGCGAGCTGATGAGTCTGACGACAGATATATCATCGTTGTTGGTGGCGAAGTTTACTTCGTTGATGATGCCGTCAGTATAGCGAGTGGAAGAGCCGGCTCTTATACGACGAAGGTTAGCGGAGTAATGACTGTAAATTTGTAAACAATAATTACTTGATTTCACTGTTAATAAACCTTCATGATCTAATTTTTAGGCGATTTACAAAGTATACAAGTTATACTTTAATCTAATCTATTTATGGTGATGTAGTGCCCAGGACATTGTTAGACGAAGTCAGCTTGCCCAGCACCCATACCATTCTTGCAGTCTAGTCAGCCATAGCATACATAGAAGAAAAAAAGGCAATATGTCTGAAGTTAAAACTAGATCGTGGATTTCAATGAGAGTAATATGCGCACGTCGAGCGGTCTAAAATAACTGATTTATCCTAAGCATACGTCTTTAAATAGGTAAACATAATAACAATACTTACGATCCAGAAAAACAGCGAGCTGCAGAAAGAATGTGGAAGTTGGTAATGATAGCACCAACGCACATTTGAATCCAAACTGCACCTACTTCAGATTCAACTTGGACCATGGAAGGGTGGTACTGGATGGAAACAGCAGTTCCAGGCCAAGGTCTGTTAATGACCTCAGGCAGCTCGATTCCAACCATTATTTCTTCTATTCTAGTAATTATTATTTCTAAAAACTCTTCTAGAGTAGTGTTTTCCCAGTCGATATCGGGTAAATCCAATAAATCTAAAATCTGCTTCAGAGTAACGTTTGCCCAATCGATGTCGACATCTAGTCCCAAAGCTTCGAAAACTCGTTCCAAGATTTGTTGGACTAAATTGTCGGGTAAGTTGATCTCGGGGAATTCGATTCCCAGTACTTCTAAGATTTGGCCTATAACTTCCTTGATACTCCCGATAATTTCAAAGATGTTCATATCAGGGATAAAATTAGCGAAGTCTATATTCTTGTGAGCCGAAGAATAAGGAATACCTGCAAATGAAACTAAATTTAGATTGTGTATTTAAAATAAAAATGCTAACAAACGAAGCAAAGAGAAATTATTATAGATACCGCGTCTGACATCATCAGTACTTCCCTGGTCGTCCAAAATTTGTATGTCAGTAAGTGGTGATGGCGATGGATGACGATCGATGACGATGAATGACGATAGATGACGATGGTTAAAAAACGTCGAAATTATGCAATTTTTATTTTTTATCCGGACTTGATATCCGGATAAAAAGTAGCATATATGTTAATGGAAGTCAGCTATCTGCATACCAAATTTCATTGAAATTGGTCCAGCCGCGTACGAGATTAGCGCGCACAAACGCCCAGACAAACAGTCAAAAAGTCAAACACGGATATGGGGTCTATTACGTAAATAGGTACATTCCCCTAAAAATAGATTTTTCAAAATATCTTTTAAAAAACAGACACCGCTAAGTTACGATTTTATTACAAGGATTGATATAAAGTACTATAAAACAAAGATAAGAATTTTTTTATATACTTACAAAGGTTGAGTTTGAGATCTTTGAAATACTCATAAACAAGAATTCTTAGCTTTTTGATTTAGCTTTTTTCTATTTATTTATGTATTTCTGTTAGCTATGATATTGCTACTAATAAAATGTATTTACTTAATTATGTCATTGGTTGTCAGGAAGAAATTACTCTTAGGGGACATCCAAGGAATTAAGAATTACCTACTACGTATAACTGGAAGGTTCACTGCAAAAACTTTGTCATACGAAATTGAACTCTATTCAATGAGTGTTAGTATTAAATTTTAGAAACTTGTTCCAAATATAAAAACGGTCTCGACAGAGGACTTTATCTTCGGTTGTCCCTTTCGCACGCTTGCCAAGTCACCCTATTCAGACAAGGACGTGTAACATTTTAGGTCCTCTCCCTAGGCTCGTTTTACTGCCACGGTGAACTTTCCAGTTGTACGCAGTACTTCTTAATTCCATGGCCATATCTATGTGTATACGACTATTTGACCAAAATCTAACTTAAGTTAATTTCTCACCTGCTAGAAGCAGAGCTACTGCAAGGTATAATGTTTTCATGCTGCTGACTTACTGTGACTATGGAATGTGCCAATATTGGTAAAATAAACCTACTCTTTTATACAGTCTATTTTTACCTAATCACAAGTGAATAGATAATATTTATTGAATATTTTTAACCGACTTCAAAAAAAAGGAGGAGGTTCTCAATTCGTCTGTATGTATTACTTTTTTTTGTATGTTCACCGATTACTCGAAGACGGCTTGACCGATTAAGATGATTTTTTTTTAATGGATAGGTGGGAGCTCCAAGATGGTCCCATAAAAATTTGATGTGGGTCTGATGAGGGTCTTCGGAGTGATGAACGGAAATGCTCCTCAAAACGCATTAATCAATCCAAATGTTTATCGATTACTCGAAGTTGGCTTGACAGATTGAGATGATTCTTTTTTTAATGGAAAGGTGGGAGCTCCGAGATGGTCCCATTAAAATTTGATGAGGATCTTCGAAGTGAGGACCGGGAATGCTCCTCAAAACGCTGTATTCAATTCAATTGTTCATCGATTACACAAAGATGGCTTGACCGATTGATATAGTTCTTTTTTTAATCGAAAGGTGGAAGCTCCGAGGTGGTCCCATAAAAGTTTGGTAAGGATCTGATTAGTATCTTCGGAATGAGGGACAAATGAGTAATTTATTGAATTCTGGGACGCTATGTCCCAGAATTCAATAAATTACTCATTTTTGGACTTCTACCAAAAAGAAAGACCCCTAAAGAACTAAGTACAGATTGATGGGGCACCTGAAACCACCTTCTCATCAGCAAACTCCTCTATAATTAAAATTACAGTAACAATATTGTTGATTTTTAGGTAGGTAGGTATACTAAAAAGAGTAAAATAAAAAAATAATTTAAAAATTAAAAAACCGACTGTATGTTTCTGTTTTGAAGTCGGTTTTTTATTTTTTACCGACCGACTGTCAAAAGAGAGGTTATGAATTCGAGTGTGTGTTGTTTTGTATATTTTTTCTCAATAATTATAGGTTGAGAATCGCTTTCGAATTGCTGCCCTACGGGAACGACTAATTAGAAAGAGCTCTTGTTTCGGAATAAAATATTTCGATCCTTTAATGATAGACATCAAACTAAAAATTAAGTTATTTAATAAGACACAGGCACGTTGGAGCGACGATTTGTGCAAGACGGCTGGCACAAACTGGATGCGAAAACCGAAAATAGATCTAGGTGGCGTGCAATTGGAGATATGTCCAGCAGTGGACTGCAACAGGCTGATGTTGATGATGATGATGAATAAAACCATATTATTATCGTTGTGAAATGTGAGCAACCCTCGTGTCTTCGGATCGCGATCTCTAATGAGAACAACACAAGAAACTCATGTTTTTATTTATTATCAATATTTATAAATTTAAATAAATAATAAATAAACATAGCACTAAGCTTGTACTATGGGTAGGTACTAAACAACGGATATACTATATATTATACTTTTTTGTAAATACATACATATTATGAATCATAGACAACACTCATCATCACTCATCATTTTTATCAGTATTTTTGCAAATATCCTATCGTGGCTACAGAGGCTACTGTCAACGATAACAAACCACCAAATAGCAGTAGGTAAGGTACGAAATTTAAGGTTTAAAGTATTAAGCAGATTAAAACTTCAGAATTGATAATTATCGTTTACTTAAAGTATTTTTCCTAGGATTAGGTTAATTCTATTTTTTTTCATGGACGAACTGGGTTGGGTATCTACAGTTACTATCTTTAAGGACGCGACTCATATAAAATCCCTTCCGATTGAATAGTTTTCTTCATAACCGGTATCAAATGATATGATCTTTAAACAATGTATTATGTTATTGTACATGATACAAGAAGTGTCCCCTTCATTTCGAAAACAATAAAAAATAATTCTAAATGCCATTACTATACAGGCAAAGTTACCCCTGTTTTACAAAATAAAACAACTTTTCTTCTAAATCCTTAACCGCTATATTTTCTTATAGGCATAATAGTATTAGAAAATACAATACCTAGAACCTCTTCATCGCATTTTATAAAAATATTATTTTAATCTTCGTTAATGATTGATTTTACGAGAAATTGTAGATTTTTTCACGCAATTCCATCTCGCTCATTTATATGCAATCGGACAAGGACCGGTAATTATCATCTATCGCCGCCTTAATGTTTTGTGTTTTATATCGAAGTGGTTTATCATTACAATTTACAATAGAGAAATAACATGTAGATACAGCCAGACAACAAAAATGTATGATCATAGCTATTTTAGAATGTTTGTACTGAAGGAAAAATTTTGTATGAATGTTTGGTTACTGTTTAGTCAAATATTATGGTGTAATTAGATATACTTACTTAAATAATTGTCGTACTAACAGTACATGCCAGTTTTATTTTATTTCGCTACAGAATTTAAGTTGGCACCTACAAATAAGTTTACACTAAATTAAATGTCCTAAAAAGAGTAAAATAACCCTGTGGGGCCAAACGAGGGGGCCACTCGAAAAGTGAGAGCGTATCTTACTTAGGTGATTTTATTGGCATGGATAAGTTACATGGGTTTTGAGTGTAAATTGTAAAGACCCAATGAATTGACATTATTCTGAGCACTTTTTTATAGAAATGACCACTGAAATGTATAGTTAATAATTTGCACCAAAGATAAGAGCATCACCTGATTTAATATTAGTTTTTATAACAGAAATGTGCATGCCACATGACGGCAAAGTATGTGAAACTTTATGTAATTTTAGACCAATTTGTACTATACTTTAATAATAATAATAATAAATACAAATATTTTTTTTAAGCATAAATATTTGCACCTAGCGGGAATCGAACCCGCAACCTTCTGCATTGCCAAGTGTTCGCCCGACGCGCCACAGAGGTCGTCAATACTATACAATGAATACTCGTATACTGCGAATAAATATCTTTATCTTTATCTTTGGCCCCACAGGGTTATTTTACTCATTTTAGGGCATTTAAAAACGTAGGTTTTCAGATTTTATAAATCTAGAAATATTTTTAAAGGAAAAATTCATCTTCAAAAATTCTGTCTGAACTCCTGTTGGGAACTTGCGTATACCGCTCGGCCACGCAAGTTCCCGTCCCGTTGGGAACTTGCGTGGCCGAGCGGTATAGGCACTGGAATATTGATCCAGGGACGCGAGTTCAAATCTCGCCGCAAGTGAAATATGCCTTGAGCAATAAAAACAAATTTACGAAATTTTATAAATCTATTTAAAAAAAACTATTGCATTGTCATCCGCCAGGGCACGCTGATGTACTGCCAACAGCTTCCTTCGTTGCTCTGACACAGCGGCGTGAAAGGCACCAACTGGTTTTAATGGGTACACCTCTGGCCGCCTACCATCCCAGGCCAGAGGGAACCCCCATTGACCGGGCTGCTCTCCCCCGAGAGTAGCCCGACGGTCTTAGTAAGATTTCCCTTTGTAAAAAAAGATTGCATTGTTATCTGATTCTGAACTATTCCCAAAGTTTTAGTCCGCTAGCTGGTCGGCCTCAAATTGAAGTTGCAAGATGGACGCCTCGACCGACAAGCAAACAAGAAAAGTGAGTGTAAAAACGTACCGTGGGAACATGTCTCTAGCTAAGCAGGTAATTAAAATAAAAAATATAAACAGTTTGTTTGAAAATAATAAATAACATTTATTAAATAATTATCACGTTATAAGTATCACATCACATTCTTTTAGGTAGAGGCACTAGCGACGATCCAGTTGGTGTAAGTCGCGACATTGGTGGTAACAACGGGGTAGAGTTGGTTTCCGACAAGGTTCCCCCACTCTTGAATACCGACGACGATACCTTGGTAGAACACGGGAGATCCGGCGTCGCGGATATCAGCGTTGCGGCCATTAGTTTCAGCACGGCCAACGCACAGATGGTCCGAAGTCACTTCGAAGAAGGGGCCGGGAATACGTGCCCATCGTTCACGGCAGGCATCATTGTCGATCACTACCAAGTCAATTGAATACAGATTCCTATCAGAGATCCCGAAATTACCTTCCTGTAAAAAATAAAACGAACATTTAGTTCTAACATAGATAAATAGCAGGTATGAGATTTTGGTTTAGATTTCTGATTTAGATTTTTAATACGTGCAAATATATGCAGTTAGCTAAAATTTAGTAACTTATTTTTTACAGAGTACACCAAAACAGAAGAAAATGATTATTGCCTATATTCAATCACCCTTCGGTAACGAAAATTCCAAAAAATACTCACAGCCGTTTTACCAAAACCAACAGTTTGAACCGGCCATGAAGGTGCAGTAACGAAATCTTGGGTGATGATATTGCTTGTAGAGATAGTGTTGTCAAAGATGAACGCATTGAGAAGTCTGACGACAGAGATGCCTTCATTGTTTGAGGCGCTGCCGACGTAATTGATGACACCACCGTTATAGCGGCTATCGGATCCGGCTCTTACACGACGCCCTTCAGTAGTATATAGGCTGAAAATTACCAAATGCTTTGATTCAGAAATAACATAATTATATTTACAGAGAAGCCGCTCTTTTTCATCTCATATAAAATTAATTTCACCATGCAATGAGCTGAATGAACGAATGAAGCGAATATAAAAGTACCCAGCTTATATGATACAAGCTCTATAGCGTCGTAATTTACATCTTATTAAATCCCTAAAATATGTACGAATAGTAATATTTTAACCGGGTCTTATTCGCGTATTATTACTTTTAAATTCTCTTACCCTTACTTACACTTACCTCTTTCTTTTACTTATTTTGTTACAATGATCTGATGAGATCATTTAAGAATCATCGAAATGTCGAGGTAAGAGAATTTAAAAGTTACAATACGCGAATAAGACCCGGTTAAAATATTACTATGAGTACAATTCGTGTGAGTTTAAAAAGTTTATATGTACGAATGTTTCATATACATAAGATTGTGTGTTGTTTTTGTCCAGTTGTATATTTATATTACACGTGATCGCTTTAAAACATCAAAAACTCTAGTACTTATTAACAGAGAGAAAGAAAAATTTAGCCACATTTTCATAACAATGTGTTGCTAAAGATTTTATGAAGCAAATCTTTTTTTCTAACGTAATAAACATACTCACCGTCCTGAGAAGCAGCGAGAAGCGGAGAGGATGTGGAAATTAGTAATAACAACTCCAGAGCACATTGGGATCCATAGTGGACCAATTCCAACTTCGACTTGAGCAACTGAGCGGTACTCCTCGATTGAAGCTTCTGTGCCTGGAACAGGCCTATTGATATTTTCGGCGATCCCAGCTGCGATTTCTTGTATCCTCGTAATTATAGTTTCCACGATATCAACAATATCAATGTTTTCCCAGTCAATATCACCGATTCCCAAAGCTTCTAAGATTTGCTCCAGAGTGAGATTTTCCCAATCGATGTCCAAATCGATTCCCAAAGCTTCTAAGACACGCTGGATGATTTCTTGGATAGAAATCTCAGGTAAGCTAATATCGGGTATTTGGATTCCCACAATGTCCAAGATTTGAGCTATAACCTCCCGGATGGTCCCGATAATTTCAGGCAAGTTAATATCAGGGAGGTCAATAATCTTGTGGGCCGGAGTACAGGAAACTGTACCTGTGAATTAAATCAAAATATAGTTTTGGGGTTTTAGTAAATAAAACTCCTATAGACTACACTGACAACTGTATGTCGTCACAGGCCGGAGCAGCAGAATATTATTCGTCTTGTGTATCATAGGTCTCGATATTAAACGAGGTTGGCTAGTTGATCAGCAGATTTTTCTTGAAGGATTTTCCTCTTGTGGCATATTCATGAAGAAACCTGCTGCTAAAAGTTGACCTGTACGTGAGAACTTTGCACTTATGTGTAAAGCGGGATTTTACATTATGAAACTGCTTGCAACTACCTACCTGTACCTACGTCGGTACTACCTACTTATTTGATAAAGTTGCTACCAGTGACTGCTGCTACAATTCTACTAAATTGTTTCGTAATGTAAATATCGCTAAAACTTACAAGCGACTAATTAGACTGCATCTTAGTGTTACACACAGTTAGGTGTGAGGTAGTAGTCCAAAGCTGACTTGTATAATTAAATATGAGGTTTTAGTCATATAGTCTAAAGTTGTATTTATTTTCTCACCTGCTAGGAGCAGAATTGCCGCAAAGTATACTGCCTTCATGCTGTTGGCTTCTTGGACAGTTGAATGTTGCGATACTGTAGAAGATCACTCTTTTATACAATTCGTATTTTACCTAATCGCGAGTCAATAAGATAATAATATTATTTAATACTTTCATATCTCATTCATCAATTAAAATGATAAAGAATCTGTGGATCCCCTGATTAGTTTAAATTTAGTTCTTGATAAAATGTTTGTTTTAGAGAAGTAGTCCAGTAAAATTGTCGTCCGATTGTATAGGCTTGTTAAATTGGGTAGCTGCTATTTTTTACAGGCTTGTTTAGGATGTTGGCATAATCCAAGTTTATAACCTCGATCTCAAAATGATGGCCGATGAGACACAGTGCCATGATACCTCTTGCGGTTGTTTTCTTGCGGTTGAAGAAAGGGTTATGAGTACGCATACAGCTTCAGGAAGGCAGGATTGAACGCTCACTAGTCTGCAAACACAGCGGCAACTGATATTGGAGCTTCATTCCGCCGCTGGATTTGTTCAAGTGATACTACTACAAATTGCAAAGTTCAAAACAAATAAAAACTTTGAAAGGCTTAATCTTAAAAACTATCGTATCTACAGAGACAATTCTAGTCTCATATTGTAGCAAATTTTGTCTACTTTCAAAACGTTCTGGGTCCACTTCGAGCGACTTTAAAACCTGTATTTCTGCTAATTTTCGTTACTTTTCTGTATTTTTCTATGTGAATCGCACAACCGCAACAAGTGGTATCAACTACTCGCCGCAGGAGTTAGAGATCGAACGATAATCAGTAGATATCGCATTATTTAAATTGCCTGACGAGCAACGAGCGTTTCAAAAATAAGGCTCCTGGTATACTTTACATCGAAATCAAATTAGAAGAACCCGAGTAATGATCAAAAAAGTCGGCTATTTCTACGCAGATGAAATCGCGGGTAACATCTAGTGAAATAATAAATTAAAGTATTTGAATAAAATATCAGAGACTGGAAGGAGAAAGATCTTTGTTAGAATACCTTCCATCTAGGTAATCCAAACTAACAATATTCTTGGTGGCAAAAAATGTAGGTATCCACGGAAAAAAGTACCCGTTTTTTTTTTTTTTTTAATACTTATTTTATTTTTTGACATTTTTATTATTGTTATTTTTTACTTGACATTTAAAATTATTTAATTTAATTTTTATTTTTGTGATTGTTTTAAATATTAATCTGATGACTGTTCTTAAATACCTAATCTACTAACGTTCACATGCCACTAGGCGAAGCATAGTTGTACCATATTTTAATTATTAAGACCATTGTTTTACCTATGTTTATGGACGAATAAATGAATCTGAATCTGAATCTAGTTAAAATTTAGGTGATACGGTGTCAAAAATTAGCCAGTTTTCGTCATTAGTTACCTACTCTCACTTAAAATGATATCTCGCTCTTGTTTTAAATTGTAGCCATAGAAAATGAAAGGAAACGCATTTTACAATCAAACTACTTATATCACACACTTGGTGTCACAAAGGTCTATAAGTTGTTTCATAAGAATAGTCACAAGTGTTATTAGCTTACTTTGTTGTTAAAAAAATAATTTTCGAAATAAAAAAAATAATTTTCGTTATTTTTCAGAGGTACCTATATTGTGTAGCTACAATATATTGGCAGGGTTAGTATTAATATTATAATAGGAATTCAGTTCAATGTAGGTATTTCTAAATTCGAAGACGATAGGGATGCAATTTGAAGACGATAGGGATGCAATTTCATGCATTTTCCAGACCAAAAAAAAATAAAAAAATATTAAAATGAATCCCTATTTCCCTTCGTCACGGCATCACGCGTCATCGGCTGGACCGATTTGGTTAATTCTTTTTTTGTTGGGTTTATTATCATCAAAAAAAATGGGACTCACGCGAGAGAAACCGCGGGGCGTAGCTAGTGCTTAATAAAATAAAAGCAACGCGATTAAAACCGAAATATTAGCGGTTTTAATTTCATATCACCATCGCTAAAATCGAAGGAAAATCTTTATGATAATTTCAAAAACTAAGTCGGTTATTTGTTGTTGCAAACCTATAACAAGATTAGTTTTATCATATCGTATCGTATCGTTGCAGCGGAAATCCCTTATCCTTTAATCCGGGTTATGAAAATGTTTGTGTGTAATAATGGGTAACGGGTAATGAAAATTATTGTCACCTGAGCTTGCACCTGCGTCAGTAACTTACCTTATTACATAACTATTAAATATTGTTTCCGAAAACTAGAATGAGAAAATAATATTAACAGCAGCGCCCGCGGTTTAAACCACGTAAGGGCCGGCGCTCACTGCTGTTTCGTTCGAGCGCCAATAGTTCGAGGGTGAAATGCGTGACATTCACCCGAGTTATACACTCTACTTTTCATATCGACTGTGAGGAAATTAAAATACTATTCGCATATTTAATTAAACAGGTATATTCAGAAATCAATTACAATATAAAGTAAATTTAGAACAATTTGTGAAATCCAAATTCAATTGTTTTTATTAGATTAAAAAAAGAGTTTTAATATACACTTACTGCCAACATTGAAAAATTTTCGGAAAACTAATCTATGGGCTACAGTAAAGTTGGTCACGACGACGTGCATCCAAGCGGCCATGCCGACATGGGGAAAAAAAGTAGGAACAATCATGGCATTATAGCGAGTGGCAAAACCGAAGAGTAGGTAATTTGAGGAAATGTTGAACAATTAGGACCCTTTCGCGCCCGCGCCGCCGCCGCTGCCGCTACCCGGTTAAGGCTGAATTCGGACGAAATGATTGTCTAGCAATCGTGTTTTTTTTTTTTCAAAATATCCGAGATATCCAAAGGTGAACCAAAAACTATATTCCCAGAAAAAAAAAACAAATTTCATTTATTTAGTTAAGTTGATATACAACATCCTTATTATTTCTCAGCGACAGAAATATAAAGATATATGGCCATTCAAATAGTGAATGATTTTTTTTTTCACAGATTCGGTTGTAAACTTCTATTTTTATAACCATAAAATAAAGTACTCACATACGTTTTTATTACATTCTGATTATGTAGGTTAGGTACCTACAGAGAATCTTTGGTGGATTTGTTTATCTATGTATTTACTTCAGGTATTATTTGTGGCGTCACACACTTTTATAACTCCGTGGGAATTAACGTTGTCCGATAAAAGTACCTAGTTAGACCTGGGTTTTTACATAATTATCAATAAATGTTTTCAAAGTTGTTTTTAAATTATATAGATCAGCATCACATTGGCATGTGATGGTAAATGACAAAGCAACCGCTTGGTCTAAGGTACACGTTTGATTTTCATACCAAGTGCTGGCGAATCATGCTGGGATCACAGATATCTCTGAACATCTCTTCTGTGGTTGGCATAATATTTATGTAACATCTCTGTACCTATGTTTCGAGCGAAAAATAGCTTTTTCGAACCACTTGCTCAAAAAAGTCACATTTAATGCCACAAAAAGCGAACATAACAATAGTCATTATTACTCTGTTACAAAGTGGAAAAGAAAATTGTACTGAATATTATTTGCCATCTAGAGTTTAAATGTGGTTTAAATTTGGAATACTTACCGAAAAAATCCGGCAAAATCCATAAAACCACTTAAAATTTCATAAAATATACAACTATAAATCAAGTCATTGTTTTTTTTTCTTATGGCACCAGATTATGACAACGATTATGACCATTTGCGACTCACACATACATCCAAGTTTTTTGACCTATATCTAATTTACGACGTAAACATTTTTTTATACAATTTAACTGCAAAGAAAACGCATTTTGAGTAGAGATTAATTATGAGATATTGCAGTTATGATTATTTGATCTATTTACGAAAACCGTCGAGGCCGTATGAGCTTGATGCCTTTGCTATTTTCGGCAGAAAAATATTCTAGTTGTTTTAGTCTAGGAATTTGCCGCGTTTTTGTTTTCTTTAAATACTCGTAAAGTTTATTTCAATTTATTTTCATAAATAAAATAAATGAATATGCTGAAAATAATTTTTATGACGTTATGATGTTAAATCAAAGCTATTTATTGTCTTTATTGTTTCAAAAATGGTACGAAAAGTAGAGTATTTTCCTTGGTGATAAAGCTGTCTCAGTCTTGGGTGAATTTAAATCTCTCGCTACACTCAAGACTCGTCTTAAATCCCTCGCTTCGCTCGTGATTTAATTATTTAACACCTCGAGTCCTTCGTTGCGCTTGCGATTTAAGTCGTCACCCGTGACAGAAGACACTGCTTTATCCCCTTGCTTAATAATCTACTTTTATTCGTTTACACGTTAAAAAAATATCCAAAATATACTTTCAAAAATATTATTGCAGTCGCAATCTTTAATTAGGTACCGAATTCTACGTTTACATATGCCTTCGAAGTGCGCTTCGTATTGTCATTATTTTCATACCGGAAAAACCACTTCTTCAACTATTTTATAAAATTTAAAAGTCGTAGTTCGTTCCTATTACAGATGAAAGGTTATTACAAGGATTACCATTTAAGCCGGTGGTTCTGCGTCTAGGCAAACAACTTTTGTTCTACAACAAGTTTTAGAAATTCGAAGTACTTTTCGAAAATTTTAACTTTAAAGTTTCCTTGAAAATAAAATCAAGATCTTAAGTTGTTCGAGTAGTTTTTTCACGTAGTTTGATCTACTACAATCAAAACTTCAATTACCTATATTTTCAATAACAGTTGTTTTTCCACGTTTTTTCAATGAAACATAACCTCAATATTAAAAAAAAAAAAGAATTTCCAAAAGTCATAGAACAAAAGTTGTTCGCCTAGACGTCTATAACAACCCCCTTTCGGCGTAAACGGACATCCTTGTTACACCTTGTATAAAACATGTAACACAAATGTGTTTAGCCTTAAATAGAAGTAGGTATATCGCACCTGTAACTAGGTATATAGAGAGTAATATATACGCGATAAAGACGATAATTAAAAATAATTTTACGGAAAATTTACCACATTAATCTTTTTTGTTTGTAATCCATGTAATTTCCTACATAAATATCTATTTGATGATATTTATGTAGGTACCTTACCTACAGGTTTCACTCTCGTGTTGGTCTTGGTGTGCTTTGTGAAATTTCAGGAGTTTGGCTGGTTTCGATTTCAATCACGTTATGCTTAACTAACGTGTGCCCAGCTGACTACTATGAAATTAAGGAAGGGGGCATTTCATTCATGTTTTTAGAGAAAAGTTTAAAGAGATAAACATTTTAACGGTCTACTCTCTATTTATGAAAACTTATTGTATGTGCACAAAAATAAAATAGGTAAATTTCACACATATAGTGATGTCCGCCAGTGTCATTTAAGACACAAGGATGAAGTGTCTATACCCTATAGTAGGCTCCGGAAAATAATCAGGTCGTTCTGTAGCACCAGTGTTCTTTATTATAATAAACTACCTAAAGACGTATGTGACATGTCCATCACAAAATTCAAAAAATATATTAAACATAAATTGTGTAAAAAGGCGTACTATGATACGTCGTCATATCTTAATGAAAAAAATCCATGGACATAATTTATTGATAGCTCCTGTTCGAATTAAAGATAATATCTGTATTATGACGATTGTAATTTAAGACATGATCACAAAAAAAAAACCCCATGAGTTTCTTGTGGCTTCTTCTCATCGGAGGGCGCGTTCCGAAGCCACACTAAAATCAATGCACCTAACGCGTAGCCAAATGATCATGTGCATTTAATGTTGTACAAGAATCTAAAGGAAATAAATTATTTTGACTTTGGCTTTGTCTCGAAACGTTTCATCGGTTTTTTGAACCCTCATAACTTAGGTTTATGTATTCCGTGATCTTACTGCGTTATAAAGGCTTTGATTGTGGGGCGGTACGTACCGCAAAAACAGGTGAAATTCGGTATGCGGATATCTGAACATCTGGAGTAACACATAGGATATTCCAATCCTTTTGGGAATTGAGGGCCTTTTAGACTTAAGTTAGACGCTCTAAGATCAGTCTAGAATCTACATTGACCTCAGAATGTCTATCCTGTTAGGGGGTTTGAGTTGCCTGGATTTGCTTGTATACTGTCTAATGAATAATAGTACCTATTGTCCAAGTGTTGAGAACTCTTTTAAAACAAAAAAAAAACATTTTATATGTCGTCTAAAGTTTTCGCGATTTTGCATAATAAAACACAATATTTACCTGGTTTTACTGCGTTATATTTAATAACGGCATTATTACTAAAGACCAAGTTTTCCCTTACATTACAGTTAGCTTTTTCAAGGTTGATTCAACCTTGAAAAAAGACAACTGTAAAGTTAGCGAAATCTCAGTCTTTTGTAATAATGCTGTTATTAAATAAAACGCGCGTTTAATTATTTTATATTTCGTTCGTATGTGTATTTCTTACTAAGCATCCAACCTAAAAGTTAAAAAATGTATTGTATGTTTCAACAAAACTACAGTAACGCGAAACGTGGTATGCAGTTTACTAAAGATCTGGATTAACGCCTATGTGTTAAATGTAATGATATAATGTGTAATTTCTTGATACAACATGTAACATCAAAGCGCTTCATTTATTATAAAAATTTCATTACACGTGAATGCTCGGCTGTCAGGCAGGAAGTTTGTAATGTAGTACTGAAACTAGAATATATAATGTTACACTGAGATGTTACATTACAAGTAAATAGTCAGGAAGCTCATTCAGATACTAGAAGCTTAATGGTCGCTTGACAGTGCCATTATGTTTCTAGTTCATTGACAGTGCCATTAGGCTTCAGATTCATTTCAAACTAGGCTCTGACGGCCGAATTCATCAGCTCCAAAGTCAATTTCTTCGGGGAAATTACTCAGACACCTTTAAATAAATACCTAAGTTGGAACAAAATTCATACGTTGTTGCTAGAAAGATAGTTAGTTTACTATCCATGATAATCTAAGTACAGGGTTAGGTATATATAGATATATTATACGGGAAAAAGGAGGCGGTGGATGCATTGAGTTTTTGGAAAGGAATGCATTTCCCTAACTAATATTTACAGTTACAAAATCATGATAAAATGAGAAACTTATCTAGTTTTAATTTGTACCTATTACATAACAGTGGCATGATCAATTATCCATTGCGTATATGAGCCGACAGAAGTAGCCACGACCGGTATCTCATCATCAGCATCGCGTTCCCCAAACGCCAGTAGACCCGCCAAGGTGTTGGAATAGTACACAGGTGCGCCAAGGTCCCTGGCATCGAAGTCTCTGCCACTGTAGTACCCCTTGCCAAGGCAGATCATGTTCTCCGTGATGAACTCAGGTTCGTCAAGGGTGAGGTAGGTGAGGAGACAGTAGGGCTGATAAGTGACGAAGAGCTCGATTCCGCCAAGGTTTCTGTAGCTGTCTTCATGTTGGTTCTGTAATTGAAAGGGAGTTGATAAGGTTTAAACTCTTTTAAAATTTGAAGGGGAGCGTTTGACGGCTTATGACTCAAAATGTAAAGAACAGGAATCTATCTAATTAAAACCGTGTCGAATTGACGAATTAGGCATTGTTTTGACTAGCTGTTACCCGCGACTTCGTTTGCGTAGAAATAGTACATAGCCGAACTATTTTTATTGAAAAGATATATTCACAAAAACACAGCTAAAGGTTTAAGTCGCATTCCCCGGATTGGATTGAGATGCGTTGGTTCGAATCCCGCCTGACGTTGACCGTGCGCTGTGTTTTTGTGAATATATCTTTTCAATAAAAATAGTTCTATGAACGCCCAGTGCGGGCTTAAGCACTTAAAAAATCAAAGTACATAGCCGACTTTTTTTTTTCATTACTCGGGTTCTACTTATTGGATTTCGATGTAAAGTATACCACGAGGTCCTTCGAAAATAAAACTATCCAATAATGAATGAAACCAGATTTAAATCGGATTAGTAGTTTTCAACTGTATAAGGAACAAACAGAGAAACAGACAGACAGACATGTATTTTAAAATTATTTAATTTTGTCCCCTAGACGACTTTTTTTTTAATTTACTTCCAAGTACAGACTTTTTGTCCTCTCTTCCTTTATTATAAGTATAGATATAGATAGATGAGAGACTGCAAAACTGCAGCAAAATTAGAGCTTACTTTGTAGATAATTAAGGTTGTAAAATGCATCTGCAATAAGAGTATGAGGATCTCCGTGAGTCAACAGATCTATTTTTTAAAATGTATAAACAACAAGTAACATATTCAGGTACTACTGCGCCCCGTGGTAACATAATAATAAAGTACTACTTTCACCCGCGTAAGTATCGTTCCCGCAGGATTATCGGGACAAAAGTATCATATGTTACTCACAATCACTTAAACTATCCCTATGCAAATTTTCATCCAAATCGGTCGAACCGTTTGACTATGAAGAGGGAACAGACAAACAAACGAACTTTCAGATTTATGATATTACTAGTTGTGCCCCGCGGTTTAACCCGCGTAAGTTCCGTTCCCGCGGGAATATCAGAATAAAAAGTACCCTATGTATTATTCCAGATCACTAGCTACTTATATTCCAAGTTTCATCTCAACCGGTTCAGTAGTTTTTGTGTGAAAGAGTAACAAAGTCACATACAGACATATATACATTCATCCAAACTTTCGCGTTTATAATATTAGTAACAAGTAAGATAGATAGTATTAATAAGGATAAGAATAGATGAGTCACAAGCTCATCTGATAGTCAGTGATTAGCTGATTAGACTGCGGCCATGGAAAAACATCCGACTCGTTCCTAAAATCCTTAGGGGCTGCATAGGGAACCCCACCAATCTACGTATCGGGCAACAGGGACGAGTCAAATTGTTTTTGGAATGTAAATGTTAAGAAAAGTTCCCTAGTTTGTTGTTGGGTAACCGTTTTTTACGGCCATCAAAAATCCTACAATTTTTTTTATAGTCAAAAAATCAACATCATTATTTTCTTCTATGGTTTTCGCGGTTTTGCATACTAAAACACTTTATTTATCGGGATGAATCGCGTTTTATTCATGGTTGTTGTTGTTGTCATCGAAGAATGTTAAAATAGACAAATTACATCTCAGTCAACCTTGAAAAAGCCAACTATAAAGTTGGCGAAAGCTCGGTTCGTTTAAAACCATGAATAAAACGCGATTCAACCCGATAAATAAATTGTTTTATTAAAAAAATCAATTTAAACTTACAATCGTTGTACCCCATCCAGCAACTTCAACAGGCAATCCAAAAGGCAGTTCAATACCCTGTCCCAAAATCGGTATTTGGACAATCGTAGCATTATTCAGAGTAAATGGCGTCAAAAGTTCAATTACAGCGATGTCGGCGTCTCTCCCGAGGACTCCGAAGTTGGGGTGGATATGGGCGTACCTCACTTCGACAACGTCACCTCCGGTACTGCGGTATGATGCACCAGCACGAATACGCCGGTTTTCAGGTAAATATAAGCTGAAATCAAAGCAGGCGGTCAACTGTCATAGCTGAAGCAAGATATGCCAATTTAAATAGGTACTGATCGACATCGGTTTGTATTTGTGCGTTAGATCTACTCAGAAAAGGAAAGGTTTAGAACACATTTTAGAAGACAACCAATATGGAGCGAAGGTATTGTGATTCATTATTTAACTGCGCCCCGCGGTTTCACCTTTGTAAATCCCGTTCCTACGAGAATATCGAAATAAAAAGTAGCCTATATATTTTTCTCGATATCCAGCTACCTATATTCCAAATTTTATCGCTATCGGTGCAGTAGTTTTTGCGTGGAAGAGTAACAAAGTCAGATACATATATATATACATACAAACAAACAAACTGTCGCATTTATAATATTAGTAAGATTAGATAAACATTTTAGAAAGTTATGCTTTTTTCATTGCATGAGAACGAGTAACATGCTCGGCCATCATGTTTGGCTAATGGTTTACCTTATTGGCGGACCAACCCGTATCACCATTAAAGGATCATGGTCCAAACATGCTGGCCCATCATAATCAAGCCCATTACATACGGTCCATAGAAACAGCTGGCAGCAGACAGGATATGGTGAGAAGTGATAATGCTGGCAGCACACTGTTGGACCCATAGAATACCGACTCTGACCTCCACCTGCGCCAGACTCGGATAGTCTTCTATCTCAGCTAGCCAACCCAGGTCACACGGTTGCTCTGCTTCCCCAGCAGAGGTTTGCAGAAGTCCTAGAATGTTAGTTAATCATAACTACATAGGATGGACACATAATAGTATGTCTCCATCCTATGTAGAGTTTTTAATCATGTTTATTATGGCTCCTTTATATTTTATGACTTCAAAGCCAATGTTCTAAGCCAAGCCTAGGCCACTACAATATAATTCGTGCATTGGTAATGAGTGAAGAAGGCAATGGAACTAGTTCTAACCTCTCTATCTCAGTGACTGCACCAGCCTACATATCGGAACACGGGCTAGTCCACTTTACGATACGGATACGCATTAGGGCGAAAGACTACAACTATTTTCTCCAGCAAGATCACCGAGGGTTCCACCAGGGGTCCAGCAATATAATATGTGGGACAACTAAGGGCTTAATCCTGGGGACAGGCGATACAAACTACTCTCCGAGTCCTCGAGCCCCGCACTAAGGGTTTCGTTTCCTCATTCGCTTTGTGAGAGACTAGAATCAGTTGGCCAAGCCCCCTTATATTTTACTTCCGGGCGAGTAAAATATAAGGTCTAGACGGTACTTGTTCACATAGCATGTGAAACCAGGTGCCAGGTACCATCTAGATCAGCGTGCTTCTTCTAGACCGCATCAACACTTACCATCAGGTGTAATAGTAGAAAAAACATTGGGCTATAAGTACTATACAAAAAAATAACACTTACCAATAAAAAATACAAGGGCCCAGATAATTTTCGCCATTTTGTCGTGTTGTTACCGCGTTTCTAATCATTCAATATAGTAGTTGTTACCATTTATAAGTGGATTTAGTTATCGAGATTTATAACTAGGTATAATAAATCTTGATCAATGTGCTTTAGGGTTCAGTCAATTGATTTTTCCTGGTAACAGAATTGGTTTCCAATGTGACGTAACCAGCAGCCAGTTTCTTTATCCTTCTAATATTTTATATGTGCATGTATGTGTGTAAGTAAACGGGTACATATGTGTTACTTGGTATGTAGATAGCTGGAGCTCTGGTATAGCAAATAGGCTACTTTCTACACACGTAAGCACGGTCTGTGATACGTGAAGACTACTGTGGACATGGTGGCTAAAATTCGAACATGGTCCTCGCACTCTAAAGCTGTGATTTCATTAGGCAAAACTTGAATGCAAGTGTGACGTCACATTTGCTTCCAAGACTTGTAGTCTGTACGCAATATACACACGTTACCTTCTACTGTGCAAAATTCTACACTTAAACGGTTTCCCATTGAAGTAGTTACTATTCGTGCAAAGCTGCATTAGATTAATATAATGAGTAACCATTATTATAATGAACCTTTGTCTTAGTTATTTATTGATTCGATTTTTTTATCAAAATAATTAGGCAAATATTTGTTTATTGAATAAATATCACGCCACGCCTAAATCATAACTTTGTTACATAAGGTACTCATTTACTCACTTTGTAATCCAAAACTCCCAATAACATAAAATTAAATAGGAGTACCCGTAGGCTCGGTATGTTTTATTACATGTGAACGCAGAGGTTAAGAAGTAATTAGATTATTGATTAGATAAAATAGATTGGAAAACTGTATTCACGTGTTAAGAGCTAAGAAGACTTTGCGCAGTTTACAAACGTATTTTTGCCCTGAATATAGCCTTATTTAAACCATTCACTTTACCAAGTTAAATTAGGTAAGTAGGTATTATTCAGAAAAAGAAACAGGACAGCACGAGGCCATTGGCCTGTGATATTTATGTAACATCAAAATCGATTAAAAAACTAACAAATGGAAACAAATTTTGCCAGACCTGAAGCAATTGATTAAGAGCCTATCTAAAAGCTAGCTCATACTCGTCGCTACCTAGCTTATAAATCGGATAAGCAGTTTCATTTTTTATTTATTGAATTAGTGACATCTATTAGAAAATAGTGGAACTAACTGCTATGTTCAACAGTACTATTACCCTTACTTTACCCCTTATTGTCACCGAAACTCATTTTAAGTACATGGCTACAATGGCTAGATGGCGGTTCCGCACTCTTAAGCACAGAGCAGATTTTAAAAACTTACAACAAAAAAGTTTTTTGTTTTTGTTCTTCTTTGGCTAGTTTTGTTTATATTCCCGCGGAAACGGGACTTACGCGGGTGAAACCGCGGGGCACAGCTAGTACAGACAGAATACAGATTATGTATCCATGTAGATATCCATAACTACAGCTATAACGTCCACTTACAACAATGTCTGCGTATATTATGCGTCGGATATTCTATATCCGACTCAAGTTTAGTTTATCAATTTAGTTACAAGCATAGCTAACAGGTGTCGCTACTAGCGCAACAAACAGCAAAATAAAAACTTTATTACCTATCAACTTGGATGGCAACTTGTAATTTCAAATTCATATTCTAAATATTTTATGATTGACAATACCGTCAATACCTATATTATCAAATTACAATAACACCAAATCTTTAAAAAATTTGAGGAATGAATGGGGCTCGAACCACCGCATATTGAATCTCAAAGCAAGGTAGTTAACCAGTCTGCTAATCCAACTTTAACAAACGTAATGAAATAATGAATCTATACCAGCAAACGGCTACTTGTGTATCTACCTACAAAATATTAACATAATGAGTAAATTGTGGGTAGTTGTAACATAATTTTAAATAACTGACCTTTTTACATAAAATCATATCACACAACAAACGAATAAACCATTGTGGTTACTGTGCATTTCTTTCGTTTTTTTAAAGTTTCATTTAAAATATGTTGTAGTGTTATGTAATGAAGAAAACAATTAAATTACATTCGTTAAATCTAACGGTGAGTTAAAATATTGTTGGGAAACTATGGTCATGTCTATTCAATGTCAAAAAGAAGCATTAAAATTAATAACCTGGTTTATCTACTTACAGAGAAAAACAATCCGGCTATGGGTAAAAATATATGGAGAACCGGAGACCCAGTAACGACATAAAATGGCTTGTGGGGTCAAATGACTTCAAACTGGGACTTATCAGTGGTCAAGCGAAACAAAAGAAAATCTCCAGAATCTAGTGACATCAACTATGGAGTGGATGAGTGGAAACAATTTGTGCCACAATATGGTGAATAGCATGAAAAATAGACTTCAACAAATAATTAAAAGTTAAAGTAGGCCTTTACTTTATTAAAATATTGTTCTTAGTGTTGTGTTCTGAGTGTTATGTTGGGTGTTTTTATAAAAAGTGTTTGCATTTAAAAAAAATAAGATGTCACAAGTGATGTTATTGTGTATTTGGTAGAAAATGTATAATATAAATACGTTTCTACCTATACCATACATGTAATTCACGAAATTGGCATTATTGCAAAGTAAGATTTTTTTATAGAACCACCCACAATACAATAAGTCTTGTAAGGCGTTGTTTGTAAGAATAAAGTGTTAAAAAACTTAAGGTTAAGTGTAACATATACTAAGATAAATCATACAAAAGCAAAAATAAATATATAAGTTATCACTTAATACATAAATTTAATCAAAAAGAATTACTGCAGTCAGGTTTCGAACTCGATAGTGTCTGTCACTCAAATCCATATAAGATACCGCTTCACCAACGGACCATTAGATTTATGGTCTAAAATAATTAACTGTTGATAAGCCGTTTCGTTGTAAGTAGACATTAGCTGTAGCTATGGATATATATGGTGGTTACTTTAATCATATTCCGTCTGTACATTATAAAAGTAAGTACCTAACTCTTAAATTAAAAGACATTTCAAAAGGATCATACTTATATTTGTTTACATCTACACCTTCTTTACTCAATAACAATAATACTTTTTGTCCGGAAAACCAGAATATGAAATATGAAATAAAACTCATTTTCGGGATTTCGATACAGAGTCGCAAAATCAGAAGAAAAAACTTTATACCTAATAATTGAGTATTGGATAAGTGCCACTATTCTCAAAACTATAATTTCATATTCAACTGCTTCTTTGAAGTTCCACAGACTCATTTATTTTTATTTGCGTTCCATTACAAAATTTTTGTCGTCTCTTCCTTTATTATAAGTATAGATAGCTAAGTAGTTATACGATTTGGTTAAAGTTACGCATAGTTTTTGCTTATAGACCAGTTTTTAGATAAATTTAACTTGTAATTCAAGCGTTCGCCACGATCCAGTTGCTGTAGGAACCAACCCTGGCACTGACTCCCGGGTAGAATGGATCAGCGCAGTCGAAGCCCCATGAGACAATACCAACAAGGGCCGATGTCACTGGGTTGGCCATAACTTGGTAAAGCGGACCGCCAGAGTCCCCTTGGCACGCGTCACGTCCGCTCGCCCATGTGCAGATCATGTTGGCGGTGACCTGGGTGGGTGAGTAACGTTGCACGCAGGTATTGTGGTTAAACATATACACAGTCACATGTAGCAGATTTGAAGAAGACGGGCCGTTAGTCTGTTGATCAAATAAAATTTGGTTAAGAAAGAGAACTAATAAATCCTCGGGGTAGACAACCAATGATTTGGAAATACGACATCTAAAGACACGCAGGACGAGGTTGGATGTCGCGAGCTTAGGCTTAGTACGGTAGAATAATTATTAGTACCTAATCCAGGAATAGAGGATGTCTACGTCCAGTATTGTACATAAAAGATCTAAAATAATCCACAGAACAATAAGAAAGAGCCAACGGGGACTTTATGCGTTCTAGACGTTCCCAGAACAAATTCCCAGATGTTCCATTTTTTAAATATTCCAGATTAGTTAAATGAATTTCAAGCTACCCTTCCAAATACGGATATTAGTGTAGCAATGGTATTGCTCATACATTTTCAAAATAATTAAGTTTTTGATAACAAAGCAGAATGTACTTACCCACATAGTACCCCATCCGGCATGAACGACTGCTGTATTATCAGGTACGTTGTAATTCTGAGGCACAATTGAGACCTGCTGGATGGTATTTCCGAAGGACAAAAACCCAGCAAGACGAATTATGCAGATATCATTATTTATATTAGGAGGGAAGAAATTTGGATGATTGAGGACAGACTGAACGTTGACGATAGTTCCGCCAGTGTTACGGTTGGTAGCTCCAGCGCGGATACGGCGGTTTTGAGGGCTGTACTGACTGAAAAGAAAGTTAGCACGGTTTTGAAAAGAAAAAATGTATTCGACCTTCGAAAAAAAGTTAGAAAGATCTTCAATGAGCTAAGGCTACACGCGCCCAGATAAGTTGCGGAGGAGGTGATCGCCGAACCGATTTTTTTTAAATATAATCACAACAAAGGCGATAGTCACAAGGGAATTCCCCATATCCCCATATCATATTTTTCCCCCATCTTGTGTGATCTTGTGTACCATTTTGTTTAGTTGTGTGCTTGTCCGAATAAACTTATTTTATTTCTTTCTTTAATTTACGACGCTACAGCTAACGATGTGCCTTAGTTGAGACTAATCATTGCGCGTATATATTGATAGACTATCAATAATAATAAAATGGGTGAATTTGTGCAAGAATTAAACTTGCTATCTTAGCTTTTCCGCCAATATAAGAACGTTGGATTTAAAATACTTACGCATCAAAATATGCATGTGTGCAGTGAGCAGCCGACAGTATAACGTTGTTAGTAATGATATTTCCACCACAGCTTTGGCTCCAAGCGTTGTTGCGAAAGAAATCAATCTGGACGATGGCTGGGTATTGGTTGACGGTGGTACCGGTACCGCCGACGATGCGGTCTCCTGAGCGAGCATTGACCAAATCGGCAGGATCGGCAATAAGCACTTTAGATTTAATACCTGGGACTGCATTTGGGGCTGCTGTAGATAACCCTGGAAATTTACAAGAAATATTCGTCATTTAACCTCCACCGTCCAAATCTTGCCCGGGACGTCCCCTACCGGTACTTGCTGCCATTGTAAGGCAATGGGATTACAAAAACTGCATATGTCGGCGCAGTTGTGTAAGTCTGTCTGGCTGGTCTGATCCAGCGGTAACCTTAGTCTTAAAAGGGGGACACGTGATTGTCCTCCCAAATACGTCTAGATGGACATGATAGAAATTACGGTTTGGAGGTAGTAAAATTACGAATCAAAACAGTAAGAAAAAAATCCTGTTTCTACTTCATCATCATCATCAGCCTGTTGCAGTCCACTGCTGGACATAGGCCTCTCCAGTTGCACGCCACCTAGATCTATTTTCGGCTTCTCGCATCCAGTTTGTACCAGCCGTCTTGCGCAAATCGTCGCTCCAACGTGCCTGAGGACGTCCTACACTACGTTTGCCGAACATTGCAGTTAGAAAGAATCAACTTTAAGGGTTCAGTTGAGATGGGCAGCATTTGGGAAGCTACATCGAGTCTTTACATCGTCGATCCCACAGTGCCTAAAGACGAAGGTCTTAACGTGGACACTATAACGGCACGGTTGGTCCACAAATTCAAAGTCGCTCAGCGGGCTATGGAACGAGCTATGCTCGGCGTTTCTCTGAGGGATCGTATCAGAAATGAGGTTCCTACTTAAGATAGAAAAAATACTTACCAATAAGAGCCACTAGGGCCAGGACTGTTTTGCACGCCATCATTATACTGTTTGTATTTCTTGGCTGACAATGATATACCACGATATAAATCAGATTTATATACGAAACGCTTATCTTTTAATTCTAAATGATTTACAAATGATTGGTTTAGATCTGTCATATTAAGCAATATGGTTTCTCCCTTTTTTGATAAAGAATTACTAACATCATATTGTTCTTCGGTTTTCGCGATGATGATTATTATAATACAATTAGCTCCGCCCTGCGGTTTCACCTGCGTTAGTTTTATCAAAATTGCTTCTGCATTTTTTCTATTATATGATCCTTCTCCTGACAATAGTAAGAAGAACAAAAAAAGAATTAGCGAAATCGGTCTAGCAGTTCATGCGTGATGCCGTAACCACGTGAAATAGGGATTCATATTTATTTATACGATTATTTTATAAGAACCATCTAATATTTCTCAGTGCACCTACTAGAGATACTAGATAGTAGGTATACTTAGAACTAAGTTGCGAATTAATATAATTTTTTAATATTTTTTTTTTTATTTTTTTTTAAATTCAAGGTAATTGTTCTATAAACATCACATCATATTGTATTCTTGTTAAATCTACAATATTCAGAAAAACTTTTCTTAGTGAGTTAACCGGTTTTTATAACTAAAAAACTTTATAATAATAATATTTAATCTGAGGCAATGCAATTAGCATTTTAGTACCTATGGAACCTAAAATGCTGGCTGCATTGCCTTTTTGAGTAGCGAAATCTATTAGTTGGCCAAAGTAACAGCCATGCAGCTGAGCCAGCTCACTTATAATGTGGTTAGGGTCACCAGAAGCCTAATAGAAAGAAAGAAAGAAAATAAGTTTATTCAGACAAGCACACAACTAAACAAAAAGGTATACAAGATCAGAGAAGATGGGAAAAAATATATATATTATAATGAAAATACAAACAATACAATCAAAATAATAAAAAAAACAGATTAATTTTTATACAATCAGGTCAGAAAGAAGTCGTGCGCTGCCCGAATAGGCACAATCTCAGCGAAAAGCTGCTGCTTGTGTACGAATACCTAAGTAGGTACCTACTTACATAGCAGCAGCGCTGGTCTTCCGACTGCACCCATCGTGCTTAGTAATACTAATAATATTTTTAAAAAACCTTGGGCGTTTGGGAACCTGCGGCTTAAAAAAGATAAAAAAATATATAAAAAGATATTTAGTGTAAAAAGAATAGTTGTTACAAAGATTTTAAAATTAATTGATGTTTCACATTCTTTGCCAATATATCGGAGTGCAAATCTAAAATTACATAAAATTAGTCATATTATACATTTGGCCACAAAAATAGTTAACGGTAAGAATTAGGTATAAATCAGAATTAAATAATAAGTTATGTAACAGAGCAATAATAAGGTAATTAAAATTAATGTCATTTTAAATTTAATAGTTGTTGTACAGAGAAAATTTTAAATAGCCGCAGGTTTCCAAACGCACAAGATCTCGATTATTAATTATATAAGTAGGTACATCATAAAACATACTTAAAATAAAATGTACAACTTTATTTTTTTCGTATTAAATACGGGTTTTCCAAATTATTTCTTTACGAAAGTTGGAAAATCCGTTTTCAATAATTAGTATAATATAAACCATAACCGTCGTTTGATAGGATTATCTAGATTACACGTAGGTCATTAATATTTGAATATCTGAATGTCTCAGAAAAGACAGATTGCAGGATAAAAGGAGATAAAAAAACATATTTAAATTATAAATAGTAGAGACGAGCCTGCAAAAGCTCTTATGCGTCAAGGGGTGCGAGTGTAAGAGGTACGTATATATTATAAAACTGTGCAAATAAACAAATTCAGATTCACCATTTGTCTTATAGCCAATGTAGGCATAAATTATTTACTTGGCTCGTGTACCTCTCATTTGAGGAGTCTGAAGGTTTGTTAAAATATATTTAATAATACATACCTGCTGTACAGCTTTAAATCACACACACACAGTCACAGACACGTACACAATTACACACCTACAAACTATCACTTTTTTCTATCCATAGCATATCCACATTTTAACCAAAATAGAAGATTGTATACCAAGGGAGAAAATACTATTTTTACGGCGAGAGTGTTTTTTTAATCCAGAGAGAAGCGAAGGATTCTAGAGTAGAATCCTGAGCGGATTCAAAGTACCTCACTCAAGTTAAAAATAGTATTTGCTCCTGAGGTAGACATTCTACTTTTCATCGCCCTCTATGAGAAAATGAGTACCTTTAACTTGTTAACCCAATGTTTCAATAACTATTCGTAGTCTATTCCAAGACTATTCCTTGTCTATTCCTAGTATATCTCAGGACTAATCGTAGTCCGTTCCAAGTCTATTCATTGTCTATTCCGAGTCTTCTCACTCTACTTTTAGTCTACTCCTATACTATTCCTGTTCTATTCCTAGTGTATTCTTCTTCTATTTCTATTGGAACTCTTTGGTGATTGAAACTTTTTAAAAATATACACATTCCAAATTCAAATCAAACCAGCCAATCAGTAGCCGGAAAAGTAAAATCCCTGCTAAGAGGGAGGCAAAACGTTTTGCCGGCGAGTTAGCGTGAGCGCCAGCAAAAGGCTAGTTCCAGCCTAGTTTACAGGGATTGGATTAGCTCTTTTCGAATAGATGTGACGAAAAAGTCACTTTCACCTCACATCCTCGGAAAGATTGACTTTATCACAAGAAATCTGCGTTGAAAATTGGATTTTCCACGCTAGCGCCGCGGAAAGAGTTTTCAAGCATCGAACTCGTAGATCGAACCTTTAAATTCCAAATTTTTTTATGACGCAAGTCTGCTTATTTTTTTAATTTCTTATCGTTAATGATCCGAATATAGCCGTTTGAAAAGTAGCCAATACCAAATATTTAATAG
Organism: Idaea dimidiata; assembly: GCA_949358125.1. Lineage (NCBI taxonomy): Eukaryota > Metazoa > Arthropoda > Insecta > Lepidoptera > Geometridae > Idaea > Idaea dimidiata. The sequence continues at coordinate 1,102,154 of OX442329.1, forward strand.
TAGTTTATGCACCGAGGTACTAGCCCTGTCTTATTAGCGGGCCACATATTGAATCCAAAGCGTACGAAGGACTATAGAAAGTTAACTCCCGAGCGCAGCAAGGGTGTTAAAAACTTAACTCCTGATCGAGTTATTTACCTAGAGTCCTGAGTAAAGCGTGGGATTCAAGCGCCCAAGATAAAAACAGCCTTTATGGTAATAAAACGGTGAATAAAGAGGTGAATACTCTATTTTACACATCTACTGCGAGACAATAAAAGGGCTACAAAAATAAGCATTTCACTAACAACAAGACAATAGATAAATGCAACGTGTATGAAATATATTTACAGCTTTATATTAATTAAAATTAAAAATGTTACATCAAAATGACAAAACCACACATCGACCTTAGCTGATGAAAAAAAAGTGGCTTTATAATTTATTTTTAAAAAAGGCTTTATATTAACTAAATTTTTTGCCTTATCCTTCCGTCAAAATAAAATAGACTCAGATTTTATTTTTTTAAGTGTTTTGTCTAGGTGGCCAGTTTGAAATGGCGGTATGCTATGAGAACTTTAGTTCCAAATTTAAAATACTTTATGCCCTAAGTGTATAATGAGCACTTTATGCACCTAGGGAATAAAGACTCGCTTTATGTTGACCTTTTTGGTGAAATAAAATAACTTTGTAGAGCAGTAGGTGTGTAATTTTTTTTTTTGCGAGTTATTTGCATTTTAATACAGTCTTGTAAGTCAGTCAGTTAGTTTTGTCGTGTCTTGAACTTACTTATTTATTATTTACAATGACGTTTTGTACCGATTTATACTTTTAATTGATTACACTTGTACATCTTCACGAAAGTAAATTGATTACTTAATATGCCCTCGAAATTACGAACAATTTAAGTACACGGATTTGAACTAGACTCAAAAAATGGAAAATGGCAACACATCTCTTTAACGCATTTCTTTAAACGCAGCAAATAATAAAAAAAATCATTTTAAAAATTAAAAAAAAACTTAAAAAAAGGAACAAAAATAACTCTACATGCAGTGCCACCGATTTATCTGTTTCGTCATCTGAAGTCGGGCAGCCAAACTACAATATGGACCCAGCCAGTACAACTGCTGTCAGAAAATGAAGGTTGAGACAAAACTTTTGTTAATAATAATTAAAAATAAGTGTTAATTAACTCCTTTTTGTTGTTTATTTGATACTTACCGACATTATTTAAGCTCCTTAAAATACAAATAAAAATTCTGAATATTAGGTAACATTTTTTTACAAGTAAGTTACCATCCATACTTTGATGATATAGTAATTTTCGCCATTTAGATAGTATTTTCATACTGGTGTATCTCAGTTCCGATATTACTTAGAGAATTGCAGGTTTTAAATATATTATTGATAGACATATTACTACAAATTAATAGCAAAGATTTGATTGGCTGCGCAAAAAAAAAAGACGCCAACCTTCGAACAAAATTAAGCAATGCCCTTTACTACGAGACGTCGCAAGTTTATAAGCTTACTAAAATGTCATCATTATCATCATCAGCCTGTTGCAGTCCACTGCTGGACATAGGCCTCTCCAATTGCACGCCACCTAGATCTATTATCGGCTTCTCGCATCCAGTTTCTGCCAGACGTACTAAAATGTGTTCGTAAAATAATATAATTTATCTCTCGTTTAGAATCCTACGAAAGTTTATAAATTTACGTTTCTATTACTTTACGGGTACACATATTTTATCTTTAAATTTTTTAGTTTATTTTTACACCTTAAAAAAGAAGCTTTGCCAAGGTCTACCTTGATAAAGCTAACTGTAAAGTTAGCGAAACATCGGTACATTGTAACAAGTCCCTAATACATAAAACGTGAGTAAAACCCGGTAAATATTTTGTTTTGTTATAATGCAAAATCGCGTAAACATAAGATACAACAAAATTACCTAGGCAAAAACTGCAAACATGCAATAAAGCACGGGTCGTTTCACGCCGCGCCGTCTGTGGTGGTCTGTTGTGACTCAACTCACCGTCGCGAGATATAATAGGAAACAATAAAAATAATGATTTCGTTTTTGTACAAAATCATTTATTTCATAAGCTTACACAAACAACAGGTTTTCGATCAATTTAGCTTGCAACTCAAGCATTCGCCACGATCCAGCTGCTGAAAGAACTAACCCTAGCGCTGACTCCAGGGAACCATGGATCAGCGCAGTCGAATCCCCAGGAGACAACACCAACGAGGGCCGATGTTACTGGGTTGGTGGTGACATGGTAAAGCGGGCCGCCGGAATCACCTTGGCATGCATCACGTCCACTCGTCCATGTGCAGATCATGTTGGCTGTGATTGAAGCTCCGCTTTGGCCGTATCGGCTAGCGCAGGTATTTTGGTTGAACACGTTCACGGTAACATGCAGGAGAGTATTCGAAGCCGGTCCGTTAGTCTGTTGATCAAATAAAAGTACGTAAAGTGAGGGAAGAAGCAATAATTTGACCGCAGGGTGGAGCAGCAATGAGATGGAAAGATGGTGTCTGAAACAAGCAGGATGAAATTGGATTGGGAATGAGCTCAAAACAAGAAGAAGAAAGTGATAAATAGATAGCAGATTTCTACACTTATATTATTAACAAATCTAAGGAAAAATTGTAAACCATATAAATCTATAGATGAGCCACTTCTAGATTTACGTTGTTTACATTTAAGCCTAAAACGATCTATTCCAGGCAAACTTTGGAATGGAAGAAACCAACTTCCAGAAAAGGGCTATAATGAATAGGTGGAAAGAATTCACAGAACAATAGCAACGGAGTTGTATTTCTCGGACTTCATGTGCTCTAGAGTCCCTGAATAAATTCGCCACTTTGAAACTTCTCCAGATGTAGTTGTTCAAGAGTTTATCTAACAAAGGTGTATAAAGTATTTCAAGGTACCTTGTCATGGGTATAAATGTGGCACTGTAAATTTGCTCATGCTTCCTCGGGATTATTTAAATAATGTAGTAACAAAGTAGAAATGTACTTACGTATATTGCACCCCATCCAGCATGGACGACTGCTGTATTATCAGCCAAGTTGTAATTCGCTGGCGCAATAGAGACTTGCCGGATGGTATTACCGAAGGTCAAGAAGCCGTTAAGACGAAGGATGCAGATGTCCGCATTGAAAGTAGAAGTGCTGAAGCTGGCGTGATTGAGGACTGATTGAACGTTGATGACAGTTCCGCCAGTATTACGGTTGTTGGCTCCAGCGCGGATACGGCGGTTTTGAGGGCTGTACCACCTAAAAAAGAAAGTTCTATTTTTAATATTTGTTAATGGCGAAAGAAAAGTACATTTGATCGATTTCTCTAAATTGAAATTGTTACGTTAGTCTAGGAAATAAAAAATAAAGTATTAAAATTGATGATTATATTCAATAATTTAAATTGCTATCCTTTGCTCGACACCAATGCTACTTGGATCTAATCAATTTACGCGGTGACAACTTCAGACTCGCGAGTCTCTCCCAAAGGCCTAAATCGCCAATATCGACACCCACGGAAAGAGATGGACTGGTTTTAATTATGTATCCAATATACATGTACAACCCTCTCAACTAATCTCTTATGGGTTTTGGGCCTACAGTTGATCAAGTCCCGGCTGTCCTGCCAACAAAATTGGAGTAATCTATCATGTCATCATGATCATGACAGTCATCAAGGCATTCCAGGCAGGATCCGCTATTTCATATGGTCACTACGGAGAGTATCGCCCGGGATCAGTACAATAAACAGTACCAATAAGCTGTGGCGGTCAATATGTACTGTACATGGTTTTAAAACACTTACGGGTCAAAAGCAGAATGAGTGCAGTGAGCAGCCGACAGTATAGCGGTGTTGGTTAAGATATTACCACCGCAGCTTTGGCCCCAAGACCCCGAACGTAAGAAATCAATTTGTACGATGGTTGGGTATTGGTTGACGGTGGTAGCGGTGCCGCCCACAATGCGCTCTCCTGAACGAGCATTCACAATATCAGCAAGGTCGGCAACCAGCACCTTAGATTCGACATCTGGGATCACGTTAGGGGCTGCTGCAGTGAGCCCTGAAAATTAATTACAAATATTCGTAAAAATCTAAGAGCTATTTATGTTTTATGATATTTCACAAGAACATTAATCTCTAGTTTTAAACCGATTGCGATGAAACTTGGTATACAGATCTGAATTAACACACGAAGTACTTTTCATCCCGATATTCCCACGAGGTCGGGACTTATGAGGTAAAATAGTAGAAATAATTAAATGACTTACCAATAAGAGCCACAAGGGCGAGAAAAATTTTGAACGCCATCACAACTCTCTGTCCTTCTATGCTGACAATAATTATGTTACAAAGTAGGAATCATATTTATATATATACGAAGTTGATACGAAGCCCTTATCTCTTAATTACTACTAACAAATAATCGATGTAGACATGTAATTAGCAACTTAAATTATATCTTTCTTATATTTTGATAATGAATTAATAAGAAATATCTAGTTAAAATTTGCGGTTTTACTTGCGTTAATCTAGCTTATTAGACTTTTTAAGTAGACAGGATGAGTCATCAGGGAATCCTTAAAGAAATTTCAGAGAAAATGCTGAAAAGAGTTGCGATCTCGATTTTTGTAACTTCTTGTTCTTTTCGTATAGTGGTATAATTCCCGTGGTTTCACCTAGTGGTAAAGTCGTCCAGATCACCCTAAGGCCTATATAACTTTTTTACGTTGGCAAATACGCCTCATGCACTGCACCGTCAGGCCACTCTCAGAAGACAGTTATCCGTGTGTTTGGGCTCCTTGCTATAGATTTACCAACTAAACCCCTACCGCCTCCACATTTCGGAACGAGGGCTCCTCAAGTGTCCTCGACTCCTCAACACAAAGAAGTCACAAACTGAAACTGACGATAGCTACATATATGTTATAGCTTCCCCAGAAGACAACATTTCGGAGCATTCTCAGACAGCATTTCAAGGCATTCTCAGGGCGCCGTCGGGAATCAATTATTGATAGATCGTGCTACGAAAGTTAGATTAGTTCTCAATAAATGAAAGCCGCCTCGTGCTCAAATGACACTCCCAGATTATCCAGACAGATACTGGTACAATAAATAATAATGGGTATCCATCTCAAATTTTGAAATTAAATGTTACTAAAACGGGCCTCTGCGTGTTAGCTTCGGCCCCACGCACGCCTTTCAAAAATCCGGGTATTACATAGCCCAGAGTATCAAAAATGCTAACAACAAATAATAATAATAATTTTAATAATAATTTTAAGCCCGCAGGGCACCTTGAGGCGAGGTGCCGGGGAGTAGCGACCCCGCGGGTTCCCGAGTGCTCCAGGGGGAAGTTACCGTTCCTCACCTCCGGCTTGCCTTAGTTGGCTGGTCGGAGTGAACACTGACGAGGAAGCGGTCCCCCGCCTTTGGCTTGCCTTTACCGGCCGGTCAGAGTGGAGTCGCGAGAGCAGAAATGCTCGGAGGATGGACACCTCACGTCAGTGATGAGTTGGCCCGCTCACTGGCATACCAGTGATGACTTAAAATCCAGGGAGGTATATCCATCCTTCAGCCACTCACGTCCCTGTTGCTCCCTTGCTGTAATTTGCTCAGCTGATTAGGGTAGCCCAGTTTGTGAGTTGGCGAGTCTCCGTCTGCCATTTTTACGTGTTTATTAAACATTGTTACGGCAGGCGCCATAATCACCATAGTTCCCCCAGTAGCCAATCCACTACCATCACGTCAATATAGCCCATTTTGTTTTCATCCGTAGATTTGTCAATAGTTCTATCCGATCCGGTGGTTGTCCTTTGCTACATTTTATAGTGCAGACTGGGATAATCGTCGGCTTGGTGTCCACTTCATTGTTTGCGAGTAAAATTGTTATTGAAAAGGGCCTCTACGTGTTGGCTTCGGCTCCACGCACGCCTTCCAAAGGTCCGGGACTCCATAGCCCCGTGATACTGGACGTATTTTAATAATAATAAAGCCGCTCGCACCTCAGTAAGGAGCTAACGATCAACCTCGTTGAGGCCGGTATCTCCAGTGTGGTACTGGAGCTGTTAAAGGCTCGCTCACTCAGCTTATTATCAATCAATCAATCAATCATTTATTTGCGAATAAAGGTTACAAAGATGTTATAAAATAATAAGTGTTCACTCTATTCTACCCATTAGGTGTGCAAATTACAATTAGGATAATATTATGTCATTTATTTTCATATTATTACTATTGTTTACTTCAAATTCAATAAGAGCATTTTTCCGTTTCTAAAGTTAATTTCTGTTAAATAGATACATCGTCAAAAATTATAAATTGAAAACAAGAGATATATTACATTTTTGTTAGGAATTTACTTTTAAAGTTTCTCTCTAAAAGTCATATATTCGTTTAAATAATAAAAACACTTTTCCAACAACCATTTGGTAAGTCTGCTTTTGAAAAGGTTTAGCGGCAAGTCTTTAAATCTATTAGGAAGTTTGTTATAGACAGCAATGGCATTTATAAACGAGTTTTTCTGATGTAATTTTATTTTGTATTTCGGATAGTGAAGTAGAAACAAATCTCTAGAGTCGGCTTTCTTATTAACTACTACCTCATGTTGAAGTCTGAAATATTGCGGGTGCTGCCTTACGAAAACGCATAGCGCTCTAATATACATACATGCAAGCGGTAATATATTAAATTTCTGAAACAGTGGTACGCAACTGTCTGTTTGCCATGCACCACAAATGGCGCGTACACATTTTTTCTGCACTAGAAATGCACGTTCAAATTCCGTCGAGTTTCCCCATAGCAAGAGTCCATATGAAAGAACGGATGATACGTAGCCATGGTAAGCACTAAGTGCTGCTTCCGGAGATACCGTTAATCGCAGTCGTCGTATTGCGTAGACGAATCTATCCAACTTATTACATACGTATTCAATATGAGGTTTCCAGCCACATAAACTATCTACCAATACACCCAAAAATTTAGCACTGCTTACTTCCTCGATTGGAGCTCCTTTGTAATTTATATTTAATGTCATACGCTTTCTTCTACACGTTTGAAATTGTATCAATTTTGTCTTTCCTATGTTAATCTGTAAATTATTGTATGTCAGCCAGTTAATAATCTTACTTAAAGTCAAATTTATATCATTTTCATATGTATTAATGTCATTACTTTTTATTACAAGTGTTGTGTCGTCCGCAAAAAGAATGGTATTATGGTCAGTCACATTTGGAAGGTCATTTATATATAATAAAAATAAAAAAGGCCCCAAAACACTCCCCTGGGGAACTCCACAATAAAATTATTAGTTAAAAACTCAGATCTCATTGAAGTTTTCCTACCATTATGTGTTTTAAATATTTCAACACATTGAAATCGGTCTGACAAATAATCTTTGATCCACTCATTCACTGGTCCCCTTATGCCATATTTATTAAGCTTGTAAAGTAATAAATTATGATCAACAAAATCAAAAGCTTTACTCATGTCTAAGAAAATCACGGACACTGGAGTACCTACATCTACTGCCTCAGTTATAATTTTCATTAGATTATAGGCCTCATTAGGCCTATAAACCTACCGCAGTGCAAAAATCCACACTTATATAGGTATAGGTAGGTAAAATGATGATGATTATGTTGTTGATGATGAAGATGGATGATGCCACTCTACACCACTTACCTACCCTATCCCTGTGTCGATTTTCATTCAGATCAGTCTCGATTTGTTAAATATCACCTGCGTAAGTCCCGACCCCTTGGGATTATCGGGACCAAATGTATCGAATTTATAATATTAGTAAAATAACTTCAAAAACGCATCAACGATAATGACAGCGTCTTCTAATACAAAGTTTCACCCCCTATTTCACAATTTAAAGGGATGAATTTTGGAAAAATAGTTTTCCCACTGTTATCCTACTAATATTATTTTACTTCCTACTGATATTATAAATGTGAAAGTGTGCGTTTTTGGATGTTTGGATATTTGGATGTCTGTTACTCAATCACGCAAAAACTCCCGAGCTGATTGCGATGAAACTTGGAATATAAGTAATTGGATACCGGGAACAACACATAGGCTACATTTTATCCCGATATTCCCGCGGGAACTTGCGCGGGTGAAACCGCAGGGCGCAGCTAGTTTGTTCATAAAAACATGTTGAATAGAAGGTTGAAATTTTTTAAACCATAACCAACATAAAATTGGACGATAAAAATGGTTATACAGTATCTTTATTATTTTCGTAGTAGATAATGGTTTTTCCAAAAAAAATGTTTGGAAATCCCGTTTAAGGCGGCGATACATGATAAGCAACGGTCCTTGTCCTATTGCATATAAATGAGCGAGATGGAATTGCGTGAAAAATCTACAATTTCTCGTAAAATCAATAATTAACGAAGATTAAAATAATATTTTGAAAAAATGCGATGAAGGGGTTCTAGGTATTGTATTTTCTAATATTATGATGCCTATAAGAAAATATAGCGGTTAAGGATTTAGAAGAAAAATTGATTTATTTTGTAAAACAGGGGTAACTTTGCTTGTATAATAGTGGTATTTAAAGTTATTTTTTATTGTTTTTGAAATGAAGGGGACACTTCTTGTATCATGTACAATAACATTAAACATTGTTCAAAGATCTATTTGATACCGGTTATGAATAAAACTATTCAATCGGAAGGGATTTCACATGAGTCGCGTCCTTAAGTAATTATCTTAACGTTTAACATTTGTATTATCTATATCTTATCTTCTATATCTATCTATACATATAAAAATCAGTAACGACGCCGTATCTGTAAATTGAATATGCATGAAACAGATCACGAAAATATGATATTTGAAATTTTTGGCTGTATATCTGTCTGACCGTCAGTCTGTCAGAATGTCTGTTTGTGCGCGAATCACGTAATAACTATTGAACAGATTTTAATGAAATTTGGTATGAAGGTAGTCCAAGACCCAGATTGGAAAATATGATAGGAACTTATTATCCAGATATTTTGGTTTGATTTCGGAAACAATCGCTTTTATTCCCTTTTCAAGATGAAAATAATCGTTCGACCAATACTTAAGCACTATTTCTATCCGGAAAATATGGAAATCGAATAATTAAACAACAATGTGCGTAGGCGGGAATCGTATCTAAAACCCCTATGAAAATACTTATAACGGGCACTAGATGGCACCACTGGTAATATTAAATCACGATGGGATCTCGAATTAACTTAAATTACCTATTATACTAGTTGTTTAGACTATTTCGTTTGATAGAATAAAAATAACTTTGAATAATTTATATACTTCGTTATAACTGACGATTGGAATAGTTTAAAATTCTTGCTTTGTCATACGAACTTCGATTTGACTTATTAAGCTTCAGAAACTTCACGTACCAAAAATTTCGATTTAGTGCACTGTGGCTTCGAAGCGTGGACTTAGTTTAACTAACGAAAGAGAATATTATGCTTTTTTGCGTTCGTTGGAAACCAAATGTCGATCACGAATATCGCAATTAATTTGCTCAGCGGCGATGCAACAACGCGTAGGTACGTAGGTACCTTATATAGACTAGATATCCTCATTCGATAGGATTATCCTAATTAAAAATAATCAATACTGATATTTATAAATAGTAGGACCGCACCTATACACGCGCTCCGACGCAGTATTTTAAAAAAATATGTATATTTTGACCTTTTTTAAAGTGTTTCCCACACTTGGATGGCTAAAATTAAAGAAACGCTTTCCAAAAAAAACAAAAACTATACGACTACGTAAAATAGACTATCAAAACTATAGTCGGGTAATTAGCACGAGGTAGGCTTCGTCTACTGGACTATAATTTGCCGGAGTAGGGTAAAAAGTGTAACTAAAAAGAACGATACAAGATTTTTTTTCAGAAACTAAAATCCATAAATGCATTTATAAGTAACAAAAGGTCAAGGCAGTGCCGTGGTTAGTGTTTATCTAGTATGTTATTATATGAGTGCCAACACACACCTCCATTAAAAGACATTGTAGACCTCCATTAAAAGACATTGTATGTCGCCTCTGTCCGCCCGGCAGTGGCAGATTGGGAAGACCCATGAAATGCTGGATTGACGTCATAAGGGCTGATTTGAGTGCAAATAGCCTAAAAAAATACACTATAACTTATCTCTATACGGTACGATATTTTCAAGTATAGGCTATACCCATACTGACAAAATAATAAAGTGATAGGTAAAATTGATAACACTGTATAAGTATTATCGTATTTATATTAAGGACGCGACTCATGTGAAATCCCTTCCGATGGAATGGTTTTATTCATAACCGGTATCAAATAGATCTTTAAACAATGTATACTGTTATTGTACATGATACAAGAAGTGTCCCCTTCATTTCAAAAACAATAAAAAATAACTTTAAATACCACTATTATACAGGCAAAGTTACCCCTGTTTTACAAAATAAATCAATTTTTCTTCTAAATCCTTAACCGCTATATTTTCTTATAGGCATCATAATATTAGAAAATACAATACCTAGAACCCCTTCATCGCATTTTTTCAAAATATTATTTTAATCTTCGTTAATTATTGATTTTACGAGAAATTGTAGATTTTTCACGCAATTCCATCTCGCTCATTTATATGCAATAGGACAAGGACCGTAGCTTATCATCTATCGCCGCCTTAAAGGAATTCGTGACACTACGGTACACACCTTCGCCACAGTAGACAGAACGATGAGTCATCAGAAAAAACTGCAATGCTTCCTATTTTGCGTCCTGGTTACGGCGACAGAAACAAATTACAGTTTGATTTCTGTCGAGCTCGGGTTCGCTTCTCACCCCACTTTTGTGACTTTTCACTCGTAAAATACACAAAACACCACATTTGTGTATTCCACACGCAAGTGAAAAACGTGAAAAATAAAGAAATATTTTATAGGAAAAATTTATGTTCTAAAATTTGATATTTGAACTCGCGTCTCTGCGTCAGTACCGCAGCGCCTTCACCGATTAGGCCACACGAGTTCGCATCTCGAGCGGCGAATTTAAGAATATAAATGTTTCCCCTGTCTACTATTTTTAGACTAAGGCTCGATTGAGACGCCATCTACAGGATCACTTTCCAGTGATTTACCTGTGCTAATAATTAACTTTACAGTTAACACATTCGCCAAGAGAGATATATTTACATTGATATGCCTTGTGCAATAAAAACTAATTACCAAAGATGTGTATAATTTAGCTTTTGGGCTATTTATGCAGTCGTACCTACGTTTAGGTAAAATTTAGGGAGCGGCGTGGTTGGTACAAATTCGCGTTTTGTATAAAGTATTTTGGTTTAGAGATACGTACATGCTAAGTTAAGAAATATTCTCATTTTGTACAAAATTAGTACATTTGCTGGGTTGGTGCGAATTCGCATTTTCTACAAAGTATTTTGGTTTAGCAATTAGTACATTACTCAGTTTGTACTATTTATAGTTTGTACAAACTGAGAAAATGTACAAATATACTCAAAAATATTTTAACATATTTACACCTCTGTAGCTTTTATGGTACGTATCGCGATTTTGAACAAACTTTTCCGTACAACTGTATCGTGATTTTGCAATTAGTACAATCAACAATTGTACTAATTGCAAAATCACACGTCATGATATTTGTACGAAATGCAAATTCGTACCAACCCGGCCACTCCCAAATTTTACACATTTAGAGCCGAAGTTTTTCGGAGATGTATCCCATGTATCCCAGATTATTACGAGACGTAACTTTCGAATTTTCGGTTCCGAATGAAAGCCGACCGAAGTTTTGATTATTGCTCTAATACGAAACAAGTTCGGCAAATTCATTCGAGGCCATAGACTATTTATACAATTTGTGACGGGTAAGTCCTTTTAATCTGAAAGGGGGTTGTTCTAGACGTCTAGGCGAACAACTTTTGTTCTACGACTTTTAAAAATTCAAACTTGTTTTTTGAAAATTTTGATATTATGTTTCACTGAAAAAACAGTTGCTGTTGAAAATAAAGTCAATTGAAGTTTTGATTGTAAACCATCAAACTAAATAAAAGGACAACATAATGTCAATGACCTCGAACTCTCAGAAACAACTGATTTTCAAGTAAACTTTACACCTAAATTTTTCGAAAAGTACTTCGAATTTCCAAAAGTCGTAGAACAAAAGTTGTTCGCCTAGACGTCTAGCACAACCCTCTTTCGGATTAAAAGGACTTACCCGTTACACCTTGTATTATTACAACTAACTTCAAATAAAGTTCGGTCGAAACCTAAACCGACCGACCGATCGCATTTTTTTATAATTGATAGGTAATTAAGCGTTTGACCACTATCTTACCTGATGGAGAGTGACGATTCTGACGATGTGGTCTAAGATTTTACACGCTTACCTAGGAGATACCTGTTCACTGGTGACTTGAAGACCCACAAGTTGTAGACATCCGGGAAGACATACTCAGGCAACTGATTCCATACCCTCGCAGTACGAATAAAAAATGACAATGCGAAACGCTTGGGGCTCTATTTTTGAACCAAATGCGCCACTTCGAGTGATTTAAATACCTCGATTTCTGCTGACATTCGTTCGATTTTTGTTATTTTTCAATGTGAATAGCACCACCGCAACGAGTGGTGTCAACCACTCGCCGCAGACATCGAACGAAAATCAGCAGATATCGAATTATTTAAATCGTCTAAAGTCTAATGAGCGAATCAAAAATAAGGCTCTTGGTTCGGGTAACTGGTACTTCTACCATGAAACAGTGCCGTTTATCAGTTTGCCTGGATGTCCGATGGTAGAAGGGAGATGGTAAAACTAAATGGTGCAATTCAGTGGCACACTCTTCGAAATGTACCCGATAAAAGACCGACAAGCTTGCAACCCCTACGACGATGTTCAAGGCTTTGAAGCCTTTTGGTCACAAGTTCATCGTCGCCTATGAGCCTCTTAGCTCTCTCAATTGACTCCAACGCCTCCAGCTGGTATTTTGCAGAACCGTTTCAAAGGTGCAGTACTCCATGCACAAACGGACTTGCGCTTGGTACAAATCAAGCAATTGTCCCGACGTGAAGTACCGTCTCACCCTGGCAAGAACACCCAGCTTTTTCGAGCCTAGTTGGGCTTTGGATTCAATGAATGAACCACAGTTGAGAGATGGTGACAGAGAAACCCCAAGAAGCTCTAGGAGGTCAGTTATCGGCACGGACACATCTCGGAAAGTTAGAGCCAGATGGAATCGACTCTTTTTAGGGGAGAATAGAAACGCCTCGGTCTTAGACGCGTTGAACTTAACTAGATTGGCATCACCCCAATCAGAGCATCGCCGTAGTAGGAAAGTACGAATGTTCGGCCAAAAGTTCGTATTTTGTCATTTCGTAATAGATTTCCAGGTACCTGTAGATTTTTTTTCTAGAATATTGGAAAAATCTCAAATTTCATAAATCCAAAATTTATTGTGAAAACATTTTTTCATCCCGGCGGGATTCGAAGGCAACCTTCTGCAACGCACCCGGTTGTTCGCCCTACATACCACAGAGGCCATTCTAGTTCAGCCGTATTGTAAGTAACAGAATAGAAAATACGAACACTTGTTTATTATTCAAGATTTTTTCTGTCAGAAACGAGCAGCTGCGACTGGCAGGCGGGAGGTAGACAGAAATAATCGGATAAAATGTATTTTGTTAGGATTTCGTTGATTTGACAAGACAACTTGAGTAACAGATAAATCTAACCGAATTTGCGAAGAATGGAATGTTATTTTAAATTAGCAATTCCCCGCAGTGGTTTCCAAGTTATTACCGATTACATGGGGTCATGAGAATTTAATAACGTTCCTTATCTTATGTTACTAATATTATAATCGCGATAGTTTGTATGTATGTATTTGACTTTGTTACTCTTTCACGCAAAAACTACTGAACCGATTGCGATTAAACTTTGAATATAAGTAGCTGGAGATCTGTAATAACACATAGGCTTTTTTATCCCGATATTCCCGAGGGAACAGGAGTTACGCGGGTGAAACCGCGCCGCGCAGCTAGTAAGTTTTCATTTCATTTAAGGGTGTACCTAAACGTTAACTTAATTCAAATTGTTACAAGGATAGCGCTAGCGATTTGCGATGTGACTCTGCGAAATTTTAGAGCAAGAAATTAATTAATTTCTAATAAGTAATTTCTTTTTTTTTTTTTTTATATGTATAATATTATGTAGTATGTATTTACAAAAGAAAAAGAAAATATGTAATTAGTATATCCGTTGTCTAGTCACCGTAACACAAGCTTAGCTGCTTACCATGGGGCTAGATGGCGCTGTGTGTTGGTTACAGAAATTATTTATTTATTTAAGTCAATTAATATTTCCTAATTACAAGTAAAGTAGGCAGTGTCTAGGAGTAAACCACTGACCTGTACTATCGACGTAATCGTGTCGATATTGGCTCTGATCCACGATTCTTGAGCATAATATCCATAGGCTGCTAGTCTTCAATCTTCTACTGCAGACGGTGTGTCGAAAGGATGATGATGAGGTCCACGCGTGATACGCGGCGCGGACGATAATTTATGATGCGCAAACGGGTGTTCTCGCCCAAAGGCGGCGAGTCAATGTGTCAGTGGTTCGTTCGATATTCAAACTTGATAGATTGTATGAAATCTACCCACAAGTTGTGTTTTCTTACCAAAGGTACCTACACTCAATCCTAATGATAAAAATATTCAAACTAAAACAACCTGGTTCCACTACGGAACAGGCAGTATTAACAAAAAAATATATTGAGTATATTCAAGAAACAGTTAAATACTTACATCATATAAAAAAATCGTTTGGAAATAAATTGTCGGTATCAAAGATGTTTAACAAAACATTTCTGAAACACGTGTTATTCATAATTATTTTCTTTCGTATTTTTTTTTATTATTGTGTTTGCTTTCACACTAAGGAGATTCAAGCATTTATATTCTAACTAGCAGCGCCCCGCGGTTTCACCCGCGCAAGCCTTGATCCCGCGGGATTATCGAGGTAAAAAGTAGCCTTTGTGTTATTCCAGGTCTCCAGCTACCTATTCCTAGTTTCATCGCAATCGGTTGAGTAGTTTTTGAGTGATTCGAGTAACGAACTTACCGACAAAAATAATATGCAAACTTTCGCGTTTCTGATATTATATTAGTAAGATTCCAGATTTTCCAATACTTTACCTTTCCTTTATAGTTACCATGAATTCCGAATTATGCGCAAGGATCATAATTCGGATTTATTACAAACTCATAACTTATAATTCGGATACAAATTTATCGGAGCAAAATTTATTATATAGCACTCTTAATAACAAAATAAAAACGTGAAGAGTAGTAAAATAGCCCCCGGCTACGAAAAGGTACTTACCGCATTTTCCCCGACGCTCTCCATGGACGTTGATAAATCTAGGCCACAGGTTGGTGTACATCTCGCTGTATCTAAGTTATATAAAGAAGGACTATTTCTTTATACTCTATATATATATATATATATATTCTTTATGTATGTACACTATATATCCTTTCCAAGGAAACATTTTAAAATAAATCAAAAAATCGTCTAGATAAATCAAAAATAAACCGCAGTTTTGCAACAATTACCCCGATTTTCATTTTAGATTTCCACGTAAAGTATACGGATAATATAGTGTTCCAGTCATTAACAGCTGCAGCGAACTCTAACGATCGAGACCAGTTGGTTGTTGTTCTCCAGCTTTATTCTACCTACAAGGTGTCTAAATCGGTTGTCCTAACCTAAATCCATAGATAGCACTATTATGTAGAGAGACCAGAGCCACAAAACCGATCAATTCTATAAATTAAAAAAATCTGAAGCTATTTAAAATTGAGAAGGTCATTGGTCTAGCTGTACCTAACGACTAAAACGTAGTGATTATATTGCTACCGATCTTTGAATGGTCATTCAAGATCGGCAATGCTTGTCGCGGTCATTACTTGAATGGGTGACCGAATATGTGTGTGGCAAAAAAGCATTTTCTCGAGTTCCTCCGTGCTTCATAAGGCACGTTAAGCAGTTGGTCCCGGTTGTTATCTCTGATAGCAGTAGTTAGATCAAGTTAGAGGGCTTAGGGCGATCTGAAAACTAAAATACACGAAAATTAGAATTAAAATTAAACAACAGATTGTAGGTATTTTATTTGCATATTCAATAGAAAATCAATAGAACAAATAGACTAGTAGATCTAATCAGCCATATTGTACAAAAACAAAAAAGGAAATAAGAAAGAAATAATATTATGTTTATTAAGACAAGCGGCAACAAAACAGGAACAGAAACAGAAAATAAATAAAAGAATAATTTCCCATTACATTTGCAAACCATGCTAAAATGGTTATTTCGAATGTAAGAAACGACTGAACTGGCCTAACCGTAAATTTCTATAATTTTTTCGCCTGAGGTTGAGGTTGTATAGGACTTATTTATTTTGTCTAGAAGAATATCAGCAAGAGCTTAAACAGCATTCTGTACAATCCAGGTTGTATAACTAGAGAGCTTGGTGCTCACTCCTGGGAAGTGGGCATCAGCACACCCTCGTCCCCACGAGACGATCCCGACCAGGTGACCATCGAAGTACAGCGGTCCACCGGAGTCACCTTGACACGCGTCCTTGCCTCCTACATCCAGGATACCTGAAGATAATAAATAAATACTCGAGTAACCCATAGGGCATAACTAGTTGCGAATAAGTAAACTAATTACTCTTCATAGTAAACGTAAAGTAAGTAAGAAGGAGTCTGTAGGTTCCGAATCGTATAAGCGGCATTGCAACAATAATGAATTATAAAAGCAGCGCGATCAAAACCGGAAAATAAGTTTAATTTTAATGTTAAATATCGTTTATAAGTGACTAGACAGACATTGGATAAAATCTAAACAACAAGATTAGCAATAAAATTGAAGAGAGTCACTGCAAGTTAAATAAAAAAAATCAAAGATACCGGCACAGATCATGTTCTCGGTGACTCGTTGTGGTATGAGCTGTCGCAAGTAGCGATCTCTGCAGAGCTCATGGTTGATTGTGAAGATCGTGACGTCACGGAGAGTAGGTGAAGCCGGCCCACCTTGCTGCAAAGAAAACACATAGAGAACCTCAAAATAAATAGCTATATTAAACGTCGTCGTCGTTTTTCTGGCCGTCGGTCGATCGAGGGTAAATGAGGGGAAAAATACTACCGCAACAATATTTGCGATCTCGTCTCCTGCGTAATACAGGCGTAATACAAGGTCAAACAAATCCTTTTGAAGCAAATTTTAGTATTTGCATCATTAGTATGTTCCTAAATCAAATATCCTGAAAACGGACGTTAAATCCTACACCTTACCCATCTTTCTTGTCTTTCTAAAAATAATAAAGCATACATCTAATTCTAAATAGGTATCCTCTCATTTTTCTTCTTTCCTTGTAGTGGTGTGGATCACCTAGTATTAGAGTTTCGACAGGTGCAGCTAGGCCAATGAGCTTCTAATAGGTATCTAAATCTTTTGACGTATACGCGACGAATTGAGTAGGTGCTCAATTCGTCGCGTATATATTTTTTATACTCACAGAAGTAGCACCCCATCCAGCGTGTACGACTGGTATACCATCAGGTAACTGGAAACTTTGTTGAACGATGGTTACAGGTTGTATTGCTGGCGTATACTGTAGAAAATTTTGCATTTCAACCAAGGAGATATCGCCATCGAAACCGCCAAATAGGGTGGAACCGTAAGAGGGATGGTTGAGTGCACGAGTCAGCTGGATAATGGTACCACCAGAGTTTCTGTTGGTAGTTCCAGCTCGGAGACGACGAGTGCTGATTGAAAAACCTCCAAGGCTGAAATATAAAAATTAATTGAGATATATAGATTAATAATAGGGGTTAAAGTATGAAATTGCCGTTTTATTGCAATAGGTTCTTTGAATTGACATAGAATCTTCATGGTTTGAGGTTTTCGAATGAAACTTTTTTCAAATGGTTTCTGAGATGTTCTTTTTTTAAAAAATGTGAAACATTTGAATATCGACTTTCAATTGTTTTTGTTATTCAATTTAGACAAGAAAGATGGATACTGCGAAAATTCGAGTGATTTTTGAATACGAGTTCCGACGCGGAACTAACGCAGCAGAAACAGCCCGCAATATCAATGCTGCGTTTGGAGAGGGGTCTACTAATGAACGCACCGTGCGATTTTGGTTTAAACGCTTTCGTGATGGAAATTTCGACTTAAAGAACGAGCCACGAGGAAGACCGCCCACACAGGTGAATAACGATGAATTAAGAGAGATAGTGGAAGCCGACACTAGTCAAACTACCCAGGAATTAGCGGCATGGTTTAACGTTACCTTACCCACTTTATTGACTCACTTGCGTCAAATCAATAAAATAAAAAAATACGAAAAATGGGTGCCTCATGATTTGACTGATCTGCAGAAAGAAACGCGTGTTGAAACTTGTGTTGCCTTGTTGAACCGGTACAGAAATGAAGGAATATTGGATCGAATTGTAACATGTGATGAAAAGTGGATTCTTGCAATGGCTGACCCCAGGTCAAATGCCACAACAGTGTCCTAAAGCAAAACTTACCAATAAAAAGGTAATGGTAACTGTTTGGTGGTCTCAGCATGGTGTTATTCACTATAGTTTTCTTCGATCTGGTCAAGCAATTACGGCAGATGTCTATTGTGCCGAACTCCGAACCATGTTGACAAAACTAGCAGTAAAACAGCCCCGACTCATGAATCGATCTTCACCATTATTGCTCCACGACAACGCGAGACCTCACACAGCACGAGAAACCATTTTGACCCTTCAGGAACTGCACTTAGAAACCATTCGTCATCCTCCGTATTCACCAGACCTTGCTCCAACGGACTACCATTTTTTTCGTGATTTGGACAATTATCTACGTGACAAGAAGTTTTCTTCCCAGGAGGCAGTACAAAATGCTTTCACACAGTTTGTGCAGTCTAGATCGTCGGAGTTCTATCGCAAAGGCATTAATAACCTTCCCATTAGATGGCAGCAATGTATAGATAATAATGGCAACTATTTTGATTAAATAAATTTGTTAAAAATTTAAAAAATAAACAATTAAGATTTTCAGTACAAATCGGCAATTTCATACTTTAACCCCTAATAATATACTTTTCACAACCAACAGTTACAATCTTTCTTTCTTTCTTTAATCTTTCTTTATTTCAACATTTTCAATTTACAAGCATGGGAACCCTGACACTTAAACTAGGATTATCCTGTGCTATAAGTGCCAGTATGACTTAATTGTAGCCTAAACTAATTGAAATTATAATATTGCATTACATGGCTGAGAAATTTGATTAAGTACCACAAATTAATTTAATTCTAAACTAACAGTGTAACTTAGGATAAAATAACTATAGTAATTATGTATATTTAAATTAAATTCAAATAGAGAAAAACAAAAACAATTACAGAAGTGAACAAAAATTCAGGAAGTTATAAATCACCAAAGTTCGGTCAAGTTGTGTAGAGTGTGTGGGTGTGTGACTGTGTATCTAAGTATGACAACAAACCAGGGGCGCTCCGTCATCCCAGTCTCTTAAGAGTCTGGGTACGGAAGTTGCCCTCTGTTCTACGGGTTTAACAGTGTATACGCACGTCTTCGTTTGAACCAAAAGTAGTCGTCAAGCAAGAATGATTAAAATAGACTCAGTTGCATCATAATCTAGTTTTAAAAGTGATTGCTTAATTTGCACTTTAAAATGAAAAATAGACAAATTTATTAAAGTGTTATCGTTTTTGGTAAACTTATTATAAAGATATGGCCCCATTGCACATGGATGGTGTCGCGCCAAAATGGTTCTACTCGCCTTTTCTTTAAATATCAGGTCTCTCCTTCGCTTGAGCCTGTTAATTTCGAAATCAAATCCATCCGGCATGTTACGGTGAGCATATATAAGATTTCCAAATATATACAATTGGCGCACTGTCAGGACACTACAATCTTTGTACAGTTGAGCGGAGCTGTAGCGCCTTGGTTTCGATGTCATAACCTTAAGGACTCCTCTTTGGGCTCTCTCAAGTCTCAATATTGTTGTTTTATTGCAGCCACCCCAGACAGAAACACAATAGTTTAGCAACGATTGGCAAAGGCAGTAGTATATGGATTTTAAGAGTTGTAGATCACCGATGTGTCTAATATTTTTGAAGATTGACATTAGCTTTCTGATTCTATTTGTTAGTGAGTCAACATGTCTATGCCAATTCAAGTTTTCATCTAGTAACACGCCAAGATATTTAGTAACTGCAACCCTCTCTAGAGCTCGGCACCCACAGTTAAATGGATCATCACATGTATGTACCTTGATACCTATATCGCCTCGCGGTAATGAACGGTTTGATGCTGCAAATGTGACATATTTAGTTTTGTCTACATTTATAGTGAGCAGTAAGACAAATATACTCTGAAATCTTAAAAGTAAAACGATGTATGTACGAATGGGCGACCTTCAAAAATATATTTTTCTCAAGCAACCTTTGGATGGAAAGGGTCAGAGTTAATGTGAGATGAGATTGAAACAAGGAAATAATGTCGTTTTTCTTGCTTTTAGTGGCAGGCATCAGCTACGGTTTGGGTATCAGGAATCAGATACGGTGGTGTATGGCTGGCAAGGCAGAACGCTCTGTTTTTTGACGTTACTTTGATTTCTTTTTGGGTGAAGATATAGATACTGAATGCGAGAAGCCGAAAATAGATCTAGGTGGCGTGCAATTGTAGAGGCCTATGTCCAGCAGTTGACTGCAACAGGCTGATGATGATGATATTGTTCACGTCTGCAGGAACCGCTGTTCATTCTCTGCACGTGTACCGTTTCTGAATTTTTGGTATTGTATGTACTGCCTCTACATGACTGTCGTATTTGCAAGACTCGGCGGGGACACTGCTAGTGCCCTTAGATTCAAAAAGAACTATTAAACAGTGCCGATGTCCTAGCTGATTAATGCATTAAACCAGTCCAATCAACCCTGCAGCGGCCATTTTATATTAATTTCACGTAAAGAGAACATGGAATATATTTGAAACATCACCTTGAGTACTAGCAGACCATTGGACTGCCAGGCCCATATTCGTAGACTCATTTGTAAGATACTTACAAAGCAACAAAGCAATGTGCAGCAGATACAACATATTTCTGATTGATGATACTTGCAGCACACGACTGACCCCAGGAAATGCCAAGCGTGCTCGATTCGACCTGTACTATGAAAGGATATCTCTCGATGCTTGTCGGCTCCCCCCCTACTATACGTTCATTTGAGTTGCAGTGTACGGCAGCTATGGCAGCAACTGAAATATGGAATATGGAAGATGGCAATGTAAATAAGACTAGTGTTGAGGCATTATCTGCAGCCGTGGCCTATTTTGTTTCTGTGTGTGTTCTTCTGATAAAACTACAGAATAGCCGACAGCCACGATGAAATTTCGCACTGCGAATCGCCTCCGCTTATTTGTTTATTTACTGCGCGTGGTCTTGCTGTGCGCCTTCACGAAATTTGGTATGTTGAGCATTTAGATTACTTTTATACACCAAAGTTCATTAAATATATGGACTAAATACTTATTGTAGGAGTTGAACCATTACCTGTAAATAGTTAATAAATACATAATTAGCCAGTTAATTTGCCACTGCAAGGCAAGGGCCTCCTCTTAGAGGGTTTAGACAATGAGACGCCATGCCATTTCATACCTTGGGCCGTGGTGAATCTTATGACGTGTCGATTTCTTCATAATGTTTTCCTTGAGAACATCGTGAAGAAATAGAAATGTATGAACGACGTTATTAAGTGTACCTACTTCATAAATGAATATTAAAACCTGTAAAACGAAATGCTTCAACATACCTGCGACCACAAGAATGGTCTTGAATGTCATCTTGCCAAAACTTCTCCAAGTCAGCGTTCAAATTAAACTGAATGTAAATTAAAATAATCGACGTAACAATTTTTTAATCACATTTTTATCAATAAAGATTATGACTAGATTTTACAGGCTAATCGCTTTTTTGTTGCGATTATAATCTAAATTCTTTTGTTACACGATTACATTTTTAATCCTTTTGAAGTGATTATAATTAAGGAATAGTATCTACAGATATATTTTTATTATGGTGTTGTAACGTAATTTAGTTTTAATTTCCACTTCCACACCACTTCGTGTGAGTGATCGTAGGGTACCCGTCGGCTAGGTAGGGTAGAAGGCGATCCTTAGACGACTGTGAGCATATTTAGAATGTAGTAAGCGGAAGCCATGACACTGTGATAGTCATAGGGAATGCTTAGGTCCAGCAATCAGCTAAAATCGGTCGACGATGATGATGATTTGTCGCCACGTTCTGATTGAAAACCTGAATAGAGATGTGAATTAAGAAGGACGTACTCATAGCTATATAATACAATAATGACGATAAGGAGTAATTATATGTATATAAATCAACCAAAGGACAATAACTTTCCTCTTTCGAAATGTGACCTGGGACATACCTACTACACATTCTAATGAGTTCCTACGGTAGTTTGTATGATACAGACGTGTTTTTCGTCTCCACATCTAATTTATCGTGTCTTTCTTGTGGTTCAATCTGATCGATTTATTTATGTAAATATAATCCGTAGTATGTTTAAATACCTAAGTATGTTTATTATAAAGAAAATATATATAATAAAAGAAACAAATTAGTTTGAAATTTATTCAGTACTAGCTAACGTTACGGGATAGAAATGTACCCGCGTAAATTCCTATCCCGTAACGTTAATGATTCATCACGTATGTCATACCAAGCGTTGCTTTATGTTCATTTAAAGTACCCTATATATTATTTCTACCTCTAAACCAACCCTGTACCAAGTTTCATTCATATCGGCTCAGCCGCTCTTTTGCACCCATCACGTATGTTGAACCAAGCGTTGCTTAACTTGTACAATGTTTAAAGTACCCTATATTTTATTTCTACTTCTAAACCAACCCTGTACCAAATTCCATTCATATCGGTGCACGAGTTGTTGAGTTATAAATAGAAATACACGACTTCATTTTTCATAGCTGCCGTCCCGCTGTTTCACTCGCGTAAGTCCCGATCCCGAGGGAATATCGGGATCAAAAGTAGCCTATGTCACTCCTGGATAATGTAGCTTTTCTATTAGAGAGAGAATTTCTGAAATCGGTAAAGTAGTTTCTGAGATTACACCCAAAATACATACTTACATACACGTTACCAACGTTACCTCTTTATAATATTTGTATAGTATAGATAAACCGGCCGGATAGACGGCTGGCACAAACTGGATGCGAGAAGCCGAAAATAGATTTAGGTGGCGTCCAATTGGAGAGGCCTATGTCCAGCAGTGGACTGCAACGGGCTGATGATGATTATGATGATAGATAAACCATGATATAATGACAATGATGGGGAAGAAGTAAGTGAAAAACAGACGTGGACATTTTTTAATAGTTTTACAAACTAAATAAAATAAAGATTGTTTTTTTTTAATTATTGAAAATTTAATATTTCAGTAAACATTAAATTAGATAGCATTTTGCACGATCCAGTTAGTGTAACTAGAAACCCTGGTGCTAACTCCAGGGAATTGAGCTTGAGCACAACCTTGACCCCAAGAGACGACTCCAACTAGAATATCCTGCATGTACAGAGGTCCTCCAGAGTCTCCTTGACAGGCGTCCTTGCCTCCAACGTCCAAGATACCAGCGCAGATCATGTTTTCAGTTACAGTTCTTGGTCTGGGAAGACTTGCATAGCGTTGAGCACAGACGGCGCGGTTCACAGTGTAGATGGTAACATCACGGAGTACTGCTGATGCAAACCCTCCTTGCTGGAAGAAATATGTATGCCCTCACATGAGAAGAAGCCATGGTCTTCTTCTCATGTGAGGGCGCGTTCCGAAGCTTTTTGATGGTAGTTTTTTGAGCTAGCTAGGGATAAAAATATGTATTCATACATTGTTGTTGGAATTTCTTCAATTAGTTTTAATGGCGTGGTGGGTGGTTAAAGGTGAAAGATAGAAGAAAAAGATATTGGTGCGCGTCAGGTGGGGTTCGAAACCACGACCTACCGAATGTTAGTCGGAGTATCTACCACTAGACTAACATCGCACATGTACAAACCGGAATTCTTGATTTTAACTAAAGGCTCTTTCTCATACTACTCAGCGTTGTATACTATGTACCATTTCCCACTGTATTATTTGTATGTTGTTAACTGGCACACTACTAAAATTGTATATGTGCCACTTTCCCATAGGAAATTTGATATTAGTGTAAACTCACACATGTACCAGTTTTTTATTGTGTCATTCCTTTTTAAAGCCCGGTACCCACGACTTTTTAATTTAATATATTAAGATACTTTACTGATATTTACCGAAGTGGCACCCCATCCAGCGTGCACAACAGCCACGTTATCCGGAGTTTCAAACCCTTGAGATACAATAGCAACTGGCTGGATACTGTTACTGTACACAATACTGGAGCTTGTGAAGACCAAAGAAATGTCACTATCGAGGGTCGATGTACTGTAGCTAGGGTGGTTGATACGTCTCGAGAGGGAGATGACTGTACCACCCGAGTTGCGATTGGTTGTGCCAGCGCGGATACGACGAGAGTTTATGCTGAATAATCTAGTGAAAAGGGAACAAACAGTTCAGATATTATTTTCGAAATAAAATCCTTGTCTAATTAACCTATACTGCAATCAGCTCAATCTATACTATATACATACAACAAAGTAAGAGGGGACAAAAAGTTTGTAGACAAAGTCACTTAGGAGAAACACAGGTTGACAATTTTTTTGTTTTTAAAATTCTTTTCGGTCTTTCAAAATGTTCCTTATGCTACTATTTTGTGTGTTGGTAAGAATATAATTGAACGTACAGTCCAGCGAAACAATGTGCTGCCGATATAACATGTGTTGGGGTTATGATAGTGCCAGCGCACGACTGGCCCCACAGAATTCCTGTTCTGGACTCCACCTGAACTATTGAGGGGTAGTTTTGGATGGTAGTCGGATTTCCACCGACAATGCGATTTGGTACCCCCTGCACGCTGCAAACTGCAACTGTAACATAAAGAAGAAAATGAATAAAGACTTTGTAGCATTACCGCTTATGAACTTCTACTGTTTAGGGTGATGAGGGCGAAACGTTCTAGCAGCAAATTGTCTCTTCATAAAACCAACCATCGATTAAGAATGATTACGGCGAAACGTTCTATTGGCACAGATTATTCCATATAAAGTACTAAGCTCTGGATAAAGACGATCTTTCAACGATCTCCGCAGTTGCCGCTGCGTTAAGTATCTACATTCGACGACTTCCAGCGATCCTTACTAGATCGCCGCTCCCCTTGTAGAAGACCTCTGCTGCGTCTTTTGCTACGAAGTCGTTCTTTTTTTTTCAGTCAATTAAGTTTTGATTTCAAGCAGTTCAGTTGCATATTTTTTTCTCATACAGCAATAGCCCCAGCAATAGACCCTTTGTCGGTCGAATTTGTGCTTCGCTGCGATTTTGTAATTCCAGATTCAGTTTCGTTGTCGTTTTGTCATCATCAGTTGTCGTTTAGCATCATCAGCTTCTCCATAGCATTTAGAGCCACACACATCACAACTAGGTATACTTCAAATGCACATAATTATCGTAAAATATACGTTAGTACCTAAATCTAAAAGTTAAATAATAAACGCACCTGCGATCAACAATAGTAGTTTGAAAATCATCTTTTACTTTTCACTTGTGAGTGCCTACTACTTAGAAACTCAAAATCAATTGAATTTATAAACTAGTTTCTTATCAAAGAATGAGTGAAACATTTAGACAAGCTTTATGTAAAATATAATTAAAAACCTATAATCGTTTTATCAGTTTTAATCGCAAAAAAGTACTAGGTAGGTAGAAATCGGCCAACCCTATTATATGCCAGCGCTATACGGCATCCCACTGCCACGCATTAGGAATTGGACATGTGAAGTATTTTATTTCTTCTCCGTCTTGAACCGAATTATGGTCACCTGGGAATTAGTCAGTATCGAATTATTATTTTTTGCAAGACTATTTGACACGCAAAGTCCAAATCGATGGTCCAATCTCTTTGTTCCTTGCAAAAAACTGATTTTCGTTAATAACATCGCTTTTAAGGTGAAGGAAAACATCGTGAGGAAACCCACGGCTTAGTAAGCTCCACACGTGTTGACCAGTTCTTTCCTCTGGGCATGGCTGACTAGGCTGGGAGGATGGTATAGGTGCTGGGCAAGCCTATTTTATTACCTACAAATGTCCCAGGCACTGCAGCGCCATAAATAGCATGGATTAAAAGTTCTTCGCGCTGTATTAATCATCTAGATTAGATCATCAGATACAACCACAGTCAAGCTGTCGTCGTTGTTTGTCAAGTCGGGAATGGAAAAACGGTGACAAATTTTACCACAAGTCTACTAGATTTAGAAGATATGGACACTTTAACGAAACTAAATTGAATAATAATGATAAAGACACTTTAACGAAACTAAATTGAATAATAATATTAACAAATCACACTGCTTTATCTCCTTGGTTAATGATATTGTAATGTAATTTGGTCATTACTTGGACACCAAGCTTGGGTTTACTTTTCAAATGCTTCTGATCTGACTGCATTTTCTAGTTAGTGAGGTGCCTTTCCAGTTATTAAAGGCTATTATTTTGCTAGTCCCTTTACCACTTTAGGAGTTTATTTTTGAAAAAAAAATTGTATTTTATGCATCGAGGTACTAAAGCCCTGTCTTATATAGCAGGCGTCATATTGAATCCATGCGCTCGGGAGTTAAAAACTTAACTCCTGAGCGAAGCAAAGGTGAATCATCATCATCATCAGCCTGTTGCAGTCCACTGCTGGACATAGGCCTCTCCAATTGCACGCCACCTAGATCTATTTTCGGCTTCTCGCATCCAGTTTGTGCCAGCTGTACCTATTGCGCAAATCGTCGCTCCAACGTGCCTGAGGACGCTCTAGAACTCGTTTACCCCAACGGTTGTCGGTTCAACGGCTAATATGGCCAGCCCACTGCCACTTCAGCTTCTTTACACATCTACTGCGAGACAATAAAAAGGCTACAAAAATAAGCATTTAACTATCAACAAAACAATAGATAAATGCAACGTGTATGAAATATATTTACAGCTTTATATTTATTAAATTTAACAATGTTACATCATAATGACGAAACCAAACATCGGCCTTAGTCGATGAAAAAAAAAGTTGGAGCTTTATTTTAACCAAAACTTTTTGCCTTACCCTTACGTCAAAATAAAAATAGAAGAAAAATAGCCCAGTTTTTTTTATGTGTTATGTCTAGGTGGCCAATTCAAAATGGCCGTATGCTACCAGAATCTTAGTTCCAAATTTAAATTACTCTATCCCCTAGGTGCATAATGAGCACTATATGCACCTAGGGAATAAAGACTCGCTTTACGTTGACCTTTTTGATCAAATAAAGTAACTTTGTAGAACAGTAGGTGTGTAAACGCTTTTAGTTTTTAAAATTATGTGTTTGTCTTTAACAGCTAAAAATAGCTGTACTTATCAAAGTGGATACGGCATAAGTATTCACGATAGTAATTCATAGCAATAAAATTTAAATATAAATAATTTATAGAAAAAAGTTTATTGAAAATTTTTTTAGAGCAAATGCCATTGACATACTATGCATGTGTATATCCTAAACTAATAGAACTGTGTTAAATTTAAACATGTTTGATAGATTACACAGTAAGAGACATAAAAATAAAATCAAATTTCAGAAGTATAATACTGCTCTCCTTAGTAATAGTGTATTTGGAATGATTCCTGAAATATATAATCATCTACTAGATAGTATCTTGCAAGAGCAGAACATTCTTAGTGTTAAAAAAAGTTTGTCTTAACCAAATGTTATTACAAAATGAATAAATATTTAAATGATAAATTAAAATGACATATTTGCATGACATACATATTATATAATTTAATTTTCTTTTTAACAATTTGACATCATACTTTTATATTTTCATTCCATAATTTTTGACATTGTAATTGATTTTATTTGACTTTGTAGCGTTTGTTCCTATTGTTCACAAAAATAGTTTATAGGTAACCACTTGATATTGCATGCCTCATGTAAAGGCTGGATAAAGTGTTTCTTAAATATTTAATTTATCATAAGATCATTGTATACCTTTATTCGCAATAAATGATTTGTTTTTTTTTTTTTTTTTTTTTTTTTTTTTTTTTTTTTTTTTTTTTTTTTTTTAGGTATGTATAAGTATGTAATATAATTTACAATATATATATAATATAAATTATCTAATGAGAATGACCATTGAGTCCAAAAGTGCCCATCACACTGGCGGCATTACCCCGTTGAATCGCCAACGATATATTCTGGGCGAAAAAGAGCCCCGACCGGGGGTCCAGACCCTTTTCCCTGAGGCGACGCCCCAACTCAGCTACAAACTGCCTCGCGTCCGAACCCCAAGAACCCGCGGTCTCAACGGCAAACGGGACGAAGTCGTACGCTGATTCCAAACACGCGTATTTGATCCGCTTGGCTCTGGCCGCCGTTTCCGCTCCAGCACCAGCCAATTGCTGAGTCGCAATGAGGTGGCAAGATGCGAAGGTACTTACGCACGTCGCGTCCCAAACCAAGCAGCGTCCCCTCTGCCAGGGAATCAAAGTTAGGCCGTCCGGGCGTTTACCGTCGGAACGAGAGAGACCTGGGGGCTCCAAAGCTGAAGGTACCCCAGCCTGAACCAAGGCACGCCGAATGATTTCATTAAGCGCGTGATGCCGGGGTCTGCGGCCCGCGCACTTCACGCAACTGAGGGCATGATGTCCCAACGCATCGACCCATGCTCCACATATACACGCATGAGGCTCGCACACAGCGCACCCAAGTCGGAGGCCCACAGCCACACGGAGGGAGTCGTTGTCCAACAGCGTGCCCATATGAGGAGACGGCAAGGCATGTAACCAAGCCCCAGACTCCGGCCTTGCAGCCGCATTCAACCGTGCCAAGTTGACGCCTATACTCGTTTGTCGCAACTGCGTCAGCCCAACATGTGAGGTGATGTCGTCCCATTTTTGATTGATTGATTGATTGATTAACTTCATTTATAGAATTACCAAGCCGTTTCGCAATTCTGAGAGCATTATTGCGCTTTATGTTGCACTCGCCCGCAACATACTCGAGTATTGCTCGGTAATTTGGTCTCCGTTTTACAAAACACACGCTAACAGACGAAGCTGTGCAGAAGTGGTTCCTGCGACGTCTCAGTTCCAAATGGGGATTGAGACGTAAGTTGGATACATATGAGGCGCGGTTGCAACATTTCAGTTTGCACTTTCTACAGTCTCAGACGAAAGCTCAACGAATTTGCCGTTTTGCATAAGATAATGAATGCCCAGTGGGAAAGTACTGAATTACTGAACCACTTTTCCATAAGTATACGGGGGTGTGCTCGGACTCAAAAATTGTTTTCTTTTCCTGGGTGTTCAAACAATGTAGCATACAATGATTCTGTGTTTAGACTATGCAGAGCTCATAATGATATAAGTAGAGAACGAGACGTCTTCACTAATTTTATACAATATTACAAAAGTGTCGTTAAAAATGTTGTAAATTAGGATAAAAAAAAAAGCATAACTATTTTTTTATGTGAATGTTGTGCATAGCTATCATCGGAACATGGATTTAGTTATTAATTAATAAGTGTTTATTTGTTGTATATTTTAATAAATAAATAGAAAAATTGTTAATTATTTATTTGGTGTAGCTTTTCTGTAACTTTTGTCGAATTGCAATCCGAATTCGTCATCATCATATCAGCCGTAGAAGGTCCACTGTTGAACAAGGCCTACCTCATCGATTTTCAGCCAAAGTGGTTGGAAGCAACCTGCATCCATCGCTGGCCCGCAGTCTTAACCAAATCATCCGTCCATCGCGTCGGTAGACGTCCTACGCTTCGTTTCCTGGTTCGTGGTCTCCACTCTAGAACTTTTCGGCCTCATCGGCCATCTGTTCTCCACGCTATATGACCTGCCGCCCATTGCACACTTCAACCCGCTAATCAGTCCAACACATGGACTATGTCGCTGACGCTTCATTCCGTAATATTGTATGTACACTATTCATTGTTAGCACACAAAGCACGCCGACAAAGCACGCAAATGGCTATTTTATTTTATAGATTAATTTTTATTTAATTTTATGGATTAAGAACATTTTTATAGGAATTAAATAAAGCGAACAGACATTAAAAACATCAATTTACTAAATATTTTTTAACTTTGAGTAAAATCCACGATCCAGTCAGTGTAACTGGCAACCCTCGTGCTAACTCCTGGGAAACGGGCTTGAGCACAGCCTTCACCCCACGAGACGATTCCAACCAGAATATCCTGGTAGTACAACGGTCCACCAGAGTCTCCCTGACACGCGTCTTTGCCTCCAACATCCAGGATACCGGCGCAGATCATGTTCTCCGTGACAATTCCTGGCCTGGGAGCATTGGCGTAGCGTTCAGTACAGAGGGGACGATTGACGGTGTATATGGTAACATCACGAAGTACTGACGATGCGAAACCTCCTTGCTGGAAGTAAAATTGACTTCAGATTAGCCTACTGCCTTCACAGACATTTGATGTCACCTTCGGCTCTTACTGGATCTACCAATATTATAAATGAGAAAGTGTGTATACAAAAATGAGAAGCTTAGATGTTTGTCTTTTAATTACAACACGATAAGCGGTTGAATGGATTCGGCTGAAATTTGGCACGCAATCTTTACTAATGTTAAAATGCGAAAGTAATCTGTCTGTCTATTGCGCTTTCAAGTCTGAGCCGCTGAATTGATTTTGATGAATTGGTAAAGAAATAGATGAAACTTTGGAGAAGGACATAGGCTATTATTGATCCCGATATTCTCACAGGAACGGAACTTACGCGGGGGAAACCGCGGGCGCTGCTAGTAATTTATAACCGGGAGTAATATTAAGTATATGGAGTTTTCAAAAGACTGTCTTTTTCATTGAGGGGCTTTTCGTCAAACTACCTACTACCAGCACAACTGACCGATGGCGATGAAAAGTACGTTAGGTCACTAGGTATAGTAGCGGTTTTTAATTATTTCAGCCTATAATCTGACCGAGTGCCTTTAATTTGATAATTTTTCTACAGAATGAAGTGTCAAATGGTTGCACTTAACTAATAAATAAAGTATAGATGCAGATCTGGAAAATTAAAATCTATAAATAGTATTATCCTTTCACTTACAGAAGTAGCGCCCCATCCAGCGTGCACAACCGGCAGGTTATCGGGGATCTCAATACCTTGGGCAATGACAGCAACTTGGTTAACGCCAGAATTGAAGGCAATAGTGTCGATTGTCTCTAACATGGCAATGTCGCCATCGAGGCCCAGCGAACCGTAGCTAGGGTGATTAAGACGACGTGTGAGTGCATAAATTGTGCCGCCAGAGTTCCGGTTGGTGGCACCGGCGCGGATACGACGAGTCTGTATGTTGAAGTTCCTGATAAAAAGATGGGCAACAAGTGAGTAATGGCATCTCCAAAACAGGGAACCTGTCTATCTCTTGCAACTGCAACGCGCACTATTTAAAGCAGCCACAGCACGTTAAATTATAATTACTTTAAATGCGCTTTTACACGGTCAGTTCCGAACAAAAAGCGGTTCAGAAGCCATATACCAAAATAGCTGGAAATTCGGGTAGAGTACGAATTGCCGAATGCTTTGGACACTGAATCGGCTGCCAAGTAGCTCCTGCCGAATTGATAGTTCATCGCATACAACATAGTAGGCGTGAATTAAAGTCTGGAAACTCTTTGTTTCATGACTACTCTTTGGTAAGATGAAGTTGCCAAAGAGTGGTGAAAAAACAAGGTTGTTTACTCACGTTCCAGCGGTGCAATGTGCAGCAGTAACAATATGTCTATTGGTAACAATGACGGCTGCGCATGATTGTCCCCATGAAATCCCACTTCCAAACTCTAGCTGAACAGCTGAGGGGTAGTTCTCGATCACGGTTGGTTCTCCACCAACTATGCGATTCGGTGCCCCCTGCACACTACAGACTGCAGCTGTAAATGAACAAAAAAAAACAATAGTAATTGGATTTAATGCAAGGGTTAATAAAGGAGGCTTATACCTAGCAGTGGGATAGTTCAGGCTTAATAAAAATAAATAAATAGTAGATACAACATACCTGCGATCAAAACCAATAATTTGAACATCGTCGTCTACTTCCCACTCGAATGTACCTAGAACCTCCAAATCACTGGTATTTATAACTAAACTCTTATCATCAAATACTCAATCAAGTTCACTGTTAAATCCGGCTTTAAAAACAATTAATAATCATAATCTTTTAATCGATGGTACTTACGTTTATAATTTATAATGTAAGACTCTAGCTAGACATAGGCATTTTGCGTGATCTTTCAACCATTGAGGTATTATCCTACTAAGCTGAAAGTTTGTAAGTATCTGTGTAAGTGTGTTTGTTAGTCAATCACGTAAAAACCGCTAAACCGATTGCGATGAAAATTGGAATATAAGTAGTTGGATACCGGGAATAACAAATTTTATCCTGATTACCCGAGGAAACTGGACTTACGCGGGTGAAACCGCGGGGCGCAGCTAGTAACTAGATTTACTAGTACCGGACACTGTTGCCATAGGTGAAGTCGAATACATATATTCCATGTTCTTTTTACGCGAAAAAAGCCGCTACAGCTCTTACAGTATTGTTTCGTCTATCGTAAAACTGTAATGACAATCCTACGATGAAGTCGATGAACGACGCTTGCACTGGCTTGTTACACAACCGTCTTTCTTCTGACGCCATATCTCTACTATCAATGATTTCAACGTATATTTTCTTCTATATTTCAAGTAACATTGCAATCGGTTTAGTGGTTTACTACATACCTACTGCTCTATAAAGTTACTTTATTTGACCAAAAAGGTCAACTTAAATCGAGTCTTTATTCCCTAGGTGCATAAAGTGCTCATTATGCACCAAGGGCATAAAGTTATTTAAATTTGGAACTAAGGTTCTAGTAGCATACGGCCATTTCGAACTGGCCACCTAGACATAACAAAAAGGTAAGGCAAAAAGTTTTAGTTAATATAAAGCCCTAACTTTTTTTTTCATCGGTTAAGGCCGATGTTTGGTTTCGTCAATTTTATGTAACATTGTTAAATTTAATTAGTATAGAGCTGTAAATATATTGCATACACGTAGCATCAATCTTTTGTTTTGTTGTTAGTGAAATGCTTATTTTTGTAGCCAAAAGGGCTACAAAAATATTGTCTCGCAGTAGATGTGCAAAGTAGAGTATTCACCTCGGTACTAAAGCCTGTGTTTATCTTGGGCGCTTGAATCCCACGCTTCACTCAGGACTCAGGTACATAAGTTTTTAACACCCTCGCTGCGCTCGGAGGTTAACTGTACTCTAGAGTCCTTCGTACGCTTTGGATTCAATATGACGCCCGCTATATAAGACAGGGCTTTAGTACCTCGGTGCATAAACTACTATTTCTGCGTGAAATGATAACAAAGTTACATACAAACATACAAACTTTCGGGTTTTGATTGAACTTCCTAATACCAGTTGTAATTATTATTTTCTAAATAGCTTCAAATTGTTTCTTTAGGTACCGGGTAATGAACCTTGGTATCTAGGTAAATAAATAGGACCCTATTTAAAAAACCTACAAAACATTTTTGTTGGTACCTTTGATATCAAGGTACTTATCTACTAATCAGCTGAAGGTTGGTTTCATGAACATACAGAAATCATGATTTATTATCCATAATATCGTATTACATACAACATTATCATGCAACAACATAATCCGATAATTAATTAGATAATTCAAATCTTCCTAATTTAAATTATAATATAGGTCTAAAATAATTCGTATCACAGTGTTAGTGTCATATAAATCGGTTAAGCCGTTTCGAAGGAGTTATCATACTCCTCAGGTTGACCTATTTATTATAGACGCTACGCTCGCTGACGCTCGCTCGGTCAATAAATAAATGTTGATGTATCGGTAACTTTAACAGTATGACTGTGATTTTAATTGATTTAATTTTTGTAACTGTTCAAAAAAAAATAATCAAATCAAATATTTATTTATTAACTATAACACTTATTAGACATTTCTCAAATTACATATATCAGACATCGATTATTCGATTCTACACTAAGCACAAGCTTGTATCGCAGTAACCGAGGAAACAATATAATGCAATATAGATAGACGCCTAATAAATCCATAAAAATATATACCTTATTAACTAACATACATATAAATTATTATTATAACTAAACACGAACTACATAACATGTTACGTGTTACGAGGGTGCGAGATTAGCGGCTGCACGGGGGGTGGTCTGCGGCGTCCACGGAACTTGCGGAACACGACTCCTTTCGGCCACAGCTCCTCCTTCAGGAAGGTCGATAGCTTCTCTGTAGGCACCCGTACAGCAAACGAACTGAAGTTCACGTTGCGGCGCGACTCTAACTGTTCGACCCACAGGCGGTACTTCGTCTTCAACCGCAAGTACTCCACGACATCATCTGATTTCGTGGTATAATGCAGGCGGGAGACGTAGATGTACGTCACAGGTTGGGCGGGACGCAGAATATTGTCCGGTCCGGTCGGCGCAGAGCCACCGTTGTTGTATGTAGTATGATGATGATAGGTAAGATGTAACGGGTAAGCCCTTTTAAGCCGAAAGGCGGTTGTTCTAGACGTCTAGGCGAACAACTTTTGTTCTACAACTTTTGAAAATTCGAACGTTTTTTTTTTAAGTTTTGAGGTTATATGTTTCACTGAAAAAACAGCTGCTTTCAAAAAGGTAAGTAATTGAAGGTTTAATTGTAGTAGACCAAACTAAATGAAAGGACAACATAAGGTCAATGACCTCGAACTCTAAGAAACAGCTGATTTTCAAGTAAACTTTACACTTAAAATTTTCTATAAGTACTTCGAATTTCCAAAAGTCGTAGAACAAAAGTTGTTGAAATGAAATGAAATGAAATGAAATGAAATGAAATGAAATATTTTATTTGCATAAACTGTAGGTACATATTAGTTTGGTGTTACAAGTTTAGTTCAGGACCTTGTACAGTTTACCGCAGTCGCAGCATGCAAATTCGCAATAATGCATTATTTAAAAAAAAATTAAATGAAACGTACACTTAGATAAATTAAATTAATTATGTCCGTACATACAATGTAGTCAATTTTAAATAAAAATATGTCAAATATTAAGACGCTACAATTACCAACTAGGTCATATGAGGTAGTTTTTTTTCACTAGTTGCGACACAGAATAAAACGCTTTTTCCAGAAGCCAAAGTTTGAGACGTTTTACAAATAGAGTACTAACGTCCAAATAGAGTACAAATAGAGTACTGTTCGTCCAAACGTCTAGAATAACCCCCTTTCGGCTTCAAAGGGCATACCCGTTACATCTTGTATGTGTGCTACCAATACCACTTTACCTATATTACAAGCCACATTTCCTTAGTTTGGGGCCAGATGGCACTGTTTGTAACGTAATCGTCGTTTAATATTTAGTTATTTGTTAAAATATGCGGTGTTTCTTGACTCTATTTGTTTTTATTTAAGGGCTGATTTTTCAAATCCCTAGATAGAGATATCTGACAAATAATAACACCACCGAATGAAAAACGTCATTAAGATATTAAAAAAGAAAATAGGTAAATCTAAATACAGCAGATAAAAATTTGAAGGCTTTTAAATTTGTTTGGGTTCGAACTTATTCGACAGATATCTTTTATCCGTGGAATGAAAAAATCAGCCCTAAATAAAAAGACTAAGCATTATATAATTGGTCTCATATTCGTTGTGTATTACCCACCCAAATAACAAGCCATATTTGCTTAGTTTACAACCAGATGGCGCTGTTTGCCCTTCAGCATATAATAAAAATGAATCCCTTTTTCCTTTGGTTACGACATCACGCTTGAACGGCTGGACCGATTTCGATAATTCTTTTTGCGTTGTGTTTGTTATGATCAGGAGAAGGTTCTTATGAGAGAAAAAATGCTGAACCGATTTTGATAAATCTTACGCGGGTGAGACCGCGGGGCGCAGCTAGTATATTTAAATTTCTTTACAAAGTGTTACGTAAGGGACTTTGAACTTAAAAGATTCAATTTAGGAGAAACTTTAGTAACCATTGTGGCTAACCTAGGTCCGGGGTTGCGATCAATATGTTCCTGCCAATCCGGGACCTTTCCCGGCGCATGCGTGGAAACAGCGGGAACCGGGAACATCGCAGAAAACGTCAGGAGAAAATATTCATACATTTCCTTGATCGAAAATAAAACCTATAGTTTTAAATTAGCAATAATGAGCCCTGAACGCGAAAACGAAGGTGAGTTTTAGTTTGTGATTGTGTGTGTGTTTTGTGTTGTTTTCTTTTAGATATTTGTGTGTTTTTAATGTAGGTTAAGAGGTTATGTACTCTAGTAGGTATGTGGTTTTTTTTTAACAGAGGGTTATAGTTTTTACACAACGACTTTAATGAAAATCAAACCTAATAATTGTTATTAGTGTTGGCCAAGAATATTGACCGGTTATAGAGTATTTATTTGACGTATTTATACCTGCAAAGGATTCAACAATCATTAACTAACGATTGATTTTCTTAAATACTAACAACACTCTACGGTTTAAAATATCGGGGCAACTTCTATAGCAGCATGCTACATAATAGACCTCATTTACAAGATGGTAAGATAGTCAAACGTTCAACCATCAATTTTCTAAAAAAGATGCACCGGTTGTTATACCAGAAGATGGCGCTACGAGTCACACTCGTAAATAAAGAGAGTTTTCTTAGGTAGGTAAATGTGGGATTTCCTTCACGAAACTAGTGCAATTTTATAATCATTTTCATAAATAAATGTGTATTTGATAAAATTACTTCCAGTCGCGATGTATCCTTTGAACGGGATCTTGCCTTTTCGGCCGCCAAATAGCCTAATGCTGCCATTTTTAACCATTATACCTTTGTCTCTTATTCCTCACATTATTCTAAAAATAAGTTAACGTTTACCCACATTATATTACATAGTTACTAAACGAAACCTTACTTAATAAACTTCTTAAACTCACACGATTGATACTTGACATAGTAATATTTAAATAATCAGGTAATATATTAATAGGGGTTAAAGTATGAAATTGCCGTTTTATTGCAATAGGTTCTTTGAATTGACATAGAATCTTCATGGTTTGAGGTTTTCGAATGAAACTTTTTTCAAATGGTTTCTGTGATGTTCTTTTTTTTAAAAATGTGAAACATTTGAATATCGACTTTCAATTGTTTTTGTTATTCAATTTAGACAAGAAAGATGGATACTGCGTAAATTCGAGTGATTTTTGAATACGAGTTCCGACACGGAACTAACGCGGCAGAAACAGCCCGCAATATCAATGCTGCGTTTGGAGAGGGGTCTACTAATGAACGCACCGTGCGATTTTGGTTTAAACGCTTTCGTGATGGAAATTTCGACTTAAAGAACGAGCCACGAGGAAGACCGCCCACACAGGTGAATAACGATGAATTAAGAGAGATAGTGGAAGCCGATCCTAGTCAAACTACCCAGGAATTAGCGGCATGGTTTAACGTTACCTTACCCACTTTATTGACTCACTTGCGTCAAATCAATAAAATAAAAAAATACGAAAAATGGGTGCCTCATGATTTGACTGATCTGCAGAAAGAAACGCGTGTTGAAACTTGTGTTGCCTTGTTGAACCGGTACAGAAATGAAGGAATATTGGATCGAATTGTAACATGTGATGAAAAGTGGATTCTTTATGATAACCGGAAAAGAAAAATGCAATGGCTGACCCCAGGTCAAATGCCACAACAGTGTCCTAAAGCAAAACTTACCAATAAAAAGGTAATGGTAACTGTTTGGTGGTCTCAGCATGGTGTTATTCACTATAGTTTTCTTCGATCTGGTCAAGCAATTACGGCAGATGTCTATTGTGCCGAACTCCGAACCATGTTGACAAAACTAGCAGTAAAACAGCCCCGACTCATGAATCGATCTTCACCATTATTGCTCCACGACAACGCGAGACCTCACACAGCACGAGAAACCATTTTGACCCTTCAGGAACTGCACTTAGAAACCATTCGTCATCCTCCGTATTCACCAGACCTTGCTCCAACGGACTACCATTTTTTTCGTGATTTGGACAATTATCTACGTGACAAGAAGTTTTCTTCCCAGGAGGCAGTACAAAATGCTTTCACACGTTTGTGCAGTCTAGATCGTCGGAGTTCTATCGCAAAGGCATTAATAACCTTCCCATTAGATGGCAGCAATGTATAGATAATAATGGCAACTATTTTGATTAAATAAATTTGTTAAAAATTTAAAAAATAAACAAATAAGATTTTCAGTAGGAATCGGCAATTTCATACTTTAACCCCTAATACTATGAAACCTTACTTGATACATCATTTGGTAATCAAAGTGTCATTATGAAAGGCAGACAAAACGTACAGTTGGAAACTGTGAGGTTGGGAAATAAAACAAATATATATAATACGTTTGCAAATGATCATTGGTCAAAATACTATTGTGCGAAACGTTAGCTAGCAAGTGATAATCAACCCAACGATTTTCTTCAAAAAGGCAGAGTACCCCTTTGTTTCTTCTCTTTCTCAACTCGAAAACTCGACTTAATCTATTAAAAATCTAATCAGGCTTGAGTCCAAGAATTGCACTAAAGAACAATGGACTTACATAATATTTGATAGTTATTGTGCTAAAGAAAGCAGTACAATTACGTTCTTACGAATACTAAATATTTATTTAATTAATACAAAATCTAATCAGCCATTATTATTGTAAATTGAAAGGTACCACTCCTAAATTTTCTTACACACGAGTAGAAACAAACTCGTTTCTAAGTTAGAACTTGGTAACTTAATCAGAGTAACTTAGACGTCTAATTAACTTGGGTTAACTTCATACTCAGGTACCTACTTGGGATGTTACTTAATCAACACTGATATTTCGAAATTAAAAATCACTATTAGATAATATATTATTATGTTAATAAAACACTTTATTTATCCGGTTGAATCGCGTCTTTATTCATTGTTCTAAACGAACCGAACTTTCGCCAACTTTACAGTTGGCTTTTTCAAGGTTGACAGGTTGACAGTCAACCTTGAAAAAGCCAACTAAATAAATAAAGTGTTTTATTATGCAAAATCGCGAATACCATAGAAGAAATTATTATTATGTTACCTATTTTTAATTAACTTTCAAACCCGAAGGAGGATATTCGGCTTTTTTGTACGTGTATTTTACCAGATACCTCAGAAAAGTTCTATTATTTTATTATACTAAAGTAAATTTTATAAGGTAAAACCACAGTTTATCTAGTTTTAAAACCTACAGGAAAGTTTTAAAGGTTAGCCTGATAGACTTTATATTAATTACTAAACGAAAGTATGGCAAAAACATCGAACTCAGAAGGCATAAACTGTGTTTTTTTTCTCACAACTCTTTCCTAGCCGATTTTGATGTTCATATGCCAGTGTCAAAATTTTTTATTCATTAAAATAATGAAATAAATAATAAAATAATTTAAAACTAAAGATCGAAGGTACAGACGTTTTCTTCTAAAACTTAGACTGTAGTTGATATTTCGTGATTAAGCATTAAAAGCATAACTAATATTTAATAATATAATAATTATTTATTTATTTCTTCAGAATAACATTTAGTGCTTCACTTAGGTTTAGGTTATTATAAACATTAATGTTTCTTCATATAATCAAATACGAACAATACCATATGATATTGTTCGTATTTGATACGAACAGCCACTGGGGTAACGTTACCACAGTGGCTGTTTACAACTGTCTCCCTTATGATGTCGTTTCTACTGTTAAGGTTGAGATCATTAATATACCACAAAACAACCTTTTGCTCACAGGTGGGGACATGATGGAGTCCATAGACGAACTCAAAGAACGCCTTTCTTCAATGAAGAAGATGATGGAAGAGCGCAAGGCAGCTGGCTCCAACACCAAGGACCTTTTCCAAGGCCACGCCACATCCCTTCACGGAACAAACATGATAGACGGAAACTTCCTCTCTTTCGTGTTCGGAGGATCTCTACTGGTCATTGTAAGCGTTTCGGTGTACGCTTTTTATAATCTGTATCACGCAGTGTTGAAGAAATTCCCGTCGACTCACACTGAGCTATGAAGACCCTGCGTTTTAACGCGTAGAAATTATGGAGAGTTCTTATTGTATGATGTAAAGGAGAACTCACACTTGAGGCAAAAAATAATGCCCTATTGAAATTGTAAGGTTGCATTTTAAACCTGGTATTAAAGAAGTTCATCATTTTATAGTAAATTGTTAGTATTCTATATTATTTGGATCTGAAACGATCTTAATTCTAATATTTATGGAATAAATAATTTAATCACTTTTAAATTTACGTATTAAATAGAAATATTGCAGTAGATAGCAATTATAAATAATATAGTATTATTTTACTAGATTGTCATTTTTTAACAGAATTTGTCTTAAACATCGGATTCTTGTCATATTGTATTATGATAATTCTATTTTAACATTTTTCAATTTAATATTAAATTCGAAACGAAACTCGTATAGGTAGGTTGAAATACTAATTCAGTTTAAATAAAAAAATATACCTGCGAGTAATTTGAATCGTATGAATACGATATTTGATCATTTTATAATCTAGTTCTGTTTTGAATTAATTATCTTTATTAGTAAAAATATTATATAGGTATTTTTAATAAACACGTGTTCTGCGTTAATTGACGAAAAAATTAACTCTCGCTTTCTCCTGATTTTTAATGACCGTTAACTTAAACTTTGATTAAATTTTGTGTAAAATTACACTTTTTTATGAAATAGTCTCAATCCAGATGGCCCAATAATTATTATTTGACGAGTTTCCTCGACTATTCAAGTTGACGTTCAATAAAAATCTGTAGAATTCTTTTAGGTACGCCTCCTATCGAAAAGTCCTAAAACTATCTCATAATAAAGTGTCTAACAAAAACGAGGGTTAGTTTTCTGTGATTTCGCATCGGTTTGAACAAAAATTAAAGTATTGAAACTAAATTAATATTGAAATGTGAAGAATGTATGATGTTTC
The DNA here is from genome assembly GCA_949358125.1 of Idaea dimidiata. Classification (NCBI taxonomy): domain Eukaryota; kingdom Metazoa; phylum Arthropoda; class Insecta; order Lepidoptera; family Geometridae; genus Idaea; species Idaea dimidiata. Next base: position 1,143,508 of record OX442329.1, read on the forward strand.
GTGGTCTGCAAAGGTACTACCAGTGCTTTCCGTCTATGTACAGACTTAGGTACATAGAAACTACATACAATAGTATACAATAAAACGTAAATAATGTAGCGGCTGTTTCGATGTTTCTAGATTTAGATACTGAATTACCATAGAAGTACAGCTCAGTAAATACTGTGAAAATTGTGTGAATTTATCTATTGAATAAACACGATGTTCAACAAAGGTTATAGTAATAAAATTTAAACCAAACTGAAAGAAATTTTGTTACGAAAATTACAACCTTACCTTACAAGTTTGCAAACTTCAAAAACTTTTTAAATATTCTTTTGAGGTTATGAAATATGATTGGCTAACTACATCTCAAAACAAATGGAAAATTCAAATATTTGAAAGATAAATTTACATATTTTACAATCGACAAGATTTAAGATAAAAATGTTAACAGTATTTTGTAAAAAAAAACAGCGCTACGTCAGTACCTTATGTAGATTAGGTATTGCGGTACGTTTTGTAAGCGTGAAATGCGCGCGATGTGCGCATAGCTTTAGTCGACGGGGAGGTATTGTAATTTGAATCTCATTCTCTATTCATAAGGATGGTTTTTGAATGTAACGGTTTAAAGGGGAACATGTATTTAGATAAGTATTGTAATATACATACATGCGGTAAGAATAATAAAAGTTGAATTCTTAATTATAATTTATTTATCATTTTCCATTTTACAAAACCTTCGCTTCATCCATTATTATACCTTTCTCATAGATCCTACTACTTTCTCATAGATTCATAGATCCTACTAATCTTACAAAAATTAAAAACGAGAAAGTTTGTATGTCTGTGACTTTGTTATCAATTACGCAAAAACTACTAAACCGATTGCGATGAAACTTGGAATATAGGTAGCTGGAAATCTTTGAATAACACATAGGCTACTTTTTATCCCGATATTCTTTAATTTATAAATGTGAAAGTTTTTAGGTGAGTAAGTAAACAATAATGTTTTGTTACTTTATATATAGATCTGCAATGTCTCTGACACGGAAAATCTAGATGTGGGATGTTCCTGACACAGAAAACGTATTTTTGTAGGTACGGGAAAGTCCTGACTCCGAGGGAACATCGGTATTATGAGTAGTCTATATGTTAATCTAAATCTCCAGCTATCTACATAGCCACTTTCATATCAATCAGTTCAGAAGTTTTTGCGTGAAGGAGTTAACAGACATGATCGTTTAAATAGGTACCTACTTATTTAGACGCAAATTTTTCGCTTTGAATATTTGGATTAAAAGTAACCTTTTTTTCTGGTCTAAGTTCCTTCCTCCGCTGAACCGATTGCGATGAAATTTTGAATATAGATATATGGGAACCTGGAATAACATAATATAGGCTACTTTATATCCCAAAACAGGCCTTAAGCGAGTGAAGCCGCGAGGCACAGCTAGTAATATTACTTCTTACTTATATAATAAACGCAAATGTTTGAAAATTTGGAATAACACATAGGCTACTTTTTATCCCGATATTCCTATTCCGATTTCGCAGGAACGGGATTTAATCGGATGAAAACCCGGGGCACAAATAGTAAGATTTATAAAGAGGAAACATTTATAATTTATATGTAAGGAATAGGTTTCGAAATTATGTACTGGACCGATTAAAAAGAAATCCAGCCATAGAAGCTACATATCGGGAATTAGCTGCTTGATACCCGAACGCAGCTATTCTACAAATATTATAAAGCTGAAAGTTTACGTATGTTTGTACCTATGTATGTTTGTTGCTCAATCACGAAAAAACTGCTGATCCGATTACGATGAAACTTGAAATATAGATGGGAGTACACCTGAAATGATACATATCTTTTACTGTGCTTTTTATCCCGATATTATTCCCGAAGGATCGTGACTTACGCGGGTGAAACCGTGGAACGCAGCTACAGTTAATGTAGAAATGTCTAATAGAACACCATTCGCATTTACAATTTAAATAATGTAGATTTTTTCTCTCAATTCTAATTTAATTTCGTTCTCATATTATTAACTTTATACGGAACCCTCTTATGAATAATAATTTCTGTATTTTTATACTTACATTTGTAACTGGGTCACGCCAGTTATCTTTATCCGACTTTAAAATAAAATGGTCCTGTCTTTTATTTATCTAGAGGGTTTTAATTATATGTCTTTTACCTAATCAGTGAAGTTACTATACATACTAGATATTGGGCCCTACCATAATGTCTTATAAGTCGTAGCGAACTCGCCAGGTTGTCGTTCGGCAAAAAAAAAAATATTAAAAACAAACATCCAGAAAAAGAAAAGGATTTTTTTTAAATTATCTGTGGTTTTTAAAAGTAGTCGGGGTATTTTTTATTTAAAATTTACTTTATTGTTTTGGGCGACAAAAGGACGACATAGTGCAGCAACGACAATTTCGTGACAAATGATCATGGTAGCACGGATTATGTATTAAAAACTAGGGATGTGTCATATAAGAAAGCAGTTTTAGATGCGCCTTTATTCTTCTTTAACAGGTAAAAAATTTTAGAGTTGTTACTCTTTGACTTCATAAAATATTATTTATGAGGACTATTGACGAGCTAGTTGCAATGAAGTTCTACATACATCAAGTGTAAAAAGAAAACCTTAATATAACCTTAAGAAAAACATTTGGTTCACCTCTGTATATATGGGGTATTTCTATGTATAAAATGTATGTATTTACAAAAGAAAAATAAATATATGTAGTAAATCCGTTGTCTAGTCACCGTAACACAAGCTTAGCTGCTTACCACGGGGCTAGATGGCACTGTGTGTCGGTCACAGGATTTATTTATTTATTATTTATTATTACTTCTTAACGCGTACTTCTTACGTACATTAGTAAGTACTAAGAAAGGATTTTTAGTAATCCCGCGAGATTGGGACTTACGCAAGTGAAACCGCGGGACACAGCTAATCATTAAATAAAAGCATAATCTTTAAACCTACACTAAAAATAAAACTAACAGAAAACAAAGCAAAATTCAAACGAATGGCAACACTGACAGAAATTGAAGCAACTCTTTAGCACGTAACAAAGTATACCTATCCCGCTTACTCTTATTCATACTTGTGGCTCTAGTAGCGAGTTTGAGAGAGACAGCGACATTTTATTATATTAGAGTAAGTGGTACCGTGTTGAGAATAAAAATATGGCTTTGGATGGCAGCTGAAATGATGGAACTGTGTAGTTAATGAATATAGTAGGGATGGGAAATGTGGTATTTTGTGGTACAAATGTTTAGTAATTTCCACTTAGTAACATTCGATATATATATATAGCTATGGATGGCAGCTGAAATGATGAAACTGTGTAGTTAATGAATATAGAGTGAAGGGAAATGTGGTATTTTGTGGTAAAAATGTGTAGTTTTTTTCCACTTAGTGACAATCTTTGATGAACATTTAGTAAAATTTCCACTTAGCTACATTGCTGAATACAATAGCGATGGAAAATAGAGTATATAGTGGTATATTTTTGTGGTACAGATAATTTTTTACTTAGCAACTGCTATGCTATGAGCTCTGCTCCGAATCTAATGACGTCATCTGAAATATAAATATGTCAATCCATGGTTAAATGTACTTTATCTATAATTTTTATAAGGTACTGTTTCCCGTGGACGACAAAAATTCAATCTGCGTTCACCTTTACAATGTGTCTCTTTACATTGTTAGTAACAAACAAATAATCGAAAATGATAATCCGCCCTACCATGATCAAATTGTCGCTAAGTCGCATTTAATAAAAATGAAATTAAAACACATCAAATAATTTAAATAAAAGTTTTTTTTAACTAAGTATCTGTGGTTTTTAAAAGTAGTCAGGGTATTTTTTATTTAATTTATTTTATTTTATTTTATTTGGAAAACATACAGTGAATAAAAACTAAGTAACAATAAATTAATAAACTCAACACCATTTACAAGTCTTCGCATATTACATCTATATTTACTTGATAAAATTTACTTTATTTTATTTGAGCGACATGGTAGGGAGATATATTGCCTTTTGCTACGAATTCGTAGCGTCTACGAACGCACAATGTAGCACGGACGTAGCATATTTCTATCAGTACCTAAACACGCTTTACTGATTATTTTATAAAATATTACTGCAAAAATACATCAGTATAAAGGTAACTGCACTGTGTCACATGAAAGGTATTTATTGTAAGTACCAAATGATATCAAAATCGTCACTAGTAATTACCAGAAAATACCATCTAAGTAGAACTTACCCTACAACCTAGTACACGGTCACACCCCATCCCTACACATTGCACCCCCGCCTACAAAATACCAAGTAACAGGTAGACGCAATACTGGGCTCAGTCGTATCGCGACCTTCTAGGTGTTCACACGCCTATGTAACACAGTGCAAAATCATCACATTTCAAGGTAAGTGTTGAAAATTAATTAATTTTATTACTTTATGGTGTCTAGGGAGTATAAATGTCTTTTTAAAATCGTCTTTTGGCCCTATTTCCATTGTTATATAATTGAAATAAGTTTGTTAGTAAGCGGAACGGAAAATTCTATTGGTTAAAATTGATTAATTATTTTTACCTTTTTTTTAGGTAAAATTTTATTATGTATGTGATCTAAGTCGTCATTATTGATCAGATGAGGGATGATTTAATTATTGATCGAGCGGACGTTATTCTTCTTTCTTCCTTTTAATTGATTGAGGTAAAAAAACAACATTTTTACGTTTTTTCTATGACCTAACCAAACAATATTTTACATACGTCTGTATTTGAATTTGTTTTTAGCGTCAATCGTAAATCTACCATTTAACAAAAACGTCACAAAGACATAACATTTTAAATGAAAGAAGACGATAGGATAATAGAATGAAATGTAGTTTTTTTTTTAATTATTACAAAAAAACTCACATTTAGGTACATGAATCGTCACTCCCTTAAACCTGTGACGGTTTGTCTAGAAGTTGCAATTTAATTAGATAAAAAAAAATATTTAAAAAAAAATAAAAAACCCGACTGCCGTTAAAACTGAAAAGTAAAAAACAAGAAGATACCTAAAGGTAAAGAAACCTTAAAAATCATTCGACGCATCTAGGAGCCTTAAAAAATTGTGGATGGACTCGGGTGGGACTTCAACACAATTTGGTGTCATTATACTTTACCTTTAAAAGGAGTCCCACCCGACTGCATCCACAATTGTTTAAGGCTCCTAGATGCGTCGAATGATTTTTAAGGTTTCTTTACCTTTAGGTATCTTCTTGTTTTTTACTTTTCAGTTTTAACGGCAGTCGGGTTTTTTATTTTTTTTTAAATATTTTTTTTATTTAACGCTTTTTAGTTATTAGAGATTAGATACAATTACACCAGAGAAACTCATTAACTCTGGATGTGTATACTCCAGTAGCGAGGACTCGAAATCGGTAAAGATAGGCTATCTAAAAGCCTTCAATATTATAATAGCTATTCTTTTTGAGTTTTGCTGAGATGGCTATGAAGTAGGCAAGTATTTATCTTAAAATATAATTACCAAAACCAAATTCGTCGCGACTGGTGATACAAACAAAGGCTGGCGGTTTCTTGTCCTAGCGGATAAGCCTTGCTATCCATTATCCATAGCGCGACATTTCAAATTTTTAGTTAATTACTTATTGTAAACATAGTAATTGTTATTTATGTTATCTCTGACAAACTGACAAATCAAACATTCAAATTCCTTCAAAAGTTGAAACTCGGCGTCAAAGTCAAATCGAAAAGTTTTTAAGTAACGTTCCGTTGTCTTTGCTCGGTTTTTATAGTCAAGATAAATCTTGCTTTATAGCGTTTTAAATCTTTATTTTTATTTATTTATTATTTTAATGTACCCTATGTCACTCTCACGGTCATGACGAATCTAACGACGTATCGTTTATCTAAATCGGCCCAGCCGTTTAGGCCCTACGACGGCACAAAAATAGGTCACATACATACATACATACATACATACATACATACATACACTCACGGCAAAAACATAACACTTCCTTTGGCAGTCGTGTAAAAAGGATATTATTTAAAATAATATGTTCCTTGTTAAAAATGAAAAAACAGTAACATAATACTTATAGTTTTACCTGCATAAATCCCGTTTTTTATTAATATTGCGATAATAGTAACTTACTTAGTTTAATTTTTGAAATTTTTGTTTAATTAGTAAATTTTTGGAAATGAATTTTTCCTTTAAAAATATTTGTAGTAAATATGCCTTGAGCAATAAAAACAAATTTACGAAATATTTATTAGGAAAAAGAGTGACATCTCTTGGCCAAAGCGTTAACTGTAAAGTTAATCATTGGCGCAGGTAAATCACTGGAAAGTGATCCTGTAGATGGCGACTCAATCGAGCCGTAGTCGAAAAATAGTAGACAGGGAAACATTCATATTCTGAAATTCGCTGCTCGAGATGGGAACTTGCGTGGCCGAGCGGTATAGGCACTGGAAAATTGATCCAGGGACGCGAGTTCAAATCTCGCCGCAAGTGAATTTTTGAAGATGAATTTTTCCTTTAAAAAATATTTCTAGTAAATATGCCTTGAGCAATAAAAACAAATTTACGAAATATTACTTAGTTTATTTCAGCTATATAGTAAGTTTCCTCCTATCAGCTATGTAGTAAGTTTCAACACAAATACGCAATCTATAGGTACATCACAATCTTAAGTAAGGATTTTTTTATGGTAACCAATGAAAATGTCACTAAAATTCCTTATCAAATATTAGAGGTTTTCCATGTTTTAAAAAAAGACAAAGTTATTTAATTATTTGTATTAAAAAAGTTGTGTTAAATTGAAAATCATATAACCATTTAATAGCGTAGAAAGTTTTCTAAATTTATTATACCTACTAGCAAGATTAAAATACACAACTTTTAACAAATATTTAACTCGTAATTCGGTTTATAACTCAGAAGTTTCATAAAAAAATCACAGTAATTTGCAAAATTAATGCGGAGCAACCCTTTTCACTTTTATGTAACATTGTGAAACAAAGGAACGAAAAGGTCGTAGTACTTCTACGTTTTGTTTTAAGAGCTATTTTGTTATTTGAGAATAGAATATAGTACAGTAATTGAATAAAAAAGGTACTGGGAATTCATCATTTTCAGAAATTCAACATTATGGGAAGTAGAGCACTTTGAAAATTACCTTTTGGTAATAAAGGTATTCTATAATGTCTTATTGCATTGTATTTATTATTCGTTCAAACCTGACATATTAGGATTCAGGTTTTGAAACAAAAAGAAGTCTTAAATATAGTTGTTTTTTTTTACAATTGAGAGGTGAGCGTCTGATTACCGTAGTCTAAGATGTAGCCCACTCAAGAAAAACACAAGAAGATTACAGTTTATTACATACCTACACGTAAATTATTTATTTATTTATAAATTATTTAAAATAAAAAAATAAAATTTAATTAAGTTAATTAATTTACTGTCAAAGTCTGCACTGAAAATAAAACGTTATTAACTTTAAATTGGAATTTAAGGTAAAACAACATTTCACCTTTAAACTTTCAATTTCGTTAGTAAATTGGTAAAATTCAAATTCAATTTATCCTACGTTTGAGAGACAATATTAACTGTTGCACAGCTAAGCTCAACAAGTAGATAGCAATGTCATTCGCTTCGCCATTTAGTATGGTAATTTTATCAAGGTTTTGTTGGGGATTATAATATGTTAGGGAATAAATAGGTACGTAAAACTTACGTTCCTTACTATGTAGGTTACGATTTTATCTGGGTTAAGACTAGGTGTTATATCCAAAATGTTATTTCAAAGTTTAGATTTTCGCGATTTCGCATAATGAAACACAATATTTACCGGGTGTTACTCTTGTTTTATTTATTGATGGCAATGTACCGAGCTTTTAGAACATAAAAATAGACGAATTATGTCTCAGTGAACATTGAAAAAGCTAATTGTAAAACTAGCGAAAGCTCGGCATTAATAAATAAAACGCGAGCACAAGCCAGTAAAAATTGTGATTCAATTATGTTATCTTAATCTTTTCTTTATATATAAAAATGTATCCCTATTTCCCTTGGTCACGGCATCACGCGTAAACGGCTGGACCGATTTTGCTAATTCTTTTTTGTTGTGTTTGTTATAGTCAGGAGAAGGTTCTTATTAAAGAAAAAATGCTGAACCGATTTTGATAAATCTTACGCGGGTGAAACCGCGGAGCGCAGCTAGTTTCAATATAATTTTAATTACAGATCATTACGGGTGATCTTTACGGCTCATTAAGGGGTTGGACGCCCGCCGCGGCACCACTTTTTTACCCGACAACGGTTTTGACCGTTGTCAAAACCTTTGTCGGGTACCGATTTTGCTAATTCTTTTTTGTTGTGTTTGTTATAGTCAGGAGAAGGTTCTTATTAAAGAAAAAATGCTGAACCGATTTTGATAAATCTTACGCGGGTGAAACCGCGGGGCGCAGCTAGTTTCAATATAATTTTAATTACAGATCATTACGGGTGATCTTTACGGCTCATTAGGGGGTTGGACGCCCGCCGCGGCACCACTTTTTTACCCGACAACGGCAAAACAGCAAAAGGAGGGTTATGTTTATGACCGCTATGTATGTTTATTTGCATGTATGTATGTTTATCTGTGCTCCCATAATTTGACGTAGTTTCTTCATAGAAAAATGCCCGTCACCGCCCGGCCAATCCAATACCCGTTCGACCCCTAAAAGAGCTAGGTACAGATTCATAGAGCACCTGAAACCACCTTTTCATCAGAAAGCTCCTCAATAATGAAAACTACGGCAATTCATTTTTAGTGGCAGTCAAAAGTAGGTAGGTAGGTAAGTACACTAAAAAGGATAAAATAAAAAATATTTTAAAGATTAGAAAACCGACTTATAAAAAAGAACAAAATAACCTCTACATACAGTAACACCGACTTATCTGTTTTGTCATCTGAAGTCGGGCAGTTTTACTGGCTGGGTCCATATTGTAGTTTGGCTGCCCGATTTACCCAATAGACATTCGGTATCTGGCCGCTTGGCGCTAGTGAGCAATGACTTTTACGGTCAAACTAATCAAAATATGCTCGAAGAAGAAATTGTAACTTGAAACATCCCTTTCGGCGAAAATCAAATAAATTCAAATTGACCACTGAGAGCAAGTCTTTTTGAAAGAAAATGCTGACTGGAAACTTTTCTCGGACGATTCTTTCATCATTTAAGGGTTTGTGTGGCTCCGTTAAATTAGTAAGCCTTTACTTGTCTCAGACGTAAGTTCTTCGAGTGTTAGGTCATACAGGCAACGATAAATCGGAAGGGTTTCGTCTACGATGTCATAATAATAATTATTGGCCTTTTCATCTAATTTTAGATGATTTATACAGCGCAAGCAACTTTTAATCCATGCTATTTTATGGTACTGTTTGCCCGGGACGTTGTTAGATGGAGTAGGCTTGCCCAGCACCTATACCGCCCTCCCAGCCTAGTCAGCCATGCCCAGAGGAAAGAATTGGTCAATACGTCTGGAGTTAACAGAACTTATGTCATCGAGTTAATAACATCGCTCATAGTTATTAACTCGATGACATAAGTTCTTTTAAACTAGGTGTGTCTTCCCGCGATCACAGCTGGTGTAACGGCCTTTGCCGAAACGTCGGGGTAATCATAAATTTATAAAAAAGTGTGCAAACGTAATCTAGACCCAAATAATAATAAAAATAATTATACAGAAAATAAAAAGTGTATTTATTATAAATAATCATAACAATAATTTCGTTAATATTTTTAGTACACCATCCCGAAATATGTTTTATTTATTACTAGCAGCACCCGGCAGATTCACTCGCTCACTAATAGATACCACAGTCCCGATCTCGCGGGAATATCGGAATGAAACTTTTGTGTTAATTCAGATGTCCAGCTCTCTGACTACCAAATTTTATAGCAAACAGTTCAGTAGTTTCTGCGTGACTGTAACACAAACAAACATAACTTTAGCATTTATAATATCACCTTTTGAAAGGCCTTTTAGCTCTTCCTCCAATGGCTGTACGGAAAAAGTTTTCCGTGTGCCTTAACCAATGTACTTGTAATATTCTATTACCTTATGCCAATTCAGATTGGAATTGAATGCTGCCTTACATACTGTTGCGTATTCTGCGGTGGAAATTGATTAAGTTTACGTAGAAACTCTTAGTGAAGCTGTGACTTTTGAGAAAGGTCGAATTTGTTGTGACAATTTTCGAATGAAGGCGCTAGTCATTTCTTTCGTAGACTTTTTTATCAAGATATTTAGGTCTTGATATTTTTTCATTTTAGTTTTTTTTTGTATCCTAGATTTGGCGATTGAAATGGTCTAGAAAGAGTCTGTAAGTTAAAGCCATATTTTTGTAACTTTTTATCGGTAATTGTGGGCCTCTATTGGAGACTAGATGAAGAAAAGTCGCCTGATAGTGATGAATTTTAAACTCGTCTATGACGGCCGAGCTTCACCAGTTCCACAGATAATCTATTCCGGAAATTACTCTACTTCTTCTTATTTTATATGACTATACTAGCTGCGCCCCGCGGTTTCACCCGCGTAAGTCCCGTTCCCGCGGGAATATCGGGATAAAAAGTAGCCTATGTGTTAATCCAGGTCCTCAGCTACCTATATTCCAAGTTTCATCGCAATCGGTTTAGTAGTTTTTGTGTGAAAGAGTAACAACCTCACATACATACATACAAACTTTCGCGTTTATAATATTAGTAAGATTTGCACGCTTGGTACTTAGTAATTATTTATTGTGGAGGTATTTTAAAACTGTAGTATCTCGTGAGATATTCATTGAAATCAAGTGATGTTAAGGACAATTATGTTTAAAATTAAATACTTTTAATGACTAACGTATTTATTTGGATAAGGATTAATTTGATATTTACAAAATTACCTTCGGAAATAATGCATTGTTCTACAACAAATTTGATTACTCTAAAAAATGTTATATTGAATCAACCTTATGAGATAGACATATACTGTCGCGGACTATTTATTAGATCCTTTTTAGAGGAAGAATTCTGTCATACATGGTTTTTATGTAACTCTGACCGTTTACTCAGCGCACGCGACAGAATCTCGGAACAGGGTAATTTTTTTCCCGTTTTTGCAACATTTTTCATGGATGCTCCGCTCCTATTAGTCGTAGCGTAATGTAATATAGCCTATAACCTTCCTCGATGAATGGACTATCAAACACAAAAATAATTTTACAAATCGGACCATCAGTTCCTGAGATTAGCGCGTTCAAACAAACAATCAAACAAACTCTTCAGCTTTATAATATTACTAGCTGCGCCCCGCGGTTTCACCCGCGTAACTTCCTATCCCGTAACGTTAATGATCCCTCACGTATGTCATATCAGGTGTTGCTTAACGATCATTCAAAGTACTATATAATATTTCTACCTTTAAACCAACCCTGTACCAAGTTTATGAATATCGGGTCACCTGCTCTTTTTCACCCATCACGTATGTTGTACCAAGTGTTGCTTAACCCGTACGATTATTCAAAGTACCCTATATATTATTTCTACCCTGTACCAAATTTTATTCATATCGGTTTACGGGTTGTTGAGTTAGAAATAGAAATACACAACTTTATTTTTCAGAGCTGCCGTCCCGCGGTTTCACTTGCGTAAGTCCCGATCCCGAGGGAATATCGGGATCAAAAGTAGACTATGTCACATCTGGATAATGTAGTTTTCTATTAGTGAAAGAATTTTTGAAATAGGTCTAGAAGTTTCTGAGATGACCCCCAAAATACATACATACATACATGTTACCAACGTAACCTCTTCAAAATATTAATTACCAACATAAAACAAAATATTAAGAATCAAAAATACAATGAGATGTTGCAAAATAATTATTAAAAAGCACTGCAGTTTGGTGACACTACCGTCTCGCATGGAGCCGACCGATTGAGCCGCGCGGCATGATGCCTCACAGAGCTGGCTGGCCACCCTCATCATCGTCGCCCGCTACGTGTATAATATTATTATGTACGCTTGGTACTTGTTAATTATTTATTGTGGAGTTATTTTAAAACTGTAATATCTCGTGAGATATTCATTGAAATCAAGTGATGTTAAGGACAATTATGTTTAAAATTAAATACTTTTAATGAATAACGTATTTATTTGGATAAGGATTAATATCATATTTACAAAATTACCTTCGGAAACAATGCATTGTTCTACAATAAATTTCATTACTCTAAAAGATGTTATATTGAGTCAACCTTAAGAGTTAGACATATACTGTCGCGGACTATTTATTAGATCCTATTTAGAGGAAGAATTCTCTCATAAATGGTTTTTATGTAACTTTGACCGTTTACTCAGCGCACGCGACAGAATCTCGGAAAAGGGGGATTTTTTTCCCGTTTTTGCAACATATTTCATGGATGCTCCGCTCCTATCAGTCGTAGCGTGATGTAATATAGCCTATAACCTTCCTCGATAAATGGACTATCAAACACAAAAAGAATTTTTCAAATCGGACCAGCAGTTCCTGAGATTAGCGCGTTCAAACAAACAAACAAACAATCAAACAAACAATCAAACAAACTCTTCAGCTTTATAATATTATATATATTAGTATTAGTATAGATTAGTATTAGTATATTAGTATAGATTTCATTTAGGCATTAGCCAAACATATCAAGTATTACTAATATTTGCAAGTTATTTGCATAGAAACAGTCAAGTCGTCGTAGTTAAAGTCAAGTCGAGGTAATCATTGTAAAACGGCGGCCATCTACTTTTATTGTTCAGGAGCTTTAGAGACAACACTAAAGTACATGTTTTGCACCGATTTTCACTGTCCCTACACTAAATTTGTACACCTTCATGAAACTAAATTGATTAAATAAAAATTTAGCAACACATCTCCTCAACGCGTTCCCGCCATACCTCCGGGAAATTACTCACACTTCTTTCAAGAAGATGAATTAAAATTCGAACGTCGCGTAGTCGTAGTTAAAATGCCCACCACCTAGCTAGATAATAAATAAATAATAAACAAATGAATCCTGTGACGAACACACAGCGCCATCTAGTCCCGTGGTCAGCTGCTAAGCTTGTGTTTCGGTGATTAGACAACGGATATACTACTTATATTTGTTTTTCTTTTGTAAATACATACATATTTTACATAAAAATACGCCCAGACCAGATACAAATATTTATTTTAAAGCATAAATAATTGCACCCAGCGGGAATCGAACCCGCAACCTTCTGCATTGCAGCCAAGCGTTCGCCCGACGCGCCACAGAGGTCGTCAAGATAATCTAAGTATACCTAGAGGCTTTATTAAAGTTAAGGCTATGTCTTATCTACACAGTGACGGCTAATGGGTTGAGAACACGCTATTTAAGATTTATGCTCACTGTACCTACGGCAATATTAGATTCGCATCCGGCTCAGCAGCGTATTTTGAAAAACTAGTTTAGTTTGGAGTTAATTTGACGACATCAGTGGCGCGTCGTGCGAATGACCTACTGCTATTCAGAAGGTAGAGGGTTCGATCCCTGCCGGGTGCAATTATTTATGCTTAAAAAAAATTTATTTGTATCTGTTCTGGGTTTCTATCTATGTATAATGTGTATGTATTTACAAAAGAAAAATAAATATACGTATTATATCCGTTATCTAGTCACCGCTTATTATTGTAGGTTACCGTGGGTACCACGTTTATAATACTAGTAAGATGATGAACTGTACGATTCAAAAGAAATTCGTTAACGTAGAGTTTTGAAACTGATAATATATCTTGTCTCATATTTTCGGGATTTTGATAATGAAACACAATATTAAAAGTTTAAAGTTAGCGAAAGCTCGGTACATTGTAACAATGCTATTAATAAATTAAACGCGAGTAAAACCCGGTAAATTTTGTCTATCATGCATGATAATATCTTGTAGGGACGTGAGTTCAAATCTCGCCGCAAGTGAATTTTTGAAGATGAAATTTTCCTTTAAAAATATTTCTGATAATATCTTGTTAATGTTTTTTTGAGGAATTGATTTTGGGGACACTAAATTCAATTCCTCAAAAAATAAACATTTTTCCGTTGGATAATTTACAAACTGCTTTAGTTAACAACAATCTAGTGTCGGAGACCTCTATGGGGGGTAAATATATTATATTATTTTATTATATCCTAAAGACGCCGCTCGCTAACAAAAGATACTTTTCAAGAAAAATACTGTTTTTTCTAGAAGGTGAAATAATAAATATCTGTATAGTGTAACAAACTACATAGGCACTTATCGAGTACGTTTTGTATTTACGCAGCCCGGTAGTATATCTCTCGGCGTACTGTTATATCAATTTATGTTTTGAGGTGACGTTTTAATGCCAGGTTATATATTTTCGTTGTTCTGAAACACGCTGTCGTATAAAACAAAAAAGGCCCGCCCTTTTGAAAAATGGTTGTATTGAAAACCTCCTTCTCATCCGAGCGATGTTCCCGGTTGTATCCCTCCCAGGACTCCAGGATCCACTAAAACACTATATTATTTGGGATGCAAACCAACTACCAACCAACACCAACTTTCCATCCAACTTTTATGCAAATAAAGAAAACTGAAACTGATGGGCGCATAGATTTAACCTTATTTCAAAGACCAAACATTAAAAAAAAAACAAAGCCAAATCGCCATCATTGTCGTCTATTAAATCATCTAAAACCCAATCGCGCGAAGCCATTTACAAAGCAAAAACTAAGAAAGAAAAACAGCCGTTACATAAATGGAAATAAAAAATAGTTCAAACAATATTTTCAGGGTTTTTACGACGTCTCTCTGGCATCGTTTATTTGCAAGCCTCTGAGGAAACGATTGCTTTATGCTTGAATGCTTGTCAGTATCAGGAGAGGGATAAATAAGCTAAAGGTAGGAGATAAAGAATAGGATCATGTTTAGGGCAATCGTAAACATAAATATCGTAAATAGTAAATAGTACTGCTTTGAAAAAGAAGTCAAAAAGTCTCCGAAACATAACTGCATTGCACCTTTATGCAAACTAATAATAAAGAAATGCGATTAAAATCGGAAAATTAGTTTCTTTTTGTCTTTTCGCAACTATCTAAATAAAACTCATTTTCCAGTTATAATTCCGTTATTAACCGACTTCAAAAAAAAGGAGGAGGTTATCAATTCGTCTGTATGTATAATATTTTTTTTTTTTTTGTATGTTTACCAATTACTTGAAGACGGCTTGACCGATTAAGATGATTCTTTTTTTGATGGATAGGTGGGAGCTCCAAGATGGTCCCATAAAAATTTGATGTGGATCTGATGAGGGTCTTCGGAGTGATGAACGGAAATGCTCCTCAAAACGCATTAATCAATCCAGTTGTTTATCGATTACTCGAAGATGGCTTGACCGATTGAGATGATTCTTTTTTTAATGGAAAGGTGGGAGCTCCGAGAAAGTCCCCTAAAAAATTGATGAGGATCTTCGAAGTGAGGACCGGGAATGCTCCTCAAAACGCTGTATTCAATTCAATTGTTCATCGATTACACGAAGATGGCTTGACCGATTGATATAGTTCTTTTTTTAATGGAAAGGTGAAAGCTACGAGGTGGTCCTATAAAAGTTTGGTAAGGATCTGATGAGTATCTTCGGAATGATGGACAGGATAGCATCCCAGAATTCAATAAATTACTCATTTTTGGACTTTACCAAAAATAATAGAACTAAGTACAGATTGATGGGGCACCTGAAACCACCTTCTCATCAGCAAACTCCTCAATAATTAAAATTACGGTAACAATATTGTTGATTTTTAGATAGGTAGGTATACTAAAAAGGGTAAAATTAAAAAATAATTTAAAAATTAAAAAACCGACTTCAAAAGGAAACAAAAAATAATTTAAAAAACAACAAAAAAAAAGAATTGATAAAAATGACCAAAATAACCTCTACATAGGTAGAGTGCCACCGACTAATTAATCTGTTTTATCATCTGAAGTCGGGCAGTTTTACTGGTTGGTTCCATATTGTACTTAGTTTGGCTGCCCGACTTCAGATGATATAAAAAAATAATTTAAAAATTAAAAAACCGACTTAAAAAAAGAACAAAAAATAAATTAAAAATTTAAAAACCACCAATAAAAAAAAAAATTGATAAAAAAGACCAAAATAACCTCTACATACAGCGCCACCGACTAATTAATCTGTTTTATCATCTGAAGTCGGGCAGCCAAACTAAGTACAATATGGAACCATACAGCCAGTAAAATTGCCCGACTTCAGATGATAAAACAGATTAATTAGTCGGTGGCGCTGTATGTAGAGGTTATTTTGGTCTTTTTTATCAATTCTTTTTTTTTTGGTGGTTTTTAAATTTTTAATTTATTTTTTGTTCTTTTTTTAAGTCGGTTTTTTAATTTTTAAATTATTTTTTTATTTCACCCTTTTTAGTACCTACCTACCTACTTCCGACTGCCAAATAAATTAACAATACCTATTGTTACCGTAATTTTAATTATTGAGGAGTTTGCTGATGAGAAGGCGGTTTTAGGTGGCCCATCAATCTGTTCTTAGTTCTTTAGGGGTCTATTCTTTTTGGTAGAAGTCCAAAAACGAGTAATTTATTACATTCTGGGAAGCTATCCTGTCCATCATTCCGAAGATACTCATCAGATCCTGACCAAATTTTTATGGGACCACCACGGGGCTTCCACCTTTCCATTAAAAAAAGAACCATCTCAATCGGTCAAGCCACCTTTGAGTAATCGGTGAACAAGTGAATTGAATACAGGTTTTCGAGGAGCATTCCCGGTCCTTACTTCGAAGATCCTCATCAGATCCTCACCAAATTTTTATGGGACCACCACGGGGCTTTCACCTTTCCATTAAAAAAAGAACCATCTTAATCGGTCAAGCCACCTTCGAGTAATCAGTGAACAAGTGAATTGAATACAGGTTTTTGAGGAGCATTCCCGGTCCTCACTTCGAAGATCCTCATCAGATCCTCACCAAATTTTTATGGGACCACCTCGGGGCTTCCACCTTTCCATTAAAAAAAGAACCATCTTAATCGGTCAAGCCACCTTCGAGTAATCGGTAAACAAACATAAAAAAAAAAAAAATATACGCGACGAATTGAGAACCTCCTCCTTTTTTGAAGTCGGTTAAAAACAGATTAATTAGTCGGTGGCACTCTACCTATGTAGAGGTTATTTTGGTCATTTTTATCAATTCTTTTTTTTTGTTGTTTTTTAAATTATTTTTTTTATTATCAGCATTATTGCAATGCCTTTCCAGCGATTTACTGTCTTTACTGACAGTTTCCTCAGGGGTGACAATGCTGTTAATAAAAATAACGCGATTGAAACTGGAAAACTAAAAATTATTTTTATTAAATACATAGTGGCGAAAACAGAAAAATGAGATAATTAAATAATAGTGCAGTGTTTTGTCTCCACTTTGATTAGGTTTTCTAATTGTAGAGCATTTATTATCGCGCAGCAAAAGTGTAGATATACTTAAAAATGAGCCACTGTATAACGAGACAGTGGCACCTTCGTTTCCATTCATTTTGAGATGGAAGGGTAGCGCCCCTTTTGATGACTTGGTCGAGACGTTCCCTTAATAGATGGCTTTTGAGTACCAGTCAAGTGGCACGTGCTTCACAAAAAAATATCTATATATTAACTAATTTTATAAAAGCGAGGATTTATTTGTTTGTTTGTAATAGAACAGCCTACGAAACTACTGGACGGATTTAAATCTGCAGCTTTCTATTGGTAATCTTTTACCAATAGAAAGCTGTATTATCGAGGAGTAACGTAGAATTTTAATTCCGATATTCCCACGGAATCGGGACTTACGTGAGTCAAACTACATATTTTTGTAATGTAAGTTCAATGATAATGTATTTGATAATTTAGAGAATTAATTAATATACCAAGTATAACGTACACTAGTATTTATTATAAAAGTATGTATCTTCTTATTTCTAAATTCTACAAATTGGCATACGGAAAGTTATGAATGAAATCAGTATAATTTCATTAAAATTTAAGCCTCAAAAGCCAACCATAAAGCAGGGTAATTAATTGTAATTAGGATTTTATGAAGTGCTATGACCTTTAATACGAAAAGTTATTTTTGTTTTGTGAATTAAAAGCTTTTGCTGTATTATTTATTAACGCTGTGGACAAATTGAGATCAAGTGATTTAAGTATTTTAGACCAGAGATACTTATTGACTATCTTCATTATTTTCCCAGAAAGGCTACTAACTAACTGAAAAAACTGTATTCAGAAAGAAAAACTGTCATTTTTCTGACATTTTTAAGGCACCAATTGTCCGAAAATAAAATAATGTAGGTATTAATATACTTAATCAAAAGTAGCCCTGCTGTTCATGTCGACTTATATTACCATAGGATTTTTTTGCCGAAGACAATCTCTTAACCATGCTTTATAGTCAGTCCCCCTTAGTACATTAACCTACCTACCTATAGATTTAATAAATATTCTTAATCGAACGAATGTTAAATTGGTCTTGTGCAAAGTTTGGTATAGCCTCTCCCTGTAAAAGGGAGCGATCGATACGATAACTATTTCTGTTCTGTATCACACTAAATTCTATTTTTATCTTATCGACGCCAGTAACAATATATTCCTATCCTTTAAAGGTATATTATAAAGAGGTAAAAGTTTGAGCGTAAGTAAAAGAGGATATATGTTACAGTTGTTTCATCTCACCAGCGTGGGTTTGTCATACTTGTAGGTGTAAGCGTAGGTATAGACAACTTTAGACGAGCCAGTTTGTATGTGCTGAAGGCACACTCGCACTCACACTAGAATATAGGTAGCTAGATACCGGGAATAATACATGTGCTACTTTTTATCCCGACATTCCCGTGGGAACGGGACTTTTGCGGATGAAGCCGTGGGGCATAGCTAGTAGACAATAAAACTACGCACACAATTTAGTTAAATTAAAACCGAGCTCGTGAGATAAAAGTACTACTCTTTCATGCAAAAACTATTGAACATATTTTTATAGAAATATTGTACGCGTGTAGATGGAGATCGGGATTAACACGTAGGCTAAATTCATCTCGATAATCCCTCGGGATTGGGACTTAAGCGGGTAAAACGGTGAGACCTACAGGTGTAATAATTTGCCATTTCTAATAATAAATAATCAAATTTTAAATGATTTATAGAGCGCAAGCAACTTTAAATCCAGACTATTTATGGCGCTTTAGTGTCCGGGACATTGTTCCCACACTCCCACCCTAGTCAGCCGAGCCATTTTACATTTGTATTGTAACCATTTTAGGCATGTTAGACATATTTGTGGCAACCCAAAACCTGAAAATTGGCGTTGCCATGACGTCTATGAACGCCCAAATTTTATAAAATAAAATAAAAATAGAATATCGACATGAAATTAGTCTGTAGCTTTTAATTTCTCTTGGCCCAGAGTTCACTAGCTAACGAACACAAAAAGAAATGATTATCTACATTTTATCTTTAGCTTTGAACGTAAAAACCTGTCATTAGAACTCTAGGGTAGTTATTAGGGGTGGGTCAGGTCATTAGTGTGGGCTGAGTCTGGGTTAGTCTAAGCTGGATTAAAGATAGCAATTTTTAAAACCTTTTCTAATGAACTTCCTTTCTGTTCGTAAGTAAAAATTAGAAGCTTGGTTTAAGCTGATTAAGAGTAATTTTCTTAAGATAAATATTATAGTAGGTAGCCGAATTTAATTCATTGGCGAAAGTTTTCAGTTTTTTGGCTTATTTATGAACGACAAATATTCTACCATCTACTCCTAATAGACAACTAAACTAGATAAGTTTAAGCTTAGCTCGCATAGTTAAGCCAGTTTTTTATTCATCTTGCGTCTTACAGAAACTATGTCAAACATGCTCGCTTGTATGAAAAATTGCTTAATTTTTCTTCTTAACTGAACTAACTAGGTTTTAATGGCGATGGACGATCGGCTTGGATACCTATTTTTCGGATCGGATTAACTTCGAATCAGTAGAATTCGCGGTTGCGGAACAAAATAGATCCTTAATAAATATTAAAATACACGAACGAACGAAAGATAAAACGGCTTTCATTTAAATGACATAGAACTTCACCTAAATGCCTACAAAACTTTTTACTGTAAATTACGAAAAGAAACTTAAACTTATTGAATCGTTAAAATAACTTCAAAATATTTTTAGCAAGGAAATATATTCCAAAAAATCACCATGACAGGAGAGGATAAGGGCAAATTTCTAAGTTTAAAATGCCTTTAGCAATAAAAACCAAAACTAAATCGTTAAAATAATTAGACAAATACCTACCTAACAGGTAATTCTATCCGAAGGTAAAATAATATCCAAGAAATTCGGAACGAAATCCACCCCTACGGCTATCAAATTACGTTTCGAAATGCTACAACCCCCTTGAGATCCCAATAGGATCAAATGTCCTTTGATCTCCGCGTAGGTCGGATATCAGTAGGTAGTAGGTAAGTACAGAAAGAATAGCCTAAAAGAGGTTTATCTTTTTGTATGGAGACAAAAAGCCCCTACAAAACTCGGACTTACAATAATCATTAAAACTGTACCATTATAGTATGAACTTGACTTGAAAATTCTATAAATAATGAGCATTGTTATCTAAGTGCCTTTCAACGAATATCTTACTCATATCATTGTCCTATATCATATCGCGGAGTAATAAATAAGCTTAAATAATAGGTATGAAAGGAAAGTGCTTTGTAATAGTGAATAGCTGCCTATTAATAAAGGTGAAAAATGGTTTCAGTGTATTTCGAGGATGAAAATTGTAAACCGGAAGTAGGTTGTTCTAGACGTGTAGACGGAACACTTAATTATGTTCTGTGCCTTTTTTATATTATGTTTTACTGAAAAGAAGCATCATCATCATCGCCTGATGTGTTTTATCATTTTAAGTATACCTCAGAACGTGAAATTAGCTGCGTAATTTATAGGACCTACGTGAGTCAAGGCAAAGTTTGTAACGTCACTTAAAGTTGAGACTTTAACTTATGATGAGAAATAAACTGGGGTCCCCCGGTCCTAAGTATCATACGAGAATATCGGGATAAAAAGAAGGCTTTGTATGTGTTAATCTAGAGCTCCAGCTATCTGCTGTTAATCGCAATCGGTTCAGTAGTTTTTGTGTGATAAAAACATACATACGAATTTATAATAATTATGAGTGGAATAAGATGGCGGAAAGGCGGGTAAAACCGCATTGCGCAGTTAGTATCTTGATAACTGGTCTGATCAACAGTAAAACTAAAATAGGCATTGTTACAATGTCCCTACACGAAACTAGGTCTCAAGTGGCTCGTTACGGACACCTACTCTACCCATGTACGGTTGGGAACAAAAATGAATACCCACCGAAAATAAAGTCATAAGAAAAAAATTGACATAAAAACAAGTTATTCAGAACAACATCAAATAGATTGTGCAATAAATTAAAACACCAAAATAAGTCTATTTCCGGAAAAAAAAGTCCGTTAACTATTTCAATACCTTATTAAGGTAATTTATATAAAACAAAACAAAAATAGAGCGGTAAAGATCTCAAATTCCGGCCAACCACGCATCAATGCCTTTTTCTACGTACGCTATTAACATATCTCTAACAGGGACTAAAATACATTGCAAGGAAACCCGCTTTTTTAAATCATGTACGATAGCCCAATTAATAAGGCTACGTACAGTCTCCCACCCAGTCTTTTTACACAATTCAAATACATTAAAAATAAAACACAATCTCCCCAAATTCATCCTCGACACAAAGACCCATTACCTAGCCGAATAGCTTCGACGATACGAGCTTCGACCTATCCTTTGTAACAAAAACGAAACTGTCCAAACCACGCTCTCCGAGCCGATCTAAATAAAAATATTAAAAATAAAAACAATCTATTCTAGCTTCGGGGCTCCCTAACATACTGCAGTTAAAAGCTTGTTTTAATCTTTTTTTCTTAGATAGTGGGTATTTTAACAATCAATTTTTATTTTTATTCATTTAATGGTGTCTGAGTAATCTGCCGAACAGTTTGACTTTGGAACTGCTGAAGCTCGTCCGTCCGTCCAAATATAGAGAGAAAAATAAAAGCTTACAATGAAAGCACTAAGTTTACACGATGGTTGCGACAACTAGTAGTACGAATCCTGCCGAATACGAATTTTTGATAGCATTTTTTTAAACAAACACTTGTAATTTAGGAATTCCCCTTGAAGGACAGTCTATAACCTTAGTTGTTTGTGTGACCATCCACTTCTGTCCTCTAACTGTACCTGCTATAGAAACCCACGTAGGTACACCTAATTGCCTGTGTCCTCATAAAACCTAGTTTACGGGTTCAATTTGGTCGATTTCACAGAGTAACAGTTTTATAGCCTTTACACTTGGTGTGTGGAAACTTTCAGATTAACAATTACTGAGCTACAAGACGTACGTAATTGTAAATAAAGGGAAGCTTTCCTTTGGGCTTTGTGCAAGAACACTTCTTAATCTCTTGACCAAAGAGGGATCCAAAAGTCTTCTCTATTGCGTTTGTTGTTCAACGGATTCGATAGGTAATGGAAAGGTATCGGGTAAGAAAGGTAATTTTAAGAAAATCAAAGGTCCAATTTTTTGTCACAAGAAATTCCTCAAATCCACAATGTGTTTTAATACTTAAATAGTTTTTCTATTTCTTGAGTTTTCATTTTTTAATACCGAACTTTTTATTGATCTGTAGAATAATAAAATAAATAGGTTGAAATTCTAATTGATAATAAACATAATAAAGTTTAAAGGAAAATTATTACAGATGAGCTGTCATGTCAAATTTACGAGTAGATACTTATAATTGACATAAATAACAAGAAAAATTCATAACGTCCGTCCCTATTAATTATTTCAAAAGAATAGTAGTTTTATCTAATGCCAATAGATTTGGCAATGTTTTTACGAGCGGCCCTCTACCTGACGCCCACTCTCCAATTTACCCGCTACTGCGCGGGGAGAACTCCAGGTTCGCTAAGTTTCCCCTAGATCTTTAAATCGCCTTTGACAACACCCACATAATGAGATTAGGTAGCTTGTAAGTCGTAATAAAAGTAAAATCCAATTAATAATTTAATTCCACTGAGAGCCTTTAAAAAAAGTATCTCTTTACTTACTTACTGTGGAAACCTGGTCACGAATCGACATCGTTCGTCCACGATGAAATTTTCTCTACGCCAACCACAATGGAAATTGGAAAACAAAGTCGGTCAAGGGCAGTACAAACTTACAGCTATAGTTAGTTATGGTTAACGGCAGTTAATACTTCGTTTAGCTTTTGATGTGGGTTAGCGGTAACGTCAGATAAATTAGGGTTTACTGATTGATATTTAAATCAAAATATTTACATGTGTGTGTGTCCCATAAATGTTGTAATTTTGACGGTTATTAGTCTTCTCTCTAGAGACGTATTTTCAGAATTCATAGGCAACAGAGAAACAGGCACATATGAACTATACAAACTACATTTTTATATAACATATTATAATACGAGTATAATCAGCCTGTTATTTTGTCCCACTGCAGGGCAAAGGCCTCCTCTTAGCCCCTCTAAGGCAGTAAGACGCCACAGGAGCCTACCCCGGATTGGCGAATGTCCCATGTCTTCGGACCGTGGTGAGTCCTAGGACATGTCGGTTTCCTCACGATGTTTTCCTTCACCGTAAGAGCGATGTTATTAGCGCATATAACTTTTTCTTATAGTTCGCGGTGGGCCTGAATTCAAACCCATGACCTTCGAAATAAAAATCGGGGTATCCTGCTTAAGCCAGGGTATCTATCAGTAGAGCAACACCGCTCCAACATTTTTACATTTTACTGCTTTTCTTAGTGCCCAAGACTAAGTTGGTTTTTATTTGCTACCTACAGAACATGTGTATAAAATATCTTCCATTATTACAAATACTTATGGAAAAAGAAGAACTTCTTTTCTCCTTCAATACTTCTTTATTCACTCAAATAACAACATTTCAAAATTAAATGAAACGTGTTTCTCACAAAATAGAAGCCAATACTCCGCTACATTTCACAATAATGTCGCGGTTAGAGAAAATAGAAACAATATTTTAACTGAAAATAATACGAAGAAATTGTATCGAAACATATCCCTTTTGGATTTCATAAAGCTTTCAGAAATTTCTCCTTCAACTTTCTATGAAAGTTCGCTGTGTAATAGGATTTTATGTCAGCTTTTTCAACGTAAACTCTATCTTTTTCATCTCCTATTTAGGCCCCTGTCCGACAAGACGCGAAAAGCGAGTGGCGAGTATACCTAGATTCTAGTTGGTGAACAGCAATGAGTGACTGATATACAAATAAAAAGTTCAATTTAAAAACTTTAGAAAAAAGAACTCGTCGTGCGATAAATCTTTGCCGGTTGGCAAAAAACTAGTCGTACAAGTATAGCGCGCTGCGTAAACAACCAGCAATGAACTATTAATATCACCATTTCTTTTTAGGGTTTCGTAATAAAAGCTTACAAGCTTACTCACTTGGCGTCTGTCTATTGTTTACACGGAATACTTCTATTTATATTTTTTAAGTTAAAAATAGCCGACTCGACCACGCTGACCCACTTGCTGTCGGACACCTTCCTAAATGTATGATAGCATATTGTTGTCACAAGTTATGCTCTTTCATTTGAAACCCCACTCGAACATTATTTAAAATTATTCGGGTTTGTGTGTGCGATTCCAAATCTCTTTTCAACGGCTTAACCGATCAAACACAGCTAGAAACACTTGCGCATAAGGAAAGTGTCAACCAGTATAAGAACAAACTTGACAAATACCAACCAAAATTGAAACAAACTTATAGGATACAGGCACCTATCAGTTACTGTTGTACCAACTGCCTGCCTGAAAAGTTAACAATAATAAAATAAATCGCTGCATCCATGCGTGAGCTCCGATGCCACAGTTATTAGTCTAAAATAACACCCCTCTTTTTCCGTTAGGGATTAAAGAGACTAAATGCTGTAAGCATAATGTAGCAGTGTCAACCGTTTTAACCGAATAAATTATAGCATATGTTACTCGTTGTGTTCGGGTAAACCGAACACCTTGTGATTTTATGCTAACGTAGCAGAGGTGAGGCGCGGGCGGCGTGTGTGCCGACCGCGTCTTCCTCAGTCCACTGCTAATTATCAACGAATCAATATCATTTTGTATATCAATTTATCATTTTATATTTAACAATTAAATCAGTGAAACTCCAATCATATATCTTATCATTTTAACTCAAAACATCAACATAACAAAAAGGGGTTGGGAATTCATCCCATTGAATAGAAAACCCCTGAACAAAGTTGGTCCTTCGGTCATCTTGAGCTTTTCGGGCGGTTAATGCTCTGACCAAGCGATCACACGGGAAATACAGTGTACTGTGAGCTATCGAGGACTACAGTATCATCATATCAGGGAATATCAGGGTCAGCAGGGAGTATCCAGTTATCAAGTAAGGCAAATTTTACATTATTTTATCATTAATCATGGAGGAAATATACAAATCGCAAACTGAGCTACAACAAGTGATACAGAGACTTTATACCAACATGAAGAAAGATGGAGAGGAGCGTAAATCTACACCAGGTTACTATAAACGTAAGTTAGAGATACTAGAGGATTATTGGGACAGTTATCAACAAAACCATAAGAAACTTGCACCATTTGTTGATATAAATAATCCGTACTTCGCACGCAATGACTATGAGAAAACTAGGCAGATCAGACAGGAAATTCAGTCATATATCAGGGAAAACTCATCGGATCAATGTTACGATATAATACCGGGATCAAGTAAGCAAACAGAAGGTGAGTTATATACAGAGCAGGTACAGGATAAGGAAAAAACACATCAGGGGCAGGAGAAACGGGTAACATTTGCAGATCAAAATCTTCAAAAACAAGTACGTATTTCTACAGGAACTACTAGTAAGTTGGATGATATGTTGCGTAATCAATTCGTCAACTTTAAAGCATTTATGAGGTCGGTAAATTCGGTAGACGTCGAGATAATATCAGATCAGTGGGAATTAAAGGACGTGCTTTCTGAAATACTGACGCGTTGGCGAACAATCGACAATCTACATTGGGAGATAGAAAAAGAAGTAGACGGAGATATCAACGACGATTACCAAGAGGCATTCTCGCAGCACGAAATAACATTTTTCGATCTAAAAAGGGCTATAAATATCAAGCTGCACGCAGCAGCTCACCGTGAACAATCTACGCCGCGGATAGAAATCCCGACATTCACAGGTAACTACCAACTGTGGAAATCATTCAGCGATCAATTCATCGACGCAATTCACTCAAATACAAACATACCAAAAGCACAAAAAATGCAGCACCTAAAAAGCAAAATTCGTGGTGAACCTGAAAAACTAATTCAGCATTTGACTATTAGCGCCGAAAACTACTCAACAGCTTGGGAAATTCTTCAAAAAAGGTACGCTAACGATAAAATCATTTTTCAATCATACTTGAACGAGATATTGAATCTACCAGCTATGCAATATCAATCGCTTATACAATTGCAAAAAATGCACGATGTAACATTCGAATCGCTAGAAGGAATAAAGAACTTAGGTGTCAATATCAGTACATCGGACCCGATTCTCGAACACATTTTAGCTCTAAAACTTGACCCTGAAACTCATGACAACTATCTACAATCATTGAAAAAGCCACGTGAAATACCTAACTTGCAAGATTTATTAAATTTTCTCGAGAGTAAGTTTAGCACTTTGGAACAACGCCGCAAGAATAGCAACAACACTCAACGATCGTTTAACCAAGTAAATCAAAGATTACCTAACCACATTAATCAAAAACACTTCCCAAGAAACCCATTTTTTGCGAACCAGAATCAGCCCCGCAACAACTTCAATCAACAAAACAATAACCAGAATCAAGTACGTTATCAAAGTACTAATTTTAATTACAGCCAGAATCAGCCCCGTGGTCTTTCTACCTACAATATGAACCAAAATCAAAATGCTTTTAATAAACCATGGAACAAATCGTGTCATGTATCATCAGCACCCAACCCGTATAGATCGTGTCCTTTATGTAAACAAGGGCATGGACTTTTTATGTGCCAAAAATTCTTAGAAATGAATGGAAAAATGAGATCAGAAACAGTAACAGCTCTAAACATTTGCAGAAATTGTCTTTATCCACACTACGGTAAACAATGTTATTCGCCGAAGAGGTGTCGTTTTTGCCAGCAATTTCACAACAGTTTGCTACACGAAACCTGTACAACGCAGCAGTTTTCGAACATGGGAAACGCGAATACGAGACCGAATACTTATCATAAAGATATGAATAATAAGCACAATGTGACTGCTGGTAACATTGCACATGTCGGAAAGGAATTGTCGGAAATTTTATTATCAACTGCATTATTGAATGTCAAAGCCGCCGACGGTACCTACATGACACTTCGTGCTCTAATTGATCAAGGTTCACAAATATCGCTGATCACTGAAAATGCAGCGCAGAGATTAGGGTTGAAACGTCAAGCATACAAGGGACTTATTTTTGGAATAGGAGAAAGAAGCAATATTTGTAAAGGAATGGCAACCATAGGTTGTCAATCAATTTGCTATGAATATTCATTCGATGTACAAGTACTTATACTAAACCACCTAATTAAAAACTTACCTAATACCTCATTTGACCAACCAACTTGGGAACATATTCAAAACATCCCTCTTGCCGATCCACAATTTTCTATCAGTCGTCCGATTGACATTATACTAGGTGCCGATATCTACGCAAGTATCATGTTAGACGGTATATACAAAGGTCAGCCTCTCGCGCAACAAACACAACTTGGATGGATCTTATGTGGAAGTATATCGTCATTTCATTGCAATGTAGTCAGTATTGAGTTGGACAACATTCATAAATTTTGGGAATCAGAGGAAATCGGAGAACAATCAGATTTAAACGTAGATGAACAGAAATGCATTCAGTTATACAATGAAACAACTAAGAGACGAGACGACGGAAGATACGTAGTTAGGATGCCATTACATGAAAATTATAATCAACTGTTAGGATCATCAAAGGAAACCGCATTCGCTCAATATCGTAACTTAGAAAAAAAACTAATGAGAGAGCCAACCCTAGCGCAAGACTACAAAGAATTTATTACGGAGTATATATCGCTAGGCCATATGAAGTTACGAGATCAAGATTCAAATCAAATCGAATGCTTTCTACCACATCATGCTGTTCAACGTGCAGAAGCATTGACCACGAAACTACGTGTGGTATTCAACGCTTCTTCTAAGACCTCTACAGGCAAGAGTCTAAATGACGTAATGTACAAAGGTCCAAATTTTCAACAAGACTTACAAGCTCTAGTATTAAGATGGCGCCAATATCGGTTCGCCTATACAGCAGACGTAACCAAATTTTACAGACAGATATTTATCGCCGAAGATCAACAACCACTACAACAAATACTATGGAGAGACACACCAAAAGAGTCAATTAAACAGTATCAATTAACCACAGTCACCTACGGAACAAAAGCGGCTCAATACCTCGCCATGATGACATTAAAAAGATTAGCATCCGATGAGAGCGATAAGTACCCAGAAGCAGCACAAATAATACAGAATTCAATGTACACGGATGACCTTGTAAGTGGTGCACATAACACAGACACTGGAAAGAAAAGGATTCACGAAGTATGTCAGCTGATGAAATCGGGAGGATTTACTCTACGCAAGTGGTCGGCAAATACACACGAGTTGTTGGAAAATATCAAAAGAGAAGAAAATACTCAAGAAAACATTTTTACATTTAAATCAGATGACTCAGGAAAAACATTAGGCATCATATGGAACTCAGGAACGGATAAATTATCATTCAAATGCAACATTTCATCGGAAACGCCCATTAAAATGACAAAAAGAAAACTACTAGCCGAAATTTCGAAAATATTTGACCCTTTGGGATGGCTAGCCCCAGTTATTACTAAATTTAAAATACTATTTCAACGGGTGTGGACAGAAAATCTACAATGGGATGACATCATACCAGATCATATTTATAAAGAATGGATCAAACTAAAGTCGGATATACACGTTATAAATCAAATAGAAATACCAAGATGGATAGGCTGCGACGAAAAAGATATCATAGAATTTCATGGCTTCTGTGACGCTACCTTGAACACGTTCGCTGCGACAGTATTCGCAAGAATCAAAAAACAAGACCAATATTCTGTAATATTGGTTGCCGCTAAAACAAAGATTGCACCGAAAAGGAAAACTTTATCAATACCGAGACTTGAGCTGTGCGGTGCACACCTACTAACCAAACTAATATCAAAAATATCAGACTGTTACAGCAACTACAATATCAAATTGTATGGGTGGACCGATTCTATGGTCGTGTTAGGATGGATCAATGGAAACACTGAACGTTGGAAAACATTCGTATCAAATAGAGTAAAACATATCACGGAGATCATAAAGCCAAATCAATGGAGATATATCAAAACAAATGAAAACCCTGCGGATGCAGCTAGTCGAGGTTTAAGCGCAGCACAACTAAAGGATCATAAACTGTGGTGGAACGGCCCAGAAATGTTATCATCATCAAAAATCATAGAAGAAACAAATCATAAAAAGTATGAAACAAATCAAGAGTTAAGAAACAAGCAAAGTAACAGCATTCAATTATATCAAGACGAAGAGAGTATCATATTTCATTTGATGCAAAAACATAATTCACTTATAAAGGTGACAAGAATACTTGCATGGATACAACGGGCAATTATTCCTAGTAAACAATCACGACCTACTTATATCACGTTACAAGAAATATACGAATCAAAAATGCGAATCATAAAATACGTACAAAACACGGAATTTCGTACTGAAATTGAATGTTTACGAAATAATAAGGATTTGAAATCAAAAAGCAACATACTAAATTTACACCCTTACTTAGACAATAAAGGAGTATTACGCGTTGGTGGAAGACTGAGATTTGCAGCTTTATCTCATGAAGAGAAGCACCCAGTGATTATTCCACATTGCCATCGATTAACCGAACTAATCATTGAAGAAGGCCACCAACTAACATATCACGGCGGAGTCAAATTAACATTATCAAATATCAGAAGAAAGTATTGGATCATTGGAGGTGTGAATGCTACAAAGAAGTACTTACGAAACTGTGTGACATGTCGCCGTCACGGTCCTGAAATCAGACACCAGCTAATGGGAGACTTACCGGCAGCGAGAGTAAACCCCGCCCCCCCTTTTTTCTATACCGGGGTGGATTACACAGGCTTTGTGGATGTAAAGTTAAATAAAGGTCGCGGAGCTCAAACAACAAAGGGATACATCGTAGTTTTCGTATGTATGGTGACAAAGGCCGTACATTTGGAAATCGTATCGGACCTGACCAGCGAAGCTTTCCTCGCAGCACTGCACCGTATGTCAGCAAGGCGTGGTTGCCCTCGTCACTTATACAGTGACAATGGTACCAATTTTATAAAGGCCAACAGAGTAATACAGGAGTCACAAGTAGAACTTCAGAAAATACTAGACAATTCTAATTTTTACCAAGAGATAACGAACATGAATATTGAGTGGCATTTCATAGCGCCGGCTTGGCCATCGGCAGGTGGTTTATGGGAAAGAAACGTACGAAGCCTTAAATATCACATAAAGAGAACAATTGGAGAGCAGAAGCTTACATTTGAAGAATACTGTACTCTATTATCGCAGTTAGAAGCGTGTCTAAACACACGCCCGTTATGCGTGTTATCAGAAAATATTGAAGATCTAGAATGTTTGACTCCAGCACATTTTCTAACAGGAAGAGCGGGATTAACAGTAATAGAAACAGAAAAGGACGCGAGAACCAGGTGGCATTTAATTACAAAAATGCATCAAGACATTTGGAAAAAGTGGAAATATGAGTATTTAACGCAATTAACAGTTAGAAACAAATGGTTTAAATCACGTGAAAATATCAAAATTGACGATGTAGTTATTATAAAGGACGAGAACCTTCCAGCAGGTCAGTGGGCATTGGGAAGAGTGACGGAGCTGCACCCTGGCAGCGACGATTTGGTTAGAGTAGTAACATTAAAAACAAAGTCTGGTTATATTAAAAGACCTATCAGTAAAATAGCAGTTTTGCCAGTAAAGAAAGAAGAAAAAGTTGATAAGAAAGAAGAGAAGCAGACAGAAGATAATAATTGTAATAATCAAAATAAACAAGAAAAAAGAACACGGAAACCAACGTCAAGATTCATATCATTAGCACTTATGTTTGTTTACTTTATGACGATTCTTACGTCATCGAACGCATCATACAACGTCACTTCATTGAACAGTAATCAAAGTCTATACTTTGATCCCATAGCAAAAATGCATCATATCAGAGATGAATGGACATTAATCGTATATTTCAACATGTCGCCGTACTGGAAAGGAGTTGTATCAGCTAAGAAAATAATAGGATATCTCGACGACTTATGCGGGCAAATAAAACAACAATCACACTGCAACATGATCTTATCACAGCTACGTCACGATCAGCTGGAGCTCGAATACTACAATCAACTTTTGATGAACAAAGAAGTAGGTACGTACGCTAGAAAGCGTCGAGGCCTTATCAACGGTATCGGTGTCATCGCAAGTGAGCTATTCGGCGTATTAGATGAACGATTCGCAGAAAAATATACGAAAGACATAGAGTTGATAAGAGCAAATCAAAAACATGTATTAAAATTATGGCATAATCAAACATCGGTGGTCGAGTCAGAGTTCAATTTAATAAAGCGTACGGAGGAAATGATAAACAGTCAACATAAAATTATTGACAAGCACTTAAGTGACTTAGACAAATGGACTATCTACCTAAAAGAAGAAGTGCAAAACTTATCAATATCGGAAGATTTTGCGCTGTCATCCATCGCTGCTACCAGTATGCTGTCAAACTTACGAAATTTACAAGAAACTTTAGTGGACACCTTAACTGATATGTATCACGGCAAATTTAACATTCACCTATTAACTCCGACGCAGCTTCTAAACGAACTTCATATAATATCAGGACAACTAAAGGAAGATTTGCGTCTACCACTACAAAATATACCGAATGAATTCCAGAAAATTTATAAATTGTTACAAGTAAAAGCACGAATGACGAAAGAATACTTCATTTTTGAAACAAAATTCCCCCTAGTCAGTCGAGATAGTTATGATCTCTACAAAATCATACCTATACCTCATATCATAAAACAAAATATCACATGGAACGTAGTAGTCGCAACAGACTTTGTGGCTATAAACGTCAAAAAGGACGCATACATATCTACATCATACGAAGAAATTCAGAAGTGTTTGCATTACGACAACTCATATTTGTGTACATTAAAAAATCCAATCAATCACTTAGAGACAACGGAGCGGTTTTGCAGAATGAAGAGTGGCGAAAACAGATGCCGTATAACAAAAGAAGCATGTGACGATCAATGGACCCCCCTGAACAGCATCAACACATATTTATATTTCGCCTGCTCTGACATAAACCTTCGGATAATCTGTGCAGATCAGATTATCAATGAACAAATCAGCCACACCGGTATCATACGTTTTGGAGAAAAATGTATAGTGAAAGGACGACATTTCACGTTCTACTCGCAAGATCATATGGATAACAAGAACAAGTTATGGATTAATCAAGAAGAAATCATACCCATGATCGCTCCCATCAATCATATACTAAATATATCCATACCATCTATTTACCCTGACCCTGACAACTACACAGAGATTACTAAAGACCTTACTTTAATAAATCAACAAATTAAGAACATGAAACAGAACGCGGAATCAGCTGACGTCGAGTTATCATATCACGACGTCCATCAGTACGTGATAAGCTACGTGGCCGTAGCAGGAGTTCTTTTCTTGGCAGTGCTCACGGTGTGTTGGCGGCGACGTCTATTGGGCGTCCTTGGAGCTCGTTCCCGAGGCGGCAGCGACGATGCAAACATCGCCAGTGTTAGTCTTGTGAAAACGAGCAATCGTATCGCGAGTGATGAAAGTGCAAACTCAGTAGTGATCGAAAGTACCGGTAATAATAACAAACGTGATGAATCCATAATCGATATCGGTACATCCCCCGTCCCAACTAAACGTGTTTTTCGTGCGAGATCAAAAACATTATCTTAAAAGGACATTTTAGAGAATCTAAGCATTAAATTTATAAGATCTTTTAACCTTTTAATTTAGACTTAATTTTGCATTAGTACCTAATCAATTTCATTTAATTTTCTTATTTGTTTTAAATTTTACCTTTTAGTGTTTAATGTTCTTTTATTCGTAGTAAGTATAGGGTTTATTTTAAGTAATTATTTTTTATAATTTTGTTGATAACACAGCATCTGTCATCTCCCGCTGGGCAGCATGTTCGGGTAAACCGAACACCTTGTGATTTTATGCTAACGTAGCAGAGGTGAGGCGCGGGCGGCGTGTGTGCCGACCGCGTCTTCCTCAGTCCACTGCTAATTATCAACGAATCAATATCATTTTGTATATCAATTTATCATTTTATATTTAACAATTAAATCAGTGAAACTCCAATCATATATCTTATCATTTTAACTCAAAACATCAACATAACAAAAAGGGGTTGGGAATTCATCCCATTGAATAAAAAACCCCTGAACACGTTGATAATGAAGATTTATATCGTTTAATAGTAGTTTATGCACCGAGGTACTAAAGCCCTGTCTTATATAGCGGGCGTCATATTGAATTCAAAGCGTACGAAGGACTCTAGTGAGTTAACTCCCGAGCGGAGCCAGGGATTTAATAACTTAACCTTATGTTAGTTAGTATGGAGTTATGTACCTAGAGTCCTGAGTGAAGCGTGGGATTCAAGCGCCCAAGATAAAGACAGGTTTTATTACCGAGGGGAATACTTTACTTTACACATCTACTGCGAGACAACAAAAAAGTTACAAAACTAAGCATTTAAGTAACAACAAACCAATATATTATTGCAACGTGTATGAAATACATTTACAGCTCAATATTAATTAAATTTAACAATGTTATCTCAAAATGACGAAACCAAACATCGGCCTCAGCCGATGAAAAAAAAAGCAGAGGCTTTATATTAACTAAAACTTTTTGCCTTACCCTTCCGTCGAAATAAAAATTGACGAAAAAGAGCCCAGTTTTTAGTTTTTTATGTGTTATATATAGGTGGCCAGTTCGAAATGACCGTATGCTACCAAAACCTTTGTTCCAAATTTAAATTACTTTATGCCCTAGGGTTAAAATTTGCACTTTATGCACCTAGGGAATAAAGACTCGCTTTACGTAGAGCTTTATGGTCAAATAAAGTAAATTTGTAGAGCAGTAGGTGTGTAAAAGAGTTTTAGATATAGATCCTGTAGTTTCGGAACTTATTCGTTACAACAAACCAACAAATAAATCTTCTCTTTTTATAATATTAGTATACGTATATATTATACTAGATTATAGATTGTAGGGCGATAGAGAAATCAGTATTTAGTCTACGTTCAACCCCACCGGGAGGGGGGTTCCTCCCCATCAACAATGTAAATATTGTTTCCGTCCCACACAGTAAGTTCGAATTATTTTTACAGCACACCCACACACATATCGATCTGAATTTCATGAAATATTTATGGACAAAGTGCGTGTCTGTATTATGAATACTCCAACAACTATCTGAAGTACCTATAACTCGATAGAAAACTTAAGCTTTTTTTTAAGCACTGCAAA
The DNA here is from genome assembly GCA_949358125.1 of Idaea dimidiata. Lineage (NCBI taxonomy): Eukaryota > Metazoa > Arthropoda > Insecta > Lepidoptera > Geometridae > Idaea > Idaea dimidiata. The sequence goes on from OX442329.1 coordinate 1,178,437, forward strand.
GCAAAGCAGTTTTCACACCGCAAAAGAGTAGTGAGTATTGAAAAAGTAAAAAATATGTAGCTCTATTTTATAGGCCAATGGCATAAAAAGATTCTTTGTATGTTGTTTTATTTCACATTTCTCTTTTGCGGTGGAAACTCGGCTTAAAGGTTATGCTAGGAGACTTTCCTAGCGTCTTTATAAATGCAAGTTAGTTAAGTCGCTAAATGGGATTAAGTCCGTAGTTAATCCACCCCTGCGCACGTATTACGAGTAAATAACTAAAATGTTCATTCGACAACTTCTACTGCAATATTTATTTATAGGTATATAAATACTATAATCACAAGTTGAAATATTGAATAGCGGCGAAGCTTAAACTCACGACTTTCCGGTTCCATCGGTGGTTTCAACCACCTGAGTTTTAACCCCAGCCTCACCGCGTGTGAATTTTTAAAGACGCTTCATTGAAAATATTTCTCGTGAATATTATGAGTCTACCCTTAAACAGGAAGTCTAGGAAGGCCTGGGGGAAGCTCCGTTTTTTGACCTTTTCGTTCTTTCCCATTCGATGACGTGAGAATATGTGAAACTGGCATATCATGTCATGCACCTTGAAACGTCGGGCGTTGACAAATTCTTAAAAAAAAAAAACGATTGAATCCGAAACATTGCTTTAGAAGACTACCCACCCAGTGGACTAACGACATTGTGGGGGTAGCGGGGAATCGTTGGATGGAAGTACCTCGCGATGGCCATTTGTGGCATCGTATGGGAGATGCCTTTGTTCTGCAGTGGACGGATAAAGGCTAAGATGATGAAATTAATATTTCTTTTTGTTTTTATTGCTCAAGGCATTTTTTGAACCAGTCAATAAAAACTGCAAAGCTTGACCGGTAGATAGCGCAGAAACCAAGCCTTAGTTGGTAAAACAATTAGCGAGGAAAGATATGGCCGAAAAAATTATACCATGTCACGTGTCAGTGGTTAGAGCATTCGCCTGGTTAGCGAAAGGACGCAGGTTCGAATCCTGTCATGGGGATTTTTTGGAAATATATTTCCTTGCTAAAAATATTTCTATGTTTAAAAAATGCCTTGAGCAATAAAAACAAAAAGAAATATTAAATTGGAGAGAAAGCGCGTCTCATGTTGGGTATGTTTACTGTAAAGTAAACCACCTGAACCAGTCAATAAAAGCTGCAAAGCTTGACCGGTAGATAGCGCAGAAACCAAGCCTTAGTTGGTAAAACAATTAGCGAGGAAAGATATGGCCGAAAAAATTATACCATGTCACGTGATTCCTGTGTAGCTCAGTGGTTAGAGCATTCGCCTGGTTAGCGAAAGGACGCAGGTTCGAATCCTGTCATGGGGATTTTTTGGAAATATATTTCCTTGCTAAAAATATTTCTATGATGAAATTAGTTCAGTTTCATTATGACCATGTCCACTGATACCAAACACAACTACAGTGTAAAATGGACTAAGCTATTAGCTCACATAAAAAGGTTACAAGAAAGGATCAACTACAAAAATTTCCTGTGAATAACAGTAGTTGAGTTGATTTCAAAATGGTTTTAACAATTACCCTGGGGAAACTTTTGAAATATGATTCCGTAGAATAACCTATGTATTAATAGCTGTATAGGTAGGTAAGTACTGAAAACTTTTGTAAGTAAAACTTCAGTATGTAATATTTTTTATACTACTTACTACATAATAAGTATTAAAATAAAGGTCTCGATTTTTTTGCTGCGATTAAAACATTTGTAGGACGAAACGCAGGTTAAAAATGTTAATGTTGTTCCTCGTCCCACTTACATTTTTTCTATTACACTTACAATTTAATAGAAAAAATGATAATAGGAGCGCTACACAAACATTGGATTAAAAAATTAAGGACGCGACTCATGTGAAATCCCTTCCGATTGAATAGTTTTATTCATAACCGGTATCAAATAGATCTTTGAACAATGTTTAATGTTGTTGTACATGATACAAGAAGTGTCCCCTTCATTTCAAAAACAATAAAAAATAATTTTAAATACCACTATTATACGGGCAAAGTTACTCCTGTTTTACAAAATAAATCAATTTTTCTTCTAAATCCTTAACCGCTATATTTTCTTATAGGCATCATAATATTAGAAAATACAATACCTAGAACCCCTTCATCGCATTTTATAAAAATATATTATTTTAATCTTCGTTAATTATTGATTTTCATCAATAAGAAAAGTTGCCATTTCTTTAAATAATCGCACTGGCCAGGTAGCATCACTGGACTGAATAAAAGCGTTTAGCACGAAAAGCGTTTAAAATTGAGAGTTTCATTCGGCAGAAAAGGTTTTTTTGCATCTCGTACCTTTGAAACCGTCATTTCACTAAGGATTCAATATCTGAATTCAACTCCTTCGTTTGCTCGGGTTTTAATCCAAGTAATCGCAGCAAAAATCAACTTTGCAGCCTTGCATAACAAATAACTATTTCTCCCTAGGTATGCAATCTACTATTATATCTTTATCGAGAGAGGAAACAGAAACTTACGATCATATTTATTCGGAGAAAGAGTTGGTACCCTTTCCTCTTAAGGCTAAAATACAATTTATTTGAAACAAAATGAAAGTTATTCTAGAGATAATAATAAAATTATACAAGTAATTTAAAGAAAGGATTGTTAAAAGTTGGAACAGAAAATGTCCGTAGTCGACTAAGTTTTTAATAGATATCTTATCTTCACAGTAATTTATTTAAATTCTAGCTCCGCCCTGTGGATTTGCCCACGCCAACCCCTTATTTTACTTTACTTTACTATAACTTGCTTTGTTATTTTTAATTTTAAAGAAGTGCTTAAATTAAGTACCTAAGTACCTCTACTCTATATTGTATGTCCGGGATGGACAAACTGTTGATACCTTTAATATTTAATGTCACCTTAATTTACACGGTTATTCAATAAATTTTCTTGATTCTTGATTATTTTCTTTAAGTAATAAATATTACGATAAAAAAATGTAGTAGTGTCTATGCCTCAACGATATGACTGTAGGTCGGTGCAGCCACTTAATAAAATAGGTCGGCCATTGAAGATCTTTGTTGCGAGTACGATTTCCGGCACAAATATTTATGTTGACAATACCTAAATGTTTGTTTATGGTTATGGTCAGGTTAGGTTACGTATGTGTATTTTTACAAAAAAAAACCTAGTAGCCACAGTGCAAACCTACTAAGTAAGCTTAGTTTGGGGCTGAATGGCGATGTCTACAACATCTTGCAATATTTGTTTTCAACACACTTGCTCTTAAAGTGGGTCTAATTAAATAAAATAAAGTTTTTTTTTTTTTTTTTCAAATTGTAACTAAAAATTGGGTTGCTAAATTTTCATTTTTGTGAAACTTAGTTTAAATGCGTGTAAATTGTTTAATTTCGGGGGCATATTAATCAATTTAGTTTCGTGAAGATGTACAAGTGTAAATAAAAGTGAAAATCGGTGCAAACATAGACTTTAGCTTAGTGTTGTCTCCAAAGCTCCGTGAAGAAACATTGTAAAAAATGGCTCCCTTTTTACAATGATTCCTTTAATATTTAATGTCCTCTGTGGCGCGTCGGGCGAACGCTTGGCTGCAATACAGAAGGTTGCGGGTTCGATTCCCGCTGGGTGCAAATATTTAAGCTTAAAAAATAAATATTTGCATCTGGTCTGGGCGTATTTCTATGTATAATGTGTATGTATTTACAAAAGAAAAATAAATATAAGTAGTATATCCGTTGTCTAGCCACCGTAACACAAGCTTAGCAGCTTACCACGGGGCTAGATGGCGCTGTGTGTTCGTCACAGGATTTATTTATTCATTTATTATTTATTTATTTATTCCCTCGACTTGACTTTAGCTATGACGACTTGACTATTTCGTTCAATGCAAATAACTTGCAAATTTATATTGATAATACTTGACACTGGCAAATGTCCGAATGGAAAAGCCAATATAAAGAAGAAGAAGAAGAAATTGTAACTGACCGCAGCGCCGCGCCGCGTGGCCGTGGCGCCAGCCGCCAGACAGTAGGTAGCGCGCCGCGCTGATTTAAAAAAGTAAAACGGCGAGAAAGCAATGTGCACACACTTTTATGGTTGGATTTATTTAGAATCAAATATTCAGTTATAGTACTGTACGATATTAGCGGACTATATTTTATTAGTTATGATTAGGAAAGCACACAAATCAAATGTTCTTTGCACAAATGGGTACCGCGATCAAAGGTCGAACGAAAGGTACTATCTGTCGGGGTGCTAACAGAAGAATCCACTTACCTAGACTATTTGGAGTCTCCTCTCGCTGGGTGCACACGAAACGGGACTTTCGAACTTCCCTAGGGATTGTCAACTCACCGTCGGTTCGTTCTTACCCACGACCGTTGCACAAACCAACAGGACTCCAAGCGGCTCCTTCGCCAGCAGCCGACAGACCTCGTCCAAATCCGCGGGCAAACGCGACTATCGAACGCGAACACTAAACTGGTGCTTCCCTACGATAGATTCTAGCTTTCTGAAGTGTTTGAAAGCTAAACGGCTCCACGGGGTTAAAAGCGAACTAACCCGCGTCGCAACTATGAAGTGACTGCAACGACATTCTATTTTGAACGTAAGGTGAATTTGTTTTTAATCTACCCGAAATTTTATGATTAAAATCAACCTATGTTCTTCTACCTACATTTTCTTTATCAAAACTAAACAAGTACCTATAATTTAATGATTTTTTTATTCTGTTTCCTCGCAAGTGTGTTGAAAAACTTCGTACGATATACGTGCGTACTAAACTAAACGTGTTATAACCGTCATAACGCACTTATATCGTAATGTACTATTATTAAACACACACTTGAGACATACTCTATATCACCTCCGAGACCATGAATCGTAAATTACAATGGAGTAAGTTTCAAACCATCAACCTTAGTCCCTTAGTGGCTACACCGGTCTACGAATCGGAGTATAAACAGGGGGCGTTGATTTAGGGCGTAAGGTGGTAACAAAAAGCGAACGAAGCAACCCACAATCAATCAAACTATTTCTTGAATTGTTAAATATTCAAAAGGTTAAAGTATTCAGGTTGGGCAGTCTAGGTTAGTCTACCTGAGTCAATAAAGTAAAAATAGAGTTTTGTGATATAGAACAGAAATAGTTATCGTATCGATCGCTCCCCTCTACCAAAACTGTCACACTCTGTCTATGGTTGATTAAAATATTACAATGAAGAATGTTAATAAGTATACCAATTGGGTTGAAAATTTGTTACTTACAGTAAAGCTTGTATGTATACAAATACACTAGTTTTTGTTGTAGTCAAAAATATCTATTAGTTTTGGTTTTACAGGCATTTAAACTTACCAAAAATATTGAGATCCGCCAACAGTCGTGTGACGTCATTTACAACGCTTCCCTAATAAAACGAAGACGACACCGTGCTGTGTGATGACGTCACACCCGAATACAAATCCGCATCGCACGTTTACTTCTATAAATCGGAAACGAATTATCGTATCTACTTCGATACTACTAAAAGAACTACTGTCGGATTAAGGAACATATAAAGGCGGTGAAAAACAATGATATCCAAAAGTCGGCTATATCAGCTATAGCCGACTTTTGGATATCATTGTTTTTCACCGCCTTTATAACACATTTTAGATGCCGGACCAAACCATTGGATTGAGTTTCACAAGCCACAGGTACTTTCGACACAACGCCATTACACACCCCGTATAGTACGTGAAGCCATTGAAATTACTAAGTATAGTAATTTCAACATGGAAGATGGGTTTCAATTGTCGAAAGCCTGGAATCCGGTAGTTAAATTATGCAAACCCACGAAGGACACTACAAAAAGTTTGCGAACAGATACCGTGAGTGTGGTCTGTCGAATGCAGGACCGAGTAAATAATGAAGTTACGTGACAATAGTAGGGAACCGATAACCAGACGTTCAACTCGTGTCAGAAAGCAGGTAGTCCGATATGGGACGCCTCTAACTGTCATCACCTACCCGCATTCTCCAGTTTCGTGAACAAGCTGGTTGAAATTGCTAGCGAAATATCGAGCTCCGCGAATAAATTATTAAACATGGTAAACACCCATTAATCAATGAGTCTATTAAAGTTATAGAGACGCCATTGCAGAACAAATCATTATTGAAAAGCGGCACTGAGTATGCTATACAACCTCATTATTTATATTCATTCACATAATTTAAAGAAGAAATAGACTAAACTATTGTTATCTCTTTCTAAAACATAAGACTCAATGCTACTTGCATGACGTAAGAAAGAGATGTCATAATATTATTATTATTAAAACGGTTAGGAGAGAATGACAAAACGTCAAAATCAAAAGCTTCGTTGAGTTTTTGGAAAAAACTTTTTCCAAAAATAAACTAAAATAAATAAATACAGCTTTACTTACGTATAAAATGAATAATTTTGCCAGTTTTTGGAGTATTATTCGTGCATGGCCTAAATACGCACGAAGGCATTGTTATCTGTGAATAATGTTGTGAAAGTGAACTAAATGTACTGTGTGTTAACAAGCGGGTGATCGTGACGTGAGCTGGGATGGAACTAAGTCTTCTTTGGCTAGCTGGCTTAGATTTGTGTCGCCAAGAAATTCGCCCTATTACGTATCTAGAAGTTTTTACATATCTCTGCCGTTAATAAGTAATTTTAGTAGTGAAAATAACCATGTTAGTTTATAATCGTATAATAATTCTTTTACTTGTTTTTTTTAATAATAAAAGTAAAAAAGAAGATACAGAGTTATTTTCAGAGTCCTGAACCCACAATAATGTATAGCGATTTTCAAAATCAAAATATGGTCATTAACTTTTGATGCTGACTGCACCTAATGTTGAAAAATGCTTTAGTAATGGCATCCAATATTATTTATTACACAACAATGTAGGTGTTATTTGTGAATGTTATCATAAAATTGCATGCAAATGGACATAGTCACGTTACAGTGAGAAGCACTGTTTCATTGGAACTTGAAACACAATGATTACTCACTGCCGACCTCGCTGTGACATTGGATGCTTTGCAGTTTGCACAAACTCTAGGATTCGATAATGATAGAAAAAATACAAGGTTCATCATCAGCCTGTTGCAGTTCATTGATGGACATTGGCCTCTCCAATTGTACGCCACCTGGATCTATTTGGAATGCAAGAGGCGAGACAGCATCTTTTGCCCCAGCCAACCTCACCTGCACGCGGTACATCCTGCTGAACAACGGACGAGGCTCTGGCGACCGACCGATGGCGGTATATCCATCGGAAGAGGCGTAGCTAAAAGCAAAAGACCGGTGATGGGCAACAGACCGGTGATGGGCAACAGACCGGTGATGGGCAGCAGCGTTACGGGTTCGAGATGCGAACCCGTAACGCCCTGCGAACGCTAACCCGCATACCCAGCGAGGGTTCCCTACGCTACTTCGAAACACTATCCATCGAAACACCTTTCGCCGAAGACGATTGACCGAAAGATTTTTTTACCGAATAGTTGTTTCACCGATTGTTCGTTTCCCATATGGTTCGTTTCACCGAAAATTGTTTGACCGAAGCACGCAGTACCGAAGGCTCGTTTTACGTAACAAACGAGGCGATTATGGGGAAATCCTCCAAATGAAGTGGAACAATACAGGGTTTACTTTTTCATTGTTTATTTTTTTTATTCTCTAGGCATCTCATCTCATCTAAGCTATGTTTTCGGTTGCATATCTCTCGGGAGCCCGGCTTTCCTATCAAGTTTTTTATCGACCCACATCCCCTAAATAACTTCTTTTTCCATCCAAAGGTCGCCTGGAGAAGTTCGCTTTAAGCGATAAGGCCGTCCTTTGTTCCACCTAGTTTTTTAAGATATTTATGTTGTTAGTTTTTTGTAATTTTTGTGGTGTGTTTAATAAAATAATATTCAATTAATCAATCAACACACCCTTCTTTCATGTCTGTTAGACCAGCGGTTTAGGCTGTGTGGTGATGTTTACCTATTTCAGTCAGCCAATAATTAGTTTGGACAAAGAATTGTATAGATAGTTATAATTTAAAATGCTTACATAAATAAATTCTTCGTTACCAATTAAAAATTCAAGGTTTAAAATCAACTGGGCTTTATAATAATATCGTATATTTTTCCATTACTCAGCTCGTTTATACAAAACTCTGCTAAACTTTTTAAAATATTTTGATTTCAATAAAAATTACTTAGTACCTACATAACGTGCTACCTAAGCCTTTTTGGTTACCTACCATTCCTTTTTTGCTAAAGGTTGTAGAAGAAAAAACAAATTAATTTAGTTAGTCCAAAATTAGGTAATATTAAGCTTTTGATCCCTCTTTAAAAGATTCTCTTTGTAACAAATCTCTTTAAGGGTTAAAGAATTAAGTAGATATCTAATTGAATCAATATACCTACTACTACAAATACCTACAGGAACTTTGATTACTTAGCTTAGAGATGTACGTACTTTTTTATAAGGACTTTCTTACAAAATGAAATAGGTACTTAAATTTATAGATAACTAGCTGCGCCCGCGGTTTCACCCGCGTAAGTCCCGTTCCCGCGGTAATATCGGGATAAAAAGTAGCCTATGTGTTAATCCAGGTCCCCAGCTACCTATATTCCAAGTTAGGTGAGTTAAACCACTGCACGAAAAGAAAAAGAAGAATAACGACACAGTTCCAAAAACTTGCAAACCGCGATCGATACTAAATATAACTGAAAAGTAGAAAACAAGATTAACAACACTCGCCTTGGAGTGAATCAGTCAAAGTCAAGCTGGTCTAATTTGGCTATTCCTCTAATCTTGTAGCTTAGAAATACCTAAAGGCATTGTCGAATTGGAAGGTCAAATCTTACTTAATATTATAAATGCGAAAGTTTGTATGTATGTATGTGAGGTTGTTACTCTTTCACGCAAAAACTACTGAACCGATTGCGATGAAACTTGGAATATAGGTAGCTGGAGACCTGGAATAACACGTAGGCTACTTTTTATCCTGATATTTCCGTGAGAACATGACAAACGCGGGTGAAACCGCGGTGCGCAGCTAGTATATAATAAAGTGGATGAAATCCAAATCCCGACCCCCGCCTAGGAACATAACCACATAACCATTTGTTATGTGTGTACTATATTATTTACTAGCACCTACTATTGGTAGGTAATTTGTGTTTATCGAGTACTTGTTTCATTCCAATTCTTATCCATACTAATATTCGATTGTTCCCAGCTGTCCCCTCTAGCCCTGTCCCCCGGGGGGACAGCTGGGAATTATTTTCCCAGTTGTCACGGCAGGGGGACAAGTGGGAATCAATTCTCCCATTTGTCCCCCCTATGTTGGTGTTACAAGGAGGAAAGATTTATTTGTTTGTAATGAATAGGCTCCAAAACTACAAAACCGATTTCAAAAATCATTACGCCGATAGAAAGCTACTTTATCGCGAAGTTACATAGGCTATATTTCGATATCGAGACTTACGCGGGTGACACCGCGGGACGCAGCTAGTAATAAAATAAATCCGCATTTGCATTGTAAGCGGAACGAAGTCATTAATTGTCAGTTTAACGTCTAACTCTCGTTTTCATACCGCGAAAGAGTCCAAAAGAGTTGTACTATGACTACAAAAACGATGACACATTAATGACAGCTCCGCTAGAGGTAGGAACACAGCTTCACACAGTTAAAATGTGTGGGTACATGAAAGCAAATAAAAATCCCACTTAAACATTTACTCTCAAATATGATTTTACTGCAATCCTACAAAAAATATAATAATAAAGGTCAAAGTTTATGTGTAAGTAAGTATGTAAGTTTGAAAAAGTTAAAGTTGGAAATCGGTATTAACACACAGGGTATTTAATAAATAGATAGACAAAAACACACTTTATTTGATCAACAATAATTATAAGATGACTAGACATTCATTAAAAAACTTAATGTTGTACAAATAGGCGGCATTATCGCTGAAAGCGATTTCTTCCAGGTAACCTTTATCCAGATATTTTCGCAGGATCGCGAATTACGCGGGTGGAACCGCAAGACTCGGCTACTATATCTACATTTTTTAAATCTAAGATATGTGACCGCATTTTATCGGTTATAATAAGGACGTTATTGCTTATATGAATGATTTGCAGGTCGTTGTGATGTTTTACTGCTGAATTTATTACGTTTTAATGTCGTAAAAATATCATAACTTTTGCGTATAACATAGGTTGTTAAGAGTTTGTGAATGGCTGCGGGTTGAAAGTTCGGAGTTGTATTGTGTGATACAATGTAATCAGTCAAAGCTTTTGAACGTATATAGTCTTATTAATAAACGTGGAGTAAGGTCATAGCAATGAGAAAATGCTTTGTCTTTATCCGTTTCAAAGTTGACAGACAGAAACAAAATGTGGTAAAATTACTCTGACCTTAATTCCCGTTTAATTATAAGGCTAATAGATAAAAAGATTATACAAACACTCCTTGGGTCGATTTAGAGGGATTTTACATGTCGATTCCTATGGAAATAAATAATTTTGACTTTGACTTTGAAACTAGTGGTATGCAATTTATAGTCATTTAATGCGCGCCTGGCATCTGGACTTTTGTGGATTTTTGCACTGCGGTAGGTAGGTGAAGTAAGGTAATGTTTGTATGTCAGTATGTGACGATGACGATGATGATAATGATGATGCCACTCTACATCACTTACCCTACCTTTGTGTTGATTTTTATTCATTGAATAGTTATCACCCAAGTGAGTCCCGATCCTGCGGGATTTTCGGGATCAAAAGTATCCTTTGTTACTCTCCATCATTTAAACTATTCCTATGCAAATTTTCATCCAATAAATAAATAAATAAATCCTGTGACGAACACACAGCGCCATCTAGCCCCGTGGTAAGCTGCTAAGCTTGTGTTACGGTGGCTAGACAACGGATATACCTACTACTTATATTTATTTTTCTTTTGTAAATACATACATATTATACATAGAAATACGCCCAGACCAGATACAAATATTTATTTTTAAGCATAAATATTTGCATCCAGCGGGAATCGAACCCGCAACCTTCTGTATTGCAGCCAAGCGTTCGCCCGACGCGCCACAGAGGTCGTCATAAATAGTTATCACTCGCGTAAGTTCCGATCTCGCGGGATTTTCGGGATCAAAAGTATCCTATGTTACTCTCCATCATTTTAACTATCCCTGTACAAATTTTCATCCAAATCGGTCGAGCCGTTTGACCGTGAAAAGAAAACAAACAAACAAACAAATACACAAACAAACAGAGAAACCAAACTTAAAGTTTGAGGGCTAAAGGTACCTTTGCTAAAGGTTAGATAATTGAAATTCAGCAGCTTCTACATTTGAGTTCGAGAGCTGCCTAATTATTGAAGTAGAACTCAAATTTTAAGTTGTGTTTATATATATTCGGCCGTTATTCACTATAGATAGGGTAGTACAAATTTTCATCACGCACCAAACTAAAAACAACAGACATAATTCAAAGTAAATGTTGAATTATGTAAAATATTGTCTCTGCAAACTTGCTCTACATCAAATAACTTCATATTTTATACAAAACAGGGTGTTTTGTAATATTTCGCATCCCCAAGGCGTTTTTACCCTTCCAGTGTTCCAGTCTCAAAGGTTACAGCAACATTGTCAGATCTTTATATCGCTGTAGGTAGGTACCTAAGTTGGTAAATAAGTGGAAAATGTCCCAGATTTAAACTGTGAACTTGAATGTAATGAAGTTAAATATAGTTTTTGAGGGTTCCGTATCCAAAGAGTAAAAACGGAAATTTTAAAGATTTCTCTGTCTGCCACCTTGCTGTATCTCATGAACCGTGATAGTTAAATATATTTAAAAAAACCCATGACAGGATTCGAACAGGTGCCCCCAAACGAACCGAGACAACGAGAAACGACAAACGAGAGCTCTAACCACATTTTTCGACAATAACATTATAACATGACACGTGATTCCTTTACCTGTGTAATTCCTTTACCTTGCTTGTCTTGATTAATGCCTTGAGCATTAAAACACAAAGAAAAAAGTTAAAAAATTTACAGACCCCGTAGTGAGAATTTTTTCGTAAAAATAACGCGAACGTGATGGTTAAGTTAACGCGTATTTTGTATGGAAACTCAAAAAGCGAGTGCGGGGTCAGACAGGGTGGTCTAACGTCGCCAAGGCTCTTCAATTTATATATAAATGACTTGATAGTCGAGCTCAGCAGCATGAATATAGATTGCAGGGTGGATGGAGTCAGCGTAAATAACATTAGTTACGCTGACGACATGGTGCTGCTGAGCCCGACTGTAGGGGCTCTTAAAGAAATGTTGAGGGTCTGCGAGTCATACGCTAAACAACACGGCCTAACATATAATGTTAAGAAATGCGAGTTCATGGTCTTCAGGGCCTCCGGCAGATGTCCTGAGGTGAACGCGTCATCTATCACTTTAAACGGGCTTCCGATCAAGAGAACCAGTGTTTTTAAATACCTTGGGCATATTGTTGCTGAGGACCTGAAAGACAATGAATAAATAAATATAAATAAATAAATAAATCCTGTGACGAACACACAGCGCCATCTAGCCCCGTGGTAAGCTACTAAGCTTGTGTTACGGTGACTAGACAACGGATATACTACTTATATTTATTTTTCTTTTGTAAATACATACATATTATACATAGAAATACGCCCAGACCAGATACAAATATTTATTTTAAGCATAAATATTTGCACCCAGCGGGAATCGAACCCGCAACCTTCTGTATTGCAGCCAAGCGTTCGCCCGACGCGCCACAGAGGTCGTCAAATGACGATGTTGAAAGGGAACGAAGGGCGCTGGCTGTGAGGAGTAACATGCTGACTCGTAGATTTGCACGATGCTCTGACCAGACTAAAATTACTCTCTTTAGAGCGTACTGTCAGAGCTTCTACACGGCAGGTTTATGGGTCGGCTGCTCTAAGCAGGCCCTCAGCGTCCTTCGTGTCCAATACAATAACGCATTTAGAATGCTGTTGGGACTGCCTCGTTTCTGCAGCGCCTCAGCAATGTTTGCGGAGGCTCGCACGGATAGCTTTCACGCAATCATTAGAAAAAAAACAGCATCCTTGTGCAGCAGATTGCGGGACAGTCAGAATAGTATTCTGAGAACTGTGGCAGACAGACTTGATTCACCGATTCGGAGGCATTTTCGTGATGTGCCCATCACGAAACATAATATGGTGTATGACTGACACTTTATTATAATATAATGACATTACCTAATATACTTTATACTAAACACTAGACCTAAGATAAACCTACTAACAAATGAAATTGTACTGTTTCGAGAATAAATTATTTGAATTTGAATTTGAAAAAAGCGCCCCTAGCGGACGATATCGAAGTTACCAGTTTCCATACAAAATACGCGTTATCTTAACCATCACGTTCGCGTGAAAAACTCGCACTGAGGGTACAGATAGTGTACCTAATTCTGTTGCCGCAATAGCAATAAATACCTACTAAAAATAAGAAATAAAATTAAAATTTAAGTGGGGCAAAACAACATTTTTTTTATTATTGCGACACAAAGGTAGTTATGGAATACGGAATTTTCGCCACGCGATTTCGACTCGCACTTGGCCAAAATGTCCCTTCCAATTTTCCATTCAAAGGTTAGAGGAACATTGTCATATCTTTAAGTTGAAAATGTTACCAGATTGAAACTTGTGAACGGCGTAATGAAGTTAAATTACAGTTTCAAGTTAAGATTTGGGATAAGATTTTAGAGAATAATTTTACTCATAATAATGTAATAATATTATGATACTGAAATAGTCTGTAATTTTCTAACAGGAAATCCTTGAATATTTCATCTTTCCATGAACGGATATACAATGTGTTTCGGAAAGTGTAACGTAATCCGAAATATGGTTGTTCTGGATGTCTATCCGAAAACTTTTTGTTCTAATTTTGATATAGGTTTTAGGTTTCATGGAATCCGTTTCTTTGAACGAAAATTTATAAACATTCTTGTAGATGGCGCCACCACGGGCCGTATTCCTAAACTAAGATTAATGAAGTGTCTGAACAAAAAAACAGTTTTTTCAATATATTGGAATATTGTGATGTCCTAATAATACCATGGCCTTTTCATCTAATTTTAGATGATTTATACAGCTCAAGCAACTTTGAATCCATGATAAATTCCATTTCATGATGATCTATTCATAATCCAACATTTAATCCACGTGATCTGCTACTAATATTATATATAAGTAGCTAAAAGTCTTGAGTATGTTCTGTATGTGTGTATGTATGTTTGTTACTCAATCCCGTAAAAAACTACTGAACCGATTGCGATGAAACTTAAAATATATAGCTGGAGGCATGGCCATGAAAAAATGTTTTTTTGTTCAGACACTTCATTATTCTTAGTTTAGGAATACGGCCCGTGGTGGCGCCATCTACAAGAATGTTTATAAATTTTCGTTCGAAGAAACGGATTCCGTGAAACAACATACTATTTATCCCAATATTCCCGCGGGTAAAGAAGTTACGCGGGTGAAATCGCGGGGCGCAGCTGGTCCTTAATAAAACTTGATAGCTACCTCTACTATAGGCTGACGTAAATCCATCCATGAATATTTCCACATTACCACCCCCAATAAATGTTCAAATGAGATTTATTCAAAGGAATATTGTAACGAACGCTGTTTCTCATACGAATACGATATTAACCACAGACATCCTTTATTAAATTGGTTTTGTTCAAAGACAATGAAGTCAATTGACTGTTCATACATACTGCCATTCTGCTTTTTGTTTGCTTTTTTAATAATATGTTGTACGAGTATATCCGCCATTGTACAAGCCTAGTGCTTAGTTTAAATTGCGTTGTGTTGTGCAAAGTCGTGTAAAATTTATATATTTTTAATCATATCACGATTTTTCAACAAAATAAAACTCACCGTTGCGGGCAGGGTGAAGTGAGGTAATAATCAAAGTTCAAACTTTGTGACTGGCCGATGCGTTACCTATCTATACCTAGATTATTTGTGATTGGCCGTTCTTTCACTCATTAATTCATTTTCTTTGTTATGGATTTCTGTCAGCAAGATAGAACAATTTAGCCAGTTTCACGTACTAATAGTGTACTACCACTATTATACTGTAATCGTTTGAAATAATTTTCAATGCGTGAAGGCTGCCGAAAAAATGGCGACGATTTTTCTTCAACCCTAGGAACATTCGTTTGTAACGTGCTGATTTCGTGTTTCGCACTGGTATTTTTAATTTCACTACACTCGTTGAACTTCGCGTAACTAAATTGATAACATGCCGCCTAAATTAAACAATTTATACGCAATAAAACTAGGTTTTGCAAAAATAAGCTTTCATGACAACGTTCCACTAACGCGTCAAAAACAAAAGACCGTCCTTGAACTCACATTTTTACTAAACAAAGTGAGCCGTCTCGGGACTGCTTATATGCTTTCATATAGGACTCGCCACGGCCTCGCCACGCTGAAAATCAAGTTCACCCCACCTATAGTTGTTTCACATCAAAAGACGTACTATTTTCATGATGGGGGAATGCTTATCAGCGGTCAACTAGTCTTATAGTGTTTGGCTTTGTTCTTCCTACACTCGCGCCCTATAGGTGCCTTTGTAAGTGCGTGGGAGTTCCAATTTTGTCTGTTAAGACCTTACGTAGATTAAAGTATTTGTGACCTCTGTGCATGTATAGTGTGTGTCCCGAATTGTGTATGACAGATGCTATTTATTTTGGACTGGCTGTTACCCGCGACTTTGCTTGCGTAGAAAAAGTCGACTTTCAAATAGTCGACTTTTTCGTTCATTACGGGTTCTACTAATTCGATTCGGATTCGAGACATGAATTTTAAAAATTATATAATTTTTTACTAAGTTCTACATTTCTTAAGTACCCCAGACAACATTTTTTTAATTTACTTTCAAGTAGGTAAGTACAGACTTTTGTCCTCTCTTCCTTTTTTTTTTAAGTATAGAAGATATAGATAGATAGAAGATAGATATTAATTTAGTGATATTTAGTAATGGGTTACAATCTACAACTACTAGGTTTGAAGAAATATTTTCATAGAGAAAATACTTGTAGAAACACTCGTGGCAAGGCTTGAACTTGCATTTCTAACTTGCGTCAACGGTAGACTCGTGACTTCTACTGGCATATTCAGAGCGCTTCGGTCCAAAACCGATGATCGGAAACGTATATCCGTCTCGCTCAGCGCGACTCCAAAAGATAGTGACAGAGATGTCCGGTCGGTCTTCGGTTACGGACCGGACATATCCCTGTGAATACCCCTACTGATTCCGTGTCTACCTGTCTCGAAACGTCGGGCGATAGTTTATATGAAAGAAACAACGTGTTTAATTCCATACCAGCATCACGGAAACCGAAGAAATCTGTAAAGTAAATAATGTTTGTAATAGCTTTATCTTATGACATCGGTTTAGATCGAACAAATATGAGAAAGATATATTGCACCGCTTTGTCTTTCTCTTTTACCCTTTTTTAAATCACGATTGATGAGCATTTGCCTACTATCTCACCTGATAGTAAGTGATGATATAGTCTACTATGATGTAGCTTGCTAATGTTATCTTACTCTTACTAATATTATAAACGCGAAAGTTTGTATGTGACTTTGTTACTCTTTCACGCAAAAACCACTGAACCATCATCATCCGAACGATGTTCCCGGTTGCATCCCTCTCGGAAGTCCGGGGTCCGCAAAAACTACTGAACTGATTGCGGTGAATTATGACATAGGCTACTTTTTATCCCGATATTTCCAGGGGAACGGGACTTACGCAGGATAAACCGCGGGGTGCAGCTACTCTTTTATAATCCCTATTTCGTCCCCACCAAGAACGAGCAAGGAATACCGTAGCCACATTAATTTACACCCAGGCACAGGGCTAATAAAATATCCTAACAGTTTTCTAGTCACCACAAGACAATGTTCTTAGTCCCATAGCATAGTTCTACTAATAATAAATTCACAAACATAATTATCAGCACATCCATTCATCAAACAATAACAATGTCATCTACGTAGTGTACTAATCAAGCCAGTCTAGCTAAACAGGCGAGCTAACGAACCTAAATTGGTTTCCGATCAATAGTCAGTGGTGTGAACGGCGTATCGCTTCAGTGGGCAACGTCCGGGTGTTGCCGTTCCGGTCACCGGATAGGCGACCGGACGGACGACCGGATGAAGGGCAAATTATGAATCGCTCGTCATTGGGTTCTGTTTCGACAGTCTTGTGTTTCGATTGTCTTTCGTATTTTTTATGTTAGCCTACCTCATTTAAAAATGTGTGAATAGTGTGAAAACTGTGACGTTGAATTTAATTCTAAGGAAAATAGAATAGTCTGAAAAAATTGTCGGTAGATGGCGCTGCGTGCCTTAAAAACGTAAACAATAAGAAATGCAATCCTTAATTTCGACTCGATTGAACATGCATCCGTGGCCAAATTGGAAAAGGCGTTGGGACGGATCCCCAGAGATGCAGGTTCAAGTCTTGTCGGCTGCGAAATTTTCGGAAAGCATTTCTTTAAGTATAAGTGTGACTTATTTAGAAACTAAAGAAAACTTTTGAAGAAATTACTGTGTCTGTTTGTATTTAAACCTAGATCCACAGACAATAAATCATTTCATTTCTTTTCTAAACGACTAACAGATTCCGGTTATGCTAGTAAAAAAAGTCTTTTCGACTTCTACTTTTTTGAACATGGTATGTCTATCGCAGGAAGAGAACATAAAATTCTGTTTTGAAAAAAATAGCAGTATTTTTACAAAAATCGTAAGTAGTTTTCGAAAACACCGATAATTGGCTATGATATTTCTCAATTTTACTGGAGGAGGTAAGGATTTTTAGAAAAAGAACTCATTACTTCAGTAATTGTTATAGTTTTTGTCCTAAACTCTGATTCGCTTCACTCAGACACTAAGTTGACAGACTAACTCTAATTGTGATTGGTCTATAGGTTTATCTTGTAAGTATCTCGTAATTTGTTTTTATTGCTCAAAGCATTTCTTAAATAAATCTCCAAAACTTCACTCGTGGCGGGGTGAAAACAAAAAATTAGATTCTGGAACATACCTCCGACAAACGTTTCGCTACCGAACGATTTGCCGACAGAATGTTTCGTTTATAATTACGTTTTACTCAAAATCTTTCTTAGTGGTTGAAATAAACTTATTTCAGTGAAAATGAAAAACATTCCTTGGATTTTATTTTATTTTAATTCAGATTTTACAGTCAATATTGTACAGTGTAATTCTTTTTACAGCCATTGCACTTAGACCAAACTAAACCTATATTTCTCACCTCCAAAAAGCAAAAGCTTTTGGTTTTCGCAAAAGTTCTGTTTAGTAATACTTACCTATCTGTAATATAGATTCGCTCAGCGCCGACTTTATGAAGCAACCTGTATCGTAAAGTGGTTCGTTTAACAACGCCCTGTATATTTCAGTAAAGATATTAGAGGTCGAACTTTTAGCAACAAAATAACTTTTGCTTGTAAAATGTTTATTGTTCTGAGAGGTTTAGGCATAATTTGTTATTGTTTTTTTAACCGCCGTTTTTTTAATTTTATGCACTGCTTTTAGAAGAACGTATTGATCTTGTATTTCTAAACGAGCTTCGTAGCAAAGCCGCAGCGTAAAATAGGGTTACCTCATCTTTTCCCGTGGCCGTGAAAAGAAACTAAGGGACCTAGGGGAGACTAGCAAATCTTGGGTTCTTCCCGCGCGGTGGCGGTTAATCTGCTTGGTTCCGAGGGAAGTCGGTGACAGGCATGCGGGCGCCCGTAAAAATATTGCGTTTTTTTTTATACGTAATAGGCTAGCATTTGACCTCATCTCACCTGATGGGAAGCGAGGATGAGGTCGACGATGAAGCATGCTTACCTATAAGGTGCCTATTCACTCTGGATTTGAAGACCCCAAGGTTATAGGTTATTTGCAGTAGGTGTGGTCAATGGTGACTTACCTACTGTGCCGACCCCGAGTATTTTCAATTTTAACGATCCCCGGGATTCTGGGAGAGGGTGCAACCGGGAACATCGCTTAGAATGAGAAGTGGGAGATTTGTAAACGAGTTTCGAACAAATATTCCCAACGGCCACCGGTTGCTTTACTTACCACAGTGACCGATGGGAAATTATCAATGTAATCTTGCTCCGCCATTTGGTAAAATTGGAAATCTTACTAATTTTATAAACGCGAAAGTTTGTATGCATGTATGTGACTTTGTTACTCTTTTACGCAAAAAATACTGAACAGATTGCAATGCAACTTAGAAAATACTATAAGGGAATGTATTTTATCCCGATTTTCCCGCAGGAACGGAACTTACGCGGGTGAAATGTTGTGAAAAGTGTTTATACGGAAACGTGACCAGGGGAGGCCAGCTCTTTAACAGACGCATGCCAACACGAGCATCAAATGAGGGTGGGATATTTTGAGCTGAGATAAAGCTCTACAAAAGAGCAAGACAGCAAAGATTATGCTTCAACTTACTTCATTTAATATTTCGTCTATGGTTGGAACTGAAACATTTTCAAACAAAATGGCATTTTTTGAATTTTCAGAAACTTTTCATTGTGTTGTTTTGTTTTGAGTTTTTGCTAGAATTTATTATTGCAGAGTAGTGGTACTATGAAAAAGAGACTCAATTAAGATAATATTTTCGATGTTTATATTGTGAGAAAGAGACTCCGTTGCGAAATTGACGATTTTTGTTATAAGTGTGGTATTCGTGCAGAAAGAAGACTCTTCGGTGACTTTTCACCGATTTCCCGAGCATTCTGTAAATAACTCTTTGTAGTAAGTATCCTTTGCTCCCTGTACACAGAAGAATACCTCTATAAAAATTTCAAGTTTTAAAACATGTGTTTTTATTTTAGGGCTAAAGTATGGTCTACATTTTGTTACCCTGATGAACATTGCAATGATGAACATTGCGTCTTCTGTTCCATCATGGATCAGGTTACACAAACAACACAAAATACTGTGTGGTGGACATTTTGATAATTCATCTTACACCAGTGATGATAGGAAGAGATTGATAAGTTTGCCATACCTACTGAGGCTCGACACATATTAGTCGAGTTACGAAGTAAGGAGCTTCATTCGTCAACAGCACCACCAACACCAAAAATACAAGTGAGTTGTAACTACGTACATAATATAACTACCTACTTACTTCATGGTCCTATTTCTTTACTAAGTATAGTAAATTTGATCTAATTCTATATGGATACTAGACGCGCCCCGCGGTTTCACCCGCGTAAGTCCCGTTTCAGTTCCCGCGGGATTTTTAGAACCTTCTCCTGGTTCTAAGCTATCTCCCCACCAATTTTCATACAAATCGATTCAGCCGTTCTTCAGTTATAAATGGTGTAACTAACACGACTTTCTTTTATATATATAGGTAAATATATCAAACTAGCTGTGCCCCTCGGTATTACTCAGAATTGGAATCAAAAGTAGGTATGTCCTTCTCCAAGGTCCATCTATCTCAATACCAAAATTCCCCAAAATCGGTTCAGCAGTTTAGGCATGAAAACAACACACAAAATTACTTTCACATATGATATTAGTGGAATATTCATAAAAAGATGGTCGGCCACAACAACTCATACAAAATGTGCCTATGTGTTTCAGATCGTTCCTGTTGCTAGCACTTCACAAGGTTTAATGTCATTAGAATAGCCCAATAAAAATATCCCAGTAACCCAAATCAAGGTATTTGGAATTTATTTATTTGTTTATCCTAATTTCTTCTATGGTTTTTGCGATTTTGCCTAATAAAACACTTTATTTATCCGGTTTTATCACGTTTTTATTCATTATTTGATCCGAGCTTTCGCCAACTTTACAGTTGGCTTTTTCAAGGTTGACTGAGATGTAATTTGTCTATTTTTAACATTCTTAAAAGTTACAGTAAACTACCGCCTCATAATTATTGCAATAAAAACGTTCCAGTGTACGCAGACTATAGAGTTATTGTAATAGTTTTCAATTTAAATTATAATTATTTTTATCCCTAACTAGCTCAAAAAAAGCGAAAGCTCGGTTTAAAT
The DNA here is from genome assembly GCA_949358125.1 of Idaea dimidiata. NCBI lineage: Eukaryota > Metazoa > Arthropoda > Insecta > Lepidoptera > Geometridae > Idaea > Idaea dimidiata. Next base: position 1,199,587 of record OX442329.1, read on the forward strand.
AATGAATAAAAACGCGATAAAACAGGATAAATAAAGTGTTTTATTTTGTTTATCCTATTTATGATATTAGTAGAATATTCATAAAAAGATTGTTGGCCACAACAATTCAGGGATGATTTATATTACATTGTCACCGAAATAGCACAGACAACTTCCCAAAACGACAACTTCTGAAAACGACATCTTCCGAAAATGACAACAATGTCTAATTTATAGGAGTTGGCATACTAATGCCGTTTTTGTCAAATGCTTTGGTACAAAAATGCCGATTTTCAAACATTTTTGTTGTGTTAAAATGACTTAGAAATTTTCTAGTAAAAAGATACCTGTAACTCCAAATGAGTTTGGTTATTGACAATAGACCCTTTCTTAGCGTAAGTGATAGAGGCTAGGCTTGAACTACGGGATATTTTTGTAGAGATTATATATAGTATTAATCTATTTCAGACGAATTACAGCAAGAGGCTATTGCCACTGCGGCTGTGGTTTCTATACATAAGACTCGTAAGTTGACCGAAAACGAAGCAAACCCTTACTTACAAACGTACCACAACAAGCCTACATGGAACATGCTTCGATCTAAATAAATAATTTCATCATCGAGACTATATTTTATTTATTTCCAGCATTAGTTTGGTTTATAAGTAATTATAATATTATACTTATACCAAACTCGTGGTGCAATCAAACTTGAAAACTCAGTCATCGAACATTTGACGCATAGAGTCCACAAGTAATATTGATTGTGTTATCCAACCCATTCATACTGTGCTATGATTCAAATGTTCAATCACTAATTGCCGCACTCAGATACGTTTTATGGTTACTTACAACTATCACTAAATAAAGAATTTGAAAATCTTTACGGTAATGATAGTTTAACCAATAAACGTCTCTGAGTGCGGAAGTAATACAAGCATTTAAATTTCCCTAGCGTTTCCCGCGCGATCGTAGTTCATGTGGGCGGGAACTGCAGCGCTAGGGGGCGCTGTGTTCGCATATCGAAAGTATGAACCTATAGTTCTTCTCCGCTAGGAGTAATAGTGTTCTGTGAACGTGACGTGAGCATGCAACCATTGTCTGACACGTGTCACGCAAGAAACCATAAATTACCGGAAATTCCCGGTTATTTGTATAACCTACCATCCATAAAATGGAAATTCCATTTTTAAGATTACGTATCTCAAAAGGTAATAAAGGAACCCTTTGTTGTCCATCTTCTGTCAAAAAAAAATTGAAAATTAAAGGCTATCTCCATAGAAAACTTTAAACCAGTGTAAGTAGGCTTCTGAGTCGAAAAAGCACCAATACATTAATCCTACCAATATTATAAAGCTGAAAGTTTGTGAGTCTGTGTGTATGTATGTGTGTTTGTTACTTAATCACGCAATAACGGCTGAACGGATTTGAATGAAATTTGGTATGTAGTAGGTAAGTGGGGACCTGGATTAACACATAGGCTACTTTTTATTCCGAAATTCCCGCGGTAACGGAACTTACGCGGGTAAAACTGCGGGTCGCAGCTAGTAGGGTCTATAATTTCTAATCATTAATTACAGTCCCACATAACGTACATGAGTACGGAACCCTCGGCGCGGGAGTTTAACTCGCGCTTGACCGGTTTTTTTTTTTCAACGAAACAACCCTCTGTCTACGAATCGCCAATTCAATTCGCCTAATGACAAAAACCAGGTTAGGGTAGGTGCTTATTTCTAAATAACACGATGCAGAAACGCCATTAAAGAAATTAAAAAAAAACAAGCTGTCATAATGTCACGGCATGACGCATCTGTACGACCAGTACCCCTGCCATGAGTTGCTACGTAAATACGTAAACTGTAATGTGAAAGCAACGCAAAATATCGGGTCGCGCGGCCGAGACGTGTCCCGGATGGTGAGGCAGGGTACACGCGAAGCGGCCGCGCTGTGCACAAGGTCAACTGTTAACATTACAGTTACGTATTTACGTAGCAACTATTGGTAGGGGTACAGGCCCAGGTCTCGTGGAAATGTAAACTAGAGACCAAAGCATCGATTGATAGCAATTAAAACGGTATTCATACTAATAGTTTAAACGGTCTTATGCCCGGTTTCTGAGGTCTGTTTTTGTCGGTGGTTTATCAATTCGATATCGCTATTGGTTCGATAACTAGCGTCAATGCGTTTCCGAACAGCGGAGTGACAGTGACGGCTTGTCACATGCATAGAAAAACGGAGACAGAAAACTGGAGTTTATCTCAAGAATATCTTTATTGAATCAATAGGTAGTGAGAGTCAGATGCTCAGAAACCGGGCATTAAACGTGTATTATGCAACGTTTTTCTAGGAAGAGTCTCCTCAAGACCAAAACTATTATATATACTCGTAACTTAGTTGAAAGGTCGAGGTAAGAAAATGAATAAAAATACGCAATTATGACTCGGTAAAATGTAATTATGGTAACAAATGGTATTCTGCGAAATGACTACAAATATCTATCATTTGCTACGAGGAACGTATTCGTAGAGAAATTTTTACATTTTACATTGCAAAGCTTCTTGACATTGAGATAAAGTACCTACCTACTAGAGAAAAATATTACTTTTACGCGAAATAAACATAAATGACAGATTATTAAATATTAGATTTTCGGGTCTAGATCGCGTTATAACAACTAAATTATTTTAAATTCCAGTCTTCCCGGGACCACGGCCGGTGTAATCCGTTTGCGGATACGTCGGGGTAATTTTAAATTTATTTACTAAATTTAAAATAATTTAGTTGTTATAACGCGATCTAGACCCCAAAATCTAATATTTAATAATAATGAACGGAAATCGTGTAAGTTTAAAAAATGTATATAAATGACAGATGTGAAATATTTGACATTGACAGATGTGTTTTCATATAGCGTGGCGATACGTCGCCAGTGCCTGTATTACCACGCCAAAAATCAGGTTTACCCACGCCTATACCCACCTACTCACTTCATTTTTACTAAAAAAAAAGGAGATGAGTTAAAATTATTGTATAATAATAAATAATTAAAATAATTAATTATTGTATATTGTATATTTTATATTACTATGGACTTTGTCTGCAATAAAGATTTTTATTATTATTATGGTGTTTAACAAAATGAGGGCTAAAACGCACGGGCCGAAGCCAAGTGCAAATATTTTGCTATGAGTCCGGAGAAGACAAAAATTTACGCGTTAGGCGACATGTGTTCAAAATTACTGCTTTTTGTAATAGCGGGTTCCCTACGCTACTTCGAAACACTATTCATCGAAGCACCTTTCGCCGAAGACGATTGACCGAAAGATTACTTTACCGAATAGTTGTTTCACCGATTGTTCGTTTCCCCTATGGTTCGTTTCACCGAAAATTGTTTGACCGAAGCACGCAGTACCGAAGGCTCGTTTTACGTAACAAATGTCATTTCCAAACACGCAACCTCCTTTCATTTACTTGATACATGTGACCATAGAAATAAGAGGTAGTAGTACAACTAGAAAGTTCACTGAGGCAGTAAAAACGAGCCGAGGGAGAGGGCTTAAACTTTACACGTCCTTGTCTGAATATAGCTCGAGAGCTAGCTCCAATATTTGGGTTTCTAATTGGCCCTCTAATTTTAAGTAGCCCTTTAATTTTAAGAAACTTTCTTGAAATTTGAGCAGATCTTCATATCCGTATATTAGGAGAGGTATATTACAAGTTTTTAGCTGCCTCAAATACCTACCAAAATATTGGCGCTAGCTCTCGCGCTATATTCAGACAAGGACGTGTAAAGTTTAAATCCTCTCGCTCGGCTCGTTTTTACTACCTTAGTGGACTCTCTAGTTATACTACTACCTCTTATTTCTATGGTCACATGTGTCAAGTAAATGAAAGGAGGTTGCGTGTTTGGAAATGACATTTGTTACGTAAAGCGAGCCTTCGGTACAGCGAGCTTCGGTCAAAATTTTTTCGGTGAAACGAACCATAGGGGAAACGAACAATCGGTGAAACAACTATTCGGTAAAGTAATCTTTCGGTCAATCGTCTTCGGCGAAAGGTGTTTCGATGGATAGTGTTTCGAAGTAGCGTAGGGAACCCGTAATAGCAGATATATGGAAGGTGTGATATGGAGTGTGTTGAGACCTGAATGTAGTGTTTTAGGAATTACGCCTGTCGTTGAAATTACAATTGGGAGAGTTCGAACGTGTTCTACTTGCCATTGGAATCATTATTATTAAAATAATAACGTCAATAGATTTATTTGTTTTCATATGGTTACAGTTTACAATAGATGTAACAAAAGGATAATTGAGTTTGTGGTAGTGTTACCGCAGTGACTGTTTACTGTCACAATTGTCTTACGTTTGATATAATTTATTATTATCTACTGCAAAGGTTGAGATCATGTTTCAGGTAAACTACCGACTATCGACCGATGGAAAATTTACGTTTTGCATTTGTATTGATAGAAATACCCACAAGTAGGTATATAAAATAGCCCCTTCCCTTCATAATATCAATTTAATTAATGGCTTTTAGATAGATAGCAACAAAATGAGGCTTATGTAGGCTAACGTTTTGTTAATTTATTGCTTTATAATGTATGGGTCTACCTTAGATTATCATAGATAGTTGGTTTTCTAAAGATATCGTTCGAATTTTGTTCCAACTTTATAAAGGTGTGTGTTTTTTTTATAATATATAATTTTGCGTTTGACCACTATCTCACCTGATGGAAAGCGACGATATGGTCTAAGATGTTACACGCTTACCTAGGAGATACCTGTTCACTCTTGACTTGAATACCTCCAAGTTGTAAACATCCGGGAAGACATACTCAGGCAACTGATTCCATTCCCTCGCAGTACGAATAAAGAATGACGATGCGAAACGCTTGGTTCGGGTTACTGGTACTTCTACCATGAACCGGTGCCGCTTACCAGTTTGTCTGAATGTCTGACGGTAGAAGGGAGATGGTGAAACTAAATGGTGCAGATTTCCGAACAATTTGACTTTGGAACTGATGAAGCTGATGAAGAGCTTGAAATGCTTCAGTGTCAAGCGACCAATAACCGTCTTTTCTCTATTATGAGACCTGTTTATACTTTCTGGACTATACATTAAATTATACTTACCTAAGTTAACTTTAGACTACCTACCTGTGTTGAATCGTGAGTTTATTTTGCCCTTTCTGGAGTCGGTTTACTTGTAATTTTTATGTTTTTGTTTCATCATTTTTATTGCACTTTCAACTGCCACTTAAAATTCAAAGGATTAGATAATAGGTAGGTACATATAATTGTAAAGAAATATCTAAATATAAACTTTACCTTTAACCATTGAGGATGTTTTTGATGAAAAGGTGGTTCCAAGTGATTCATCAATCTGTAGAAGTTAATTACTGCATCAGGATGCTTTTTTGAAAAAAAAAAACAGATCTTTATTATATTTTTAGGAAGCTGCTGAAAAAAGCGACACAGAATAAGATGACATATTAGTTAATTAAAAACCTTAGTGGTTTACAATACTAGGTTAAGTATTGAATGTTTTTTTTTCGTTTTTAAATTGGTAATAAAAGGAAAAAAATATATACACAAAAATATGCATGCTAATTTGTAAACCTTCTCCGTTTTAGAAGTCGGTTAAAGTTTTAACATATTGTTATTAATTTATTACCGACTGTAGTATGCAAGTAAGCATAATAACAAAAATAAACAACTCTATACCCTTCCACATTCTCCTATGTAATACTAATAAAAACACAATTTACTTTCAGTTTGTAAACTTGATCGCGAATGTGCTGTTATTGAAAATTGAACGCAAACATTTCTCATCAAATAAAGTGTTTCTTTACCCACTCTCCACTTGTAGCTACTTTGGGAAATAAAACTTATGGAACGTAATAAAGTTGTTACGGAGTTAGAGTATTGGAGGTTTAGGGTAGTTTGAGTGAGCTTGGATGTTTTTTGTTTTAGGTTACTATTTAGGCTTCTCTCTGATTTTTTCTTTCACAGGCCACAAATTTTACAGATAACTAAAAGTCTCTCTATAAAATGCTTCGTCCTGGCCAACAAATCAACGCACAACCTAAATGGCTGATTCATTCTTTATGTGAGAAAGGCATCTGACAACAAAAGGGTTTTAAAGATTACCTCAGGATCAGACATATCTAGCTAACTCATCTTACAAATTAGTTTCGTTAAATTTTTCTCGAAAACGGTTCAACAATTTGTAGATATATTAGGGGTTAAAGTATGAAATTGCCGATTTGTACTGAAAACCTTAATTGTTTATTTTTTAAATTTTTAACAAATTTATTTAATCAAAATAGTTGCCATTATTATCTATACATTGCTGCCATCTAATGGGAAGGTTATTAATGCCTTTGCGATAGAACTCCGACGATCTAGACTGCACAAACTGTGTGAAAGCATTTTGTACTGCCTCCTGGGAAGAAAACTTCTTGTCACGTAGATAATTGTCCAAATCACGAAAAAAATGGTAGTCCGTTGGAGCAAGGTCTGGTGAATACGGAGGATGACGAATGGTTTCTAAGTGCAGTTCCTGAAGGGTCAAAATGGTTTCTCGTGCTGTGTGAGGTCTCGCGTTGTCGTGGAGCAATAATGGTGAAGATCGATTCATGAGTCGGGGCTGTTTTACTGCTAGTTTTGTCAACATGGTTCGGAGTTCGGCACAATAGACATCTGCCGTAATTGCTTGACCAGATCGAAGAAAACTATAGTGAATAACACCATGCTGAGACCACCAAACAGTTACCATTACCTTTTTATTGGTAAGTTTTGCTTTAGGACACTGTTGTGGCATTTGACCTGGGGTCAGCCATTGCATTTTTCTTTTCCGGTTATCATAAAGAATCCACTTTTCATCACATGTTACAATTCGATCCAATATTCCTTCATTTCTGTACCGGTTCAACAAGGCAACACAAGTTTCAACACCCGTTTCTTTCTGCAGATCAGTCAAATCATGAGGCACCCATTTTTCGTATTTTTTTATTTTATTGATTTGACGCAAGTGAGTCAATAAAGTGGGTAAGGTAACGTTAAACCATGCCGCTAATTCCTGGGTAGTTTGACTAGGATCGGCTTCCACTATCTCTCTTAATTCATCGTTATTCACCTGTGTGGGCGGTCTTCCTTCCTTCGTTCTTTAAGTCGAAATTTCCATCACGAAAGCGTTTAAACCTAAATCGCACGGTGCGTTCATTAGTAGACCCCTCTCCAAACGCAGCATTGATATTGCGGGCTGTTTCTGCCGCGTTAGTTCCGCGTCGGAACTCGTATTCAAAAATCACTCGAATTTTCGCAGTATCCATCTTTCTTGTCTAAATTGAATAACAAAAACAATTGAAAGTCGATATTCAAATGTTTCACATTTTTTAAAAAAAGAACATCACAGAAACCATTTGAAAAAAGTTTCATTCGAAAAACTCAAACCATGAAGATTCTATGTCAATTCAAAGAACCTATTGCAATAAAACGGCAATTTCATACTTTAACCCCTATTATTATTAAAATATTAATATATACGCGTAATATTATTTTTAAATTCTCTTACCTTGACGTTTCGATCATGTTACAGTGATCTTGGTCGCAGAGAAATTAAAAATAATATTACGCGAATAAGATCCGGGAAAATAATTATGAGTTCAAATCGTGTGAGTTTAAAATGTCTCATCAAAAACCTAAATATGATGTAAAAGATGTCAATGTTAGACAATTTAGTATACGTGCCTGAAACTCCAACACTCGGTGAGCCACACCACTACGTTCACGAAAAGAAAAATATAAGTAACAAAATATAAGTAATAAAATAATCATCAAGATTCAGTTCGAGCAAAAATAGGACCGGTTATGGGTCGTCCTTCGATTATCCTTCGATATAAGCCGTGGTCACGATAACTTATATAAACAAACTTATGCACACATTCAGTAATAAGTTATTAGATAGACTTTTCGACGGTCGAAAGTAATTCACAAGGGATAAAAGATACTAGCTGCACCTCGCGGTTTCATCCGCGGAAGTGAAAAACGCGTTAAAACGGGCGCAGGCGCGGCGGTCGTGCGTTTCTCGAGCGGTTGCACTTTTTCGTTTATTACTCGGGTTCTACTAATTGGATTTCGATGCAAAATATACCACGACGTTCCTCGAAAATAGAACTATCCAATATTGAAAATCAGATTTCAATCGGATTAGTAGTTTTTAATTGTATACGGAACAGACAGAGAAACAGACCAAACAGACAGACAGACATGAATTTTAAAAATTATATAATTTTGTTCTACTACTTTTCCTAAGTCCTCTAGATATTTTTATTTTTTTAAATTTACTTCCAAGTACAGACTTTTTGTCCTCTCTTCCTTTAATATAAGTATAGATAAAGAAGATAAGTAAAACGGTCGTCGTCGAAACTATAGTCTATGTCAACTTGGTTATCTTGTCACTTTATCGCCTCCCTTTGGCTTAATATGTCGTCTGGTATTAAGTTAAGTCATCATGTCTAGGCCATGAATCTCCGGACCTATGGAAGCGTAGGGTGCGTGGAGCAGAAGCCAACACGTAGATCGCTTTTTCTATTTCGTCTAAGCATTATTTGTACCTACTATTTGTTTTCTTAATTTCGAATTTTATTAGTAGGTAGGTACTTAACTGTAGGTACTTATGGCGAAGCGGTCTAACGCGATGGTTTTGCATAACATCAGTTGCAGGTTCAAATCCAGCCAAGTATACGAACTTTTGGATGCTTTTTTTTCAATAACGATATTCAGTAAGTACATAATACATGTCAATATACTATAATATGCATTATGTATATAATAGTATTTATACATAATGTATATAATATACATAATAATATACTTTAATAAGTATATTATTATGTACTTGTACTTTAAACGTCAATGACGTCTCTAGTAAGCTCGTGTTTGAGCCACAAGATACAGACTCAACCGGTCTTGTTTGTGGTTCAATGGAGTCATATCTATTGTTAATAACTTACCTACCATAGTAATCCAAAATGTAACTTTTTAAGACTGTATAAGTACTAATAATGGGAAATAAATATTTTTGTATTTGTATTTTTTTAGGTAAACGTGATTAATCGTGAAACCCGGCATCACGGTGATATAGGTTAGGTTGAGAGAGAGAGATTATGAAGAGAGACCCATCATACAGTTATTTTTATTTAACCAAAAAAAATTTTTTCACTTTAGTTGTTTTTTGTAACTTTTGGAAGTCCATTCAGTTGAGTTTTTAACGAATAATAAACAATATCTAGCTTCAGGGTATATTGCGATACGTTCTCCTCATGTTTGTGCAAAAAGCTTTTAAAAATAACGACGATTTCATAAGTAGGAAATAGAAACAATAATATTTATTTTTACCCGAAAGGGTTGGATATTTTTTATGTTTTTTGCACTTATCTTATACTAGCTGCGCCCCGCAGTTTCACCCGCATAATTCACGATCCCGTGGGAACATCAGTTGCTGAACCATTTTCGACAAAAACTCTAAATATGATGTTAAAAACGTCAATGTTAAGACGATTTATTTATAGTTTTTCAACTGTTTTTATTCTTTTAAATATTATCACTGTCCAGACAAATGTCAAGTTACATAAGTAACTATAACTTAGTAACTATATAAGTATCTTTATTTATAGAATACGTGCCCTGAAACTTAATTAAAATGAAACTAATTTCCCAGTTTAATTGCATTGCTTTTATTATTTCGACAATTAGAATAACAAATTACATCTTAGTCTACCTTGAGGAGGATTCTGTAAAGGCTCGGAAACGTAAGAACAATTCTAAAAATAATAAAAGCGACGCGATTTAAACCGAAAAATTACTTTCATTTCAACTCCGTTCTAGTTCGTAAAACGATTCACAAGCTCACAAGCCGATTTGTCGTATCAGTCTGAATCAACCTTTACAAAAGCGGCAAGCTTTGAGAACGTTGTCTATATTTAGCCCAAAATCCAGATAATACTTGGAACTCCTCGAATTTACATACTAACCGCGCTACATGCGTGGGTGTTAAGGAATTCTTAGTTAATTAGCCAGGGTCTTATGTGGGATTTGCCGGTGACTTTGTTTATTATAAATGGTAAGTAGTTTAAAGCAATACACGCCCTGATAAATCCTTTGACATGACCATAGAAAAGGTAATAGTCACAAGGGAGGAATTTAAATGCGTACATGATAAGAGAATAGTAATTATAGTAGAACTCCTGTTCTACTTTTTCTAAAACCCACAAATCATTGCTCATAGTTATAGTTGGTAGATATTACACCAGAAGACAAAATTGTAGAATTATAAACAGTCCCTGTGGTACCAAAGTCGTCGGTGACTTTGGTACTACATATAGCTCAACTGCTCAAGCTGGTCACCCATATCGATGACAGTATAAAAAAGGCGAACAAAATGCTGGGATTTATAAAAAGAAGTACTAAGGGCTTTAAATTACCTGATTCTAAAATGACCCTATACAACAGCTTGGTCCGTAGTCAACTTGAGTTCGCTAGTGTGGCGTGGAACCCGGTTTACCATGTACATTCTCAGCGTATTGAGCGAATACAACGTGCTTTCACCCGCCACCTGGCATTCACCTCCCGAAAAATTTCCCATAAATGCCCTTATGAAGATAGACTCAAATCCTTTAAAATGATTAGTCTTAGAAACCGTCGATCTTTATTGGACTTGCTTTTCCTCTACAAAATCCTTAGAGGCAAAACAAAATGTTCACAATTGCTTGTTTGATTTCGACTATCTGTTCCTGCTAAGATCCCTCGTTATCCTATAACAAGAACTTTTTCCCTACCCCAATCGAGAACTAATCTTGGGCGTCATTCTTTTATCACAAGAGCTTGTTCTAAATATAATGAAATTAATTCTAAAATTCCTGATATTGACGTTTTCTATGACACGATGGCCAGTTTCAAAAGTAAAGTGCTGAAACACCTTTGTAAGGCCCATTTATAGTGTATGTCCTATTTATAACTATAACTGGTAAACACATATAACCATAGTGTTCTGGCATTGTTTTTTTGTTGAGTTATATCAATGTGTATTACTGTTGGTGTGCCTAATTAAATAAATAAATAAATAAATAAATAGCTCTCAAAATCAGTAGACCAAAGTGCAAACGGGCTACCATCTAGCTCGAAGAACAGATAACTGCTGGGGAGTAAAAGTCCTCAAGTGGTGACCACGATGTAATGCGAAACGGAGTGCTGTGGCGACCACCTACTCGGTGGACCGACGACATTGTAGCGGTCGCGGGGAGTCATTGGATGGAGGTAGCTCTCGATCGCTATTTGAGGCGTCGTTTAGGGAGGGCTATGTTCAGCAGTGGACGGTTAAGGGCTGATATGATGACTGTGGTAACTCTACCATAAATTCAATGATGGTTTTGATTTTTTAAATCGACATTCCGCTATATTACGCTTAAAAGGAACATGGAATAAATTTAAGACATTACCTCCAGTATAGTACATTCTCAAATATTATTCATTTGTTTCCATGTCCCTAACCTATTTAAACCAGTAACCTGTAGACTATTTTGAAAGCGATTTTGTCTTGACATACTAAGTTGTAATACTCATCTATGTATGGTATACAAGAATCTTAAATTACATTAACGGATCCTTTGTCTAGTCCAAAATAGAGCCTATTCCGAAGCCTACAATGTACCTATTTCAAAATTTAATCGCCTCCAAAGTAAACTACGTATACCATTTGCTGGAAATCCAATTTACTCCATCTTCTACTGTGAAGTTGAAGTTTCTTCGAGCTTGTGTTTCTGCTAACCTTGAATTAACTCTATTGAGATTGTAAATAGAGTCGAAAATTGATTGACGGATTAGTCGATGGTAGAGTTTAGTTAGGTTGTTGAATGAAAATTTAAGGGGTTCATTGAAGAGACACACTGTTTTATTAATTTGTGTTTTATCTTAATAAATTTGAAACTTATATAAAACATTTCCTAGTACGACCTGAGTAATAAAACATTTGGTGCAAAGACAAGCCATCGTCATTCAGCGTAGCGACGTCACTAATGTCATGGGAACCCTTGCACCAGGAATCGTAAGGGGCGGGTTATTTAATGAAGGTGACAATTTACTAAGTCTTTTTTTAACTTGGGAGTGGGACCACTTCACCCCTATCTTTGTCTTAACTATCTTTGGGCCCAGTTGACTAATATCAAATTCGAAAGGGGTCAAGTGGTCCCCGGTCCCAGTTTCGAGGGGGACGACTTCACCCCTAAACCCGCTAAAGCAATAATTATTATTGTCATCAAACTCTGTTGATAGCTGCAGCTGGAAATACACATATTTTATCGGGACATTCCTGTGGGATCGGGATTTACTTTGGTGTAAAGTAAGTATCTACCCGCTTACAGACCACATAGTCGATAATTTACATTTTCACACAACATCACCTTCTGGCGCTACCAGCATCTCGCACGATGTCTCACTCTATGTCTCCAATTCTGCGCAGCCTCAACGCGTTTAACGCTGTCTTGGATGCAAGTACTGAAAGCGATCTGTTTGCGGACGAATGTAGATCGATATTGTCAGTGTGCTTGAGCTTTTGTGAAAAACTGAATGAAACTTTTTCCTAGTTATTTAATGTAATTGGGCATAGAAATATTTTTAGCAAGGAAATATATTTCCAAAAAATCCCCATGACGGAAATATAGGAAATATAGGAAGTAAGGAAATATATTTCCAAAAAATCCCCATGACAGGATTCGAACCTGCGTCCTTTCGCTAACCAGGCGCCTGCTCTAACCACTGAGCTATACAGGAATCACGTGACACGGTATAATTTTTCGGCCATATCGAAAAATGGCCATTTTTCGTTTTTTAAAGCAGTCGCCTGGTTAGCGAAAGGACGCAGGTTCGAATCCTGTCATGGGGATTTTTTGGAAATATATTTCCTTGCTAAAAATATTTCTATGTTTAAAATGCCTTGAGCAATAAAAACAAAAAAGAAATATTAATGTAATTGGTTTAATAATCGTGTTATTTGACTATAACCAAAAATAAATATAAAATAAATAAATAAATTTAACTTCCTTAGGTAGGTAGGTACCTATCTTACTTAGATTCGTTACACTTATGAACATCAATATTTATTTAAAAAAAACTAAATAGTAAAGTAGGTACTACTATAGAACCAGCCGTGAAGGGGCACTTTAACAGTCTTGTCTCAAGTTTTAATACAAGAATTTGCGTGTATATTGAGACGGTTAAAATTCATCAGGATTCGAAAGCTTCGTGAGATTACGTTGCCAGATTTTGAGTGAGTGATTTTCTTACATTGTTTATTTATTTCGTACCTACTTTTCTTCGGTGTTTCTAATTTTCAGTTTACACTGTGGTACGGGTTGATTTTTTATTTTACAGATACCTATAACCTAACCGAATTCATATGCCTTCTAAAATTGATTTCTTTAAAAAAATCTTGACCGTTTAATTGGAATCTACAGGCTTGCTATTAAGTTGTCACATTTCTTGAAATTTCAACCTTTTAATCGCCACCATCTTTTATAAAAGACTGAAAAACCTTTGCTTTAGATCCTTCCCACGTCTTTCTTAAAAGACAGATATTAATACGTGTATATATAATATTATGTTTATGAACAATAACAAGCTACAAGACGTATGTGCTGTCATACATTAACATTTATCAAAGTCGGTGCTTGCTTTTAGCAAATTGCCAATTTCACAGACATCTGCCTTCATTCATGGCAGTTGAGATTAGACTTAAACAATGCCTGTGTTTGGGCTAAAATAATTTCATGGTACCTATGGTTCGTGGAAGAGTTTATTTTCTTACTCAAAGCGCAGTACATGGAGAGGCTGGGGCCTGGGGCACAGCAGTATGGATACTAGGTACACCTACAAATGGTCGGAAACGGCTCACTCACGCAAACATGTGCGTCGGCGAGACCCTTAAGGCGGCGATAGATGATAAGCAACGGTCCTTGTCCTATTGCATATAAATGAGCGAGATGGAATTGCGTGAAAAAATCTACAATTTCTCGTAAAATCAATAATTAACGAAGATTAAAATAATATTTTTATAAAATGCGATGAAGGGGTTCTAGGTGTTGTATTTTCTAATATTATGATGCCTATAAGAAAATATAGCGGTTAAGGATTTAGAAGAAAAATTGATTTATTTTGTAAAACAGGGGTAACTTTACCTGTATAATAGTGGTATTTAAAGTTATTTTTTATTGTTTTTGAAATGAAAGGGACACTTCTTGTATCATGTACAATAACATTAAACATTGTTTAAAGATCTATTTGATACCGGTTATGAAGAAAACTATTCAATCGGAAGGGATTTCACATGAGTCGCGTCCTTAAGGAGGCTTCGCGGTGAAGTACTGTAGGTAGTACAGCGTGCCGCGTCACGACTAGTGTGCACGTGTGTGTGCAGTTTCCATACTGCTCCCTCTATGTACTGTGCTAATAGGAAATTTTGCATGGGAGTTTGACAGGTAGTTTCTGAGATTTCGTGATGAGTGAGTCGTGATTAACCTTTTGTGTTTACATATTTTAAGTAAACCTACCTCATAAATAATAGCACAAAATAAATAATAGTAACTACGATATTGACAACCTCTGTGGCGCGTCGGGCGAAGCCCAGACTGCAATGCAGAAGGTTGCGGGTTCGATTCCCGCCGGGTGCAAGTATTTATGCTTAAAATGAAATATTTGTTTCTGGTCTGAGTGATTTCCCTTGGTATTTTCTGTGTATCTTATTTATAAAAAAAACTATATTTTACTTATATTATAAACGTGAAAGTTTATTTTTATGTTTGTCTATATGTGAGTTTGTTACTCTTTCACACAAAAACTACTGAACCGATTGCGATGAAACTTAAAATATGGAGACCTAGAAAAATACATAGGCTACTTTTTATCAGGCGCAGCTAGTGTGTATTTGTTGTCTAGTACCCCTATGGGCACTAGACACGGTTACTGTTACGAGGTTACTGCTTAATTTGGGGCATGATTATACTTGCAAACTTTATTTTTATTTTTTTGTTTAACCTGTTCCTCGCGGCTACGTTAGATCGCTTCCGCTAGCACACGTAGCGAAGTGGTCTCAAGCACCAAAACTAGTGACTTAACACCTCTGCCAATCCGAAGAAATATAGGCATAATAACAATGAAACATTGTCTGTTGAAAATGGCACATTTAAATGCATCGTTGGATCTCTGCCTACACTCGTAGATGCCTTGAATACCTAAATCAAAAGCTATTGTAGACGAAATTCGATTCTATACGTGGGTGTGCTAGCAGGCCCTTCGTGACCTTTTAGGTGTTTGAGTTAGGTCGTTGAGAAATATCCTATCTTTCCTTTTCACGAATATTTTAAAAGCGAAAGGTAAAGTGTTTGGATGTTGGTCTTTTAATCACGACAAAGAGACTGAACGTATTTAGCTGGAAATTGGCACACAGATAGTTTATAATCCGGATGAATGTAGCCGAATACCAAGAATAACACAAAGGCTACTTTTATCCTGATATTCCCGCGGGATCAGGACGTACGCGGGTGAAAGCGCGGGGTACAGCTATAGTAAATAAATAATGCACGACGTTACAAACACCGCAATGTAGCCCCAAACTAGTAACTAGGCTTGTACAATGGGTGCCTGACAAAGGATTTACTACATACTTTTTGTAAATACGAGTACATTAGGTATGATAAAAAGAAAACACCCGTACCAGAAACATAATACCAATATTTATTTTATAGTATAAATCTTGCTACCGGCGGGAATCGAACCCGCTGTCAGGCTTTCGCCCGACAAACTACAGAGGCCATCAGAGACTGTAGGTAAACAATATTACAAATAATGTTTAGACAGCCACGTTAGTTCAGTTAAAATCATAATTGTGTGCAAAATTAGCAAACAGGTGAAGCGCTTGCCTCACTATACACTTGGCTAAGTTCAAAATCGAATTCAAGTTGTAGGTGCTAACAACAGATTATTAAATTACTAGGAAGTTAAATGATGTTTGTATTAAGTTAGCTTCTAGCTTTAGTTACCAAGAGACTTAGGTTACGAAAGCTGAAACTTTTGAAAGTTTCAGTTCGAAAGCTAATTGTTTGATAGTATTTTTAATTAAAACTTGGTTTAGGTTTAAGGTCTTAGTTTGGATTTAAGTTTACGTTCGTTTTTAAGACTTTAATGCAAGATTTTGCTTATGAAATATCAACGCTCAGCGTTTATATTCGCGTAAGTCTTGATTCAGTGAAAACATTGGGATCAAAAACCTTTGTATTAATCCAGATTCCTTCACACAAAAACCGAAAAAACCGAACCAATTGCGAAGAAACTTGGTATACATAAACCATTTATACACATAAGTCTTAATCCAACGATTCAAAGGTATGGGTAGAGCGGTATTTTCCGGGATCATCCCTAGAGAAACAAATAGAAGAGGAAAGTGTCCGAAAGGCCCTCCTTTCTAATTATAGTTGACAATACTTTCTTGTTTCTTGCCGGAAATGTGCCACACGATTAGAGTGATGAAAGTGGTATATATTTGGAGTTTTTTCAGCAGTATAAAAACGTTTTTTTCATTAACTATTTATAAATAGGTTTATTTACGACCGTTTGACGACCTCTGTGTGGCGTCGGGCGAACGCTTGGCTGCAATGCAGAAGGTTGCGGGCTCGATTCCCGCTGGGTGCAAATATTTATGCTTAAAAGTAAATATTTGTATCTGGTCTGGGTGTATTTCTATGTATAATATGTATGTATTTACAAAAGATAAAAGAAACAAAAGAAAAATAAATATAAGTAGTATATCCGTTGTCTAGTCACCGTAACACAAGCTTAGCAGCTTACCACGGGGCTAGATAACGCTGTGTGTTGGTCGCAGGATTTATTTATTTATTATTCATTTATTTATTAGATAATTTTGCAAATTTGTTTTTCGTAACGGTCAAAGGATACATCGAGATGCTTCGTCTCGAACGTTAACGTATTACTACGTGTGCTAGGTAAACAAACATCCTAAGCGTTTGAACATTGCAAACATTCTTAGTTGTAAATATTAAATACACTTAACCGTTCGAGGCGTCTCCTTGTGTCGAGTTTGGCGACTAATATATGTGTTAAAAAATGACCACTAGGACTCGATATAATAAATCATTTGACTATTTTGAAAACAAATTGAAAAAATCCACTGATAACATCAATTCCAACGGAAAAACTTACCCATAGAGTCATGGTAAAATCAAATTTGTAATTCGAACATAACTGTAAACTAACGGAAAAACTTACCCATAGAGTCATGGTAAAGTAAAATTTGTAATTAGAACACTGTGTACTGTAAACTAACGTTAGCTTCGTTCAAAGAACACAACCTTCAAATTTCATGTCCCTTGGACCAGCGGATTGGGCTTCGCGTTGATATAAAGTTCAGTTCAGTCATCAGGTCAGTCAATCAATCAGTCAGGATTTTGAATTTTAAATGTATAGACTGTCTTAATGCCCAATCTACAGTAAGAAGTTTAATTTTAACCAACCAACATTTTTATTTCCAACACACAAATTCCTCTCGGTTCTACCTCAATTTTTCATAATAACTTGCTCCCTTGAGTACCTATCTAACTGTTTGCCTACTCGATTGCTTGGTACTGGAGTACTAGTCCCTACTAATAACAGGAAAAAAGTCCAATGTAATCATTTTACTGAATACAGAAGTAGTTAGATTAACTTGTGAACAATGTTCGCTCAGCCGAGTGTAAAGTTAACGTGGTCTTAGATGTAACACGGAAATGTCGGCGATTAAATAAAATTCAACATAGCTAAAGGCCTTTTTTTCATTGGCTAAGGCCGATGCCTAGTTTCGTCATTTTGATACAACATTGATATTTAATAAAGAGCTGTAATGTTTTTTATACACGTGTCAACAATCTATTGTTTAGTTGTTAATTATTTGGTAATAAAGCCTGTCTTTTATCTTGAGCGCTTGAATCCCACGCTTCACTCAGGACTCTACGTAATAACTTAAATTATTAAATTAAGCTACGCTCTGGAGTTAACTCTAGTCTCCTTCGTACGCTTTGAATTCAATATGACGCCCGCTATACAAGATGTAACGGGTAAGCCCTTTTAATCCGAAAGGGGGTTATTCTAGACGTCTAGGCGAACAACTTTTGTTCTACGACTTTTGGAAATTCGAAGTACTTTTCGAAAAATTTAGGTGTAAAGTTTACTTGAAAATCAGCAGTTGTTGAGAGTTCGAGGTCATTGACCTTTCATTTAGTTTGGTCTACTACAATCAAACCTTCAATTACCTTTATTTTCAAAAAACAGCTGTTTTTTCAGTGAAACAAAAACTCAAAATTTTCAAAAAAAAGTTCGAATTTTCAAAAGTCTTAGAACAAAAGGTGTTCGCCTAGACGTCTAGAACAACCCCTTTTCGGATTAAAAGGGCTTACCCGTTACATCTTGTATATATAAGACAGGCAGGGCTTTATAGTATACCTCGGTGCATAAACTACTATTAGATGTATCTACTTACTCGTATATCAAATTGGAAGACCTTTGTCTTATCATAAATTTTATTGGACCCTTTCGATACATTCACGAACTCCCAGATAACCTATTTTTAGTATGACTTTTCCATATGTACATTTTTATATTAAATATTTCAGTAGGCAATAAAACAAAAATATACACATTTAAATCCCTAACACGTATCAAGTATATTTTATTACAAGCCTAGGAACAAAATGAGACTGAAGTTCAACCACAGATAATATTTATCGGCCGATAAACACAGACTATTCGCATTTAATTTGCGTTTTACGTTAGG
Source organism: Idaea dimidiata (assembly GCA_949358125.1). Lineage (NCBI taxonomy): Eukaryota > Metazoa > Arthropoda > Insecta > Lepidoptera > Geometridae > Idaea > Idaea dimidiata. Next base: position 1,218,445 of record OX442329.1, read on the forward strand.
TGGTCTGAACAGCAATTTAAGTTTACGTTCGCACAGCGAATAATAATCCGCGCTCTAGTACAAATTTAGCTATTTATTTCTCCGCCTGTGGGGACACTTCAATCAGTTTGAATGTGTTTCATAATTCCGGAATAAAATCGGGAAATAAATCAGTCTGTGTGAACGGACGCTAAGGCGAACTAAGGTTATATAAAGCTCGGTAAACTATCGTATAATGGTGTGGCTCAACTAGTGTTAGAGTTTTCAGGTCGCCCTAACACCTCTAATTTGACCTAACGACTGCTATCAGAGATAACAACCGAGACTAACCACTTCACGTGTCGCCTGAAGAACGGTGGAACTAGAGAAAATGATTTTGCTATACACATTATCGGTCACCCATTCAGGGTGTCGGTTGACAGAAATGTTTTCCATGTATTTCCACCATGACATAAGGATAAAAGTTCATTTACGTAAAAACACCAAAACGGTATCTATGTTTTATACGTCGTAAAAATTGTTTTCAACTCATTCCGTCCTGGGCAACATGGAGTTATCTTTTTTGATGGCTTCGAACTGTCTTTTACACTGATGGCCATTGAAACTGTATCGGTCTCGTTATTTTCAAATTCTCCTGATCGTTGATGATTTATTTTTGCAAATCAAGAAGGTCTAACTACTCAAAACTTAACATTAAATAAAGTTAGGCTAATTAATAAAACGTTGTCTAATTATTACACGACTGCCAAAGGAAGTGTTATTGTTTTTTGCCATGCGTGTATGTGTGTATGTATGTGACCTATTTTTGTGCCGTCTTAGGGCCTAAACGGCTGGGCCCATTTAGATAAACAATACGTCGTTGGATTCGTCATGACCGCGTGAGTGACTTAGGGTAAGTACATTAAAATAAAAAATAAATAAAAATAAGGATTTAAAATGCTATAAACTAAGATTTGTCTGGACTATAAAAAACCGGGTAAACGCGCAACATTGTTCATTCAAACGATATGTTTTATTCTTTCGTAAATTATAATCCTATAGCGTAAGTAGGTACCTATAATATGAAATGTTTTATACGTATAGATTAAGGGACCAACCAACTTTCTTAATAAATCGAAGCGATTATGGGTTAACCACGCGTGATCAGAAATCTTTATTGCCAATCCATAGTTTCAATGGTGTATATCCATTATTGTTTTGAACTAAGGATTTAATTTTTATCTTTCTCTTTATCTTAAGAAAGTAAAGTTATTTATTTACTATAGACCTAAACCACTACAAATATTACTATTAAGGGGGTATTTTCCATATTTCAATTAGATTTAACGGAGCCTAATATTTCACCTGTAATTGCAGTAGTCGAAATATCGAGCTCCTTAAAAACAAAGTGAAACATGGTAAATGCCCCGGTAACCTTAAAATGTTGGTATTAAAATCAACAAAAATTACTTAATTATAATACTTACAAAATCTATGTTAGTTTGAAATCGTACATTTACATTTATTACATTTACTACGTTTAAAATACCTACCGTATTGATACTTTTTACTTACTACAATAAAATAATAAATACGTCCTAATTATTCTTTCTAAGGTAAACGATCCAAATTTAAAGATCGCAAGTGTATCCCGAAATATTCAATGAAATACGAAGTAATAAACGGGTCAAATAACTTGTTTTAATTAGAATTTATGCATTGTTTGAAAACAAACGGATTTTGACCGTCGTCGCTCGGAACGTTTGATGACATTTTAGTTGTCTCGACGCTGAATAATTAAACTGCAAAACAAAATGTCACAGTTTAAACATTGAATCAGAAACAAACATTTATGGTCAGCACAAACAAAGAAATGTGTTTTTAATGTGTCCTTTGTTTTTTATAACATTTAAACCACAGTTTACAGAAGCACCGAGCTTCTACGGATCTTATTCTATCCTGTCTTGAGACTTGGAAAATAGGTAGATGGAAACCTGGAATAACACATAGGCTACTTTTTATCACGATATTCCCGCAGGATCGGGACTTACGCATATTTTATTATTTTCTCAAGCATATATTCCCGACCAGAATCGAACCTAAAACATTTCGTGCCGCAGGGTATTCGTCCGAGGACCCCCTACGGAGGCCGTCAATTTTTTATTTTTTATTTTGTTGTATGAAATTTGACACATATGACTTGTCAAAGCCAAGAAACTTCTATTAGTCAAAGCCCGTTTTCAGTAAACGACAAATTTGCATTCTTGTACCATTACTTCATTCTACTACGATAACAGTTTCTAATTAAGTTCCATCTGTTTGTTACAGCAATGTCGTCGCACCGAGTCGCAGCGTGCATAGCTGCGTTAACGGCCTTGTGTTGCGCACTGCCACACTCAGTGTCCGCGCTCGACCTCAACCGACTGTACGGACATCAGCACTCGAAGAGATCTGGTGAGTTTGTCTGTAACAATGTCGTCGACAATGAGATGGAAAGACGACATCGTCAGACACGCAGGCCGGGATTGGATGGCGATAGCTCAAGATCGTCAGGAGTGGAAGAGAAGGCCTACATCCAAAGTTAGATAGAATAGAGGCTGATATAGATAGATAGAATGTCGTCGCACCGAAGCGTAGCTTGTAGGTATAGCTGCGTTAACTTACACTGGCTAAGGGATGATTATCAATAGACCAACCCTATGGTAGATCGTGCATGGACGTCCATTTTAACGCAAATCATTCCATAGTTGCATGCCAGAACAGACAATAATGAGATTAAAAGAGAAGATAGAGAGTTATTTTTAAAATGTCCATCGTGTTTTGAATCCCCACAATTATGATACTAAAACTATTTAGAAAATTTGAAGTGGTTATCGACTTTTGATGCTGGTCATGTAAATTATACTGAAAATCACAGGCGAGCGAGCGGAATTAAACCCTGGTACCGATCTACCATACATAAATATTTTTAACGCTCGACTCGAAGACCCTTTGCACCTGATGTGCAGTGACATTTCTGCGAAGTAGAAGAACCCATAAGACAAAATTCATACAAAATTAAGATTAAATTATCCATAAAATCCCTTTCAGAATAAACACGTAATGCTCAATTAAGGCTTCCTCACAAAGATGCGTTTTCATCGCAAGCGATAAAATTGTATGCGTTTTTGCGGCAATGCAATAATGCGTTCCGATTCGCCATTGTGTAATTTAGTAGAAAATTCACCTAAAATCTTAATGACAAAATGCATGTTGTATTGCCGCATGGTAAAACGGAGCCGTGTGTAGGACCGGGAGGCAATACTGCACCTGTGTGGGGGAACTCTTAAGGGGCCGTAGTAGGCCAAAACTGATGTTTCTAGGATGAATTACTACAAAAGTTATTTGAAATAAAAGTTTTTGAAACCATATTTATTAAAGTCGAGGATATTTACTAACACGTGAATGTCGTGAAAACACGATTCCTGAAACTGTTCTCTATAGAAAAAAATTCCAAACTTCCCTCTAAATTTTACAAATAAGTGATATTACTCGGTCAAAATTGTACGAAAACTAATAAAACTTTGTATAAGAACTGAACTTAGCTTAATACAGGCAGTGAATGTTTTGAATTTCAAGATTAACGTTTAGTTATCTTGAAACTAGCAATTGTTTGATTTTACGCACAAAAATTTTGCAAGGTCGCATCTTACGTCCTTCAATTACACATCTGAAATTCGCTAGCTTTATCCCTGTCACGCTATTAGGGTTGTATAATGTTTAGGCCCTTAAGAAGCCACAATGTTCAAAAGAGATTCTCTATTATAGTTTCGCAATCAAAACGTACTAAATCACCTCCACCATTGTGTTTAAGTACTATGCCATTAGATAAGTGCTGAATAGGTACCTAAATTGGGTTCCTTATCATTTTGTGAATGGAAGAAAGATACGAATGGGTTTCTTATCTGAATGGCCATTCATATTATATTTTCACGTGTAAGTTTATCCACACGTGAAAATTTAAGATATAATAAGGCGTTTATCTATCTACTAGCTGCGCTCCGCGGTTTTACCCGCATAAGTCCCGTTCCCGCGTATACACATACGCATGCCCACAAACTTTTAGCTTTATAGTATTAGTTGTTATTTAGTAGGATAGGATAGGAAAAACAAAATGTAAAAAAAATATATATGACGGAGTCTCTTTGGAAAGTCTATGTTTTTCAGATATTCTAGGTGGGCGTAAGTGGGTATAATAGTACAAATTCGTTAATCACGTTTTATATTACACACAATCTGGTTTTACAATATAGTTTGTCTTCCACTAAATAGGAGTATTGATGTTACATTATAATCACTAAACAATCTATTCAGAAATTTAAGGTAAGTATGCTATAAATAGACTATCAGGTAGGACTGAAACGGAAAAGCAGTCCCGTAACGTAACGAGTGCGCCCAGGACAAAATCTAACACCAATCTGTCGGAATGTATGCACCACGCTACTCTCATAGGCGACACTCGATGACGTCACGATTCTGCCGAATTGCTTTATGTGTAACTCATTGTTCTTGAAGCAATTTCCGTCTCACATTAATTTGATGTGACTGCGACACGGCCATCCTGCATTCGCACACGTCCTCGTGTGGTTGATTCTGAAACAGGTAAAGATACCACAGAAAACTTCCGTTCGGCCAATCCTGCATCAGCTATTTAAGCTGTTTTCTCATTATTTTAATTTATAGCGGTTTGCTCTAAGGCCATTTGACCTAAAAACTGTTATTAGATAACAACTGGGACCAACCGCTCAACGCGCCTTCCGAAATACGGAGACTTGAAACACATATTATAGGTCACCCATAGAAGCAATGACAAGGGATGCCTTACCCCCGCACAAGTACTTTTACAAGATCATTGAGCTAATAGTTAAATGAACTCGACGTTTTACGTGAACAAAACCCTTAAGTACTGTATTATCAGGGTAGCGTCCGCCAATCGGGACCCTAAGCACACATTAGGCGTGCAGCATATGTGAGTGCTACTGAAGAGCACACCATGGGCTTAACCATAGCAATATCTCAATCGCTACGAGTGTTTTACATACCGTACATAAATGATACGCCTCTAATATCGCAATAGATGTGAGTACACATCGCATTTCATGCTTGCTTGGCAGAAATCTTACTACGCGTGATGCACACTGGTTAACTTGATATAAACTTACTGACACACATTTGTGTTTTCAGCGGTCAATGTATTTAACAGGTTAGATACCGTTCTTTAATCAAAATTTCAAACTTAGATTTTCTTAAACATCTTTTAATTTTAACTCAAAGTGTTAGTGACTGAAATTTGCAAAACGAATTCAGTGTAAGTACTTCATTAGTTAAATCATCAAAATATTCAATGATTTCAATTTCAAATCAATAACTGTCAATCTATAAGATCCATATTAGGTGAATCTAATTTCAATCAGAGGTTAATCTAAGTTTAATCTGAGATGAATCCGAGTTTCATCTGATAAGTCAGTCTAAGTTCCATCTGAGGTGAAACTAATTTCAATCTGAGGTCGATCTGAGTTCAATCTCAGTTCCATCTGAGGTCAAGCATCATTGAAGTCTCCGTTTTCGTTATCAATAAAAACTCAGTAGGTACTTAATTGAGAAACAACACAAAAGATCTTTCAGGGTTATAGATAGCCATGACAGGCCCCAGCAAACGCATTTGCTCATGTATGATGCACTTCCTTGCACAAGGAATGCCGAGTCATCACATGACTCTATGGTCTTCGCGACAAGGCTAGACCCGACCACACTACCCAAAGCTACTGTACTATTGCGTAACCACGTACTCCAATTGCGTACTCCACGAGCACCAATTTTTATTAGCCAACAATTTACAGTACTCTGGTGCGGTCTCCAACCCGTGAAAGCATCGAAATAAAAATCAGTACCCCAAACAAGTTAATCAGATAAACAATCTGCACTAACTTCGTCAACGTCAACTGATACTTGACCCTTAGGATTTTTCTAACATGATCATGATTCATGCACATACCCGCTTGTAGATGGGTATGTACGATTGCCTGTACAAAATGGTGGTCTTACAACCAACAACTGTGCCCGCAAGCACACAATAACACAAGGAACGTTTCCCATTAAACATTTCAACAACAGTGATGTGTCATCTAAATTAAGTAGTTTAGATGCGCCCTGCTTAAATTTTCATGTCTACAAAAAGTTACGGTAAACTAAGTACCATGAGTCTGAAGCAAGAGCAATACTTTCTTATGTCATCTTAAGTGTGAACTAATTTTAATATCAAATTTATTCACCTTTTTGTAAGAACAAGGCATTTCTATGGTTACATTTCTCTATTCAAAAATCAGAAAGCTCTTTAAGCTTGGCTCTATTTAAGTTTACATTTACTGTTCGAAGAAACAGTCAGTTGGCAAAACAAAATATTTAAAGTGGTAGGTAATAAATCTTAACTTTTTGCCCTATGCGTAGTAGTGTAGGTACTCTGATGACGTAATTCGACTAACAGTGAAACGACCCTTTTTTTTTATCACGCATCGAGTTGTTAAGAAATCTGTCACTCTCTGTCCATAAATAGCTTTAAACAAAAGGACTTGGCTTTTATTACAAATTGCATTAGCTATTGATTTTATGCAATTTAGGGCTACATTTGTACTTTTTTTTTTGTCTTGAGACAATCGTCATGTCCTAGTCCCGAAGGTGTGGGACAATTGGCAATCCACACATTCTGCAGAGGCTCTCAATAGAATCCCACACCGCAACTCATCTAAAAGGAAGCCCTTGCCCTACCAGTGGGACAAATCAGCGGGCTAATACAAAATGAAAATAATTCTATAAAGTAATATGCACATTGCACATGTTTGCTATTTTCTTTTGAATTACCTAGCACAGAAAAAGGTATCAGACCTTTAACGTATCTAAGTTAATTTCACATTCAATTTGCTATGTTTCTTTCAACAACGAACACTGAGCATCTAGTCATAATAAAAATTATAACACATACCAATTTGTGACAATGTTCCTGACAGGGTTGCACTACGCAACGCAATGCATTGGTTGTATCTAGACTTAGGTCCGCTGCCAGTACAGCGACTCGCAGTATACCTGGAACGTTGCAGTTGTAACACACCACCACGTTGCCATTTTCATGCTGTCTTTTTCCGAGTTTGCCATAGCAGGTACAGGTGACACTTTCTTGTCGTCTGATGCCAGTCTCTTACGACAATCCAGCTGCGCTTGTGCTTGAGTCCTCCATAACAATGACACTTCATCTTAGTTGATGATATTTCAATTGTTTCTCAATTCCAGCAGATATCATTAATTCGTTACGCTAGTAATCAAGTACTTCGCGTTTCAAAATAAGACAAATCCTTGTTCTTATTGGAGTTGATCACATGTAATAATAATCGCCGTTGTAAAAAGTCAATTCGTTGCAAACAGGTAGCTATCGATTTAAGCCAAATCAGCGGTGGCTATTGAAACCACGATCTGTTGAACACTTCAATTTGTCTATCGACTCATCAAAGGTGAAACATGGTAGAATTAAACGGCGAACATACTCAGCGCACTCATTTTTGCTCAACTTGGATATCATTGTTTAGATTTATGAGTGTAGCTACAAAAGTTTCTTGCGACTGTAATCTCTATTGGTTGTCTGGAAGAGATCACCCAAAGGCGATAAGGCCGCATATTGTACCACTTTAGTTTTAAGATTTTCTCTCTGTATTTTCTTTATACTTGATTTGTGTTTTTTTTTTGTAAATCAATCACTTTAGCCGAGAAATAAATCTTCCAATTATTGCGTCCACGTCATGCTGAGATAGTGGATATGTTTTCTGCGAAAACCAAGTAAATTCTATCCCTTTTGATGCCTTAGTAACCACAATGATCAACGATCATGGTCTTGTCTGTTGCTATCTCATCTTAGTAAAAGTTAACCGTTGCACAGCACTATCACGTATCTGAATTTCGTTTCTCATGGTTAAATCCGAGCAGGTAAATTCTTCTCATTTGGATACTTCAAAGCTTCAGCGCAATTTCTTGGTTTTGCTTATCACAATATCGTCATAGCGAAACACTTTATTCCCGTCGTTACACGGCACTATATTTGCACTATTTGATCCTGATGACGGAGTCTCTTTGGAAAGTCTATGTTTTTCAGATATTCTAGGTGGGCGTAAGTGGGTATAATAGTACAAATTCGTTAATCACGTTTTATATTACACACAATCTGGTTTTACAATATAGTTTGTCTTCCACTAAATAGGAGTATTGATGTTACATTATAATCACTAAACAATCTATTCAGAAATTTAAGGTAAGTATGCTATAAATAGACTATCAGGTAGGACTGAAACGGAAAAGCAGTCCCGTAACGTAACGAGTGCGCCCAGGACAAAATCTAACACCAATCTGTCGGAATGTATGCACCACGCTACTCTCATAGGCGACACTCGATGACGTCACGATTCTGCCGAATTGCTTTATGTGTAACTCATTGTTCTTGAAGCAATTTCCGTCTCACATTAATTTGATGTGACTGCGACATATATATTTTGACGAATTTTTTCCCACCCAATGGGAACGATTGGATCCTACCTATTAGCCTTTTTAAGATTGTACCTAAATAAAAACATGATCACAAAAAAATCCCCATGAGTTTCTTGTGGCTTCGTCTCATCGGAGGGCGCGTTCCGAAGCCGCACTAGAGTCATAGTTGTAAGAACACTCGACGTATTTAAAGTGATCAAATACATCCAATTAAATAAAAAAAATGATTCTTGATTCTAGGATTTATTTATATTGGATAGCTTTGAATGGCTTTGCTTTTTTTTTGTAATTTGTAGATTAGCTTTGTCCCACGGTTTCAATCGGGTTAGTCCCGCGATCCTGTAGAGTTTTCGAAAAATACTGCCTATATTAGAAAGAACACTCTCTTCAAACTACTTATGTTAAAATTAATATTTAGTTTTTAGTCTCGATACCTGACTAGTATCACTACTACCTATCATGCGGTCTGCCGCATGCAGAGAACACCTCCCTCCTCCCGCTCTCTGCAAATTCTGTGAAAAAGGGTACTCGCTTCAAATTCTGTTAAAAAAGGTATTCTCTTAAAATTCTGTAAAAAAAGGTACTCTCTTTAAATTCTGTAAAAAAAGGTTGTCTCTTCAAATTCTGTAAAAAGGGTACTCTCTTCAAATTCTTTAAAAAAAGGTTCTCTCTTCAAATTCTGTAAAAAAAGGTTCTCTCTTCAAATTCTGTAAAAAAGGGTACTCTCTTCAAATTCTGTAAAAAAAGGTTCTCTCTTCAAATTCTCTGAAAAGGGTATAAGTAGGCATCTTTTGAAGTCTAAACTTAGCTTGTAAGTGAAGGTTTTTTTAGAAGATAGTTAAGCTTTTGATCATTAAATTACCAAATGTTGCAAAGTGATGATGATTGGTCGTGAAGCCCCGTAGAATCGACACCCACGGGAAGAGATGGGGTAACCCTACCCCATCTCTTCCCGTGGGTGTCGTAAAAGGCGACTTAGCGATCTGGGAGAGACAATCTAACTTTAAGTTATCCCCGCAAGGTGGTGGATATACTGCATATCTGGTGGATATATAGTAGGGTTGGTGTCAGGCAGGCGACCTGGCATAAACATATTCTAACATTCGGTTGCGTTTTGTTATTGGTCCCCTACTAATTTCACTAAACTCACTACACTACTTTATCATTACAGCTACCTACACCGCGCGCCGTTGTCTGAAGTTTATGTTGTTTACAAGATAATTCCATTTCTTGACGTCATGTCTGTTTATTTATTTATGGAACTAATTTTATTACATACTAGCTACGTCCCGCGGTTTCACCCGCGTAAGTCCCGTTCCCGCGGGAATTTCGGGATAAAAAGTACCTATGTGTTATTCCCGGTATCCAGTTACCAGATATTTCAAGTTTCATCGCAATCGGTTTAGTCGTTTTTGAGTGAAAGAGTGACAAAGTCACATACAAACATGCAGACATATATATATACAAACTTTCTCGTTTATAATTTTAGTAAGATTTGATAATATACTGATACACATAAAAGTTGTTTTGAGGTCGCGGCGGTATTTTAAGCTGAAAGGGGGATGCTCTAGGTGTCTAAAAGTCATTCCCAAAAATCATAGAACAAAAGTAGTTTCTAAACCTGTAGAACAACCCCTTTCGGCTTTAGGTAATTACCGTCCCAGAAAGACACTGTATACTAAATCATGGATTTTTCTTTGGTTTTCGCGGTGCTGATATGAAATTAACTTATTTTTGGGCTCAACCACGTTGCTTTTACTGTACACGGTATTTCCGGGAGAGATGGACCACTTTCAAATAACTCCAAAAATGAATTATTATTTTTTGAAGTGGCGACACTAACATATTCCTGGCAGTTATTGTTATCGTATAAGCGCGAACAACGATGCGTTTATGTTATTAATTTATTTATATCAGTGTAAGAACGTTTTGGAGTACCTACTCAGGTTTTTTTAAGGCAGGGTTAGTTACTTGACGAGATTAATAATTATTAATTACGATATTAATTTTTCTTTGTGTTTATGACACTGCGCACTGTAATATAATCTGAAGATATTTTGATTGGGCTTGTAACTTATTTTTTTGTGGGCGAGTCCATCTATCCTTGTATTTTAAGGAGAGACGGACCAATTTTTATAAGGAGAGATTTGCAAATGCTGGTCTCACGAAAGTTGAACAAAGTAGATACAATTTAAAAGTTTTTTATACATATAATAACCAATAGTGAACTAAGACAACTTTTTATGATTGCCAAAAATATTTAGTCACGTTAATTTTTGCAATGATAATGTTAATAAACAAAACCACTTACTTATAAAAATAAATGTTTTGGTTTATTTACATTCTGTCTAAAGTTATTAATTCGGAAAAATCTGGTCCATCTCTCCCGAAATTGCCATATTAAGTATTTTTCAACGCACGACGACGTTTCGACCTCTTTCCAGACCTCGTGCTCAAGGGTAGACTGAGCTCATATTAAACGTATCAAAACGTTCCTGTATACGCAGACTTTAGATTGCAAAGCGTAATATTTATTATGCACGAATAACCTGCTCTATCTTACCCCCTTACTTAAAAACGTTAATTAATGCGCTGCATAAATATGCATCGTTTGTCTATTACTGTCAGAATAAGTTTCAAAGTTGACAGACAGAGACAAACATCACATAACTTAGTCATGTATAAATAATATTGTATAAGTAAGGGAGTTTATCTATAAATAGCGGTGGTTGACAATAGAACTCGCAATCTTGGAGCGTCGTAGTTATAGTGTCGGGTGTCAGATGGAGGAAGGAAACTAGTCGTCCATGGTTAAGTAATAACATCCCGAGTAATTACAAATTGTAGCTCATATACTAAGTACAAATATTACGATAGTAGCGACAGAATATATAATTATAAAGTGTCCGCCACATATAGCAACAGTTCAACTACTTGTTGGCGCATCGTCGCTTCTTACAGTTGCCTATCTTAAAGCCCTTAAACGAGCTAAACTGAAAATCCCCGTCGGATTCATCGAAAATACATAAATAAATCCTGTGACGAACACACAGCGCCATCTAGCCCCGTGGTAAGCTACTAAGCTTGTGTTACGGTGGCTATACAACGGATATACTACTTATATTTCGCTCACTAAGATGAACAGAGTATTATGTCAAAAACGTTGTTTTTTCAGGAAACCAATTTTAAACTATTTATTTGGTAGTATATCTGTTATTTTATTATTTTTATTCCGTTTTATGTTTTTGAGAAAAAATTGAAATTGTTCAAAAAGGTGTTACAAGTCCCTGCTCATTAGAAATATCTCAATTTTCTTAATAATACTGCATTTCTTATCCAAAAGTCGAGATTTTTGAGATAATACCCTGTTCATTAAAATGAACGATTTATTTTTCTTTTGTAAATACATACATATTATACATAGAAATACGCCCAGACCAGACACAAATATTTATTTTTAAGCTTAAATATTTGCACCCAGCGGGAGTCGAACCCGCAACCTTCTGTATTGCAGCCAAGCGTTTGCCCGACGCGCCACAGAGGTCGTCAAAATGTCAAAAAAAAAAAGTGTTAGTATATGTATGTAAGCGTGTGTATGTACCTATGTGTAAGGGTGTGTGTATGTAATGTGTGTGTATGTGCGTGTGTGTATGTAGTGTGTAAATGTGTTGTTGTGTGTGTTGTTGTCGAAATTGTTGATTATTTTCTGACGCAATATTTTAGAATGTTTTTATTGTAGTGTTTGTAAATGACATTGTTCCCTAGACAAAAACTTCTTATTATTTTAAAGCCTATCCACATTGATAAGCTTCACTCTTCGTCATATTTGTCTGGAAACCGAATTAAAATGTAGAAAACAATGTTACCTACAATCCATACGCAAATAAATATTTAACAACCTTCCGTAATGAAACAATCAACAAATTTCGATGATCCCCACTGGGATTTTGAATTTAGCTCAATACAAATTTGTTGCCAGGGCCGGTCACATAAATTGTAGGGAATTTGACTCATTCGTTGTCATAGCCTGTTTTTAGATAGATAGATTAATTCTATATTGGAGCAACAATCACAAAATGACAACAAAAACAACTTTAACCTAGGTGACACAAACGGCGACGTTGTCGCTTAAAGCGATCTCTGCCAGGCAACTATTTTCAGTAAACGCCTTTAGTGCCAAAATGTTGCATTCCTAAAATGTTGAATTCCCAAAATCGGGCAAATTTTCTTACACTGTATAGGTATCTATTATTCGAAGCAACAGGGGTCTTAAAATCTGAACAAACAAGTACGCATTACGTGTACATTGGCCTCAAAACTTATCATATTTTTACAGCCTAAAATATAATAATTGAGTCCAAACTTTAGCACTTAAAGCTGTGATTAGATTATTTACTTTTACGACCGCAGTGGGCCCCGTTGTTTTGATGCTTCTTCAGTAAGCCGGACCGAGTTTGTATTTCATACTGTAGTTATTGGACTCGAAGGAGAATTTGTTTTCTTTGGTAGTTATTTAGGTAGATTGTTGTTATTAACCTACATTAGCTAATATAACTTAGGAATTTAACTAGGATAGATTTTTGTTCTCTTTGTATTGAAATAAAACTCATTTTAAAGTCCTTTTTTTGCGCGGTTTGTACAGTAAAAAAATTAGTTTTTCTTGGAACTAAGATGATTAGTTTTCAAATATTGAGCCTTGATCGTTTCTTGTTAATTTATCGTCCTTTTGCCGCTCAAAAAATTAAAACAAATTTTCAATAAAAAAGCCCAATACTACTTTAAATAAACACAGATAAGTTATACGTAATAAACACAGATAAGTGTTTAAAAATAACTTTTGTGTTTTGAAGTTTTTTTTTAATATTTGATGTTTTTTTTGTATTTTTCTTCCTAAAGATTACTGAAGCTTCCAAAGTGTTAGTTATTAGATGCAGAATGAACAAAAAATAATAAACCGTTATTAAAAAAAATATAACTTTAAATTATGCACCTGGTACGTACGATCGTCCGTCGTATTCTGACTAGTACAAAATATTCACAAAAATGTCTAGAAACTTTTATAGCGATGTTAAATTTTACAATTTCGTAGCAGCTCTCTACGAAAATATCCTTCGTAGCGAATGATTGATATTTGTAGCCATTTCGTAGCACCTTAGTTTGTAGCTTCTGAACGTTCGCGTTTGTTACGAAAGTCAAATTCTTATATCTGTCAAAATCGATGGGATACATTTTATAAACTGATTAATTTTAGTTATTACAATAGGGTCGTTAGTGAATACAGTACCTACCTACCTAGTACAGAATACAGTACGTAAAAACGTAAACTGTGACGTGAACAGTTCGCAGTTCGCTGTGCACAAGGTCAAATTGTTCACATTACAGTATACGTATTTACGTAGCAACTCATGGTAGGGGTACAGATGTAAAACGGGATTTACATTACGAAACTGTGTGTAGTGGCATGCAATAGTCAGTATCAAAGTGGATAAAAAAAGAATTCCATTTTTTTATGTAAATGCTATTTTTTGACGCATTCTATAAAGAGCGCAATTCTTTTTTAAATTGCTACTTTTAGTCAGTACTACCTACCTATAAATTTCGTTCTTTATGAATGGTCAAGATAAGCTAATCCTGGCTTGTTAGATAATCCCAAGAATCCAATAGTCGTGTACGCCGTTAAGTATAACTACTAATCATCGTTAAAAGAAATTAGGTTTGTATCTTAAAACCTTTGGTAAAGGAAAGTTTAATCAAGAGGTAGGTAATTAATTCAATTTGCAAAGAACCTACATACTTAAAACCTTAAAAGGTTGAAAAATTAAATAAGTAATATCTAAATATCTCTCCTTCAATAAGTAAAATACCTTTTACTCTCTCTCTTTTTTCCATCTCTATTTGCCCACGTTTTCCCCTACTACAATAATAATTTGAGCGCCAGTAAAAAAAATAAGTATAAGGAAAAACATAAAAGGAAATTTGGCGTAAAATAACGTTTGTAATTTGTAAAATTACTGGCGATTAGGTGTGGCCAGTTACTGGGAAATGGAATATCGTGGTAGCAAAATGTTTTTTGGTTTTCATGAACTGTACTGTTATGTACCTACCTAGTCAATTCGCACGATCTGTAGGTAACTATTTTAATCCGATTAGGGCGAAGCCAAAAGAAAGGGAATAGATTTCGGCAGTCTGTGTGTATGTATTTTTTTGTACACAATCATTGATCGGGTAAGTGTTAATTAATTAGGGGGAATCACCCCTGTTCTTGTTTCCCCCAAATAGTTATTAAAAGGAAATTGTATTACTACACATATACATAAGTTATCAATTTCCCCGTAATTCAAAAATGAGTTCTTTGACTTGTCTACGCCCGCGCGTCAGATGGCTTCGGAGTGAGGTGCGGGACGAGACGGCAGGAGGGAGGCTGCGCGAGCGCTGACCGCCGCCCGGCAGATTCACCTTAGCCGCGTCGCGAATTACACGTATACTTGTCTTCATAATATCGACTTCGATGTATCGCGCGCGACGTTAAGTACTATTTTTATGTATTGTGAATTCTCATTAAAAACTATATAAACATTTATCGATGTGTTGTTTCTTCAATATTCTTCGGCGCCGACAGACTGCACAACTCACAAACTATTAAGTACACAAGTTCTTACATTGTTCACATGGTTCTTACATCTGTTACTTACACCGATATTTTTCAATTCAAAATAAGGTTAAATTTATGTCTCTTTGTAATATTACTAGAAAATATTATGGAAACATTGAATTTTAAAACAAAAACATTTTATTCATTGATTTCGGCTGTGACTGGAGCCGGAATGGTTATGACATGAGTTTTGGTTTTTTTCCGAGTATTTTTTCTGCGCTTTGTGTAGGTATAGGTTGAATTTTGGTTACTAGACTAATCTAACACCAGGGGCTCTATTTTTGAACCAAATGAGGCATTTCGAGCGATTTTAATACCTCGATTTCTACTGGTTTTCGTTCAATTTCTGTGATTTTTCTACGTGAATCGCACGTTCACAACGAGTGGTATTAATCACTCGCAGCAGGAGTCCGGCATCAAACGATAATCAGCAGATATCGAATTATTTAAATCGCCTGAAATGCAACGAGTGATTAAAAAATAAGGCTCCAGGTGAGCCACCTCATCCCTACGATCTATCGTTGTAGCTAAAAGCTACTTGAATGTCAAAGTTTATAGGTAAGCCTTAAAATAAAGCCTTCCTAAATGTTAGGCACACTTATTTTTAGTATTCTCAGATGATTATATACCCAATAGGTCGTCGAATAATATTGATTTGGGGTTTTTAATTTTGGATGTGACCCAAATCTTATGGCTACCTACATTTACATAGAGAAGGTAGGTACCTACCTAACCTATACCACAGTTTATAGAGGGAGCAGTAACGAAACGCACACACACAGGTGAGATAGGCCGTTTTCGAGCATTTGTAGGTAGTTGCATCCATACTGCTGAGCTGCAGGCCCCAGCCTTTCTATGTACTGTGCCTACACCTATTTGTAGAGACAGGCGGACAACATATCAAAGACATTACATTACCTTACATCTTGTAATTTTTGATGGCAATGTTTCAACCTAATGCTTTATGTTTTACCAGAAATTATATTGGAATCCAGATCCAGGTATTTTTTGGGTCAGTTTGGCTACGGTAGCTATAGCTGTTGTTACTAGGCACGAACATCCTTCTTCTTGGAGGATTTCTTGAGTTCTTCCACGCTTCGGATGACAAGTTAAGCAGATAGGCACATTCAGTGGGTAGTTCCATCAAGCTAGAAGCTTTAGTATGACCTAAAATCTCTAACACACTATTCCATAAGTAGACATACCAGTAGGTACCTATTAATAATACCAAGAAAAAAGAAGCAAACTTTCCAAAATTTAGTAGATAAATAGAATTAAAAGACATCATCCTAAGTGTTAAATTATTATTCACAAACAATCGTAGGCCGGTAACAGACGTGAACTTTAATGATTCTGATTATATTACCGACATATCGTAACAATGAAACTACGATGAAATCTGTTTATGTTATGAAACTTGTTTTTGGGCCTTTAGGGATGTTATCTACATTGTAATCTATTTTGAAAACATGGAGGTTGTACACGGGTTTTCGATTTGAAAACTTATTAGGTTTATGTACCAACACATAGGTATCGTGCAGGTAGTTTGTAGGTAGGTGTATAGTAACCACGTTGGAGATTCAATAGAAACATTGGAGTAAATTATTGGGGATAATGAGGGTTTTCTAAGGTCGAAACTCTGCGCTTCAAAATCTTCGGCAGTCTTTGGAGACGTACCTGTTTAAAATAGGTACTTATTGGGTGGAGAGTAGGTTGCAGATATATTTTATCTGTATACCTACTATGGTAAAATATACTTAAAATTGAAGCTAAAGGAGGTACAAAGTTGTAAATCAACATCCTCTCATTCTCCCCTTATTCGTCCACTTCCTTAGACAGGCAACGCCACAAAGAGCAATCCCTACTGTGGTATTATCTAATTAGCATCCACCACTAGTAGTTGCTAAGTTGCAGTACATTGCTGCTTTGACGTAACGTGGTTGTTACCGGTGATTACTTCAAAGCAGCAATAGAGAATACGAAATATGTTTTTTGACAACTAGTAGCGGTGGATGCTAATTAGATGATACCACAGCTGGTCACCTCCATTCAACGATTCACTGCGACCGCTAAAATGACATCGGTCCATCTGTAGGTGGTCTTCCAACACTCCCTTTCGCATTGCATTAAGGACTTCTACCTACTCCTCAACAGTTATCATTATCAGTCCTTCGAGCTATATGGCTTGCCAATAAACGGTCACTGATATGTACCTACCGTTAACCAATAAAATTATGTTTGTTTTCAGAATACTGTCACCCATACGAGCCGTTCAAATGTCCAGTGGACGGCAACTGCATCTCGATCCAATACCTCTGTGATGGTGCCCCGGACTGCATTGACGGTTATGATGAAGACTCCAAGCTTTGTACTGCTGGTAAATATAACATGACTAGTTTAGTTTTGTCTATCTTGTCATTTTTCGCACTTAGCCTCATAATAGCCTAGCAGTTTCATCCGTGAAAGTCCGAAAGGATATCAGGATAAAAATTAACCTACCTATAACGGAGAACGGGTAAAACCGCAGGCCGCAACTGGTTCATAATAATTAGTCGGATATTCATTATTTATTAATGATCATTCATTTCTTTATTAATGAGGGTTTAATTATAGCGCTTCGTCACAGGTTTTTGTTGTAGGTAACTAAAGGGTTACCTTATTGTTTCATGTTTTTCTACAGCGGTTGTTTAAGGGAGGACGTAGTCTCTTCCTTCATTAAGATAGGTAGGTTTCTTAAGCAGGTGGTAGGTAGGTTTCATAATGAATTATCGTCTGCTTTTCTATTGTTAGGTTGTTTTGACATGTATGAGATACCTACTCATTGTGTTTTTAAATTGTCTTTGATTTTTAAAAAAGATTTAATCAAAAAAGCGACGCGAGGCGTCAACTTCAAGCTAAACTGTGGTTAAACCTACATCAGTTGAGGTAGTAAATATACGCAGGTAGGTAACTCAAAGACCTAGCTTAGGTAGCTATTTACATTTCTCAGACGTTTCATGCTATTTCAAATATTAGCATAAAACCTGAAAAGGTTTCATTTGAAACCGTTTTCTAAGAAAGTTGTTTTCTTTTATTGCTTTAGCATTGAAAAATGAAAACCATTTGCTGTTCAAATGATAGGTAGGTTAGGTAGATAGTAGGTTATGTAGAGTACGAACCAGATAAGTGTGTAGGTCGTCTGGGTCGCCAGTGTCGCCACTGTCCAATGTTAGGGTTAGTTTACTTAATAGTTGGTGCGCCTCGTTAGCGGACAGCGATCAGCAAAGTTTCCGCACAACTTCCGTCGTAATCGGCATCAAAAACCCACTGCGCGAAGGAATAACCTGCTCGGTGCTAACGACAGCGTTGATTTGCGTGCATTTAAACCTGGCACCGTCGAGTTAACTGTAATTGAAAGCGAGGTCTCTTGAGCTGCCGGTTTCAATGACAGTAGAACCCGACGGCGCGGCGCGGCGTCGTCGCCTTCAAACGCATACAAATGTACGCTATGGTTTGAACTGCGTAGGTTATTACTTTGCGCGGTCCGGTTCCAGTTCCGATTTAAACCACGCGCACACTTATCTGGCATGCTAGCTCTGCAGTTCTACAACTCAAGCAGGATTTAAAAATCAATACAATACAAATAAGTATTGGAAGTTGAATTTAATTTTTAAGTGTTTCCTACATGTCTACTAACGCCACGTGCATCGCAAACACGGAAGAAAGCCTAGGTACCTACCTACCTCAATACGGGCACCTGTGGCGCAAGCGGTAGGGGATCACATTGGAAGTCGGACGAGGCTTAGTCTCGATCCCGCGAGAATGAGGAAAAGTAACTAATTTTGAATACAGCTCTCCATATATTTTCGGTTAAAAAATAAAAACATACAAGTGCAAGAATAACTTTCCGATTAATAGAAGTAAACGTGTGATGCGGATTCGTACTTGGCGTCATCACAGCACGGTGTTGTCTTCGTTTTATTAGGGGGGCGTTGTGAATGACGTCACGCGACTTTTAGCGGGTCTCAATATTTTTCGTAAGTTTAAATGTCTGTAAAATCAAAACTAATAGGTATTTTTGACTACAACAAAAACTAGCGTATTTGTATTTTATTCAAATTTTAAGTGTAACAAACTTTAACCGACTTGGCATACCTATTAACATTCATTTCCAAAAACAAAAAGAAACACAATCAATACAAAAGCAAACAACTCCTAAACTAAATACAATAGGTCTAACGCAGAGCCGGTCTACCTTTCTACATTATTCCTCATCCCGAACAAGATAACCTTCTAACGATCCCTGCTCCAACTTCGTCGTTATTGCCAATTAAGGCTGCTTAGTGTGATACCTACTTTTGTCTTACTTGGGATAGAATTCCTCCCTTGAGAACTGTACCTACGTTGTAGTGAAGGCCGATTTCAGACTGCGTTACACGGGTCAGTGAAGCTTGCGTTTTCATGAAGAGGATACGAAGCTATGAATGTGCTTCACACTTTTAAATTACACACTAATTTTCCTCCTGTTTTCGTGATTTTGGATTAAAATTAAACTTATTAAACATTATTTTTAGCATTTCATTAATGTCCTACGTTTTTCAAAGTACTTGAATCCTATTTGATATCTTATTTTTACTAATATTATAAACACGAAAGTTTTCAAGTGTCTGTATGTCTGTGGCGCGGTGGGCGGATGCCCGACTGCAATGCAGAAGGATGCGGGTTCGATTCCCACTGAGTGCAAATATATATGATTAAAAAAAATGTATCTGGTCTGGGTGTATTTTTTGGAATTTACAAAAGAAAAATAATATAAGTAGTATATCCGTTGTCTAGTAACACAAGCTTACCAGCTTATCATGGGACTAGACGGCACAGAATTTATTTATTAATTATTTTGAGATCTTTACAGATCTCTGCCTCAGACTTTACCCCTGCAGATCTCGAAGCGTAGGACATTGACCTAGGCTAGGTTAATGAGAAGCTACTCTAATGATTCTAACAAAGGCAGCTATAGCACGTTCTCGACCAGACAACCGTTACTCTGATCATCGCAACCCAAACTTGGGTTCAAATAGACCTTATCGGCGAACGAGAGCAACCGGAGACAACCGAATGGCAATGGTCGATTGGTTACGTGCCTACAACGATCGAAACTAAATTAAAGTGAAACGGCAGACTAATCAACTTAATTGACTTAAAGCGCGAAGTCAGTCCTGGGTTGATTCTAGGTACACAAGGCAGCAGCAGGCCAGTCTCTGGATTGCTAAACTGTCTTATTACTGACCTCGTGTAACACAGCCTGAGTATCCTAGTTGGTATCATCATTACGAAGCAAACGTTTCGAGAAATTCAAGAATACGTTGTAGGGGTTGTAGGAAAAGATGATTATATTTGGTTCGTAACGGTATTCTCTTTGGAGAAAATGATTATTATTTCCATTGTAGTTAATGTTGCTTGCATATAGAGTAGACATGGTTGAGATAAATGTAACATTTTATTTCTTATGTTTTATTGCTCAAGGCATTCCACTTGAAATATTTTACGGATCATCATCAAAATGCATCATCAAAAACATGCTATAATTTTAACGTCCCAACGTTTTTCTCGGCTTCCTTGTCCTTATTTTCCGATGTCTGCTCTATAGAGCATTTAATCTCCATGATTATGTCAGTTTGTTTAACTGTACGTAAACCTAATTAATCTTAATAATGTTTATGTAGAGATAGTAAACAACATCTGGAATCATAACATTTTAGGTAAATTGGGAACCGAAGTACCTACTTAGTTAGGTACAGGTAGGTATGGTAAATAATTGTGCGGTACCTAAACGGAATCTGATGTTGTAAAGATACCTATGTAAGTAATATGTAACTAATTGAAAATTAAAAAATTGAAATTGAAAATTATTTATTTACCAAAAACATACAGAAATAAAAAAAACAAAGTAAACGTTCCCAACTGCGAAAGTTACAAACTGCGTTGCAGTAAGAGCGCTCACCTCAGAGATTAGACTATGGATACAAAAAGAAAAAGAAAATAATAATACGAAACTTAAATAATAATGACATTTATAAATATGGGGAGTGAGTGTTTGTGTTTGTGTGTGAGAGAGGGAGGGTGAGTATGTGTGTGTGTGTGTTAGTGTAAGTGTGTGATTGAGTAAATGTGTAGGTATCTGGATGCGGCAGCTAACCGTGAGAAACACCATCACGACCATTCACTAGAGAAATGACCATCGACGGGAGATATGAGCGCGCATAACAATTTATGTAGAAGAATAAAAGCAGATTTATTTAAAAAAATAATAAGATTGTTTGTTTAACTAACTCAAAGGCTCAACTCAATGATGTAAGGTCTACTAGAAAATCGGGTCATCTTGTAAATAAAAATGAATCACTATTTCGCGTGGTCACGGCATCACGCTTGAACGGCTGGACCGATTTCGATAATTCTTTTTGTTGTGTTTATTATGATAAGGTTCTTATGAAAAAAAAGTTAAATATTGGGACTTTCGCGGGTGAAACCGCAGGCCAAAGCGCTAGTTATTAAATAATAAAAAAGGAGAAATCAGACAAAATTTATTTGATTTTATGCGGTGTATCACTAAAATTGTGTAGCTGTTTTATATTTATTTAATAAAAATTGAGTTATTGAATACGAAACACGTATTTAGTTTTATTTATTAAAGGCGAAAATGATTAGGATGTATTTTAATAAAATAAATCTACAATTTACCGTGTGTTTGTAAAAACAGGGCGAATGACGTCACTGTTTTAACAAACACACTAACATGCCTACTTCATTTTTTTGGAGTTTTGAACTGATTAGACACTGATGGATCTTACGCCACTTATAAAATGCTTAAAAATCGACTTAAAAGTGGATATTACGGCAGTGTTGCCATGCTATGTCATGTCATGCTATATACACTTAGTCATTTTGGCACCAATTTTTCCCACCAAACAATATATTTTTGCAGATATATCTTAGTCACTGTGAATAATAAAGTTTTCCGAACCTTATATGACATATTTGTTTTCAAATGAATATTTTTCCCTTATTTTGTAAAATCCTAGTAATTAGTAATTCTAATTAGCTAGGATTTTGCACTGACTATAAACCAGAATTAAAATCGTTAGTGCTGACAGAGATAAAACCTAAACTTGGAATTCCCACTGTAATAGCTATTCTACTAAAACACTCCATTAATCCCTTAGTGCTGTTATATTAATCCAGATTAATACGAAAACACTAATTTACTCTAATGGTTCTTTTAATCTCTTTGCAGCAAAGAGGCCACCTGTTGAAGAGACGGCGTCATTTCTACAGTCGCTGTTAGCGTCACACGGCCCGAACTATTTGGAGAAACTGTTTGGGAGTAAGGCGAGAGACGCGTTGGAGCCGCTAGGGGGCGTTGAGAAAGTAGCTATCGCATTATCAGGTAGATGGCGTTGTTACAAATATTTTTAACTTTTTTAGTTTGATTTTTTTTTATTTAACGATGGTTAAGCGTTTGACCATTATCTCACCTGTTGTTAAGTGATGATACGATCCAAGTTGTAATTTACCGATAAGACAGGGAGACGGCAATGAATTCATGATGAAACTTGATATTGTTTCTCATAACTGTATCTTATCAAGGGTTCAGACTTTCCCAGGATAAACAAAAAATCTTAAGGTCTTGCTTGAGGCTTTATGACTTACGCGGCGCAGGTGAAACGGCAAAGCATTACTACAAATTTTAATTGGCGCCCGACGTGTTACGATAAATTACACGCAAAGTGCCAAATAACTAAAAACTGAATTCGAAACAGAATTTATATTAGAAAAAAGAATAAATTACTTTTACATTTTTAATTTCAGAATCACAAACAATCGAAGATTTCGGCGCTGCCCTACACCTGATGAGATCAGACCTGGAACACCTCCGCTCAGTATTTATGGCCGTAGAGAACGGAGACCTTGGCATGCTCAAATCCCTCGGCATTAAAGACTCCGAGCTGGGCGACGTTAAATTTTTCCTCGAGAAGCTCGTCAATACGGGTTTTCTCGACTGAATAGCACCGGAGTCTGCCTCTGACTACTATATCGTCCAATTCGCACCCCTAAGCTCCTCATTCTACTCCTACCTTCCCTATGAGTCCACAAAATATAAAAAGTAAAATACCCCCAGTCTATGTCCCGAGAGCATGTTACGTGAGCACGAAATGGTAACGGGATCGGCGTTGCAACCGGCCACATCGCAACATCGATCCCATACGATATTTCAACTACAGCTTATCAAAAGCTTCGGCTAGAAGGTATTCATTTTCCATGTAGAATAGATAGGTATATTTTTATAAAACCATGATTTTTTTAGTAATTTTACTGCCACTCGAGGGCTTGATACTCGCGTCTCTAGAGTGCTGACGAAGAAATATTGCGAGAGGATCTGTGATTTTGTGATTTGAGATTTGGTGTGTTTTGTGTTGGAAGATATTTCTCGTCGCACTCCGTCCTCGAGTGGCACTCAAGGTTTGAATGAATGAATGAATGTCGCCCTTTCCTTCTAACCTTCTTAAAACACCAGAGGCGACTCCAAAAGCGATCAAAGCGTTATGTGTCCATTCTAAGCGAGATATAAAGCTAATCGGTTTGAAATGTCCTTAGTGTAATAAAAGAAATATAAGAATCGTTAAAGAATGCATGCGCTTTATATCTGGCTTTCATAAAATCCAGAATAGGACCACGGAAGCATATCATTGTAACTTAGACTTAGGAGAATACATATCATAGATTTAATCTGTAGCTGATAAAGTACAATTATTTTATTATAAATTATTGTAGTTTAACATTTTATAGGTCCTTTTAGTAGGAGTTTTAAATGTCATTTTTGAACATCAATAAAGCATAGTTTAACGGTGCTGCACTTTACCGAAAACATATCAAAAATTATGTGATTTAAACATTAGATTTACTGTATGTTTATTGTAAGTAGTTTGGAGAATACTGTTTTAGGCAGAGATTTTATGTAGTGTAATTTTTCTTAAATAAATCGAAGCTCCATTTCATGTGAATCTTGATGTCGTCTGTGTTTAAGATTAAAACTTTTGTCAAATGCGGGCTTTAGAGACAACGAATTATCGTATAATGGTCTTGGTAAGGATATCAGGTAGCATCAAGTAAGAACGACAACAAAATTATAAGTAAGTTAATGAGTAATTACATGAGCAATATTGTCTAAATTAAAAATAAATCAATCTAAAGTGAGAGAGTGAATCAGCCTGTATTTGTCAGAAGTTAAACAATATAAACCCTTGACCCTTCAACTTAATAAAAAAACCTAACAGTTTTAATATGTAGGTATCTATTGTAGGCAAAACTCCAAAGCGGTTGAAAAATAGTTTTTACCTAGCAGTTTAGTCAAAATTAGTTTTAATCAACGATTCAACCCAAAAACAATAGAAAACTAAATTCTTGGTCACATAATAAGGTATACGTAAACGTAGTTTTGACCAGTTTCGACTGATTCTTTCACTCAAAACCGATTTTAACCGTTTTCGAGTTCTAGCTTTAAGATATCTACCTGTAGTATACAAATTCTAAGTACCTACATATATACCTATATACTTGTATAATCGAAATTCTTGAATTTACTATTTTTATCTATAAATTAATAGATAAGTAGATGTAGATTAAGTACCTACATTTTTATGAATCGATTTGATTTTTGACTTGCGTCAGACCTTTGTATGTATAACTCTATCAAATGACGGATCTTTGATCCACTTAGATGGTATTATGTGTTTAAAATATATAATGCTTATTGTTCTTAAATAACAAACCAATAAATGAATCATCTTGAACTACTGTTTTATTTATATATTTATATTAGGTATGTAAAGGGCGAGTTTTCTCGCGCAAGTTTCTTTTCCAAATAAGAGTCTTTGTCATGTAGTATATACACAGACGAGTGTCGCTAACTAAACCTAGCTTTTATAGTAAAATCAGAACTTTATCTATATCTGTCTAAACCTACTCTATTCTTATAATAAAGGAAGAGAGGACTAAAAGTCTGTACTTGGAAGTAAATTTTAAAAAAAGTTGTCTAGTGGACTGTCTAGGGGAAAAGTAGTAAAACAAAATTACATAATTTTTAAAATTTATGTCTGTCTGTCTGTTTGTAATCTGGTTTTCAATATTAGATAGTTCTATTTTCGGGGAACCTCGTGGTATACTTTACATCAAAATCCAATTAGTAGAACCCGAGTAATTAACAAAAAACTTGGCTATGCACTTTTTCTACACAGACGAAGTCGGGGTAACAGCTAGTATGTATTAAAAGTCAAAGTAACAGCTAAACAGGGAAGTGCGTCACAAAGGATTTTTTCTATAACTTTACTTAAAAATGGTATTAAGACTATAACTATCAGTTTAAGTAACTCAGCTTAAATATTATTTAAGTATTGCTAAATTAATTTAAAACAAGTTGGACCCAAAGAAATTATATTACTAGAACTAGATTGCTCACGTAGAACTAAAAAAGTGTTCCGCTACTTTGAGCATGCTGTCTCTTTCTAATAACATTATTATAAGAAAGGGACAGCATGCTCAATGTAGCAGAACACTTTTTTAGTTCTACGTGAGCATTCTAGTTCTAGTAATAAAACGTCTTTGGTAGCACCAGACTCAATATGAGTCGATCGCATGCACCAGAATTTTAGAAACTCTCCCTTGTCCATTTTTTTTAAATTGTATTAATTACACGTTTAAATTTCCAATTATTTTTATTACTCATGTAACTTTACAGACACAATATGGTATTAGCGCCATCTAGTAAATAATTGCTGAACTATCTTATTGACAAAACACTACAAAGAGTTGAGCGAGTTGCTCACTTCTGTACTGGCAGTCGTAGAGTTAAGACATTTTATTATGTCGACCGTCATCAATAATATAAAAATTAACAAAAAAATATACATTCAATTCAAATGGAATATAAAAATATTAATGATATTTTAAAACTTATTTTAACAATGAAATTTACACAGAAAATAGTTAAATACCTACCTAAAATAAAATGTCAAAAAGAAACAAGATTTCAGAATGGGTTAGTTTTACATAATAGCT
This sequence comes from Idaea dimidiata, assembly GCA_949358125.1. Taxonomy (NCBI): domain Eukaryota; kingdom Metazoa; phylum Arthropoda; class Insecta; order Lepidoptera; family Geometridae; genus Idaea; species Idaea dimidiata. The sequence goes on from OX442329.1 coordinate 1,244,711, forward strand.
TCATCCGTTTGTAAATTACGATTCCACAGACAGACACATCAAACTTATAACAGTCCCCTCTTATTCCGCCGGGGTTTAAAAACCATTAACTAAGCAGAATCTCCTAAAACTAGCAGTATTATGCAATACTGCTCGACGTTTACAAAATTAGTCTCAGGAAAAACGGATACCTATTCAAATGTTCTTGTGTCATATAACATAACCTCACAAAACGCAATGCGGCCCAAAGCCTGCAATGCGGCCCAAAGCCTAAGGTTTATTTACACCTGACCAGTAAAAGAGGAGAACAGTAACCAAGCCGCAGGTTTGACTTGCAGCGCCCCGCGATTTTATTCGCGCAAATCCCGTCCCACGGAAATATCCGATTTTGAAAATTCTTCAAAATCTGTTCGGAGGTTTAAGAGTGAACACGTAACAAACAGACAAAATAACATTTGCATTTATAATATTAAAAGGTAAGTAGGTATTTTAACCCAGTAGAGCGCTGACTAACCATTGTCTATCTATCAGTTCTGTCGGGCTAGTCAGTGCTATATTTTAGCAGAATGGATGATTCGACATTAACCCTTTAAGTTTTTTTAGTGTTCATTGTGAGAAACTTTGATATTATGAAATATTATGTTTTTATCAATTTATAAATATTGTTCCATGCAGAGCAAAGTCGATATGTTTCTTACACTATCGTAATATAAGAAATACAACATTTTGATATTGAATCAGGTCATAAAATTCTCAATAAGTCTTTTAAATCTAAGAAAAAAAACTAAATGCATAAACTTAACAATTACAATAGAAAGTATTTACAAAAAAAGTTTTGTCTTAAAAATAAAATCTACTACATGTCAAGATAGTCAGTACCCCAAATATCTTCATACATTTTTATCATTCACTTTTTACAAAATGCCTTCGAGTCTCATACATCCTTATTAGTCAGCCATCAATCAAGTAAAAAAATCATTTCTATCAATAAATGCATAATTCTCATTTAAGATTTTCTACCTCTCTTTTTAGGAGCCGGTGCTGATCGCTTCTGATCTTCCTCGTCCATGGCATTATAATGTGACTGAATGTGCGCAAGCAACTTCTTCTCCCTAGAAAATTTCTCATTACACATATTGCATGTGTAAGTTTTGTTATCCCCTACTGAAGAAGTAGAAATCTGCGATTCCTGTATCATGCTATCATAGGTTACTCGAGTACCCGGTTCCACGTTAACAAATTGAAAATCTTGTTGGTTCCTTTCCTCGATTAATTGTTTTCTGTTAGACTTCCTTTTGTTTACATCCTCGGGAACTGGTTGTGGCTTTGCTGATATTAATAGTTTACTTGGATTACCAGTTTGTACTACAGTGTACGATTGTTTTTTCATAGCAGGAGTTGTGAAAGTTGGTGGGGCAGTGGAAGCTAATTGGTTAGATTGTTGGTGGGGTAGAATTGGTTGGACCGATTGTGGGTGGGGTACCACTGATTGGGAAGACTGTGGGTGGGGAATAACTGTTTGGGCAGATTGTGAATAAACTTGTTGGGCAGACTGTTGGTGGAGCAGTATTGATTGACCAGGCTGTGAGTGTGGTAAAACTGATTGAGCGTGAGGCAGAACTGAGGGGCCATTATTATTATACACCTGTATTCCGCCATACTGTAGTTGATTGTTTGGTTGGAACACAGCTTGAGGATAACCTTGAGCAAAAGGTGCCTGAACAAAAGGCGTAGCAGTCAATTGAGTTGGGTAAACATTTGAATTATGAGGCATAGCCTGGAATAACCCAACAGGATAAGGTTGAGTTTTTGGCCGTTGAACAACTTGACTTTGTGGAACTGGGTTTTCATTATCTTCTTCTAAATCAATAATACTTTCCTGTATTTCTCTCCCAGGAACAGTTTTCTCCGAATTCACTACTTTTCGTTTCCTAACTTGCTGTTGAGGAACAATTTTCTCTGGTTCTGGGACTTGCTTTTGTGATCTGTCTTCAAGTAATGTAAAACTGTTGTTTGGACCGGGGACTAATTTGTAGCTGCTGAACATACTTGGGTTAGTGGGAAAATTAACAGTAGGAGCTGCTATACTGGGAGGAGTTGGTCTACTATTAAATTCAGGTTGATTTTTAACAGAAGTTGGCTTAGGATCGGCTGGGGGATCATTCTGAACTAATTTTCTCATCTTACTAGCTGGGCCTGCTTTAGGCTTTGGCTTTGGGGGATCAACTAGTTCCTGTTTAACAATCACTGAATTGACAGGTGAAGGTTTTTCGGGAACCTTCTGTTCCAATGGTCTTTCCACTTTCCTACTGTCGTTCACCATGTTCTTCTTGAAGTCTTTATCCATGGTTATATACTTAACAGTAGGAGGTCTAGGCGGCTCTGGTATTGGTGCATTATTCTGAGAGATAAACTTAGGAACATTATTCTTAGCACATCCATGAGACTCAACCCCATCTTTTTTTAAGAAATTCCTATTGCAGAGTTTACATTGGAATAGTATGCCTACACCATTCACTTTAATGGTGCTCACATGATCCATAATATTAAATGGTTTTGGTGGTGGTTCTGGTGTCTTTTCAACTACTTTAGGTGGGCTTACAATTTTAGGTGGTTCTGATGATGTTGATTCGTTTTCGAAATAATCCATACTGAAACTTGTTACAAAGCTTCTATTATTGGATTTTTTAACATCCTCTAGAGTAACACTTTGTTCTGATTTCGTTTCAGTTACTTCAGATTTCCTTTGTGATCTTGTTTTTTTAGGATATACTGTTGCTATTCCTTCTACTAGGGGTTCAGTTTTTTTAGTACGTAATGTTCTAAGTGGTGGTTTGTCATCACATTTATCAACTGACAATTTCACTTGTTTTAAAGTGATTTCATCTTGTTCACCGTCAGATGACTCTGTGGTAGACTCTTTTTTAACAGGGGTCTTAGTTTTCTTTGGTAGTTTAGGAGGTGGCAATTCTTCTTCTGGTGGTGTAGGGCTAGTAGGAGGTCTATCCTTAATACCTTCTATTGCTCTTTTAATTAAAGCATCACAAATGTCATCATTAGAAAGATTAGTTTTTTTTACTTTTTCCTCCCATAAAGCTTTACCTTTAGATTTCATAACAAGCGGACCAGTCTTACCCATAGCAGTCCGCAAGCTCTCTTGTGTTTTGATGCATTTCTGAAGGAATTCAAAGAGCTCTTCCAGTTTGGCCGAACAGCGGAAACAGATCTTATGTGGTAGGTCATCACTTTCTTCAATCTAGAACAAACAATGCATTAAGTAGAAGAAGTAGTTTAGTAAAATGAGGTAAGTTTTTACTTATTTATAGTGTGTAAGTCAGACTAAAAACCCGAGTTTTCAACCAATGTGTGCTTCCAGTCATGACGTACGCTTGTGAAACCTGGCCGTTGACCATCAAATTAATCCGTAAACTAAAAGTTACACAGAGAGCTATGGAACGCATCATGCTCGGAATCTCCCTTCGCGACAGAGTTCGAAATACCATGATTCGAAAGCGCACTAAAGTGGTAGACGTTGGATTTCGAGTCGCTAACCAAAAGTGGGCGTGGGCCGGACATGTGTACCGAAGGGAGGATGGCAGGTGGAGCAGATCTGTACTTGAATGGAGACCTCGGATTGGGAAAAGAAGCGTGGGCAGACCACCAGCCAGATGGTCTGACGATATCAAGGCACATGCCGGGGCAACCTGGTCCAGGAAGACCTGTGATAGGAAGATGTGGAGAGACATGGGAGAGGCATATGCCCTGCAGTGGGCCAATACATGCTGTTGAAGAAGAAGAAGAAGAAGTCAGACTAAGAATCCTAGAAATATTGACAGAGGACAATATCAGAGGAAAGATAACTGAGTGAGTTAAGCGTGTAGAAATAGTACTAGTAGCTAGAAAGCTTACTTCGTCTAAAAAACGGTCCCGCTTGATGTTAGAGAACCCAGTCTGTCCTTTTTTCACTTTAGTGTTCGTTGGTTAGTTATATACAGACTGGAACCGACTGAGTTCAACAGGACTGTTTTGACATATCAAAGCAAAAACTACCTTAGCCTTAGAGAACATGATTGAAATGGGTTCCCTATGCTACTTCGAAACACTACCCATCGAAACACCTTTCGCCGAAGACGATTGACTGAAAGATTACTATACCGAATAGTTGTTTCACCGATTGTTAGTTTCCTCTATGGTTCGTTTCACCGAAAATTGTTTGACCGAAGCACGCAGTACCGAAAGCTCGTTTTACGTAACAAATGTCAATACTTTACACATGTGACCATAGAAATAAGAGGTAGTAGTACAACTAGAAAGTTCACTAAGGCAGTAAAAACGAGCCGAGGAAGATGACTTAAACTTTACACGAGGAAGATGTATATTGGTACTCCTCTAGTTTGGTCTACAAGTTCTATGAGCAATTGCACATGTAGTTTTTTTGTCATGCGGGGATTTTAATCAAAGGTCTCCCATAAAAAAGGCTTCTTGATATTGCTGCATGCAGATTTAAATTCAATATATTTTCTTAAGATAATAATACATTATCATTTTGAAACATCAGCAAACTACTGCGTCTTCAGAACGCGGAACTATGTGATCCATTATTGATTTGTCTTTTTTAGTTGTTAAAGAGCTGATGAGGATCTTATAAGTTATAAGCAAATAGCTCATAAAAATACAGTAGGTAATATTCTCATTTCTATCTATAATAGAATTGACCCTTTACATCTACAAGGTAGATTGATGGCGCTCTAGGAATACATCTACAGGGTAGATTGATGGGGCTTCAGGAACCAAATGTTCATCATAAATATATTGTCTCTGACTGACTCACATAATTTTCTCACTTGAAAATCTCCTAATTATTTCGAAAATGGTTAATAATGTCTATGTAAGTAATTTCTGTACAGTGCTCGTGAGATCTACAGCTGTTTGCAGAACTACGTCCTGTAATTTCATGGAAAGTGGTAATCTAGATATCAGAAAAGAAACAAATTGTTTAACACTACAACTAAAACTGACAATTTGTATAAATTTGCAGAGTTGTAAACACAACTTAATATTGTGATGTCATCTTCTTAGAGAAGACTGTGGATTCGATATCAACCAGTTTTATTAACTATAGCCAAAGAGTAGAGTAGACTTAAAATGTGGCTTCTGTGTATGTAGTGAAATAGTGACATTTTAACTGAAATGTAACCTTGTTAATACATTTAATTTGAATGACATTTTATAAAAATTTGACTTCTGCCTCCATCATTTCTTCTATTGTTTTCGCGATTTTCCATTTTTTTTTTTTTTTTTGTCTGTATATCCTGCGATCAGTCTAAAGACTATAAACAGATGAGATGAAGCATCAATAGCGTGTAGGGCACTACTCCCAGCGAAGACAGCCCCTTTCCAGGCTAGGTCAGCCTCCCAGGCGACCAGCATCATCAAAGATATCTCGTCGCTTTCTAAGCCGGCGATTTTCCATAATAAAACACTTTATTTACACTTCATTCACTTTTTTTGAGCTAGCTGGGGATAATAATAATTATAATTTAAATTCAAAACTATTACAATTACTCTATAATCTGATTATGAGGAGATAATTTACAGTAACTTTTAAGAATGTTAAAATAGACAAATTACATCTCAGTCAACCTTGAAAAAGCAAACTGTAAAGTTGGCGAAAGCTCGGTTTGTTTAAAAATCATGAATAAAAATGCAATTAAACCTAGTAAATAAAGTGTTTTATCTATCCAGTGGACTTCTGACAACAGTGGAAAATGACAGGCACTATGCAGTACATTGCTGCTTTGAGGTAATCACTGGTAATAACCATGTTAACCCATCACAGGAAGAGATGGGGTAACCTGGTTCTATGTCAGGGCAACACGGTTAATGATTTGCCAATACCTACATATCCAAAAGCTAGAACAGTAGGTACCTAGAGGATGCAGCGTGAAATTTCATTTCAAAACTTATATAAATTCATGAGAACTATGGTCTAAATTGAATGGTATTGTAGCTCATTTAAGTTTGTCAAGGTGGCTTAGTTGCTAAAGATTGCCACGATTGAAACTTTAGGGAACAGTGGTCTTTATCCTATAGGCAAGTGAACAGATAACAGTTTCAACATATATTGTATCAGTACAGTAAAAGCTAAATTGTTATTAAATCTCACCATGAACGGCATCACATCTTCTATCTTCTTAGCTATATGATTATCAGCTTCAAATATGTTCAAAAACGGTCCATCTCGAGTCTCGCAAAGCCTGCAAACCTTCGCCGACACTGAGTTTTGAACTTTTGGTGATATTATGGTAAGGGGTTCGGTTTCAGAGGAATCATTTGGAGTGGAATCCAGACTGTCCTTTGCTGCTGATTGCCTTGTGGCTCTTGATCTGGGCTTCTTTTTAACCATTTTGTGGGGTATTTATGTAACTAATACGTGTGATTTGGAATCGCTCTGCTGTATTCCGAATTTTACTTTCAGAATTCTGGAATGAGTGATGGACGGAATTCGTCAACAAACCACAGACAAATTATTTTAACAGATGTTTACAGTTTATTTGCGTTGCGTTTCATGTTGATTTCCTCCCTGCGGCTTTTTTATGTATTTAATTTACTAAAGTTAGATATTTTAGGCTATCTTTATAATATAAATTATCTCCAAATAGAAATTTTCACACATTGACTGACTTGACTATGACTGAACCGAGTGAGACTGAGACCGTTTTTGTTGACTTTGTTCATTCTTTACAACAAAATAAACAACAACATTTTATGATTGTTGTGTTGTTTTCATGGATTGTTCTTGACGTTTTGAGGATATATTGACATGATATTGACTGATTCGATTTTCTATACAGAATGATTGCTTTTTCGTGATTGATATTGTGGATTTGTTGGAATAACAATCCATGAATTCGTTCAATATATTATTTGGAATGGCAATTCCTGGCTCATGGAAATCATTAATGGATTCTAAAATTGAGTGAATGAGTTCATGGATTGTTCATTATTTACACCAAGTCAGCTGATGATTTTTTTATTTTAGTCATATTGATTTTAGTGCTATCTTTAGGAATTTTCACAAATTGACTAACTATGACTGAAAATGGACTAAAATGAGTGTAACCTTTTTGTTGACTTTGTTAATTCTTTACAACAAAATAATCAACAAATGAAAATCGAATGGATTCTTGGATTGTTCGTTCCACATATAATTAATTACAATTAATTTGTAGTGGAAAATGTCAATGGATTCATGTAGGTAACTTTAAATTAATAGACTCATTGGATTCATTCCTAATAATATAATGTTTAGCTTTCGAGGATTGAAAATACTGAAATAGATTGATTGATTGTTGATTAATTGGATTTTCCATTCTGAACCATTCTTGGAGTCGTGGCTGAATTTGTTGATTTGTTGGAATGACAATCCATGAATTTGTACAACCAAAAAAAAAATCATGAATTCAATCAAATTAATTGTTATTATTCTTACCTTACTAATATTATTATTGCGAAAGTTTGTATGTTTGTATGTGAATTTATTACTCGTTCATGCTAAAACTACTGAAGCGATTGCAATGAAATTTTGAATATATAGGTATAGGAAGCTGGATACCGGGAATAACACATAGGCTACTTTTTAGTAGTAGTAACTACGAGAACGGGACTTATGCGGGTGAAACCCTTTATTTATAATTACCGATTTGTCAACCTGTTTCTATAGTAGATTTTTTTCAAATAGTGTTGTGGCAACATCAATCATTGATTCCGCCATCTTGGAATTAGTATTGTGCCAGTCGGGGTGGCGGTGACATATTTTATCCGTCATCGTCGTAATTTTGTGAATTTTGTTGAAAAAACGCAGATAGAAGTGCTGTTTTGCTGTGTAAATAGTTTATGTCAGGACTGAACGTGACGATGGCGGGTCAGACTATAAACGATAGGCTTTTAGCCGCTCGCCACAGCATCGCCGGGCAAGGATTAGCGAAGTCCGTTTGCAAAGCCACAACCGAAGAAATGATAGCACCTAAAAAGAAACATTTAGATTGTGAGTATTGTTTCATGTTGCTTGCACCAGAACAACGTCGTCTTATCTTTATAAAACGATTACATGATCGAAACAATAAGAATCGCCACAACGGCATACTCCAAGTGGAATGGTCGATATCTTCAATCTAGATTGATATCGGCGGTTTGTTGAGACCATTTAGGCCCGAATCACCTATCAAACGATTGTCAGAACTGTCTTACTCATCTGCTAGTACAGAAACGATTACTGTAACGAAATCTTCATTGATTTAGTGGATACTTGACACACATTACTTACCACTACTATTATGTCATGAAAATCGAGGGTTGTATCGCAAGACTGAATCCAAACTAGATTGGTGACGACTAACCTACCCACCTCTGTATTTATATAACATCAGTTATATTCCATAGGAGTTGGTACCACAGAGAACCATACACCACAATGTAAATGGTTCTTATTGGCATCTAATTTAATTAACCTTTGATTTGAAACCCATTAAATAAACAGGTTATTAGAAGGCACCTAGGTCATCACAGGATAATAAACCAGTTCTCTAAATACCTTTATCTACTTTGAGGGTAGTATGTATCTATAGGTACCTATAATATCAAAATCTGTGACTAATTAGATCATTGACCTATAACCTCTCTAAATCTAAAACCTGATGTATTACTTTTTAACTTTCTGGGTATTTATCTTTCTTTTGATGTAAGTATCTATACTAATTTTAATGCTTTGTTTTCCAAATAAAGCATTTAATTTTATCTGTCTTTCTCTGTGTATGCAAAGTTCGAAACTGGCTTATCAAGAAGGAGTTTGCGGGTTTAATTCCTGTGATAATTAAAATTATTTGTTATGGTGCCACATATTTGTTTTGAATAAGTGTGATTTGTATGAATGGAATACAAATTAGAGTCTTACCATGATCCCTGGCTGGTGCTAAAGTAGAAACCACTAGGCTTTGGACACAACTTTTCACTACATATTGGCTTAGATCTTATTGTCACATAGACTTGTTCTTTATGTTGCTGTGGCTTATTATAAGGGAACACTAGGGCTAAAAGTTACAGGGCGAAATTACCCCCCCAAAAACTGCCTTCAAAAGTTTTATGTGACAGTTATAAAAACTAGGTACTGAATGATATATGATATGATTAATAAAACCTGGAATATGAGTTTAATTTTACTCCAACATCAAGAAAATATAAGAAAAATCTGAATTGTTTAATTTACTTTAGTTTTTGTGTCATCTTCTCATTGGAGGTCACAATCCGTAGGCACACTATTACCTGCTGACGATTCTAAATGATCATGTGAATGTGTAATTGAATAAAATATTCTTTGATTTGATTTTGATAAAAGAAAACAGCTGATTTTTGATCAATTATAACCTCAACATGTATGAAAAATAATTGTCTAAACATCTATCAACTTATTTTACTGCATTCAAAGAACATATTTAGCTTGTAAGTTTGTTAGTATGACTGGTCCAGATTGCCAATAAAATTGGTATGACTCATACTTGCATGGCTCCATATTTTCGCCTGTTTTGTAGACGGGTTCAATTAATAATTCAATGGAAAAGATTTACAATGAAAGTGGTTGGTTATTAATAGTTTAAAAATAAATTTTAAAACTAAAACTTTTTGCTGAGTCTCCATTTTCAAGGTCAATAAGAAACTTATAGCCTCGTTGTCATCTCGTCTTCACTTTTTAGGGGTTCCCTATTACTAAGACTCCACTGTCCATCTTCCTGTTGTTGTAGTTGCATTCCTCTCGGGAACCTGGGCCCGCTTTCTTGGTCTTTCTTATGTCTCCATTTCGAATGATCATCATCATCAATAGATGAGGCCATTTGCACGCATGTCAGTCGGCCCTTATGACGTTGTATGATACTTTTTGGGCCTTCCCAATCAAGATGGAGGTGCCATAACACCCCCACATACCTATCCGGTTCTCGCAAGTCGTGACCTTACTACTGTTAGCGACATTCATGGATAGAGATGGATAGGATAGAGATTCATATCATTTCATGTCATGAAGAATCATTGGGCTTGTTTATCTCAAATTGGTACCTACCTCCTATATCCTAAAATATACTTAATTCTGATAGGATAAATAAGTCTCGCTAACAACTCACATTTATACCATATTATTGCAGTATCTGGATAGAAACAAAACATGAGCATGTAAACATGTGTTTAGTCGCGTGATTGCATTGAAATGTGATAACATGGCAGGACCATTTCCTGTGTTATCGTTTGTACCCTGAGTTGGAGGTTACGGATGTAATGTGATGATAGTGATTTCATTTTCCCTTTCAACTGTTCATTGGTCCATTGATAATTTCTTAAAAACACACGAAGTACTTAGTTATTCTAGGACCCCGCGGTTTCACCCGTGTAAGTCCCGATCCCGTGGAAATGTCGGGAACATAATATGTGAAATCAAAGTATGTAACTACTCCTTGATAATGTAGGTAAATAAATCATCAAAAAGGCTTGCATTTGACCTCATCTCACCTGACTATTCACTTTAGACTTCCTCACCAACTGCTTAACAGCCTAAGATACAGCTGTCATCAGGCAGACAGATAGACAGTGGAGTCTTTGTAATAGACAGTGAAGTCTTATGTAAAAAGTCCCGTTTTTACCCTTTGTGTACGAAACTTTTTTAATTTTCTTTCGTTCGTTCAGGTGCAATTGTAATGACTATACGAATAGAACAGTGGCAATCTATCAAGCCACTTAGTCTATCTATAAATACTGTCTATATATCTACCTAATTAAACAGCTCTCACAAGTTTTAAAATCAATCAATCCAATGCTCTACAAAGCTTTCCAGCTTGTTTCGAAACGTTGTAATAACATTTGTAATTGACGAAGCGTCCGTAAATATTCTGTGCCTTTGATCTTGCTCATGCATACCTAGTTACGTAGGTACGTTCATACATGATCAATCGCCCTTTTGCTTAATTTCATCGTGTTTATCTTACTGCTCACTTACATGTCTGATTTTAGTAACATCAACCATGTTTTATAAGTACTTTTAAAGTAAAGAAACAAAATTCGATGTCCACCGTTGAGTTTTAAAGGAGAACTTAAATCCATGTAAATAATGGGCCTTGGCATAGTCGACGGTATCCATCTTGTTTTCTTCTAGATGTTGTCGCACGATGAAACCTATATATTTGGATAAAAGAGACCTAAATAAACAGATTTTTTTTATCAAATGATGTCATAAAGCAACACGTTTCGGAGATATAGGCCTATGAAGTTTTAAAAGGAGACTTAAAAGATTTTTTGAATAATCGGCATCCATCGTCATCTATCGTCATCCATCGTCATCTATCGTCATCCATCGTCATTCATCGTCATCCGTCGTCATTCATCGTCATCATCACTTCCTGACATACAAATTTTTCCTAACTTCACCTACCTACTGCAGGGCAAAATGGCTTCAACAGTACTTCAATGGGCGACCGTTTAAGTGTGGATTTTTGCATTGCGGTAGGTAGGTGTAAGAACAACGCGGTACCGCGACTTGCGCGGGTGAAACCGCGGGGCGCAGTCATGAATAAAACGCGATTAAACCCAGTAAATAAAGTGTTTTATTAGTTTTATAAAACGTCATGTCGCAGTTGGATTCGTCCTTTGCAATAAAGCTGGACATCTAAATTAATGATCATAGGTTACTTTTTATCCCGATATTCCCGCAGGGTCGGGACTTACTGCGAGTAGATCCGCGGGACGCTGATAGTAAGACATACAATACAGCTTACCCCGCCCCGTTTCCAAGATTCGTAATTGCCTCCCTTATGGATCTAAAGAAATAACTCGGGAGATGCAAAGAAGAGAGAATGATAAATGACCTCAAAGCGGTCTGGCTCTGGTAAAAGTTACTTTCCTGATTTTCCTGTTGCGAAAAATCTTACTAATATTGAAAACGCGAAAGTTTGTATGTATGTGACTTTGTTACTCCTTCACGTAAAAAATACTGAACCGATTGCGATGTAACTTGAAATATAAATAGTTGGCGATCTAGAATAATACATAGGCTACTTTTTATCCCTATATTTCCGCGGGAACGAGACTTACGCGGGTGAAACCGCGGGGCGCAGCTAGTAATATTATAAACGCGAAAGTTTGTAAGTATGTGAATTTGTTACTCTTGCACGCAAAAACTACCAAACCGATTAAGATGAAACTTGGAATAAGTAGTGGGAGACCTGGAATAACACATAGGCTACTTTATGTCCCGAAATTCCCACAGGATCGGAACTTACGTGGGTGAAACCGCAGGGCGCAGCTAATTTATAAATAACTTCCAAAATAGCTGTTCTGATATTTCCGTAATTTATCTTAGCATAAATTGAACATTATGACTGTATATTTAAAACTTCTCGTTGCTGGTTCTGAACCAAACAATATCTGCTTGTTTAGAGGTTAACGGTCCGGGGCCTTAAGTATTCAGAAATGCGACTTTTTTGTCCTAATATATCCGCGAAACGGATGAAACCGCAGTGCACACTGCACAGCTTATAATATCTAGATATTATATCTTTAACTAATCAATACACAGATATAACCTTAGCATATATATATTTTGTTTGATTTCAATCCCAGGTGCGTATTCCCTTTTCGCGTACCAAGCGCCACTGCACCGTGGCGTTTGATACGCGAAAAGGGAATGCCTTTCTCGTAGCTACACGTGCCGTTACAAAATGAAAATCACTGTTTGCGCCGATATTCCCTCTTAACTAGTATAGTACCCATAGTACAAGCCTAGTGCTTAGTTTGAGGCCTAGATTGCGCTGTGTGTAATGTTGTGCAATATATTATATTATTATTTATTAACTACAGCCGTGGAATCTTCATTTTAATGTGCAATTTTGGGTGTAAATACGTTTTACGTACCTACCTACCGTTCTTTACGCTAAAACTACTTAACCGATTGCGATGAAGTTTCGTACAGAGATAGCTGGAAATCTGTTTTAAAACATAGGTAAGCTTTTTTGTCCCGATATTCCGTTGAGATCGGGACATACACCGGTAAAGAGATCGGGACATACACACAAAAAACGTAAAACAAGTTACCCTAAAAATATTGAACCATTTTTGCCAAAAAAAAAACCCTATTCCATCTACTTATATATACAAATATCATTAGAATCGGTTGAATACTTTTTGCGAATAGTGTTGTAACATATTATTATATACATAATTTGTGCAGTATTTCGACCTAGTCCCACAGTAGGTACTTGCAGTCACGAGATCTAGGTCAAGGTCGGCCACTGTAGCTCGATGTTGATTCAAAAGCTGTTACCACTTTATTTCCACTGTGTTTCCTAATATTAAGACTTATAAATCAAATTGTCATTATTAAAACTGGCCAAGTGCGACTCGCAAATGGTTCCGTGCCATTAAAAAAAATATGGTTGTTGTTTTAGCTTAATACCTATTTAATTTTATTTGATTGTGTTTTTACTCGTTGTTTTATTTGTTGTTATAAAGGAAATCCTACTAATTTTAAAAAGCTGAAAGTCAGTGAGGATGTGTGTATGTGTGGTTGTTACAGAAACGATTACCATGAAACTTGGAATATAGGTAGCTGGAAACCTAGAATAGCACATAGGCTACTTTTTATCCCGATAATCCCGCGGGACTTACGCGGGTGAAACCGCGGCGCACAGCTAGTAACTAGATAAAGGCAACTTTAACTTGTCTAGTTATCACGGTTCTTAAGATTCTTGAGACACGGACAATGAAGTCTTAGTAAAACGGTCTTATTTGTACCCATTGGTACAGAACCCTTAAAACGTACCTGGTCAACTTTGAGTCACCTACAATTTTTAAGTTTAAGAGCCGCTTAATTGTTTAAGTTGCCTTTAATTTTTGAATAGCGTTTTGTATTCGGCCCGACTTGTCCATAAATACGGCTGTTAAGCTGGCTACAGACGATTAGATTATATTTGACAGGTTAACTGTACAGTTTTTTCTAACTATATTTCGATTAGATTGTCAGTTCAGACTTCAACTGTGCTATGTTAGTTTGGCCTACACCCGGATTATCTGTACAAATAAACTGTCAGTTAAATCCGAACGATAATCTGAAACTCTTGTGTAGTCTGCTTTAATCGGCATCGTAGGTACGTATCGCATCAAACGGATTATGATATTCTTTGTATAGAAAGTCACACTACTGTGTCCACCAATCCACATCGTACGGGTCGAATTTCCATACAAAGATGTCTGATGCGATGCGTACGATGCCGAAATGTGGACGCTTAAGGGTTGATTTATGTTAGACCATCACACGGCCGTGCCAGGTCCAAAGTTCGTTGTCTGTTGCTCGGCCACTTCTCGTGTGGTGTGATGTGGCCGAGTGATGTGGTGCCGAGTGGTAGTCGTCCATTGTCGATATCGACTCGACGACAACGAAGCTCGGACCCGGCTCGGCCGGGTGACGGTCTAGTATAAACACAGACCAATAAATAAGCCATATAAATCATCCTTAATTTTAGCGAGACGTTTGTCGTCATCGAAGTTACGTATAACAGAAATTGTAGGTACTTCAAATTATGTATTCATATATGATTGCATGCATGGACGTTGTAAATTGAATATTACGATTTATTGCCGAGATTAAATAACTTATTTTTCTCTCGAGCGAGCGGTAAAAAAATAATATCTCCAATGCTCGTTCATATTTCGTCTGCGAACCCTCCCTCTGTTCAGATTCTCTAAACAAGATGACTACATAATATACTAAATAATCTATCGAATTTTAATACTACGTATATTTTTAATATTAATAGTTAGATCATCTTGTAAGTATACTTGATTAGTCAAGACTTTGGTGAAAGACAGACCCTAGTTTTCTGTCCAAAGACTTAACTGGGTTGGTTTCCTGACAAAAAAAATGGTTGCAGTGGCGAAGCGGCTAACATGACGGAACGGCATAACTACCATAGGCTCGTAAAATATGAGTCTTTGCAGAGTCGAAGGGCGTCGAAATTTAAAGTTAACTAGCAAAGTCATCCTTATTTCTGTGAAAAACGGAACAGACAGATAGAGTTACTTTCGCATTTATAATATTAGTATGGATGGTGTTTACTCCTATTCTCATTACCCACATCGCTGCACCATCAACACACTAATTATCTCAGTTAACAGGTCAAGTGCAGTCGCTAAATAATTTAGTTACGCTATTCACTATGACCTTTGCCATTGTGCCGTGTTGTAATTGCCACGTTTCTACCCGAAACAGTGGTCTTTTTAACCGACTTCAGAAACTAGGAGGAGGTTCTCAATGTACCTAGTTGAATATTTTTATTTTGATGTTCGCCGATTACTAGACGGCTTGACGAAATATGATTTGTTCTTCTTCATTTCGTGTAGTGGAGTGGCTCACCTAGAGTGATAGGTTCAGATGGCTCTAAGCCCTAAGGTCTCTAACTTATGATATGATATGTCGGAAAGAGGACAGTGCATAGGTGGTCTCATAAAACAATTATGAGAATCCGACGAGAATCTTCGTGATGTGTGATGAGCAGAATAGGTTCCTCTGAAAGCAGTAAAGCTAAACTAGGTACCGAAATAACACAAAACTGAACGACCCTGTTTTTTTTTAAGTCGTTTTTTTTAGTTTATAACGTCTCGTCGCGCGTCGTCCGTTGATGTGGTTGAGTCAACAGTGGGTGTGTGAATTTGTCGCTATGATTGTTTGGCCTCACAAAACTTGTTCGGCTGGTTTTGTAAAATTTTGGATTGCAACTAATTCGTCAGTTATCTATACTTCTATATATTAGTTAAGTTAGCTATTGGTTCCTATAATCTTATAAGTATATCCAAAACATAACCCTTCCTTGGCAGTCGTGTTAAATGAATCTCTATTTCGCGGCTGAAAATAAATTTATTGTGTTTGCTATTGTCAGGAGAAGGTTCTTATGAAAGAAAGCTCAACCGATTTTGATAAATTTCGATATTCCCGCGGGATCGGGACTTACGCGGGTACCTTACGGTAAACCGTGGGTCGCAGCTTGTTACCATAAAAATTAAAAGCTTTAATATGCAAATTGTGCAACACGATCTCAAATGACAGGGTAGGTGACCTCTGAGCGCAGTCTCGTCTGGTAGTCTTGGGACATTCTATAGCGTCTCAAGTATTAATAAAGTCATTTAAGCATGATAAATCTTGGAGATTTCTTTCAATTAAAAGGATCAGCAGCGACGGTGTGATGAATCATCGTTATAAATCATAATAATTAGGACCTATATTTTTATCCACAATTAAAATTTAATAACGGGATATTGACCTACCATGTTTTAATTAGTTTTGTACGGAACTTGATATTTCGCCAGTAATTGCAACCAGCTTGTTCATGTGACTGAAGATTGCGGGTAGGCGAAGATGACAGTTAATGACGTTATATTTTTAACTCTATTTTTTGGTAATTCGGTGTGTGGTGTGTCAAAAAAGTGCCAAAAGTGGTATTTTCTACCAGCTTTGCTGTTTCCCCAAAGCTATAACCTTGGAGTCTTCAAATCTAGAGTGAATAGGTACCTTCTAGGTAAGCATGCTTCATCGTCGACCTCATCCTCGCTTCCCATCAGGTGAGATGAGGTCAAATGCTAGCCTATTAGGTATGTATAATAAAAAACCACTCTATTTTCTCTACCACGTGAGTTACAAATAACGCATAGCTATGAACAGGTCCTGCAATAATCGATCTTGTCGTACCAATTTAACATTCAGAAATTAACACTGCCGCGTAAAGTTAATATAGCTACCGAAAATATTAGCTAAAATAGTTAACTTAAAAATCACTGGTTCTAACACTAACAACTTGATGTCACTAATTTAATAATGTGATAAACATACAAAAAAGGAGGCATGTGCGAATCGGACTCGCTCATTGAGGGTTCCGTAAGTATTTGTTGTGAAAACATAAGACCATTTTTGAATTGGTATGACACGTTAGCTGCTGAACCTGAAATAACTATAAGCCTCATATACGGCAGAAGCGCAGAGTGTGTTTCTTAAATAAGAATGCCAGTGCAAGCCTCAGTTCTGACGTTTACGCCATGCGTGTTTGCAAAAAAATATTTTAACACTCCTGTCTCTCCGCACAGAGCATATTCCTCTTATATCGCAATTGATGTGTTCCACGCTTGGCCGGAAGAAAGCACACCACGCGTCTATATGCCGGAATGGGCAACTTGATAGGAAAACACAGACGTTTGTGTTTCCAGCCGTTAAAGAGTCGAGCAAAACCAACGATTCTTGATGAAGGGAACCCAAACTCGAATCGTGTTACATAACATATTTCGATGATTTTAGTGTGTAATAAAAATTGCAAAAGTTGTAATTCTAAGCCGATAAGGCATTGACGTAAAATGAAGAGCTTGCCAATCACTAGCCTGCAGACGAAATCTGATGTCGTCAACATACCTAAGTGAATGTTATTGTTACCTATGAGGTAACCTCTGTGAAGGTAACTTATCGACTCGATCACAAACCAGATGTGCGCATTTGGTCAGCAAAGATGTGCCAGGAGACAGTCTTTTGTACTACTGGAATTAAATTCGTCTACTAAAGTTAAATTGCCTGCAATCTCTCGTTATGACGTATGCGCATGAGCTTGTCTTTGGGTTGTGTGTTTGTGGGTGTGATTGTGGTTTTTTACACAAACTTATTTTAACAAAGTTACTTTCGCGCTTATAGTGTTATTTAAGGGTTGTGGTATAGATTATTGCTCCAGTTCAAATACAGTTTTAAATATACAGGGTCTAGTTCACACTAGACTACTGACAATCAAAATCGATTATGTAATTGTCTTATTGAATAAATATACTTTTTTGATTTGTTGGCCTAGTAGTTCGGCCAATTTGTACAGCGGGTTTTAGCGGAAGTAGGTAAGTAGGTAGGTAGGTACTGTTTTATCACTATATTCAAAATGGTGTGTACAAATTCACATCTGCCGTTTTATCTTGCCAAACAATAGACGGTTACATGATATTTTATAATCGTTTTTGAGGTCATATCTCGCTGGAAAGGACAAAAACGCAACATTTTTTGGATACTTACGTGAAATACCTACCTACTTTGTCTTGTTTTACGATTTTACGCTATTTACCTTGTTTTCTTTGCTGCTATCGGCTACAATGACCTCTTCTTGCTGCCTCGCATCTTTACTGGAAGGGATAAGTCTTCTCTTTTTTCCGACTCTTCTCTGTCTATACGTTTCCATCCATCTTTTCTAAGGACGTTGTATAAGGGCAACTATGGTGACTACTTCTGATTATGTAAAAATTCTCCATAAATGCGAAAGTTTAGTTAAATGTTTGGTTGGTTGGATGATTGTGTTTCAATCGTATGAGAAAATAACAGATGTTAGAGTTTAGTAAAGTTAAAATATCCCGAAAATGTGACAGTGGTATTACCCTAGTTACCTGTCTAAAATAGAATCATGAATCATGGAGAAGGCCCTTGCTTGCCCAACTCTCATGAGGCTGGTGTCTGGAGGGGGCTTTCTCGCATTTAACTACCATGTTATAATTTGAGGGTCGAATGGGAAAATTCATCTCGTTCTTCCTTACTTTGTGTTGTATAAAATTTTCACACTCCTAGCTCATAGCGACAAATACTACTTTTATAATGTTTTACACAAATAGTGCAAACCTGTTATTGGCCGTAGGTGTTGTTTATATTTATTGTATTATTAGATATAAGGGCTTTTGGTTTGACGATGAATAAATAAAAAATAAAAAAATTGTTTTTCACTCATTTTTCATGGGAATAAAATTCTAGGTGCGTGCAAACACGTGGAAGTTTTGTGGATATTGTCCTCGAATACAAGTCCTATCAAACACGGATTTGTATAAATAGGTACAATAAATCTTTGCGTGTGTTTCTACCAAAATCATAAATTCTTAACGTAAGACGTAGTGGGGTCATGGAAGTAAATTTACTATGCTGAAAGAAAAGTAACAGATTTTTTTTATCTCGATAAATGAGCGTTTGAGCGATCTCACTTGATGGTAAGGGAGGGCGATGATGATGATAATGGTCTAATATGTAGATCTATATGTAGACCCATCTAAAAGAAGAAAGACACCAGTGGAATTAGACCCGACCCGTCTTCCTTAGCGGCTGCACTGCTATTGATTTCCTTAGGTTACATACGCATTGGCAGCTGGCTTAGCGCCTAGTGGCTTTGCGCTTTGTGCCATAAAAACCAACCTCTTTGTTTACTTTTATGCACGCCAATCGACTAGCTAGGCGCCAAACGCTCGGTGCGGCCGGTCGCGGACATTCTAGTTGGGTACTCACTAGGCGACTCGCCAAGATCTAGATGCTAAGCCAGCCTGTCTTTGCGGACGTAGCTCTAATCCTCCATGAAGTTATTTGCATTAAAAATTCAGTTAGAATCTATATTTATGCCAGTTTGACCTTTAGCATGGACAGAAATATACTTTTAGCAATATTCGGTGTAAGTACCGAGCGAGCGCTTCGATCTCTTCGCAAATTGTTGTGAATGTACTTGATAATTGGCCTGGAATTTTCCTTCAATATGGCTCTTAATTTTATTGTATTGATCTTCGTTGGCCTACCAGCCGACACGTTCTGAATAGTTTTTAAGTTAATTAAGCAATACGGTTGGGCACCACCCATCGACTTAAGCTGTCGGTTCTTTCAAACGGATCGGTCCGAATTCCAATACGTAGGTCGGTGGAGCCACTAAGGAAGGCGTATCGGAACTTGTTCCGCTGCCGCCTTTTTGTAGTTATTCTAGGTGACAGTGCTATATCTTAGACCAAGTCATTAATATCTGGTCCTCGCTAATATCACAAGTGTCCAAGTCTCCAGCTTTCTTCATACCGAGTTTCATCGTAATCCGTCACCTTCCTAATACAAATATGATTTTGAAAAAAAAAAAAAATGTCGCGAACTTGAGTCGCATTAAACGTTAGTAAAAATGTGCACTATTACCTTATAGTAAGCGTCGGTGCAGTCTAAGATGAAGCAAGCTGACCTAGAAGTAACATAACTAAAAATTCACTTTGAACAGCTAAGCTCTGCCTTAACTACTTAAATATTTTATCGAGTTAAATTGTCTTTGAAAATATCACCGTCCCAAAGTTCCAATCTCAGGTATCAAGCCAGATAATCCCGTGCTCGATAGTGGAACGGTAGTACTTAGAAGATCTAAGTGCCCGATGTGTGGATGTTCCTAATCCGCGTATTAGAGATAGTGAACTGTGATTGAGTTTCAGAAGCGATATCTGTTTGAAATGGTTACTATTTTTTGTGGACATAGCGATGACTGTATTAGACATGAGGTTTTTAAGGATCCGTTTAAGAGGAGGTCCTTGTCCTAAAGTGGGACAGATTAACGGGCCAACAAAGGAAGAAAAGAAAAGGCATACCTAGTATAGTCAGCATCAGAAGTCGATGACTACATTCAGTTTATACTACTATACACTGCAAGAAAAATTAATAAATTATGGAAAAAAGATAGATAAACTGTCTCACATATGTATATCAACCGGTAAGAAAAAGCAAAAGAAAAAGAACACTACAAAACAAATTAACTCCACACTGAATAGCTCTGAAGAAATAATACAAAATATGAATAATAGTAACATGCATTCAGCGACCCCTAGCGGCATAATGAACATAACCTCAAACTCAAACCCAACTCACGCGCAACCTCTAATAAAGCATACTGACTGCTATCCCGCGCTAGATGGCGTTGAAAACCCATTGACTACATTTAATATTGACAAGGAACAAACTCTGCAGCAATTAAAGACAAACTTCTATTCTCGACAATCAATAGATGGCGCTAATATAAACAAGGTTAGAAATTACGTACATATATTTGGAGATGAGCAAGGACGAGGACTATGTAGAAACCTCCAAAAGGCTCTAGGTAATAAATACATGGTTTATAGTGACACAAAACCGGGAGCAACCACAGACAAGGTACTTCAATGCATGACAGCTTCATGCTTAAACTTAGGAAAAGATGACTTTATTATAATCCTTGCGGGAGTAAACGACAGAGACACTCTAAGACAAAGTTCACACCTTTACATTAATTGCGAGCAGCTGAAAAACACGAATATAATTATATGCGAGTCTCAAGGAAATGAACATTTAAACGTAGAGCAAATGAATAGCATGTTTAAATCAATCAGCTCTAAGCTCTCACATGTACACTATATTGATTTGCGTTACTCCTACCTGGGAATACCGCGAAATAACATCTATCACTTGTGTCAAAATATTCACCAAGAGGTAGTCCGTATAGAATACAAACGCAAGCTTTCAGCCATTAGGTATAAGGAGATAGCACGCAGAATACACCTGAAAACTCACACAAAGCCTGTAGAGAGCGAAAATTTAACACATGATGATAATCAAATATGGATACGCAATACGGAAGGGTCTGAGCAGTTTTTTCGTGGACAACCTTTCCATATTATTTCAGAACATGCAAAGTATAAATAATAAAAAACACCTTTTAGAAGCACTCATATCTGATTATAAAATTGACTTGTTTTGCCTATCAGAAACTCATTTAAAAGACACGAACCTAGGAAATGCAAAGATTGATGGCTACTCCATTGGAGCAAAGTATTGCAGGAAAACTCGAAAAAAAGGAGGAGTCGCAATCCTGATTAAGGAATCCATAGATTATATAGAGCGAAATGACATCTGTGAAATGACGATTGAATTTGTAATTGAATATTGTGCGATTGAAATTGAGACTCATAACTTATTGATAATTTGTGCTTACTGGAATGGACGTGAAGCGGACTTATTCAATAAATCGATAAACTTACTACTAACTAAACTCAAGCGTGAAAAGAGTAAAAACATTATATTAGGAGGCGATTTGAACATAAATATGTTAGTGCAAAATCAACTTTCAACTGAATTTGACAATCTACTCCTAACTAACAACTTCGTTCGTCAAGTGAGGACTGCAACGAGGGTATGTACTACAACCTCTACTTGTATAGATCTTGTGTACACTAACTTTAGGCAGGTTCAAACAGACGTGCGTAATTTAGGCTTATCTGACCACCATGGTGTAATGATACATATTGACATTGACCCTATTACCAATAACGAATTCCAATTAATTAAAAAAAGGACATTTACAAATCAACAAATACTATTATTTAAATCGAAAATCAGTTTAATAAAATGGAATGAATTGCTTATACATGAATATAATTCTATTAATGACAATTATAATATTTTTCATAATAAACTACAAGATATATCAAAAATGTGTTTTCCAATCAAACATTTAAAAAATACTACTAATACTAAAAATATAAAATGGCTCACAAAAGGTATTAAATGCTCATGTAAACACAAGCGATTGCTTCGTATTATTTTAAACCAAACTGGTAATAGAATAATAAAAAAACACTTTAAATGTTACAGAAGAATTTTAAAAAAATATATAAATATATCAAAAAAACAACAATTCATAAAAGAAATGGCAAATTCAGACAACAAAATCAAAACTATGTGGAATATAATAAAAATTAAAAATGGGAAAAACATCAATAAAAAACATAAGAACATAACTCTACACTCAAATAACCAAAAGATAGAATCACCAATCAAAGTGGCAAATTTCTTTAATAACTATTTTGCCACGGTCGGCGAGTCTAGCCCAAATAAAACAAGACATCCAAATATTTTTTCAAATGAAAATCCACCTGTGCGTAGTATTTATTTAAAACCAGTGAATGAGTCCGAAATAAAAACCATTATACTAAATATGAAGAATAAGCGTAGTTTTGGTGTAGATGGAATTCCTTCTTCAGTTATAAGAAAATGCGCTGCCGAATTAGCACAACCTCTCGCGTGGTTAATAAACCAATCTTTTACAGAAGGTACTTTTCCTGACCTATTAAAAATCTCTATCATAAAACCCATACATAAAAAAGATGAGAAAACAAAACCTTCGAACTACCGACCAATAGCTATCCTGCCTTCAATTTCTAAAGTCTTTGAACGAGCAATGACAAACCGCTTGTACGACTATTTAGAAAAAAATAACTTAATAAACGAAAACCAATACGGCTTTCGAAAAAACAAATCAACAACATTAGCAGTCTACAAGTTCATTCAACAAGCGTATTCATACATCAACAAAAAGAAGTATGCCGTAGGCATATTACTAGACATGACAAAAGCATATGATAGGGTTCGATTTGATATTCTGTTGTCTAAAATTTATAATATAGGAATCAGAGGCATTGCGTATGAATGGCTGAAATCCTATCTTCAGAATCGAATACAGCATGTCCAAGTTGATTATTATGAAACAAGTACAAATAAAATAGAAAGTTTTCGATCCGACTCAAAAACTTTAAATTGTTCTATCCCCCAAGGAAGCGTTTTAGGATGCATCCTATTTCTAATATATATAAACCAGCTTCCAAATAATATACCAACAAATAGCGTCCTTTTTGCTGACGACATATCTCTCCTGTTTGAATATGAGAACTCAACGGAATTTATGAACAAACTAAAACTCACTTTTAATACTGTTGTCAACTGGTTAGAAGCGCACAATCTTAAAGTTAACTATTCAAAAACGAAGATAATAGAGTTTCTACCGTACCAAAAATTTAGCTTAAACGTAAATCCACAAATAGGAATTGTACAACTAAATAAAGTAAAAACATGTAATTTACTGGGCATAACAATAGACTGTAACTTAAATTGGAAAGCTCATATTGAAA